>JAMWYP010000028.1:1318750-1978125 GCA_025563575.1 Acacia pycnantha
CGAGATTTAGAGAGCATAAGGATGTGTTTTTCTTTCTTTTGTGCTTTTCTCACTTGAGTGTCTTGTCTCTCCGTCGTCTCTAGTGTGTGTCTCCCTTGTTCTTTATATAGAAATTCCCTTAGGTTGACTTTGGCCGTGATCTGATCCTGTCTTTAATGAAAGATATGCAATATCCTTTTGAGATCTCCAATCATCTTCAAATATTTTGTAATCAACTCTCTCATATCACACAATTGATTCAAATTGATTTCCTTTTTCTGCTCCTTTCTCAATCAGCTAATAACTCCTGCAAGATATATACAATAGTAATAAATTTAATCCAATATATCTCAGAATTGATACTCATTTAATTATAAAATATGCACTTATCAACTACCAGGATAATGAACTTAACCTCTTAACAATGATGAACTCACAAAACATTCAGTCTGTTATTGTCATGAAACTCTTTTAAATTGTTTAACAACTAACCGTACAGAAAACTGCCCCAGTAAAATTCTGACCAGAAGCAGAACATACCAGGGAAGATACGAGGCCAAGATATTGAAAATCTGTAAGCATCAAAACCCAACTTGGCTATAAGATCAATGTCTTCCTGTTAACATAATCACATGCAGAAAGGACAACAGAGTTAAAAAAACAAAAACAAAAACAAACGAAAAATAAATGGAAAAGATATATAGAAGACTGATATTGATGACCTTATACCGATGATGATGATCAACTGCTACATCTCCATTGCTTTGGTCAGCAATTTTTCCTTAATAAAACAATAAATGGAAACCAAGTATGATAAATAAATGAGACAATAATTTGCGCCATTCAAGCGTGCGAAAAGGCATCCCATATACTTGCGCCTCTACCACCCTCCTTGCAAGCACCTTCTACCTAGAAGTAAGAAACAATTTAAATGCCTAAGGGAAAAATTTTGGTATCACTTATACTATAAATATTAATAATCTAGTGCTCAAAACGGAATACTAATCAGTGTGATCATGAAACCAACAAAAAAACTACCATGAAACAACACGAAATTTCAATGTGGAAAACAACAAGAAGGAAATCCCCTTGATCATATTTTGCCCACAGAAAAGAATAGCATCCAAAATTGCACACTTGTTTTCACAGATGAAGTGGGTGATGAGCATCTGATCAGTGATCACAAACCTGGTAAGATGAAGTTGCAACGCCGAAGACAAAGTTGGGAGGAAGTCTCTGCGAGAGACTTGCTTCTTGACTCCATTATTTTCATTCACGAATTCATCCTTCTTAGCCATTGCCAAATCGCTCCCTTCTCCTCTTCTTTACAGACACCAAAGAACTTGTTATTCTTCCCTCCGAGCTGAACAACTTCACACAAGTATCAAAGTCAACTAACAAGCAGGCAAAATCGACAACGCTTGAATATATAATACCAGTATTAACGAAGACTCGCATGAGAGTATGTCATGAATGATAATAGGATGGACTGGGCTGAGAATGATCCAATAACAACTGATGGATTGAAGCCCATACGAAGGAGCAGAAGGGTTAAGAAGAAAACGTGGAAACTCAGGGATATGGGATTTGAGGATATATAAATAGGATCTTAGCTTTAGCTGTAGGAAGGGGTGTGATTGTTATTTGGAATATTTCCCTCTGTACCTCTCTCTCTTTCTGTGGTCCCTCCTCTCCCTTTCTATTCTCTACATATCTTACTATTTCTGTTATTGCGTACTGCATAGTTTTCTGACATTAGCATTTACTGTTGGGTTAAAGTGCTCTTTAGTCACTTAAGCCCAATCCCAAGCTTGTACCTTAAAGAGCAAGTGGGAGATTGTTGGGTTAATATGCTCTTTAGTCACTTAAGCCCAATAAGGCTTAAGTGAGACTACAAGCCCAAGAACCCTATGGCCCATGTGGATTAGGGTTAGGTCTTGGATGTAGTAGTATATAAACCTACTTTCTCCTCCTTGTGAAGGACAGACGAAACAAGGAGGCTTTCATCAGAAACAAACCCTAGAGGCAGACGTTCATCATCTGAACGGTTGCCCACACAACCATCTTATCCCCCTCGAGAGATAGTCTAGAAGATCGATCATAGAGCGAGCTTGGACTGTTCGTGTGTTCTTGGAGAGTCTTTCAGATCGCTGCATCCTTCCAGGTAATCAAAACGATGAAGGTTATACTTTTCCTATAAATTCCATGTTGTTTATCTCATAAACACCGATAACCAGATAGTCTCAATCCCAAAATACCGAGTTATTGGCCGTCATATAGATCAAACCTCACCCGTTGGTAAATCAAAAAATGAGAACTATTCGACTACCTATTTAAAATAAACTCAGGATTAAGAGCAACAGATGACTATAGTTAGCTGGAGATTTGATTCCTTATGACAGAAAGAACAACCTTAATCAAATCTCTCCTTGATCCATTCAATGTAAGTATTAACTTACACCAATATTTTATAATGATTCGAACAAAACCATTTCATAAAATATTACAGCCTAAATAAAGTGCCCAACTTAATTTAATAGCTGTGAACCTATTCATCAATTGTGAGAACTTATGACCATGTCCTCTATGAACGTATCAATATGATCATATACTCCACAATTGATCCGGACATTAGAGTTTGTAAATAGTGTGCGAAATAAACGAAAACAAACCTCATTTATTAACATTCAGAAAAAAATGCAATGTCATAATGTCTTGCTCAAAAGGCTCAAAATAACAAATGAAATAACAACTACCTAAAGCTATAGCAAATCTGGAATCCTCCTAAGACCCATAGATTGAAACATGCCTCTCGAACGCACGTTCAGGCAAACTCTTAGCAAAAGGGTCAGCAAGGTTCTCGTCTGATGCTATCTTTGCTACCTCAGAAGTAGCTACATACTCAGCCTCTGTGGCAGAGTCAGCCAAACATGATTGTTCTACACTTCTCCAACAAATGGCACCGCCATTAAGGGTGTACACATATCCCGAGGTGGACTTACTTGAGTCAATATCTCCTTGGAAATCTGAGTCCGTATAACCAATGGTTTCAAGACTCCCACTAGAATAGACCAACATATAATCTCTCGTTCTCCGTAGGTACTTGAGTATATGTTTAACCGCTACCCAGTGTTCCTCTCTCCTGGATCAGATTGGTACCGACTTACTACTCCCACTGCATAGCATATATCTGGTCTGGTACAAAGCATATCATACATGAGACTACCTACTGTTGAAGCATAAGGTATCCTACTCATACGTTCTCTCTTCTCAGGAGTTTTAGGAGATTGCTCCTTAGAGAGATGAATCCCATGCCTGAAGGGTATAATTCCCCTCTTGGAATTGCTCCTTAGAGAGATGAATCCCATGCCTGAAGGGTATAATTCCCCTCATGGAATTCTCTATGCTAAACCTGGCAAGTATTTTGTCGATGTATTTAGCCTGGGATAATGCCAAAACCCTATTCTTCCGGTCTCGTAAGAGTTTAATACCAAGAATATAATTGGCTTCCCCCAGGTCCTTCATATCAAAATGCTTGCTCAACCAGGTTTTTATGCCTAACAATACCTCTATATCATTTCCAATAAGGAGTATATCATCCACATAAAGTACCATAAAAGATACCGCATTACCTTGGATCCTTTTATACACACACGGCTCATCAGGACTTTTCTCAAAACCATAAGACTCAATGGCTTGATCAAATTTGATGTTCCATGATCTGGATGCTTGCTTAAGTCCATAAATGGACCTTTGCAACTTGCATACCATTTCTTCTTGCCCTTTGGCTATAAACCCTTTTGGTTCTTTGCATATAGATTTCCTCTTCCAAATTTCCATTTAGAAAAGCAGTTTTGACATCCATTTGCCAAATCTCATAATCAAGATTTCTTTGCAATGACTAAGAGAATCCGGATGGACTTGAGCATGGCAACCGGCGAAAGGTTTCGTCAAAATCCACACATTCTTTTTGGGAGTACCCTTTCGCCACCAATCTAGCTTTGAAGGTTTCAACCTTCCCGTCCGATCCTCTCTTTCTCTTGTAAATTCACTTACACCCAATGGGTCTTACCCCTTTAGGTGCATCTACAAGAGACCAAACTGAGTTGGAATTCATAGAATCCATTTCACGATTCATAGCCTCAAGCCATTCCTGAGCATCAATATCTCCTAGTGCTTCGTCATAACTCGTGGGATCATCATCTTCATCAATGATGACATCCTGATTTGTCTCACCCAACAAGAGATACCTTGCAGGTTTACGAATCAATCTCCCACTACGAATTTGTCGCACTTGATGTTGTGCATCTACAGGGGGTCCATATTATGTGGGTTAACAATTTCTAGATGAGGACCCTCATTAAGTGGATTAACTAATTCATGATTTTGTTCTTCCATAAGTTCATCATTATGCTGAACTTCAGCATGAACTTCATCATCATGCTGAACTTCTGGTACTAACTCTGGTTCCTGTGTATGTTCAGGTATATTTTCCCCTCTTTGAACAACCACAGGAATAAAAGCTGGAACCGCCTGAGGTTGCGGTGAAACTTGATCTGAGACTAGCTCATCAAGAATAACCTTACTCCTTGGCTTATAATTTGCCATATAGTCCTCCTCTAAGAAGGTCGCGTGAGTGCTCACTATGACCTTCTTTTCTTTTGGACTATAAAACAACCAACCTCTGGTTCCTTTAGGATAGCCTATAAACATGCATACTTCAGTAGGCGAGTCCATCTTATCTGGTTTCTGTTGCAAGACATGTGCCGGAGCACCCCAAATCCGAATATGATTCATGGTGGGCTTACACCATTTCCACAATTCTATTGGTGTCTTTGAAACCGACTTGGACGGAGCTAAGTTCAATAGATACATAGCAGTTTCTAAGGCATATCCCCATAATGAGTTAGAAAGAGATGAATAACTGAGCATAGATCTTGTCATTTCTAAAAGGGTTCTATTTCTCCTTTCAAAGAACTCTATTCTCATTGGGTGTCCTTGGAGAAGATAATTGTGAAACTATCCCCTCTTTGGTCGTAAGACCCGAACTCTCCAGATAGGTATTCACCCCTCGATCGATCGAAGAGTCTTAATTTGAACACCAAGATGCTTTTCGCCTCACCTTGAACTCTTGGAATTTTCCAAAAGCTTCGACTTGTGACGCATCAAGTACACATATCCAAATCTAGAGTAATCATCAGTAAATGTGATGAAATACTGATACCCGCCTCTGGCTTGGACATTTATTGGTCCACATACATCGCATGTACCAATTCCAGTGAAGTGTGGCACGTTTTCCCTTGGCCTTGAAAGATCTCTTGGTCATTTTACCCTCTAAACAAGATTCACATACCGGTATTGGTTCAAAGTTCGTGGTTTTTAAAATCCCACTTTTTCCAAAACTTGTATCCTGTTAGAGTTAATATGACCCAATCTCAAATGCCAAAGATAAGTTTCATTGGAAACTTTTCTTTTCTTTGATGAATTAATATGCTCAACATCTCTTAATTCAACATGATTAACTTCACAGGGAACAAGATTAAGGAAATAAAGACCATTAAATTTTACACCAGAACAAATAAAAGAGGATGAACTTCTTATTGAAACTGAGGAATCAAACTGAACTATCAAACCATGTTTATATAAACAACTAACAGAAATTAAATTCCTCTTAAAATCTGGAATAAATAAACAGTCTTCTAAAACCAAAGTTCTGCAATTATCAAAAGATAAAACAACTTGTCCCATCGCATTGCAGAGACAAGCTCCCCAGTTCCAAGCTTCAAATCTCTTTGTCCTTTACTCACAGGCAAGCTATGTTTGAACCACCGCAAAGAGTAACAAACATGGTTAGTGGCTCCTGAATCAACGATCTATTTATCATCGTGATTCTCCACTAAACAAGCCTCAATCACATGCAAATTACCCATACCTTGTTTATTCATATGTGGGCAATTTTTCTTCCAATGCCCTGTCTGTCCGCACTTGAAGCACTTGCCTTTCGGCTGCTTCATTGCAACTGTTTTGGCAACTGGAATACCTGATTTCTTCTTTTTCTTGTTCTTTTCTTTCCCTTGGGTTTCCCTTAGGTTTCACAGAACTTTCACCAGCAAATAATGCACTTCCCTGCTTGACTAGAGACTGTTCAGCACTCTCAAGCTCGTGCATCAGTTGAGTGAGGTCAAGATGCATCTTATTCATATTATAATTCATCTTGAATTGATTGAAGTATTCAGCAGTGATTGTAAGAGAAGGTCAACTTTTACTTCTTGGTCAAACTTGACCCCATGGTCATCGACCTTCTTGAAGTTTGCTATCATTGTTAGACAATGATCCCGCACACTTCCTCCGCACATCACTGTCTTGGTGACCGAATTCAGCGCATTTTGCCTAGCGAACCGCTAGACGTAGCAAACATGCCATCAAGAGTCTGGAGCATTGTTGCTCCACTCTCAATCGTGCTTACTTGCTCTCGAAGGTGATCAAGCGAGACTGGCCAAAATATAGCAGCGAACTGCCACATTCGCCTTCTCCCATCTTTCATTCTCTTGCTGAAAACGAGTCCGAATTGCATCAGACGCATTTTCAGCAGGCTGCGCTGGCATAGGGGTAGTTAGAACAAAGTTGAGCTTTTCATATTGAAGAACAATATCCAAATTAGTTTTCCATTGTTTGTAGTTTGTACCATCCATAGGTTTTTGTCTCAAGATTGTAGCTAAAGGATTGAATGAAGACATTTTTCTGAAATTAAGGAAAAAACCACATTAATTACAAACTATAATTAACAACAAACAGATATAGCGCTAGTAGATTATAATAACTACTATTCGTTTATCGTTTAACAATCCATTAGTTATCTTTACAAGGCTTACGATGGGCAAGATACTTGTAAAACTAATGTTGTTATTTTGGGCCTTCAGTTCCATTGCCAGAGCCTCGATGGGAGGGTTAACAATTTCACAAAAGTTGAATGTAATTAACCATTGTTTACTTTCAAAATTATCTTTAGTGTCTAAGTGTCACGACGATGGGTCAGTGCAAAACTTTACTAAAATTGTGAAAATATTGGGGTTTAATCTAGCGAAATCCGATTATCCTTATCCGATGGGGCTTCAGCGATAACCATTTCACTAATAAACCCACAATTGGGGCCCGTAGGTTTTAAAATTAAATGATTAATTTAAAACCTTCACCCATTCAATATTTTAAAATTTAGAATTTTCAATTTCCAATAATTTGTTCAATTTTGAGTAACAACTGGCATCTAAAATCTAGTCATGATTGGCAGATTATGCTTCTCATGACCATTTTAAATAACCCATAAATTACTCTAAAAATACAATTCTCTTAGGAAATTCCTGGATTATTTGTCTAGATTTTGATTCCACAATTAATTAATCCAATTATTATTCTAGATTTTAATTTAAAATCATAATAATTGATAATTAGTTTAATGGATAACCTAAATAATCTCACATAATAACTATCATCCTAGTCGATTCAAGACATAATAGGTACTATGTTGTTATGGCATGTGATTATGCAACAATATGACATCTTCCTATTCTATATGGCATGTTATTTCAAACATCATGTTAATCGCTCTTATAATTCATACAATTCAATAAAGAAAATAATTAATAATTAAAATAAATAAATAAATAACTTTAATCCATGGCTTTCCTATTTAAAATAAAAATAAAAATTACAACTTTGGAATTCCTCTTTCGTCCAGCCCTTAGTATCTGTCTCAAGCCTCTTTAGGGTATTCATGGGCCCAAAGCCCAAAGACCCACTCCTTGGCTAGAAACCCTAGAACACAAAAGAGGAACCCTAGCCTTCACTTCTGCCACGCCGTCAGCCGAAGTCATCTCAGCACAAAACTCCAGGGGAAGGACCACCACTGAGAGACGACCACACGGCCGCCGGAACCACCCAGAAAGGGTGTCTCACGCGCCCTCACGCGCTGCTTCTTTGCCAGCGCGTGAAGGACAATCGCAGCCTCTTGTGGATGGTCCTCTGGTGTCGGTACACCTACCATTTTGTTCGTCTTTCCGCCCTCTTTCCAACGACATATGGTTTATCCAAATCGGAGGTCAAGAGGTCCACGAAAAGTGTCCGACAGTGTTGAATGCTCATCTTCTTGCAGTTTCTTGATCTCCAAATTTTACAGAAATTCGAAAAATACATAGAAATTCCAAAAAAAATAAAAAACAGCAAGGAGGAAACCTAATCATATGGGATTAGCCTCCTTGTTACAAATCAAGAAATACACGAGAGCGTCTAACCTTGGATTAAAGCGATTAACCGATTATTAGCTAATATCAAAATGTGAATTATAAACGAATAATTGCCATGAGATAAATAACAAATATAGAAAGAGATGCCATATTTTTCAAAAACAATTTTGAAAAATTAATCAAATGAAAAGAAAATCAAAACTGGTTCTTTTCCTCCTCGCGACTCGGCTCTGATACCACTTGTAGGAAATTCACCAGAAACGCGGAAGCGAATCTTACCGACACGATATAGGAAAAGTATAACCTTCATCGTTTTGATTACATGGAAGGATGCAGCGATCTGAAAGACTCTCCAAGAACACACGAACAGTCCAAGTTCGCTCTATGATCGATCTTCCAGACTATCTCTCGAGGGGGATAGGATGGTTGTGTGGGCAACCGTTCAGATGATGAACGCCTGCCTCTAGGGTTTGTTTCTGATGAAAGCCTCCTTGTTTCGTCTGTCCTTCACAAGGAGGAGAAAGTAGGTTTATATACTATTTACGGCTCACAACAACAACAACAAAGCCCTATCCCCTAGGAGGGGTCAGCTACATGGATTGCACAACACCGTTGTGCTCTACGGATAGACTATTTACCAAAAGATCTCATTCTATAATCTCATTGAGTATTTGCTTTAGTCTTCCTCTACCGCTTTTAGAGGACTCCTATTGCTTGATTGACTCTTCTCCTCACCAACGCACCCAATGGCCTTCTTTGAACATGTCCAAACTACCTCAAATGATTTTCTACCATTTTCTCCTCCATATATATCACTCCAACTCGTTCGCATATATGAACATTACAAATTTTATTTTTTCTTGCATGACTACATTCATCTCAGCATCCTCATCTCGGTTACCCCCACTTTATATTCATGTTGTCCCTTTAAAGCCTAACATTCACTACCATAAATAACTGACACATGGACACAATTACAATAATAAATGGCACCTTAACATGAGACAATAAAACTGACTCAACTGCAAATAAAATACAGACATCACATAACAGTAGTCTTGGAAAGTGACATCAGAAGTATTAGTTGTAAATACCTCTTCATGTCTTGCAAAGCAGAACATATAATTAGGAAAAGAGCAAATTGCATGGCAGACAAAAATAAATCAGCTACATATCACGTACATGATTTTTTTATCTAACCATCGTCTCATTGATTCATGGAGATGCAGGGGAAGATCCCAATGGTACAAAGTTACATAAGGCTGAATACCTGCTGGTAAAGAGTACTTAATATATATTGTAGCTGTGAGCCTGTGACTACAAAAAAGTGTGAAGGTAAAACAGTTTTGTACCCCTCTGAAGAAGAGCAACGATGAGGTTATTATAAAAAGCAACCCCCTCATCATTGACTTTGGTTCCTAAACCATCTGCGTAGGGAAACAAAATTAAAATGAACAAGTATCCCCATATTCATCAGACTATACAAACAAATTAAATATGCAGAGAAAAATGTGAATTAGGTGGAAGAAGCAGGGAACAATAGCTGATCCTATTAGCAGACACGCACGCACAAAACTTAAATTTGATTATTCTCATACTAATAGGTTTATGAACATTAAAAAGAATTATTTTAAAAATAGAAGAAATGCTATTTTATTTTTCTTTTTGTATACCAGGAGATTTGATGGTTCTTTGGGATATGATCATTTTAAATTTTCCTTCATGTATTTTATTTACTTGCATAAGTTTTCAATTACATACATAAATTTTCTTTTATAAGTTTTCAGCAGACGGTCCTGTCCTGCCAAGCATTTTACTAACTACTACCAGGATAATGAACTTAACCTCTTAACAATGATGAACTCACAAAACATTCAGTCTGTTATTGTCATGAAACTCTTTTAAATTGTTTAACAACTAACCGTACAGAAAACTGCCCCAGTAAAATTCTGACCAGAAGCAGAACATACCAGTGAAGATACGAGGCCAAGATATTGAAAATCTGTAAGCATCAAAACCCAACTTGGCTATAAGATCAATGTCTTCCTGTTAACATAATCACATGCAGAAAGGACAGCAGAGTTAAAAAAACAAAAACAAAAACAAAAACAAACGAAAAATAAATGGAAAAGATATATAGAAGACTGATATTGATGACCTTATACCGATGATGATGATCAACTGCTACATCTCCATTGCTTTGGTCAGAAATTTTTCCTTAAGAAAACAATAAATGGAAACCAAGTATGATAAATAAATGAGACAATAATTTGCGCCATTCAAGCGTGCGAAAAGGCATCCCATATACTTGCGCCTCTACCACCCTCCTTGCAAGCACCTTCTACCTAGAAGTAAGAAACAATTTAAATGCCTAAGGAAAAAATTTTGGTATCACTTATACTATAAATATTAATAATCAAGTGCTAAAAAAGGAATACTAATCAGTGTGATCATGAAACCAACAAAAAAACTCCCATGAAACAACACGAAATTTCAATGTGGAAAACAACAAGAAGGAAATCCCCTTGATCATATTTTGCCCACAGAAAAGAATAGCATCCAAAATTGCACACTTGTTTTCACAGATGAAGTGGGTGATGAGCATCTGATCAGTGATCACAAACCTGGTAAGATGAAGTTGCAACGCCGAAGACAAAGTTGGGAGGGAAGTCTCTGCGAGAGACTTGCTTCTTGACTCCATTATTTTCATTCACGAATTCATCCTTCTTAGCCATTGCCAAATCGCTCCCTTCTCCTCCTCTTTACAGACACCAAAGAACTTGTTATTCTTCCCTCCGAGCTGAACAACTTCACACAAGTATCAAAGTCAACTAACCAGCAGGCAAAATCGACAACGCTTGAATATATAATACCAGTATTAACGAAGACTCGCATGAGAGTATGTCATGAATGATAATAGGATGGACTGGGCTGAGAATGATCCAATAACAACTGATGGATTGAAGCCCATACGAAGGAGCAGAAGGGTTAAGAAGAAGACGTGGAAACTCAGGGATATGGGATTTGAGGATATATAAATAGGATCTTAGCTTTAGCAGTAGGAAGGGGTGTGATTGTTATTTGGAATATTTCCCTCTGTACCTCTCTCTCTTTCTGTGGTCCCTCCTCTCCCTTTCTATTCTCTGCATATCTTACTATTTCTGTTATTGCGTACTGCATAGTTTTCTGACATTAGCATTTACAATCCCTATGTAACTGCTGAGTGATTCTCAACATATGATTGCAATATTCAGGAAGAAGTTATCATTTCTATATTGATTAATTACAATCATAACAGAGTAGTAATGTCTTCATAAGTGAGTTTTTTTATTTGGGTTACGCAGCATCAGCAGCACACCTGAAAGTATTTTTATAATTGTCTCGTGATCTTAAAACTAATTTATAGAGCAATTTAATTTTTTAAAATTGGATCATTCTCACCCGTCTTCGTCGGCAATCTCGTGAAGAGCGAAGCCGCGTACTTGAGGCACTCGCAGCTGGTCACCGTCGTCTTCGTCGCCGGAACACGCAGCCTCGTCCCCTCGCTCCACCATCATCGTCGCCGTCATCACCAACAGCCCCACCGCAACAGCCAGGGCCGCCATCTTCCTCAATCCGTTATTCTTCATCATCGATCTTGCTTGCTAGGAGACTTATTAATACCGACGTCGCTCGATCTTATGTTTTCCGAGTTCTTTCGCTAATCTGAAGATACGAACAGAATATTAGATTCGTCCTTCAGCTTCTTTTCTTGAACGCTCATAATAAATAATTTATCAATTTAGTTATCTGCTCACACTTGCAGATAGATAATAAGTTGAAGAGAGAGCTCTGGCTCGAAGAAAAATGTTCACAGAGCGTTCGAAAGAGCATTAACGAGACTTCTGTGAGTTCTGCTTCATCTTACTCCTTACCGTCCTGTAAATTTTTGGCCTTATTCATAGATTTAACCCCTACATTGTTAAAGAAGAGATGCATTCTCTTTTGTATATATCTATATTGAAATGAAATGGTTTTGGAATTTAGATATTGGAACTTGTTGCTGAAGTAGCAGTATTAGAGGAGGTGGAGGTGGTGGTACAAATAGAAGAACATTTTGTGAACTTGCAGAAGGAATGGACTGAGCCGCTGCCTGGACACCGTTGACTTGAGAAGATCGATCTCTGCTTCCCTGTTAATGGCTTCCATGCAAATATGTTTGAATCAGTGGTAGAATTTTGATTTTTTAAAGTGATTTTATGAGGTATGTTTGTAAGAGGAGTTTTGTATCATGTTATTCCAATGACTTGTAAGCTTATATTTTTACAAGTCAAGTATTAAAATTTTTCATATTTACTCTTATTTTTTATTTTTTATTATGTAGATTTTATTTTTAGGACGTAATCACTAAAAAAATTCATAATAAATGAGTAGCATAATAAATTTCAACGCATCATAAAATGGCTGGTATATATTGTTCACTTGTAAATAAGATTTTTTTTTTTGGTATAAGTAAATAAGATTTTTAATGATTACATTAATTCATTCATTTGGACTAGGTTTTTAAGAAACTTCGGAAGTAATTTTGGATAATTACTGAATGGGTACATTTATGGTTTTTAATCTTTGTCCAAGCATGAAAAAAGTTATTATTAAAACTTTTGAAAATTATATAAAGATCAAAATATGATTACTGCAATGTTATTAAAATCGGACTGGTTACTGAACCAATCGAGGTATTGGGTCAAGAGTCAATGGATTAGACCGAAGTCAAACCGAAACTAAACCGGGGTAGCTAAGTCTCGGAGATATTAAATAATATTTATTTGCTTCTCTTTTGACAGCACAACCACATGATTGAAAATCATATCTAATAAGATTTTACATCGTTTGGATTTAATGGGAATTAGACCCCACAATTTTTTTTTTTTTAAAAAAGGAAGACCTAAATTGGAAAAAGTCATGACTTTTGATGAGATAAATTGATGTAAAGAGTCGTGCCTTTTGAGAATCTGCTCCTTCTCTGCTTCTCATTTAAGAGTATGCTGCTTCACGTTCTTTTATGAGTTTCTCATTTATGAAATAGTAGAGGTGCAAAAGCAATAAAAAGAGAGAGGAAGGAGGCGCGGCTTCACTATGGAGTTATCCTCTTTCTTGCAATGCATTTGAAAGAGGTAGATGCTACCATTATCGACAAAGAAGGAGGCAGTCGAGCAAGGTATTGTTCATCTTTTTCATCGCATAGAACCAAGGACGTCGAATAGGGTAGCAGCCATCCATTCTCTCTCTTTCTTTCTCTGTAAACATCGACACCGCCGTTCATTCTCTCTTCAATCGACGTTTTTTTTTTGGGTAAAAAAATGACTCTGTAACCCCAATTTCTATAACAGACAGGACCAGTTTCATGGTTGGTTCTCCGATTTTCGGTCTGAACCAGCTGGTCCGATTCGAGTTTCATAATCATTGGCAATTCACTTGATCAAATATGTTTATAAAATTTTGTATATGCATGCAATTATACTAAATAGCTATTCCTCATATTAGAAAGATAGTATATCCTCAACATGGCTATCTTCATATGACATCATATTCACAGCTTGCCATATACTCTTAATATGTTCGATCACAATTTTGCCAATCTTATTGTAAAGGCATTGACAAAAAAATCTTATTGTAAAGGGAAGGTTATTTTCACCTAAAAAATTAATTTCTCAAAACACAATAAGAATTGAAAATCACAAAAAAGGAATTTATTACTATCAAGTTTCAAATGTAATTTGATTAATTTCTTAACAAAGAAAATTTTGACATCTATAATCACAAAATTAAAATCCTTTGATTCCATGATGAAAGGTTGAATTTTGGACATTTCATGATATCTTATCCAACTCTTATCTATCTTTATTCAAGCAGTAGAAAAATGGAAAGTTGCTATCAAAACTTTTGAAAATTAAATACAGATCAAAATATGATTATTCCATAAAATTGACTTGATCAAATATATTTATAAAATTTTTCTTATATAAGCATGCATTAAATAGTTGTTCCTCATGTTAAAATAATTATCCTTGTGAATGCAAAAAAAATCCCGCTGGGAGACTCTCCCACCAAAGCTAGGTGCGCGACGCGGGTCGGATTCGGATTAGTCAGAGCGAAGCTCTGGTGAACCGGGTGGGCAACAAACAAAAAAAAAATTATCATCTTAGATGGACATTTCTTCAGATATATTTAACAATACATAACATCATAGTTAGAGCTTGCAATATAATTTATTACATATAATTTCAAAACCATCTCTATTACAATTTTAAAAGGAAGTTTATTATCATTAATAAAGCTTACATCTAGTATAAAGGGTTAGCTTCTCACAACATGTCCAAAAAAATTATGTCTTCCTCTGTAAAATTTCTATATTTCTGTGTTTAATTTTAATTTTTTCATTTTAAAAATACTTTTATTAATAGAATAATATTTATTTAAAAATAATTAATGATCAATATTAAATATAAAAACTTGTCCATTGATTTTTTTTTTTTTAAAATGTTGTCTCTATTAAGTATTTACAACTCTTTTTTCATGATTAAAAAAACTTCCTTCCTTCAGCCTTGTGTGCTGGGAGCGGCTTTTCTCCCTTACGTTCCTTTGCCCCCTTCATCAAGACATCATTATCGGGTCCAGATTTATATTTCATAAAAATATTATTATAATTTTATATAAATAAATTTTAACCATTATAATTTGATCTGGAAGTTCACAACTATAGATCAATTCATCATCATAAAGTGGATTTTTTTTCCTAATCTTTTGACTACAGTTGTGAATTTTTAAATCAAATTTAACATTTTAATTTTGTTTATATATTTTTATATAAAATTATAATGATATTTCTATGAAATATTAAATCTGGATACAATGAAGATGAAGGAGGTCAAGGAGGGGAAGCGTAAGAGAGAAAAGCTGCGCCTTTGTGTGCCATTCTCCTTTTTTTCTTTATGAGCTTAATTGACGTTAACATATATTAACCACGGTAGTTTAGTTAGCTCTTTGACCAAAAAAAAAAACGGTAGTTTAGTTAGCTCATCATTGTAACTTTATTTTTTCAAAAAAAAAAAAAACTGTATTTGCCTTGCCTTGTCCCACAAAGGAATATTTCTTTTCTTTTCACCCTTTGATTAATTAATTTCACAAAATGATTATTATATTTGGAATGCTCAAGAATACAATCAATATACTAACAAAGATTGGTCTATTTAACAAACACTTGATTTATAACCCATAAGATCGTGAGTTTAAATCTTGCTAATGATGTAAGAATTTTGTCAGTAGATGATTTGTAAGTACCTTTATATGCATTTTTTGAGTCTTAAGACATGTTCTACTTTGGTAAGCACTCTTACACCTAACTCACCTAAACTTTAACCATATAAAAGAAAAGAAAAACACATCCAACGGTCTCCATCCAACATAATTTTAACATTAAATTAAAATAAAAGGCAAATCACTAGAAACTATAACTTCGTATTAAAATACTTCACATGATGCAATAGAAAAGACTCCAATGTCCAGTCCAATCCCATAAAGGCCTGCATACAACATAACTGCTAAATGCAGGATGATAACAATACTAGTAGACACTACTAAATGCAGGATGATAACAATACTAGTAGACTTTATTGTTACTATTCATAAGCTTTAAGAAACTCTAAAAACCTAATAAGCAGATTGTTTCCCCATCAGATGCCCTAGAAATAACTATTGAAATCCCACAACAGCCTATAGAGAACAGCATTGCTAAATGCAGATGAGAACAATATTGCTGAACTGTTACTCTTCTTTGCCTTGTTTGCTTTCATTAGCTCTGAGGAACTTTGAAAACCAATAAGCAGAAGATTTGGGGTGCCTTGTGAGCCCATTTTTGTAATCCACATACACCAATCCAAAACGTTTAGTATAGCCTTGGGCCCACTCAAAGTTGTCCACTAATGACCATGCAAAGTATCCCCTCACATCTACTCCATCCCTGCACATTATTCAAATGAATAAACAAAACTTTAGGATGTGATCCTTTGATTTAGGTTTACAATTTGCCTTTTATTGAGAGCAGCAAGTTTAGCATTTAAATATTAACTAGTTATTTTATTATTAGGTTTGATGTTTATTGTTTAATATTTATTATATTTAAGGATTTGATATAAATATTATATCCTAAGTTAACATTTTATGCTTTCAAAACGCTCGCTCGCTCTGATACCATATTGAGTTTGAAGGAACAAGAAGATTTCATAGGCTCTTATTTTCCCTCTGCTAATACTTTTGAAGTGAAAAGGATTTTAGCCAATAATTATTCATAAGAAAAAATGCAGCAAGAAAGTTTTGCTTATTTCACAAGAAGATCCTAAAGTCCTGTACAAGAATATCTGTCACCCTCAAAACCTATGCCATTGTCACCAAAAAGATGAAAATGCAACACTTTGCAAAATATAAGTTCTTGGTTCCAGGCTTCCAAACTTACTTGATAGCTGAAGCAACTGAGGCAAGATATTCCCTGAAATAGCGTACTCTCATTTTATCATCTAACATTTCATTCAGTGGCACCTTATCATCATTTTCATCATCCATACCTATCAAAAGGAAAACCCCCATGTCAGAGAAAAGAGGACCACTTTTTTTTTGCTCTGAAAAAGAGGACCACTTAAAAATGCATTTTGTAGCACAAACTGATAAACGAAGCCTAAATATGTGACTGATAAGAACCTTTGAAGGAATCATATCCCAAAAGCTCGCTCATGAGGTTAGAAAGGTCAAGATTAACATAACCCCCACATTAGACTCCTAAACTTCCAATATGATATTAGAGAACTTGCAAATGGGTCATTAAATCATCCAGTTACAACTTAATTGTTAGAATTAATTAATTGATCTAATAATCAATTTACAATATGTTCCCAACAGAAGATATCTGTTAGGAGCATGTTAAGGATCAATTACTGCCTCCAGCTACTATTTAAAAGGCACCCCAGATACCATAAGGTGTCAACATTCATAGAGAGATAGGGACAGAGATAGAGATATCAACATCAAAATTACCCTTCAATTCATGCTTCGTTTTCTATAATGTCACCTCCAAGTAAAAGTCAAATAAGTAAGTAGCCCTACACATGCATCTTCCCCAACCCTCTACAGTTACATCAATTTCTGCTTCCATTAATGGTGTGTTTTTCTCCTGCTGTTAGGATGGGCCCTCTACAGTTACAACTATCTACACTTCGGGATGCTCTTACTTTCATCCTACATCAACAGCTTGTGCCACAGCCTTAATCTTTTCCTTTGTTCATCAAGCTTGTTAAGTATTCCCATATTAAGATACTTAAACATAACAGGATGGTCCCTTGGCAATTTAGTTTCCTTCTTATACTTCTGCTTTCTAATGTGTAATTTTTTTTAATCAAAAAAATTAAATAGCCCTTCACATATGCAGATGCACTCAAGTAGAGAAGTATAACATACCATTCTCAGTGACATACATCGGGAGATTGTACTTCTGAGCTATGTAATTAAGAGTCTTCCGGATACCCCAAGGAACAACATAGAGCCATTCTGATGCGGCCTGCCAATTATTTCAAACTTTCAAAGTATGTAACACTTGCTTATTTGCGCATGCGTAGATGTGCACAATTGCAGGGATAGAAAGACATGGTTTATACCTTCTCGCCAATGAGCTCACCACCTTCCCGCTCCACTGAGGATGAACAGAAAACTTAATTAGAAAGACAATTCAATTACTGGATATCTTGAAAATGGTGTAACACTGCCAGTATTACCAATTCTCTCCGTCGCTTGTGATCTATAGAAGTGACCACTATCAGAGCTTTCTGTCATATGAGAAATTAACCTTGATGTGTAGTGATTCAGGCCAATGAAGTCCAAGGAATTTGCAAGCAACTTCTTATCCTCCTCTGAGAATGTTGGAAGTTGATCACCAAGTCGTTCACGCATAACTTCAGGATAGTCTCCAAAACATAGGGGATCCAAAAACCTGGGTAAAATATTACACAATAGGCAAAATTCAAAATCAGGGATGGATTTCTCAGACAAAAATAAAATTACCCAAAAAAATGTCCATATTCTAGAATATCCACAAAGTAAGATCTGGCTTTAGCCTTTAATCAGTAGACCTATATAAAGCTTTCATACTAACTAGTTTTTGTCTAATTTGTTCTTCACTTTCCATTTCTTATTAAAGGTCAAAGAAAACTGGGCATCATTTCATATTTGTAACATAATATTATATAAATTGTGACAAATAATTTTCGCAGCACTAGCGAGCATAGAAGAGAGAAATTCTCGGTCAAACCCTGAAAATTAATTAAATAGGGTTTCTTATTAGTGTGACATCAGCATGATATCAATTTCCAGTGGCTACGATCCCATCAACACAGGATTCCCCATCAAAAGAAATGAAAATTAGTGAAGCACTATGTGTGTGAGTACACACATGAAGCCAATTTTTTGTTTTGATAAAAAATTATTAATTTCTTATCTAAGTTATAGCAAGAAAATGATACAAGGGAAATTACCATCCAAGGTGAAAATCCAGGCGCCTTGCAGCAGCAGCTTTATCTTCAATCTTATCAGAATAAGCTTCCGCCCATTCACAGTCTACCACCATGCCCACTTGTCCCCCATGCTTTTCCTGGAAATCAGGACAACAAAATAAGACAAGAAAATGCTGTATTAACAATATTTTAATTTTCCTTTCCATCATTTAAAGTAAAGAAAAATAGAACAACTTAATTCATATTTGATAATCAAACTTACGGAAGATGTATAATATGAGAAATGGAAAAATGAATCTCATTCAAATAAATCACTTTAATGTATAAACTTTCTGCTTAAAACATAGCCAAGATAACAAAGTGATGAACTGTGACCAAACCAAGCTAGGTTAAGAAAACTATGTGTGGACAACAGCAAAAAATTAACATCATTTAGCTGATTGGCTTGTTGTTACCAGCAAATCAGATCTCAGCCAATTGTAGATACATCTGTTAAAAGAGCAAATGATGTTTACCAGACAGATATAATTAGCACTCGATTGTCAAGGCCATACATTAGCACTTCCTTCCCATACTATGAGGATCAACTTAGTGGCTTAAAAGCCAAGGCATGTACCATTATCTGGATGGTCTGATAATAAATTTGTGCCATAGCTCTTACAAACTATTTCATGCATAATTTAACATTATAGTAACAGTAACAGACAATGAAAGACTATGATACACACACAATTGAATTATTTAAGAAAATTTTTTGGTGCATCAACAGGTACAACGCGGTACCTGGTACTTGCTTCGGTAAACAGATGCAGCTGCTGCATGAGCCAAGATTTGATGATGTGCCACTAAATATGGTTCTATTGATGAATTTTCACATCTTCCAGGAGCAAATATCCCAATATCATACCCATTGAGAGCGGTTTGAAGGGGCTCATTGATAGTGAGCCAGTTCTTCACTCTATCACCAAAACTTGCAAAACAAGTGTCTGCATATATTGCAAAATATTCTCTGGTGTATACCAGCGATAGGAACAGAGGGATTAGAAGGGGAAGAAGAATATTCGGAAGATTAAAGAGTCAGAACAAAGCACATTAATAATACAAAACCAAGGAAGAAAATGATAGAATAGATGGATATAAGAGGGTAGAAGAATTTTTGTAAACATGAGTCAGAATCTAACTCAGATTTTCCAAGGCCAAGGGAGAATCTCCATGAATGTTCATTGTTTTCCACCTGACTACATTCATCTGTACTTTTATAGCCTTGTAACAGACAAACACATGCTAAACACATAAATGACAGACTGATGGACACTAATTACAATAATAAATGACACCACAACATGAGACAATAAAACTGACTCAACTGCAAATAAAATACAGACAGCACATACACAAGAAGTTAGTATAACACAAATAACTTCCTAATTTCCCATACCCTATCCCTTTCTTTCCTTCTACTGGAAGTACGTTGGAGTCATGGAGTCCTATCAGCCAGGCATTGGAAACACATCATTAATTGATTGAATATCAAATATCAACTCCAAAGATGACTTGATATAGAAAAGATGACTAATTAGCTCTTGTTCTCTATAAATACTGCAATAAATAATAAAAAGAGGAAAAGAAATACTAAATTCAGAAAATCATGCAGCTTCTGAATCAATCAGATGAGAAGCATATGGATGAAGTAAATGGAATCTTGATAGATGTCAAGATGTCCCCAAGTAAGTGATTGTTTTTCTGAAAATAAAATGACAGAGGCGCATAAGTGTACTTCAATGCAGTTTGGGCTGATTCAATGGTTGAGATTAAATCCATTAATAATTATAGCACTCCTGTAAAGGGGAACTAGGTTACTTGGAGAAAAAACATCTGGTTGCCAGAACTGTTAAAGAGGCAGAATTCCATGATTTAGCAGAACATGTGAAGAAATATGGATTTGGAGTTTGGATGCTCCATAAAGAAAATGAGTTTCAGTGCTGACTTGTCAATGAGGTGTTTTGTGACAACTTGGAAACGATTTTGGTTGTGAAGAATCCTGTCCATCATTATTGGAAAGAATAAGTAGAGATTGATAGACATTTCATCAAAGAAACAATTGGCACGTGTAATTTTGAGGTGAGTTATTGTAGAATCAGTTACTAATCCCATAATTATAGGGAGTAACTAAACCTAGAGATTATAGGAGATATTGTTAGATATTAGATTTCAAATTTCAAATTCTAGATCTCACTAACAGATTAGATTCTCTACTTTGCCTATAAATGTAATCTTTTACTCATATGAATACATAACAATTATTCTCATCCAACAGGCTTCTTTCCTTGAGGTAGATCTACTATATCCCATGTCTTATTTCTTTTGAGGGCCTCCATCTCTTCCAGGACAGCCTGCCTCCACTCAGGTATAGCCATGGCCTCATCAACAGTGTTTGGTACCCTTATGCTGTCAAGGTGAGAAACAAACGCCCTGTATTTAGATGAAAGGGCCTTATATGAGACAAACTGCTCAATAGGATGTCGAGTGCATGATCTGGGATTTTTCCGTACTGCGATGGGAAGATCAAGGTCAGAATTCTTTGTTACCATTGTTTCTCCTAGACACGCCTCTGGTTCGACTCTGGTGAGTGCTAATAGCTTGTGACTCATTACCCTTTTTATTTCTTCGTACGTAGGTCTTACCCACTTGTTTGTGTCTCCCCCTAGACTTGGCACATTATCAGGATTATCAGATGTATCTGGTTTTGTATGGATAGGTGTATAGATTGGAGGTGTATAGATTGTAATTGTTTGGTCATCTTTTGGTGACTGGAATTCACCATTACTCTCCCCCTGTTGGATGCAAATGGGTATTCACCCCCAAGTATAGAGCAGATGGAACACTTGAGAAATACAAAGCTAGATTGGTCGCAAAAGGTTTCACTCAAATATATGGGGAGGATTACACTGAAACATTTGCTCCAGTAGCCAAATTGAATACCATCAGAATTCTCTTATCAATTGCAGTAAATCTAGACGGGATCTACACCAACTCGATGTAAAGAATGCCTTCCTCAATGGAGACCTCAAGGAAGAAGTGTACATGAAGTTGCCTCCAGGTTCCCGGGAAAAAGGTTAATCAAGTCTCGCAAGCTAAAGAGATCATTATATGGGTTGAAACAATCTCCACGTGCACGGTTTGACAGATTCACTCGAGTTCGAAGAAACACGGGTATACTCGAAGGCGAGCGACCACACTTTGTTCGTTAAACATCACAAGGGTAAGATGGTCGTGTTAGCCGTGTATGTTGATGATATAATTCTTACTGGAGATGACGAGGTAGAAATTAATCAAATCAGGGCAGCCCTAGCACGAGAATTCCAAATCAAGGATCTTAGAGAAATGAAATACTTTCTTGGGATGGAAGTAGCTCGATCCAAGAGAGGCATCTATATCTCCCAAAGGAAGTATGTACTAGACCTCCTAAAGGAAACAGGGATGACAGGTTGCAGACCCAGTGACACACCTATACGGAGTTCATAAAGTGGATGAAGAAACAGATCTCGGTAAAGCGGTGGACATAGGGAACTATCAACGGATGGTAGGCAAATTAATATATCTGTCCCATACTGCACCGGACATTGCATTTGCCGTAAGTGTTGTCGCCAAAGCATTCGCATGACCCTAAACGAAACATTTAAATGAAGTCTACAGGATCCTTCGTTATTTGAAGGGATCTCCAGGACGTGGTTTGCTATTCAAGAAAACTGACAAACGAAATGTAGAGTACATTTCTGAGATGCTGATTGGGCGGGCGATCAAGATGACAGAAATCAACATCTGGATATTGTACGTATGTATGGGGTAACTTGGTCACATGGAGAAGTAAAAAGCAAAGTGTAGTTGCAAGAAGCAGTGCTGAAGCTGAATACAGGGCTGTAGCACTGGGATCTGTGATGGCATATGGATAAAGCGTGTCCTAGAAGACTTGAGGAAATGCATAAATCTACCAATCAAGGTCTATTGCGATAACATGGCTGCAATTCACATTGCTCATAACCCGGTTCAACATGACAGAACCAAGCATGTTGAGATAGACAGACATTTTATAAGGGAAAAAGTCGATGAGGGGATAGTTGATCTAAAGTATATACCTTCAAAAGAACAGAATGCAGACATCCTCACCAAAGGATTGCCCAAGGACCGATTCGAGTATCTAATTGGCAAGTTGAACTTGATTGACATCTACCATTCAACTTGAGGGGGAGTGTAGAATCAGTTACTAATCCCATAATTATAGGGAGTAACTAAACCTAGAGATTATAGGAGATATTGTTAGATATTAGTTTTCAAATTTCAAATTCTAGATCTCACTAACAGATTAGATTCTCTACTTTGCCTATAAATGTAATCTTTTACTCATCTGAATACATAACAATTATTCTCATCCGACATTCTTCAGTTATGTCTCTTCTGGTTTACAGTTGCTGATACCTGAACTAATCCCTTATCAAGAACAAAGTTTAAAGAGTTGACCATGTGCAAAGATGAACATTTACTCCCTTGGAGCTAGTTTCATCATTATGCTCATCCTGTGTTCACTGTTTCCATTAAAAGCTTCTGTTTTATTTCCATTTATTTTGTTTACTGTTTTAAGCTATTATTCTTATCCTGTAGTCAACCCCCATATATTCTGTTGCACTCTTTACTGAAAATAAGACAAACTAGAGCAACACAAAAACCCTGGTTTTTCCACATAAATAATGCTCCATAGGCAATCCTCACGAAGCCATGTTAAGGAATTGACTATGCAATTTAACATAATTAAACTGAGACTTTCCATAATTTCTCTACAGGCCCATTCTGCAATTGATCAGACACCACAAACAAAGGGCATATGACATTAACAAATAACAATGCATCAATCCTAGAGCTGAAACAGTGCAATTAGCAGATACTTATATGTTTCAAGCAATATTTTTCTTTAAAAAAAAAGGTTGAAACAAAAACTGCTGAAATTGCAACTTTATAGAAAATGAAGAAAAGATGACAAATCCTACATAATGTCAGTGTCTTTGATTAAAGACATTTTCTTCTTGACAACTCTGATATTGTATGTCCAAGTTTAATTTTCACTTTTAAGATAATCACCAAAAATATTTATTTACAATTATAATTAGCCCTCAAAGTGCCATTATCTAGCAATCCTGCATTCAGATAGAGTTACCGCCTCATCTAAATGCAGCAGTAGGGCAGAAATCCATCATATGAAGCATAGGAATAAAAAAGTGGCATCACAAGTATTAGTTCTAACTACCTCTGCATGTCTAGCAAAACAGAACATATAATTAGGAAAAATGCGAATTACATGGAAGAGAAAATTAAATAAGCTACATATCACGTACATGATTTTTTTATCTAACCATCCTCCCATTGACTCATGAAGATGCAGCGGAAGATCCCAATGGTACAAAGTTACATAAGGCTGAATACCTGCTGGTAAACAGTCCTTAATATATATTGTAGCTGTGACTGAAAAAAAGTGTGAAGGTAAAACAGTTTGTACCCCTCTGTAGAAGAGCATCGATGAGCCTGTTATAAAAAGCAATCCCTTCATCGTTGACTTTGCTTCCTAAACCATCTACATGAAGAAAAAAACTAAAAAGAATAATTATCCCCATACTCATCAGACTATATAAACAAATTAAGAGCTGTCAAATATGCACAGAAAATATAAATTAGGTGGAAGAAGCAGGGAACACTAGCTGGTCTTTTAGCAAACACATTCAATTCAAAATTTGGTAATTCTCATGCTTTATAGGTTTATCAACTTGAAAAAGAATCATTTTAAAAATTAAAAAATGCTCGTACATTTTTCTTGTATTTCATATACCAGAAGATTTATGATTCTTACGGATATGAAAATTTAAAATTTTACTTCAGATATCTTTCATTTACATGCATAAGTTATCAATTACACATATAACTGGGTTTCAATTGGTGAGTGCGTGCTTTTTAGTTTTAGTGGTTTTCATCTCAGGCATCCAAGTTATTTTATGGATAGATCCATAAATCAAGGAAGTAAATTCACAAAATCAAGCGTGAGCAAAAATAATAATGTCAGCAGACAGTCCTGCCTTACCAAACAATGTACAAACTCCCAGGATAATGAGCTTAACAGAAGGGAATAGAGGATTCCATCCTCTTAACAATGAAGAAACTCACAAAACCTTTAGGCTGTCATTGTCATGAAATTCTTTTAAATTGTTTAACAACTAATTATACATAAAACTGATCTATTGAAATTCTCATCAGAAGCAGAACATACCAGGGAAGATACGGGACCAAGATATTGAAAATCTATAAGCACCAAAGCCCAACTTGGCTATAAGATCAACATCTTCCTGTTAACATAATCACATGCAGAGAGGTCAGCAGAGTTAATATTTCGTATATATATATATATATCAAGATAAAATTTCAGATACATACTCTCATGCAATAAATTACAACATAATTGGTGCAAAATGACATTCGGCAGAAGATATTTGGCTTCAAACAGCAGAAATGGGGAAAATTTACTTTCAAAAGAGTATAATTGTATAAATTTCCCCAGTGCAATAGAAGCCACTTCAAATGAAGGAAAACATAAATGACAGAAGTATGCATAGCAGCAGAAGTCCCCGGGCAAAATGTATAACTAATGCTGTAATTAGTTCACATCAACTCCAAAAAATAAAAAAATGATATTGCTGACCATATAACGATGATAATGATCAACTGCTACATCTCCATTGCTATGGTCAACAACTTTTCCTAACAAAACAAGAAATGGAAACCAAGTATGATGAATAAATGAGCCAACTATTTGCACCATTCAAGTAAATTAATGGACAATCCTTCATGGAATAAGTTTATATACCTTCGGTGTGAGTAAAGGCATCCCATATACTTGGACCTCTACCACCCTCGTTGCAAGCACCTTCTACCTAGAAATAAGAAACAAGGAATTAAATGCCTGATTGAAAATTGTTGGTATTACTTATATTATAAATATTACCCATCTAGTGCTCAAAACAGAACACTAATCAGTGTTGTCCTTGTCATAAATTTATCATGAAAAATTTCACCCAAAAAAAATATCATGAAACAAATCCCTACTAAGATCAATTTGATTCTATATGAATTTAAGTAAAGTTTGGAAACAGCTGCGTTGAATATTTACCTGAAACATGAGAAGGAGCAACATCATAGAATATCATTCCGATAAAATGAAAACCACCAAATTGTTGCATTTATGGAATATTGATGATCATGGGTAGGTATGATACGATAATCTCCATCTCCAGACCCATATTTGGCAAAATCAAAAATTTTCATTCCTATTAAACCTTCGGTTCACATGATGTGAATTACTTACGCAGAGAAACTAAACGAATAGGTATAGATCAAATTGATATTTACATAATATTTTAGCATATGAAAAAACAAAAGATCTCAATCAACTACAACTCTAATTCAAAAACCATAAAATGTTACTCGGATGGACTTTTTTTGGCTCATAAACTGTCCCCACAGAACACAAAACAGTAAATACCCAGATCAAAATTAGAAGGACATGAAAGCAATTGCGCAGGAAAATGACTGGAATGCCCACCAAGGCATGCATACATATTCGTTCTCAAAATACATTTCAGCAGATTCAACACGAGAGTTAAACGTACAAAAAGAAAACTGAGGGCAAAAATAAAAAGGAAAACCTGGTAAGATGAAGTTGAAACGCCGAAGACAAAGTTGGGAGGGAAGTCGGCGCGAGATACTTGCTTGTTGACGAAACCAATGCTGTTCTCTCCATTATTTTCATTCAGAAATTCATCCTTCTCAGCCATTGTCAAATCGCTCACTTCTCCTCTTCTTTACAGATTGCAAAGAACTTTGTTATTCTTCTGCAGAGCTGAATTCGAGAACGCTCATTATATATAACGAAGACCCGCATGAGAATTGAGAAGATAGGAAGCGAGAAAGGAAGGACTTCATTATTATTGGGTTTTTTATGTTCACCTTTTTCTTTTCCTGAACTAGCGCGTGTCTTCCCTTCATTCATCGAACATGAAACTATCATGGGCGGGCCCTAATTTGCCGTCATCCCTTTAATTTTATGTTTATTTATATGTATTACTAGGATCTGTCTATTACAGGTTATTTTAATATTCTTTGCCATCTGTATACTATTATTTATATATATATATATATATATATATATATTTATTTATTTATTTAAACATACATTACCAACCCCTAAGCAAGTGTCTTCCCTTCACTTGTGGAACATGAAATTATCGATAGCAAATCCTCTTGTGATTTTTTTTCCCTCATTATCTCACATAAGCTCATTTGAACCATTGATTTGGAAAAAGAGAAAAAAATTAAAATATCATTATAACTTTTTAAATTGATTGGACGGACATAATTTAGAAATTATGAGGGATGATGAGAAAAACCCAAACCAAAATTATCATGGATAGACCTTGGTTTGTCATACTAATTTGCCATCATCCCTTTAATTTTATGTTTATTTATATGTAGTACTCATATCTGCTATTAGAGGTTATTTTAGTATTCTTTGCCATCTATATACTATTATACACACACATATGTATCTATATAGTTAACCATACATTACCAACCACGTGTCTTCTCTTCACTCATCGAACATGAAACTATCAAAAGCAGATCTTCTCATGATTTTTTTTCTCATTATCTTTCATAAGCTCGTCTGTAATGTTGATTTGGAAGATGAGAAAAAAAATTAAAATATTATTATAACCGTTGAGATTGATTGGACGGACATAATTTAGAAATTATAAGAGATGATGAGAGAAACCCAACCCAAAATTATCATGGGTGGGTCATGGTTTGTCATACTAATTTGCTGTCATCCCTTTAATTTTAGGGTTTAATGTTTCTGCTTCTATTGCATTTTTTTTGCTACACTCACATAAAAGTGAGTGGGTCCTACTAATATTTTCTCTTTCTTCTCTTTATAGTGAGACCAACTCACTTTTATGTGAGTGTGGCAGAAAAAAAAAAAAAAATCTGTCTATCTACTACAGGTTATTTTAATACTTTTTGCCATCTGTATACTATCACACACACACACACACATATATATAAACTTACATTACCAACCCATAACACGTGTCTTCCCTTCACTCATCGAACATGAAATTATTGAAAGCAGATCCTCTCATGATTTTTTTGTCACTATCCCACATAAGTTCATTTAGATCGTTGATTGATTGGGAAAAGTAAAGAAAAGTTAAAATATTATTGTAACATTTTAGATTGATTGGACGAACATAATTTAAAAATTATAATGAATGATGAAAGAAACCTGACCCGAAATTATCATGGGTGGTTCATGGTTTATCATACTAATTTGCGGTCATCCCTTTAATTTTATATTTATTTATATATATATTATCTGTCTATTATAGATTATTTCAAATTTCTTTACCATATTTTATATACACACACATAATCAACCCATAATTAGTCTAACGGTATAAATCTTGTTAGAGTTCTGAGTGTTTGAGTAGGAGTTACTCTATTCTTCTATATTATACATGTGTTTTTTCCCCAACTATATTATAGGTTACCTTTATAACTCATTAACACATTAATTTTGCCTAAAAATGAAACCTTTTTTCTAATTATGCTTACACTATTTAAGAGTATAGGCAACTAGATTAGACTTGAAGACGAATTCAAGTCTTCAATATATTGACTTATACTTTAGATCAAAAATTTCTTCTGAAACATGTATATTTAAGATAGGGAGGAGTAGCTGGTATAAAAACATTAAGACAAGAAGGAGTGGCTACTAGTATCAAAATGTTTGAAGATTAGAAACAAAAATATTACTCCTTCGGTCCTTAAATATTACTCCCTCCGGTCCTAATTATAGGAGCAAATTTTAGAGTTGGTTTTTGTCCTAATTATAAGAGCAAAATTTAACTTTTGTTAATTTTTTTCCTATAATACCCCTATTTATACTTTTTCAGTCCTCAAATTTTGATATTTAAATAAGAGTAGGCAGGAGTAATAGATTTAATTTTATTTTATTATGTGAACGCAGAGGCGGATTGAAAATTGCGTCTGAGAGAAAATTGTTTAATTGGATTTTATTATATGTGAATGCGAGGCGGATTGAAAATTGTGTTGGGTAAGGGTATTTTAGGAAAATACACATAATTAACTAATTTAACTTCATTCCTTAATCCTTCCAAATTCTGGTAAATACCTCCTATAATTAGGATCGGAGGAGTATGTCGCTTATATATTGTATTATATTTATAAGTAAGATGAGTTAAGTCTTGTAAATGATGAAAAGAATCATGTTAAGATAGCTTCTATCATTTAGAATTTGATGAAACTTGAATTGAATTATATAATACCTTGCGCATAAAAATTAAAATAATTATTTTATGATAAATATTTTCATTTATATCTAACAATACTTCAGGTTTTAAAAAATATGACTTAAATTTAATTTAACAATATTAGTATTAAAAAATTATTGAGCATGTGATGCACTGATCATCAATCTTTCTACCAAATCTGTCATTCATTTCAAATAAATTGCATATTATAAAGCTGGGCTTGGGAACCACGATGACTTTGGAAGAAATAAATAATATCATCGATCTCCAAGCCTTGTTTTTATTTGGGAGAATGAGAAATAACTACAAATTCAAATTTTAAAACTCCCAAAAGTTTGTTAAAATTTGTAAAAGACATAAAGGTGATAAAGATTAAATTGAGATTTTGAAATGTCGTTGAATTTACCAGTATATCATCTCTTCCTCTTGCTCTCTCATCTCCATCTCTTCCAATTCATCTTCCCACTCCACCACCACTGCAGAGACCATGACATCTTCTTCTCTTCTCGGCGCGGTGATCGCAAGACCTCCATCTTTAACCTCAAGCATCGTCCCATCGTCTTCAACCTTCATCTTCAAAGAACTAGATCAAAAACTAGATCTGTAAAAAACCAGATCCATCTTCAACCTCAATCGAGTCGTTTGTGTTCTTGCTCTCCTTCCAAATCCGTTGCGCACAACCTTCTTCTTGGTATATTGCGCCACCGTTGAACCTACCCCTCCTGAGTTGAACAGTATCTGGGCTTTGAGGAAAAAAAAAGTGAACAGTAAATATGGGGTTTAACAAAAGTCGTAATAGAATTAACAAGTCATTAATGGATTTAATAAGTTTTGTAATGGGTTTAACAAATTCATTTGTTAGGTGAAAAACGTCACTCTGGGGAATCCAGCATCTAAACGCTATGAACAAAAGTTGTAATGAGATTAACACGTTTATTAATGGATTTAACAAGTCTTATAATAAGTTTAACATGTTCATTCATTAGGTGAAAAACATATCATGCACTAATCATCAATCATTCTACCTAATCTGTCCTTCATTTCTAATAAATTGCATATTATAAAGCTGGGCTTGGGAACAACGATGACTTTGGAACAAATAAATAATGTCATCATCATAAAAAAAAAAAATATCATTCATCTCCAAGCCTTGTTTTTATTTTTCCTTTGCCATGTTATAGAAAATTAGGCTTCAGAAAATGCTTTCTCTCCTTCTAAATATATGAGCTAGATAACTAATTTACATAGATTAGTAAAATTAATTGTTAATTTTTTTTTTATAGACGCACACAAGGTCCTCAAATTAAAAAACATCATGTTCGAGATACTGTAACACTAAATACGAGAACTTGTTCCTTTGATATATGCATTAATACAGATAATTTAAGAAGAAAATTATATATTTAGAAGACAAAATATATTGAAACGATTTATTTACGATTAAAACAACCATTCAACTAACTCATATATATATATATATATATATATATATATATAAAGAATAATACTCTCTCCGGTCCTAATTATAAGAACGCCTTTGTAGTGTAAATTGCATTACAAAAGTATTCCTATAATTAGGACCGAAATAAAGATAACTAAGCTACATCCATAGGTGGATGCAAGTGTTAGAGAAAGGGGGCGAGTGCCCCTCCTTAAATTATGATGATTTTTTTTTAAAATAAATAAATAAGGGAATTAAAATTATGATGTATTTGATGACATTGATAATAAGATAATTATGATGAGATTTCAAAAAATAAGGCCTAGAAGGATGACATTGTAACTATTTTTATTGTAATATACTTTTGTTATTAAAATATATACTTGAACTTATTGAGTGCCCACCCTTCATTGTAATTTATGTAGCTGCATTTTTAACAGCACTTAGCCTTGCTTTTCTCTAAATGATAGGTTGTAAAATAATTGTCTCTCTTATTACATCATCGTATTCACTTGATTTCATGAATATTTTTTTGATTTTCTTTTATTTTCTTGTTTATATTCTTTTGTTTTTTAATGCATTTAAAACTTTCATTTTAAAAAAATTTTCAGGGGCTCTGCCCCCGAATCCCCCCACCAATTATGCCTCCATTCTATAATTTTCTGGATCCGCCCCTGGCTACATCGCCTAAGATTTTTAGGGAAAGAGGTGGACGCACGTCTAATTTTGATTGGTTATCTCATAGAGAACGCAATTATATTAAATCTAAATCATCACATGTCATCTCAGTTGATTCTTGTTGGCTTTTACTTTCCCTTCTTCACATCTACTTTCACAGATGGGCCACATATGTATTTTCACCACACAAATATATCATAAAAATATAACTGAAAATTTCTTCTGAGATCACAATGATTTTTTTTTTAAAGAAAAAAATCGTATCATGTGAAAGAGAAACATATCTTTACAAGAGTCACATGATCAATAGAAGCAATTCAAATAATTTCGTAGGCATTACTCTTTTTCAATATCGATCTTGTTCTTGGTTGGTTTCTAAACCAAAAGGTAAAAACTACATTATATTACCCATATATTTTATTAATTTACAATAGAGCCTCGTTCCTATTGGACTTGAGATCTTGACGTACTTAATATACTAACAATGTGTTTGGTTTGAGGGGAGGGAGAGAAGAGAGAAATTTTTTCTCTCTCATCTTTACTAAATAGCTTATGGACTCCATTGTCATTCCAATTACTACTCTCCCACAGATCCCATTGAAGACTAGAAATATTTACTAAATTTCAAGGGCAATTTAGTAAAATTATGCCCTCCCCTCCTCTTAAACCAAACACACCCTTATCCCTTATGTTGTGTTTGGTTTGGATTTCTTTGAGTCTTTAAGTAGGAGTTACTCAATTCTTTTATATTATACATGTTTTTCCCCCAACTATATTATAGGTTACTTTATAACTAATTAACACATTAATTTTGCCTAAAAATGAAACCTTTTTTCTAATTATGCTTATACTATTTATGAGCATAGACAACTACATTAGACTTGAAGACGAATTCAAGTCTTCAATATATTGACTTATACTTTAGATAAAAAATTTCTTCAGAAACACATACACTCCCTCCGTCCCTAATTATATGAGCAAATTTTGGAGTTGGTTTTGGTCCTAATTATAAGAGCAAGTTTTAACTTTTGTCAATTTTTTCCTATAATACCCCTATTTATACTTATTATTAGGAGCATTATATATATGTGTGTTTACATATATATGTATATTTGTGTTGCGTATCAATATATATATGTGTAGATATATATGTGTGAACACACACACACATATATATGTGTGTGTGTGTGTGTCTGTGTGTGTAGATATATGGGTGTGTGTCTCTATGTATGTAGATAGATCTATATGTATACACATATATATACACACATATATGTTTATATAGCAAGACCATTATTTCAATTAAAAAGCGTGTGGAAAGAAAATTAGATCTATATGTATACACATGGCTATATAAAAGCAACTAATATACATATATAAACTAATATGTCATGGATATCTAACGTAAGACAAATTAGAAACACTTATAATTAGGGCAACTTGTGTCATTTTAAATTTATATAAGGACATTTTAGGAAAATGAGTAAAATTAACTAATTTAACTCCTCTCCTTAATTCTCCCAAAATCGGTTAAATTGCTCCTATAATTAGGGACAGAGGTAGTATTTAGATAGGAAGGAGTAGCTACTATTAAAATATTAGGGCCCGTTTAGTTCAAGGAACTTTTAAGGAGGGAAAGAAACTTAGAGGAGGGAAATGAAGATTTGAAAGATGAGGGAAGATGACTTGAGTTGTTTGGTTGGAAGAAAATGAAGGGGTGGTAGTTGGTAAAGAATTAGAAAAAGTCTATTTTACCCTCAAAAGAAATTAATTCAAAATAAAAAAGAAAAATATTTTTTTTGCTAAAATATATATTTTTAAAAATATATTCTTGTTAAGTTCGAACTTGTGTAAAAAAAAAAAATCGCCAAATTCGAACTTTCCCGCCAAATTCGAACTTCCCGCTCAGTTCAAATTTCAGGGGCAAATTTGTCCAAAAGTGTGAATAGTGACGTGGGAACTTGAGATCCCACCAATTTTGGTGGGATCTCAAGTTCTCACAAATGAGTGAAGAGTGGTGGGCCCGAAAACTTTGGTTTCTCGGCACTTAGCGAATCAAACACGTTTTCAGCAGGAAACTCTATTAAGTTCTCATTCTATCTCCCAAGTTCCTTGAACCAAATGGGCCTTAAGGGTGTCTAGTTTGAGGGGGGAGGGGAAGGTAAGGTGGGGAGAGAAATTTTTTTCTAAATCCTGACCAAATCTAGAAGGAGAGGAGGAATGATGGGTGTGGGACAGGGACAGGGACATGCACAGGGACTACTGAGAATTTTTATTTAGGGAGATATTGAAAGGAACAAGGGGGAGAGGGACCCACCACTTATGGCAGCTTCAATAGAAGGCAGAGGATAGAGAATGGTGGGAACCACATTAAAACGCTTGTTGTGGGAGGTGGATGATGGAGACTAATGGGGACGGGATAAAAAATTGTGAGAACCACCGAGAATTTGGTAATTTCATCCTGTTCTATGGACAATCTGATAAAAATTTTGTCTCGTTCCCCTCACTTCTCCTACCCTCACCTCAAACCAAACACACAGTAAGACAAGAAGGAGTAGCCAGAATCAAAATGTTTAAAGAGATTAGAAACATAAATATTAGTCCTCCGGTCCTTAAATATTATGTCGCTTATATATTGTATTATAATTATAAGAAAGAGGGGTTAAGTCTTATAAATGATGAAAAGAATCATGTACTTAAGATAGCTTCTACCATTTAGAATTTGATGAAACTTGAATTGAATTATATAATACCTTGCTCATAAAAATTAAAATAATTACTACCTCCAATCCTAATTATATGAACATTTTTAGTACAATTTGCACTATAAAAGTGTTCCTATAATTAAGATCAAATGGAGTATTTTATGAGAAATATTTTCAATTGTATCTAACAATACTTCAGGTTTAAAAAATATATATGACTTAAATTTAAATTAAGGGTTAAGTACCAATTTTGCCCCTGAAGTACACGCCCAGGAGCAATTTTGCCCCTTAATTTTTTGGTGTAGCAATGTTACCCCTCCATTAAAAACCCTAAGGGTCAACTAACGATCAACGTTGGGGTTTTTAACGGAGGGGTAACATTACTACGTTTTGATACTTCAGGGGCAACATTGCTACGTTTTGGCATAACAATCTTGCCCCTGAAGTATCAAAACGTAGCAATGTTGCCCCTTCGTTAGAAACCGTAACGGTCAACTAACGGTCAACGTTAGGGTTTTTAACGGAGGGGCAACATTGCTACGTTTTGATACTTCAAGGGCAACATTGCTACGCCAAAAAATTAAAGGGCAAAATTGCTCCGAGTGCGTACTTCAAGGGTAAAGTTAGTACTTAACCCTTAAATTAACTATATTAGTATTAAAAAATTATTGAGCATGTGTTGCACTGATCATCAGTCTTTCTACCAAATCTGTCCTTCATTTCAAATAAATTGTATTTTATAAAGCTGGGGCTTGGGAACAACGATGACTTTGGAACAAATAAATAATATCATCATTATTAAAAAAATATCATCGACCTCCAAGCCCTGTCCCTCCATTTGCCATGTTTTAGAAAATCAGGCTTCAGAAAATGCTTCAATACGATCTGCATAACTAATTTACATAGATTAATAAAATCAATTATGTTAATTTTTTTTTATAAACACATATAGGGGTCCTCCTATTGAAGAACATAATGTTCGAGATACTGTGACATTAAATACGAGAACTTATCCCTTTAATATATGTATTAATATGGATAATTTATGAGGAAAATTATATATTTAGAAGATATAATACTCCCTTTGGTCTTTTTTATAAGGCACCAACTAACAATTCTCACAAACCAATAAAAACAGTTAAAGTCAATAAAGTTGTCCTACAATTTAAGTAGCTTTTAATATTACCCCTACTAATTGTACTAAACTCTAATATTATACTCCCTCTGGTCCTTATTATAAGGCACCAACTAACTTTTCTCACAAACCAATAAAAGTAATTAAAGTCAATAAAGTTGTCATAGAATCTAAGTAATTTCCAATATTACCCCTACTAATTGCACTAAACTCTAATATTATATTAATTATTACTCTCACCCACTATCCTTATTAACTATGGGCAGACATGGAAAAACATAATTAATGCTCATTGGGAATAAACAAGTGCATTATAAAAAGGATCAAATAAACTTGCTAGTTGGTGTCTTATAATAAAGACAAGAGGGAGTATTAATTATTACTCTCACCCAATACCCTTATTAATTATGGGCATACATGGAAACAAGCAAGTGACTTATAAAAAAAGACCAAATACAATTGTTAGTTAATATCTTATACTCCCTCCGGTCCTAATTATAAGACATATTTAACCGATTTTGAAGAGATTAAGGAAAGAAGTTAAATTAGTTAATTTTACTTATTTTCCTAAAATGTCCTTATATAAATTTAAAACGACCTAAGTGAAAGTAAATCAATTAATAGCTCCTACCACATGCCTCTCCAACCTAATTTTTTTTTTCTTCTACATGCTATCTAATTAAAATAATGGTCTTACTACACACACACACACACACACATATATATATATGTGTTTGTGTGTGTGTGTGTGTATAGATACACACACACATATATATAATATGTGTGTATGTGACTATATATATTTGTGCACACACACACATAAAATATATATGTGTAGACACACACACACATATATTTGTGTGTACACATATAAAATATATGTGTGTAGACACACACATATATACATACATACATATATGTAGACACACACATATATGTGCGTGCACACACACACAAAATATATGTGTGTAGACACACACATATATACATACATACATACATACAGTGGCGGAGCCAGGATTTAAAGTTTGTGGGTGCACAATTAATGGTGAGATTCGGGGGTTCGGGGGCAGCACCCTCGAATTTTTTTTAAGGAGGATAAAATGAAACTCACTCCTTCTAAAGTTTAGGATCAGAAATGAGGTTCAATTGAAAAGTATTTCCAAGGAAATCAATTTAAACAGAACAATATACTCTAATCTCATGGCATAAAGATATCCAGATGTTACACAATCAAATTCCAAAGCAACATACAAGGAAATACCGCAACCATTTTATAAGGGGGTCTATCCCTAAGTCAAGGCAAGTTTATTTCAATATTACTAGATACTATAACAATCTTGCAGGTATTGGAAACTGAGAAAACAGAGGCGAATGCACTCAAATTGAATTACTCCAAAAGCAGACCAATAACAATATATAACTTAGTCAAGCTAAGTCGGGTAAATCAGAGTATCAGAATATAACCTAATTATAAGGCTAATAGAGAAGGGGCTGTATTGAATTCAGGCCCTGCATTTTTCTCACAAATACATTAGCTTTCCAGCTGAATCTAAGGGGCCATTTTTTTCTTTTGCCCAACACATACTAATAGCTTTATTATTTTAATTTCCATTACAGCTTTTCCTCTCCACTTCAGGTATGCATAAACACCAACATTATCCTTTAGCTTTGCTCCATATGAATTTTTTTCCTTTTATTACAAATAGATTAGTACAAAGGAGAAGCTCAAATGTCATAGTGTCATAACTCATAACAAAGACTCGATTTGTAAATAATACATGTTAGACAAATTAAATGACTTCCTAAACAAGAAATCCACATGAATTCTCCAAGACAAGTAGCCTGAACCAGCCAAAAAGACTTTACAGGCATGTTATTTTAGAGAACAATTTGAAAAATGAAAACAGATATCAGAAATGTACCTGAAGATGAGAAAAACTTGACACCAACCTACTGCCAAAAATGACGAGTTGTCAGTAAATATGCAAGGAATAGGCATTTATTGTGCATTTAAATACTAACCTTCAACTCCAAAGAGTTATCATGAACTCCAGTAAGCAAGGGTAATGATGCGGGCCTGCCAAACTTCAAAGATTAGTGACTATCAAGTTGACAGGGATCAGAATATTGTTTTAACCAGTTAACCTCACATCACAACTCCCATGAAATCAAACAGCTATTTTTCCTATACAATAGCTGTTTCTTGCAGGTTAAAGTAAAATCAGAGCAAGCTTTGTACACAAATCAAATGATGGTTGAATCAGTTCAGTTGCAGTTCGATTCATATACTGATAAGCCATTCTAGAATCATGTAATGTTCAACAATTCTTATATCTAAACTGACAAGATACTTTTTATAGCAAGGCATATATATTGTCTATACAACACAAGTCTAACAAAAACGCAAATTTTCATCAGCAAATCTTCTAGTATTCATTTCATTACCATACTAGCAAATTTTCTAACATCTTTAATGAGAAATAATCCAAAGGATAACATCTTTAATGAGAAAAATGGGTTCTTTTCATCTTACATTTCCTCTGGGAGTATTTACCGTCAGGTTAAACTATCATAAAGCACTACTAAAGTGATCCTCCAAAAGAAAAGAATCACTACTCTACAAAAATCAACCCCTACCCACTGTCGAGAAGCGAAGAACAAAGATTTACCAACAGAAGCCGTTTAGGGTGTGGCCGCCGTCGCTCGCAGAAGCTCGCCGGACTGGATCGAGATCTGGATCGTTTAGGGTGAGGCCGCCGTCGCTCGTAGAAGCTCGCCAGACTGGATCGAGAACAGGACGACGGTGAGGTCGAGATCTGGATCGTTTAGGGTTTTTTTTCTTCTCAGAATCATTCAAGGTTACACCCTGTCGAGGCGAAAATGGAAATTGGAAAGCAAATGTGAAATCGTGCAGGGTTTTTTGGTTTCTTAATTGCTTGGCTGGGCTTATTCTGATGGCGGACGATATCGAAATTTGGGGGAGGATGGAAATGGGGAAAAAAAACAGGATAAGTGGCAGATGGAGTTTCGAACCGGGGACCTTTAATTAAATGTGCAAAGTCTTAACCCACTGCACTACCAACACATATTGTTACTAAATTCTTTTAACTTATATATACTTTTTTTATGGGTGCACTTGCCCACATTGGCACAAGTGTGGCTCCGCCCCTGCATACATACATACATATATGTAGACATATAGATATTTGTGTGTAGACACACACATATATACATACATAGATAAACACATACATATATATCTAAAAGTTTCATTGACTGGAAGAGTATACGCGTCCACATACATATACTCACAAAAAATCAAACACACTTGAGAGAATAAAATAGGGGTATTTTAGGAAAAAATTGACAATTATTAGAATGTTGTCTTATAATTAGGACCAAAACCAACTCTCAAATATTGTCTTATAATTAGGAACGGAGGAGTAATAAAGACCAAAAGGAGTATATCGAAATGATATATTTAAGACTAAAACAACCATTCAACTAACTCATATAAAAAAAAGAAGAGAGGAGCAGTATTTACTAAACTACATCGTCCGAGATTTTTAGGGAAAGAGGTAGACGCACGTCTAATTTTGATTGGTTATCTTATAGAGAAAGCAATTATATTAAATCTAAATCATCACATGTGATTAATAATGAGATTGGTCCCATTTAAATTGAATTCATACCATAAAATGTCACCTCAGTTGATTTTCCCTTCACATCTACTTTCTCAGATGGGCCACATATGTATTTACACCACACAAATATATCATAAAAATATAATTGAAAATTTCTTCTGAAATCACTATGATATTTTTTTGAAAGTAAAAGAAAAATCGTATCATTTGAAAGAGAAACATATCTTTACAAGAGTCACATGATCAATAGAAGCAATTCAAATCATTTCCTAGGCATTACTCTTTTCCAATATCGATCGATTTCTAGTTCCTCGTTGGTTTCTTAACCAAAAGGTGAAAACTACCTTATATTACCCATATATTTTATTAATTTACAATAGAGCCTCGTTCCTATTGGACTTAGGGTCTTGACTTAATACACTAAGAGCGGACTATTTATAATCCAACACTAAGAAGTGTTTGAACAAAGAAAGTGATCTTACTGCCTCGTAGCTTGGCACTTGATGCCCTGCGCCCCTCACTGTGCAAATGTTAAATCTCCCTTATACACTTGTGTGTACCCAGCAACCTGCAATAATAATACATTTTTCAAAAAAAAAATTAAAAATTAAAGTCTACAAATTTATCCCTTTTTTTAAAAAAAAAATTCTCACCACGATTTTAACTATAAATATTAAATTTCGTAAAAGGTTTGTATTTAAAATTATTATTTTTCCATACAAGACAAAAGGATATTAAGTAAGACATGCTTAACATATATTACATACAGTAAGAGATCCAACTGAAGAAGAAAAAGAAAGACGAAAGTATTTATAGGAAATAGTTGGAACATTGAGAAATTTTACATCATATAACAAATAGAGTATTTCTTGCCATATGATGTTGGTTAGAGATGATGAGGAATTAACAAGAAGTTGCAAGAAACATCTATTAACACAACAGATGGAGAGTGGAGACTTGGGTTTTCGATGCTATCAGAGTATTTAAAATTATGAAAAAGGGTCTTATAAATAGAATTGGGTTAAATATCAATTTTGCCTTTGAAGTTTTCGATGTAGCAATATTGCCCTTGAAGTATAAAAACGTAGCAATGTTGCTCCTTTGTTAACTACCTTAACGGTCAACTAACGGTCAACGTTAGGGTTGTTAATGGAGAGACAACATTGCTAGTTTTTATACTTCGGGGGCAACATTGCTATGCCGAAAACTTCAGGGGCAAAATTGTTATTGGGTGCGTACTTTAGGGACAAAATTGATACTTAACCCAATTGAATTAAATGAGAAAGGAATGAGTTTTCTCAGATATAAGTACCTGTCCATTGAAGTACCAAGAATGCCATGGAGTGTTGACTTTCATATTCATAGTGTTGAGAAGAGAGGATAATGTTGAAGTAATAGGCACTCTTCCATCTACGTCTCCACTGTTTTTCATTAAAATTTAATTACAACACTTCTATATAATTACATATATACAAGTACAACTCACAAATTATTTAGGTATGACACCATATTATTGAGACAAATAATATAATTAATGAATTAATGATAGTACCTGAAAATCCAAACCCTAATTCCTTGGTCCATGATACCGTTACACTATTGAAGAACATCATGTTCGAGATACCGTGACACTAAAATATGAGAACTTCTCCCTTTAATATATGCATTAATACAGATAGTTTAGGAGGAAAATTATATATTTAGAAGATAAAATATATCAAAACAATACGTCTAGGCCTAAAACAAACATACAACTAACTCAAAAAAACAGAAAAAGAGGAGCAGTATTTACTAAGCTACATCGTCCGAGATTTTTAGGGAAAGAGGTGGACGCACGTCTAATTTTGATTGGTTATCTCATAGAAAAAGCAATTATATTAAATCTAAATCATCACATGTGTTGATTAATAATGAGATTGGTCCCATTCAAATTGAATTCATATAATAAAATGTCACCTCAGTTGATTTTCCCTTCTTCACATCCACTTTCACGGATGGTCCACATATGTATTTACGCCACACAAATATATCATAAAAAAATAATTGAACATTTCTTCTGAAATCACTATGATATTTTTTTAAAGGGAAAAAAATCGTATCATTTGAAAGAGAAACATATCTTTACAAGAGGGAGTGAGAGTCACATGATCAATAAAAGCAATTCAAATAATCATTTCGTAGGCATCACTCTTTTCCAATATCGATCTAGTTCCTAGTTGGTTTCTGTTCTGTTTAGATAGACAAAGATGTTTAGTCTGTTGGACTAGTATGTTAATTTAGGATTATATAACTCTCATAAGTACCTATTAATTAGATACCTAGTAGATCATTGTGCACAAATTGGATGGCTTTAGCCAAAAGGTGGTGTTTGCACAGTGACGGCAGAATAGTAGTTGAGAGAGAATCCTCATACCTTTAGGTTTACCTCTTATTTATAGAGTTTACTGTGGGGTTAGGGTTTGGAATTAGGGTCTTTGTGCCTCCAAACTCAAATGTTATGCTACTATATATCTTGGTCACGTAGATTGCCCCTTGTTGGGCTATATAAGTCTGTAACAGTTGCCTCCTAGCCCAGTAGTCAAGGTTTCTGGGCTGCCGGGGTGCATTTATTGTTTAACCGGCCTAGATCTCATATCTGAGTCGTTACCACTTACTTGATTACTTAATTTTCATTAAGCTTTTATCCGAGCTTTATCGAACTTTGGATTCATTGGTGTTCTAGTTGTGAATTGCCCCCAAACATATAATCCGGGTTACTTTGATTGGAAACTATTGATTCCTTTTCATGATTATATTGTTGGGATCTCTTTTGAATCAAACATCCGGGTTTATATGTTTTAGCAACAGGCTTCACCCAATCCAGATTATCATGAAAAAGAACATGCTCAATTTGCTTATAACAACTTTACAGCTGTAAACTTGCCATTGTCATAGCGTAAAATAGTCACCTCTTGCCATCTTCGACATTTGTGCACATTTAATGCACACGTCATTTCACGTTTGTCATCATTGCTTTTGGGTTGAATTGTCTCTTTTGCCCCTGCCTCTTTCGATTCGTAACCTCAACAGTTATGTTTATATATGCACTCCCCCCATTCTCACCACTTCACCTTTGTTGTTTGCTCTTGCTTATGAGAATCCTCTCATTCTCTTCATATAAAAGCTCCATCACTGGTCTCCACTGTTTTTCATTAAAATTAAATTACAACACTTCTATAATACTACCTCCCGTCTTAATTATAAAATCGGGTTAACTTTTTTTGGAGAGATTAATAAGAAAGCTAAATAAGTTTCTTAATCATATCATATGTTGTGTATCCTTAGATTATATATGAGAAAAACATAAAAATATAAACACTCTAAACTAATTTAATTAGCTTTCTTAATTTCTCCAAAAAAGTCAACTTGCTCTTATAATTAGGACTGGAGGGAGTAATACAAATATACAAGTACAACTCACAAATTATATAGGTATGATACAATATTATTGAGACAAATAATATAATTAATAAATTCATGAATTCATGAAAGTACCTGAAAATCCAAACCCTAATTCATTGGTCCATGATTTGACGAAAGAGAGGAAGGGTGGAATATGGGCTATCCATCCAAAACAAAGCTATATAACTGCAAGGTGACCACTCGTAGTTCAGTTTTTTCACATTCGCATGAAGTGCCTCTTGAACATCACCTCTATTCAGATATGCTATCATATAATTTTCATGACACTCGTCTACAACAATCTGCCAAAAAAATAAACAAAAACATTTAATAAACAAAAAAAATTAGGGAAAATGGCAACCAAGTCCCATATGTAAGAGAAATAATCACAATCAGGTCTCTTGACTTCTTTTTGCTCAAAAATCAGGTCCCTTGATCAAAATCATCAAATTGCAGTCAATTAAAGTCCCATGGGATCAAGAATTTCAAGCATACTTAGAATTCAATTGGCTCTATAGAGCAAAGAGTGACCGAGAGCGAAACCGGCGACGTGAGAAAGGAAAAGAGAGCGGCGGCAAGGAGGGGTCTGGGGGAGGGGACGGAGAAGGTGGTGGCAGGAAGGAACCCAACCCGAAGACTCAGGAAGCTACTGATAAGGGGTTTACCTTTGGGAAGATGGCGGAGACAAATGTAAGTGGAGAAGGTGCTGCTAATGGAGCTTCATCTAGTATGAAGAGGAGTGCCCCCCCTTTGTCCTATCGGGATAAACTACTCTCTCCCGGAAGCGCAGGCTTCCTGGTGAAACATTCGGAGGATGACGACATAATGCAGGGGTGGAAGGAATACTTTCATAAGATGAATGAGAAGGAACTACAGGAGGATCTGGAGGTGTCTGATGAGGAGGAAAGCATGATGCCGGGTAGACTGGAAGGGAAGCCTGGGAAACTGAAGTTCACTGCGGATGAATATACGGCTTGGTGCTTGCCATGGAAGAACTCTCTTATCATCAAGGTTTTGGGCGCAAGTTTTCCTATTTTTGTGATTCGTGATCGCATCAACCGAATGTGGAGACCACGGGATGCTTTAAAACTGATTCCTTTAAGTAATGGCTACTTCATAGTTTCTTTCTCCAATAAGGAGGACAGGGAATATGCTTTTCAAGAGGGCCCCTGGATGATCGATGATCACTATTTGATAGTCCAGCGATGGCGTCCGAATTTTAACCCGGGGAAAGCTGACCTTAAATGTATTATTGCGGCTTGGGTTCGCTTGCGGATGTCCGTTTGAGTTTTATAATGTGGAATCGCTTCGCAGGATTGGGAATATGATTGGAAAGATGATCAAGGTAGACCGGTCTACCTCAATCTATGACAAGGGTGGATTTGCACGTATTTGCGTGGAGATTGACCTGAAAAAACCTCTCCTTCCTACATACTTGGTTTTTGGTGAAGAAAGGCCTATCATCTATGAGGGGTTGCATTCTGTCTGTCTCTCTTGTGGTAAGTATGGGCACCAACAATCTGGTTGCCCATTAAATAGGCCTCCGGTGGTTACTCAAGGTTCTGATCAGGGGAAGAAGGACGAAGGTGGAAGAGAAGGAGTGGATAACAGTGGGGAGTCGAAGAAGCATGAGCATGTTACAGGGACGGGTAATGAAACTGAACGGAAGGAGGGAGAGGTTGGTGGAGCCACCGCTGAAACGCAACCCAGGACGGTGACACGGGCGGACGGAGAGCTTCCTAAGGGCTCCGGAAATGACGCTCCCAATGAAAATCATTTTGGGAAGATCCGTTTGTTGAGGCGGGAGGTCAGGGGATATTCAATCTCGGATAAATCAGGGAAGGGAGTTAATGGAGTTAAAGACGTTACCAAATTCATTGAGCCAACCGTTGCTAACGTCAAACCTACGGATAATGAGCATGATAAGCGGCGGATATCAGGGAAGAAGGAGGATTCGGTGGGTTTGACTGAAAACAAAAAGGAATTATTACAGAATAAAAGCCCCATTAAATCTGAATGGGTTCAAATTGGCTCAAAAAGGAAAAATATTTCGAAAGGGAAATCAAAAGGAAAGGAAAATAAGTCTCCTGCCAATCGGATCCCAAAATCAATTATTGTGGGCCATGGTGTGGAGTCATTTATTCCCAACTCTTTTAGTGCGTTGCAGGGGCTGGAGGAGCAGATTAATTGCGGGAGTTCCAGCACTACTGGGACACTTACAGCTGGCCACGCGTCGGATCAAGAAATGATTGGGGGATTCAACAAATTAATCTTAAAAATTCCTGCGAGTCATCCCATTGCTTTGGGTAATCCGGTGGATATTTCTTTTCAGGGACAAAAGAAGGATTTAACTAATCAAGAGGCTATGGACGATATTATGTGCGATCAGGATAAGGCCTTGGGGGAGGTTGCCATACCCCAAATTTATTCTACTGTTTCCCAATGAATTTCCTATTCTGGAATTCAAGAGGGACAGGAGCTAAGAGTTTCCCTGCCCTGGTTCGTGACCTGAAATCTCATTACCATCTTAATTTTATTGCACTACTAGAAACCAGATGTACTAAAGAAGCGTCCTTGGGGCGTGCGAATCAATTAGGGTTTCCCAATATGCAATTAATTGACTGTGAAGGTTATAGCGGTGGCATCTGGTGCCTTTGGGATCATAGTATTAATGCTGTGTCCATTCTTGAGCTTCATCACCAATTTATGCATGTACAGATCACTGGAGTTGCTGGTTGTTCCTGGACGCTCACAGTGGTTTATGCCAGCCCTTCTTGTGTAGCACGTCGGATTCTTTGGGAGAATCTTTCCCGTCTAGCACCATCGGTGCAGGGTGCTTGGTTAGTAGGGGGTGATTTTAATGGTACTCTTCTCTCATGTGAACGACGATCTTCTGCAACATTTCGTCGTTCTATTGACAAAGACTTCTTGAGATGGTTTGATATGCAGGATATAAGGGATGTAGGCTTTGTGGGGCCTGAATTCACTTGGAAGCGAGGAATTTCTGAGGCAAGGTTAGACAGGTTGCTGGCTAATGATCAATGGGCTAATCTGTTCCCTAATGCATCGGTGGCCCATTTACCTTTCTTTAAGTCTGATCACAGGCCCATCCTTCTCTGCCTTGATAAGACTACGAATGCACCCACTCCAAATCGACCGTTCCGATTCATAGCAGCCTGGGTTCTTCATGCTCAGTTTGATGAGTTTGTTCGTCATTCTTGGTCCCCGGATATGGCTTGGCTCCCTAACATTTCCCAGTTCACAGTTGCATGCTCAAAATGGAATAGGGAAGTGTTCAGGCATACTGAGGGCAGGAAAAAACAGCTGCTTCGCCGCCTAGATGGTATTACTAAGGTAGTGGCTCGTTCTGGTCTAACATCCAAATATGAGGATTTGCAGTTTGCTATTTGGAAGGAACTTGAAGATGTCTTGCTTCAGGAATCTCTTATTTGGGCCCAGAAAGCCAGAGCGGAGTGGTCAGTTTATGGGGATCGGAATACCCGCTACTTTCACGCGCGTGCCAACCTCGTCGGAAATCCCAACGTATTGAGGCTATTAAAGATAGTGAGGGGTCGTGGCTGTATGATCCCACTCAGATTAAAAGGTTGGCCTCTGGTTTTTTCTCTTCTCTTCTGTCTGAGGACATTCACAGTAGGCCACGATGGTGTGGTTTGATGTCTTATCCATGTGTTGAGGAGGCCACCCTGAGATGGTGTAACAGAGAGGTCTCCGACATTGAAGTTAAGGAAGCCATGTTTAGCATGGGGCCTCTGAAATCCCCAGGACCGGATGGACTTAATGCCCTATTTTATCAGAATCAATGGAGCACGGTATGCACTTCTGTGACTTCCCATATTAAATACCTGTTTGATAATCCACAGGCTATCAAGGACATTAATGGGACCCTGCTTGTCCTCATCCCGAAGAAGGATCATCCGGAGTGCATGGGGGACTTAAGACCGATAAGTCTTTGTAATGTGATATATAAAACCCTGTCGAAAATTATTGTAAACAGACTCAAGCCCATATTGCCATTGGTGATTGCCCCAAATCAATGCAGTTTTGTTCCAGGACGGCATAGTAGTGATAATATAATTGTGGCTCAAGAGGTCATTCATACTATGAGATCTATGAAACAGAAGAAGGGTTTCTTGGCTATTAAAATTGACCTTGAGAAAGCTTATGACCGTGTCAACTGGGACTTTCTATTAAGCTGCCTCCAGGAACTTAATCTCCCAGACCGTATCTTTAATATCTTGAAACAGTGTGTTTCTAGCTCTAGCATGCAACTGTTATGGAATGGGAGCAAGGCGGAAGGGTTTCTCCCATCTAGGGGGGTTCGGCAAGGGGATCCCCTCTCCCCCTATTTATTTGTGGTATGCATGGAGAAACTGGCCCATCTTATTCAAGCTGCAATCCAGGATAGACAGTGGAAGCCAATTCATTTAACAAAATCTGGGCCTCCAATCTCTCATCTGTTCTTTGCAGATGATATTATCCTCTTTGCAGAGGCTTCAATGACCCAAGTGGATGTGATCAAGGATTGTCTGAAGACCTTTTGTGACAGTTCGGGGTTAAAAATCAATCACCAGAAAACTCGGGTGTTCTTTTCGAAGAATGTTCATCATGTGAGAAGAACAGAAATGGGCGAGTCGCTTGGCTTTTCTGTCACGAGTGATTTGGGTAAATACTTGGGGGTTCCTCTTCACCATAAGCGGGTAACAAAGGAGTCTTTTCATTTTGTAGTGGACAAGGTTAAAACAAGACTATCATCTTGGAAGGCAAGGTCCTTATCTTCTGCAGGAAGGTCTACTCTTATTTCCTCAGTTACTTCGGCTATCCCAGGATATGTCATGCAAACTTCATTGCTCCCGGCCAGCACGTGTGCAAGTCTTGATCAGAATAATAGACAGTTTTTGTGGGGTAGCTCTGAGAACCATAAAAAGATTCCCCTGGTTGCTTGGGATGCCATCTGCAAGTCCAAGACTAGAGGGGGACTAGGGCTTCGCCACTCCAGCCAGTACAACCAAGCATTTTTAATGAAGGTTGGCTGGCAACTTTCAACTAGAAGAGATGACTTCTGGGTAAAGGTAATTCGAAATAAATATAATTGTGGTGCAGATGTATTTCCCAGGATTGATAAGTCGAAGCCGGGGTCTAATTTGTGGAGTGGAGTGAAGCGCACGTGGAGCAAAGTTGATGAAGGAACTGAGATACTGCCGAATGGTGTGCTACGCTGGAAGTGGAATAAGAATAGTAGGTTTACAGTGAAATCGACGTATGAGAGCCTGACTCAGAATGAGAACTCTCCGGATACCATATGGAGCAAGATTTGGAAGATTAAAGTCCCTGAGAGATGTAAGATGTTTATATGGCTAGTCCTGCATAATCGACTCTTAACCAACGTTTCTAGGTGCAAGAGGGGCTTGAGTGAGGATAGCCGTTGTCCAGTATGCATGGCGGGACTGGAGAATCTCCAACATGTCCTAAGAGATTGCCCCGAAACTCTTGCATTGTGGCGCACCATTATTCCCCAGCAGGTATGGCGTTCTTTCTTCTCATTGGATTTTGATCGTTGGGTCCGATGGAACCTCATGAATAGAGGAGGGCCAGAACATCCTGAGGACTGGCAGCAACAATTCGTTATCACATGTTGGTGGCTATGGAGACGTCGAAATACATTTGTGTTTGAAGGCAAGAAAATTTCAAACCTGTCTATTTCAACCAGTGTCAACGCCATGCGAACCTGTTGGAAGGAAGCTCATAACAGGTTTAGCCTTACTGATGGCTGGAGGAGATCGCCCAGCGAGATTGAGGAATGCTGGCAACCCCCACCGCCTGGGTGGGTGAAGCTTAATTCTGACGGCGCTTTCTCTCCCTCATCTCCTGGTATTGCGAGTGGAGGTATTTTGCGAGACGAACATGGCATGTTCTTAAGAGCGTTTATGTTCAAAGGTGAGGATGGGGATAGCTTGGCAGCAGAGCTTTGGGGAGGTATTCTCGGCCTGAAGTTAGCATGGGATATGAGATTCAAGAACATCGTTCTGGAAGTTGACGCGGCGGACGTTGTTGCACTGGTGAACAGCTCAGGGTATGAGACTCATGAAGACCGGAGCCTGATTGATCAATTCAAGGAATTAGTTAATCGAGATTGGACTGTTGACGTTCGTCTAATCAGTCGCAGGAAGAATAAGGTAGCAGACCACTTAGCAAAGAAGAGTTTATCGACTGTGCCAGGGCTCCACGCTATTTCGATCCCAGATTTGGCGTTAGAAAGGATTATTGAACTGGATAAGGGTTAGTTATTTGTAAGGATGCTCATGTGTATCAAAAAAAAGTCCCATGGGATCTGAGTAACATTAATTTTAAATGTGAAAATATCATTTTATGTACCCTCTTTCATTTGAAATAAAAAAAAATGAATCAGAAGAGCCAAGTGGTCTTGATTGTAAAAGAGGGCAAAATTGTATTTTCACACTTAGAATTAATATCATACAGGTTTCATGAGATTTTACTACAATTTGAACGGGCCATTATCGAACATCTAAAGAAAAAGTCTATCCCAAAAGGCTAACCAATTACCGTTAGGCGGAGGAATCCATTCAACTTATAAAACCACATTTCACTTGAAAAAATCCTTGAACTTATATAAATAATTTCTTATGATGTAATAAGACTCATAACAATGAACATATGTATAGATAGATATAATTCTTACAGAGGTAGGTTTGGGGGTGGCAGTGAGATTATGGTTGTTGCAGAGAGTAGCATAGATGTTGTAGATATCAATCATATTAGAATCCATGTTAGATTCCTGCAAAGCTTCGCTGCACTCGTCGTTTAGATATGTGACATTTGGAGAGAAGTCACAGAACTTGTCGATCTTTGAAGCTGTTAATTCCGATGATATCGCATGGCTTCCTAGGAAAGCGTACATTCCCTTGTCGTCTGTCTCATCATTTATCGGTGGGTTCCCTACCTGCAACACATGATCAAGATTATTATGGATTCGGATTTCCTCAGTATCTGTTCCTTCCTCATCCTTCAATATCCTTCAATCTCGACCGTCCAATATTTGATCTAAGGGTTCAGGTTTTTTAAAAAAAAAATCGCGCGCGGTTTTTTTTTTTTTAAAAAAAAACCTGAACCATTGGATCAAATAATGGACGGCCCAGATCAGGATACTGAGATAAAATGAGGCCTCCGCTTCTGAGATAATCTCCTTCCAGATTATTATATCTTCAATTTCAATAATTCCCTATTCTCATTTTGTTTATTCAATATTCAATTCATTCACTCAATATATATATAATACTCTAGAGAGTCCTTAATATAAGACATATTTACCTAATTTGATTACATTAAAAAAGTTCGTTAGGTTCATTAATATGAAATGTATTTTCTAAAACACCTCAGTTATGTTTTTTAATTCCTTTCATCCCTTCTCATCCTTGATTATCATTGAGAGAACATCAATAAAAATAAATTAAAAAAAGATTGACAAATATAAAAATTATGTCTATATTTAGAATAAAAATCAACTTAGTATGTCTTATATTAAGGACTGAGGAGATATTAATATAAAATCTCTATAAGAGAAGTCAATACATTCATAATTGGGAAAATCCATCTCAAGCAACTTAAGGGTTTTTTGGGCCTCAGTGGTTACTATCGCCGCTTCATCTGCAGTTATGCCCAACTCGCAGGTTCACTCACTGATTTATTGCGCCATGATGCATTTCATTGGACCCCTGCAGCCCAGCAAGCATTTGAGACGCTAAAAAACGCCTTGGTGTCGACTCCTGTCCTTGCTCTTCCTGACTTTTCCAGGCCTTTTATTTTGGAGACTGATACATCCGGCGTTGGCATAGGTGCCGTCTTGACTCAAGATTGCCATCCGATAGCTTTATTTTCCAAGAAATTGTCTCCACGTTTACAATCTCAATCTGTTTATGTCCGCGAACTGTATGCTATTACAGAGGCTGTCTCTAAGTTTCGCCATTACCTCTTCGGACATCATTTTATTATCCGTACTGATCATGCTAGCTTGAAGCATCTGAATGAACAAGTCTTGCACACACCGGAGCAGGAATCTTGTCTTCCCAAACTCATGGGGTACCGTTTTACAGTCGAATATAAACCTGGCAAAAGCAACCAAGCGGTCGATGCGTTATCACGCGTGGAGTGCATGGCCCTGTCACAACTTACTTCTTCATTTATGGACTTCATCTATGATCAGGTCCGTACATCTCCCTATATTGTTGATCTTCGTGCGAAAGTTGCTGCTGACCCACAATTATTTCCACACTACACTATCCGTAAACTGGATTTATATTGGCACCATCGATTGGTCATACCTCCTGACAACCCCGACTTGCTGCAACGTATTCTCTATGAATTCCATTCCTCGGTTTTGGGCGGCCATGCTGGGTTTCTTCGTACCTTCCACCGCATTGCTCACTTTTTTTTTTGGCCAAAAATGCGCCACACTGTTCAGCTTTACATTCGTCAATGTTCAATTTGCCAACAAGCTAAACTCTCTAATTTACATCCGTCAGGTTTATTGAACCCATTGCCTATTCCAGATCGTATTTGGGATGATGTGGCCATGGATTTTATCACTGGCCTTCCCCTCATTAAGGGTTATTCAGTCATTATGGTTGTCATCGATCGCCTTTCGAAGTATGCTCATTTTGCTCCACTACCGGCTAATTACTCGAGTCTCACGGTAGCCACGTCTTTTGTACAGAACGTCGTCCGCCTTCATGGATTACCCCAAACCATCGTTTCGGACAGAGACAAGGCCTTTACTAGCTCTTTTTGGCGCCATCTAATGAAGCTCCAGGGTACTCAACTTTGTTTCAGCTCTGCCTACCACCCACAAACTGACGGCCAGTCAGAAATTCTTAACAAATGTCTAGAATTATACCTCCGGTGTTTTGTTTTTGAGTACCCCCGCCGCTGGCTCTCTTATCTACCTTGGGCAGAATTCTGGTACAATTCATCTTTTCATTCATCCATTGGCATGGTACCTTTTAAGGTGGTGTATGGTCGCATTCTTCCACAGCCGACACTCCAGCTGATGTTTTGGAGCAACTCCAGCAGCGTGATGATGCTTTGGAGGTGCTTAAACGTAATTTAGCCCGCGCCCAACAGCGTCAGAAATTTTATGCTGATCAACGACGCACAGATATTACCTATCAGATCGATGAGTGGGTCCTTGTGAAACTTCAGCCGTACCGCCAACACTCTGTTCATCTCCAAAAGTATCATAAGCTTTCCATGTAGTACTTTGGCCCTTTTCAGGTATTGGAACGCATTGGTCAGGTCGCCTATTGTCTAGCTCTTCCCAGCCATTGTCGTATTTACCCCGTCTTCCATGTCTCTGTTTTGAATAAATTCCATGGTGAACAGCATGATTCAATTTATTTACCGTTACCCTTGCTGTCACTCCCGGAAGGTCCCCTGTGTCGACCTCTGGAAATACTTAATTATCGCCACCTCATGACCAATGGTGAACCCGTTCAACAGTGCCTCGTTCGTTGGGATGGGTCCCCTGACCCCACGTGGGAAACAATGGCCGAGCTAGCAATCTTGTATCCAGACTTGAACCTTGTGGACAAGGTTCCTATTCAGCCGGGGGTATTGTAATGGATACAAATTATATGGGCTTCGATCAGAACAATGAGAGCCCAAATCAACAGACAACCCAATTGAGACGTGGTACAAGGGTGAAACGAAAGCCCTGGAAGCTAAGAGCAATCGACGAAGAATGATTATATAAGGATAAAGTTAGTGATGGAAAGGGTGTGAAATGTAATTGAGTGTTCTCTCCCCCCTCTCTGACAATCCCTGCTTTCTGTTATTCTGCTCATGCTTTTCTTCCTTTCTATGTTTCTTGCTTCTATTTTGCATTTCTGTTAAGTCAGTACCACTGGATGATTGTGACTCTATCCTTTTCCCTTTTAACGAAATACAAACACTAGCAGATTTCTATAGTAATTATCTATCCATTACACATGAACACCCATTAAGTGTGATAGTCTTCAAATCTTCGAGGTCCTTCTAGTCCTTTTGTGATTGCCATGAGTGAGGGCGAGCGTTCGGAGCACAGAGATGGTGACGGAAGAGGCCGAGGGGACGACAACGAGAGAGAGCGTGTGAATGGTGACGGTGTAGGACGCCGCTGTGGGAGTGAGACACAAACAGGGGGTATGTCTTTTTCCGTTGGGAGTGGAGGGGTTCAAGAAAGTAAGATAGCATAGATTCTGGCGGCCAAGAGAGTCGAGCGTCGACCTGTGTCTAGTATAAGGAGAAGCTCCTTTCCCTAGGTGGTTTGGGGTTCCTAGTGAGTCACGCTGAGGAGGATGACATTGTTAGTGGTTGGAGGGGATTTTTTGCAAAGACATGCGAGATTATACATAACCAAGCCCTACTCATGAAATTGGGATGGAGGCTTGTTACACACAAGGATGCCCTTTGGGTTAAAGTAGTTCGGGACAAATATAAATGTGGGAAGGATCTGCTCTCTCAGATCGATGAGAGTCATCTTGGTTCGAATGTGTGGACAAGAATTAAGAAGACATAGAAGTCGATGCTTAGAGGAATTGTTACTGATCGGGAAGCAAATTCAGTAAAGTGGAAGTGGGAAAGACATGGAAATTTTACTGTGACATATCATGCGTTAACAGGTGACGATCAAGAATAGGGCCATGACTGGGGTGGCTTATGGAAAGTTAAAGCACCCCAACGGTGTAAGACTGTTATGGCTAGCAGCTCGTCAGTGCTTGCTTACGAATGTGAATCGAAGTCGAAGAGGAATGTCTATGGATGCAAGCTGTGCTCTGTGTGGGAAAACATGTGAAGACACTATTCATGTTTTCCGAGATTGTATACATTCAAAATCTATTTGGAAGAAAATGGTACCCCCGTCCAGATGGAGCTAGTTCCATAATCAAAGCCTTTTTGATTGGGTGTGGAGGAATATAGAAGGCAAATCAGAAGAAAGCAGGCAGTGGGCTTCCACCTTCATGATCCTGTGTTGGTGGCTGTGGCGACGCAGGAACTTACTTGTTTTTCGAGAAGAAGTGGATCCCTAATGATAGCCTCATTGCAAGTACAAGAGCAATGGTGGATTGCATGACACTTACAAAAGATCGTCTAGCATTATGGACGAAGATTCAGGGGACTCACCTAGCTCCTAGTCGAGAGTCATGGTGGCCACCAGAGAAAGACTGGGTGAAGGTTAATGTCGATGGAGCGCATTCAATAGCTACTGCTAAAAGTGCTTGTGGGGCATTGTTACATGACTCCACAGGCACGTTCCTTAAAGGTTTCACATATCACATCGACAACGGAGATGCGTTATCTGCGGAAATTTTGTCATGTCTATTTGGTCTCAAAATGGCATGGGCTATGGGAGAAAGCAAAGTTTGGATTGAGACTGATTCCACGGAGTGCCGTGATCTGATTTTAATGAACCTAGGAGAAATCAAAGGGACGCTGATCTTCTAACGGAAGTGAGAGCCCTTTTGGAAAGGGACTAGATAACGAAGTTTACCTACGTGCCTCGTTCGTGTAACCATGCAGCAAACTACTTAGCCAAGACTGGTTTGGAAGGAGCTCAGGGATATCATGAAATCTATCAACCTTCAGATAACCTACAAGTGTTGATTTGTAAGGATTGGAATTATGGATATAATGCTTTGCTAGGTATTAGCTGAGGTGTCTCATTTGTATTAAAAAAAAAATACTATGTTACTAACTAATTATGCTACAATAAAAACTTGACCCAAATAGAAAAGTAAACAGGAACCGAAAATAAACAAGATCCAAAACAAAACACGAGACCCGAACTAATTGAAGTACACCACACCAATACATAACAACAATAAAAACTAAAACAGAAAACTCAAACAAAAGATGTAACACAGGAACTGTAGAGCCATAATATTGAGAGTTTGGAAGATGATGTCAACATAGGGGAAAATCATCCTAGGTACTTGTAACATTGGTAAAAGGCAAAAGTAGAAGCCATCCAAATATATCTTTATAATAGACATGGGTATCTCATAGGATACTCAAAAGACCTACCGGCAACATATACTAGAAGCGGATCAGAGAGAGCAGCAATGCAGTTCATGAAACAGCACTATAGCTCGTGCAACAACAATCAAGGAATGAACATATGGACAACAATAAACTATCAGACAGGGGGGCCAAAGGATACCACTCCATGCATGGATTATGGATAGATTGTCGTCATATTCACATCTCTATTAAGTCTACGCTAAGATCAACTCTGTGAGAACAAATGTACCTTGATGCCAGACTTTCATAGGGTAGCTAACGGAACCTGCGTACCATAAACTGATTTGATAAAGAAGAATGGAAGCTACCATACGTAGCAGTTTGAAAAACTTTAGATTGGAAAATCAAGCCCAGCCTTACAATATGATTTATCTTTAGTCCACCATCTTTATTTGACTTGAAGAAACCACAACCATTGTTATGTCCTTCTAACCCATAAAATTTTTAAAGAAGAGTTTTTCACCGATCCCCCCCCCCTTTGACTGTATATATTGGACGCATTAATGTGTTCTATAGTTTTTGTAACCCAAGCCCATAATTCAAGTAAAAAAAGCACATAATTATTTGCAAAAGAACATACACTAATTAGCCCAGAAAATCATACACTTCTTACATTATTTAATTAAAGAGAAACATAATAACCAAACGAGTTTATACAAAAACTAGCAGGTTCTATAATTGGATACCCCTACATAGGAAATTAATAAAGCAAAAGCAAAAACTATAACAATAATAGTGCTAATAATATAAAATAGGTAATTAATTAATATCTAGTGGTATCAGGAAGAGGAGTTCCATCTAAGAAGTGTTTGAACAAAGAAAGTGATCTTGCTGCCTGGTAGCTTGGCACTTGATGCCCTGCACCCCTCACTGTGGCAAATGTTAAGTCTCCCTTGTACACTTGTGTGTACCCTGCAACCTACAAGAATAATACATTGTCCAAAAAAAAAATCATTAAATCCTTAAATCATATAATAATGTGTATATACTTCTTAATTTTTTTTTAAATATATATGACTGCTTCAGACTTGGATTAATCCACTAGTATCTCCGTGCTACTATCAATCGACTAATCCGCCGGTTCGCAGGAATGTAGGTCAAAATGAGGGGAACCTTGATACCTCCAAGTAACTATCGCAGCTATATGCTCAGGCTCAAATACAAGACCACTCATTAAGTATTAGGAACAACCCACGGTCAGTTGATCCAAGCGCCTGGTGGTTATGACTGCTTCAAACTTTGAGTGATATGTTGATAATGTGAGTTATTTGATTTTTGTTATATAGAACTTTCTTGAACTTATAACCTTGTACAAATGACTTCCTTAATCCTTAGAACATAATATAATAAATCCCTCTAGAATTTTAAATCCATAAAAGTACCTGTCCATTTAAGTACCAAGGATGCCATGTAGTGTTGACCTGCATATTCATAGCGTCTAGAGAGTATTGTGTTGAAGTAACAGGCACTCTTCCGTCTGTATCTCCACTGTTTTTCATTTAAATTAAATAAATTACAGCACTTTTATATATAATTACATATATACAACTCACAAAATAAGCTCTTCAAAATTTACAACACATGGACGATACAATATTATTGAGACAAATGGAAAAAAAGGCGGCTTAATACATAATACCCCTATAAGTAGAGAGACTATTTCATAAGTAGAGAGACTATTTCGAGTATTGAGGCAAATAATATAATTAAGTAATGGAGTACCTGAAAACCCAAACCCTAATTCCATGGTCCATTATTTGACGTAAGAGGGGAAGAGTGGTTGATGCGCTGTCATGCCAGTTATAAATCACATCACTACAAGGTGACCACTCGTAGTTCACTTTTGTCACATTCGCATGAAGTGCCTCTTGAACTTCACCTCTATTCAAATATGCTATCATATAAATTTCATTACATTCGTCCATAACAACCTGCCAAAACAAATAATTAAACAAAGACATTTATTGAAAAGAAAAGTAAGACATATTTAATTATTTAACTGTCAATCCTAAATATGTGAGAATTAGTTTAAATGGACTAAGAACCAAAGTGCGTGGTGGCAGAGGTGGAACCAGGAATTCAAATTTTTGTTTGGGGGGGGGGAATTACAAAATAAACCAGATATTTATGAAATTATATTTCAGCCCTATAAATATTTCAATATGTTTATCTTAGTCCCTCCACTAAACATTTAGTGGAGACTAAAGTGAAAATATTGAAATTTTTATAAGACTGATATATAATTTCTGAACATTTGGGTACTATTCTATAATTTTAGGGGGCCAACACTAACCCCTCCCTAATTCCTAATCCGCCTCTGTGTGGTAGTATTTTATTTTAATAAGTCAACCACCTGTCATTAATTTTGATAAAAAAAGTTATTTAAAATATGGACTAGATGGAGTATATAATATGATAGGGGGAGAATATAATTAGACTACATATCTAGAGAAAATGAAAAAAAAAAAAGTAAATGGTGGAAGAAGAAGAAGAATACTCCCTCCAGTCCTTCCAGTCCTTCATACAAGACTTATTTATAAAGTTGATGTTGGTCCTAAATATAAGACATAATTTTTATATTTATCAATACTTTTCTAATTTACTCCTATTAATACTCCCTCAACAATAATCAAGGAGGAACATAAATATTTTTGTTTAGAAAATGCATATTATATTAACTAACTTAACTATATTAATCTAATCAAACTAGATAAATACTTATATTAAGAACCAGAGGAAGTAGCTTTTTTTATGTTGTCAATTAGCCTCATTCTGAGTGGGTGACTCCTTAAACTTATAAATCATACTTTACTTTATGAGATTTTCTTCTGATTTAAGACTCATAGTAGGATAAATTTATATATATATAGGGTTTATCGTTTGTCATGTCACTTGACATAAGATTATGCCAAGTGAGCCCAAAACTATGTCGTTTTGGGAGTTAAGGAAATTAATGAAGGGTGTTTTTGTATTTTTGTTTTAGTATTTATTATATGAATTTTACTAAAAGATCCTTCATTAATTCTCCTGACACAAAACTACGTCATTTTGAGAGTTCATTAATTTCTTTAACCCCAAAACTACGTAGTTTTGGAGTGACTTGACATAACCTTATGTCAAGTGACATGACAAACGATAACCTATATATATATATATATATATATATAATTCTTACAGAGGTAGGCTTGGGGTTGGCAGTGAGATTATAGTTGAGGCAGATCGGAGCATAGATATTGTAGATATCAATATAGTAAGAATCTCTGTCTAGTTCCTCCAAAGCTTGATTACACTGTTGAGATTGATCTGTGGCATTTGGAGAGAAATCACAGAACTTGTTGATCATTAAAGATGTCGATTCCGACATTATCGCATGGCTTTCGAGGAAATCACACATTCCCTTGTCGTCTGTCTCATCATTTATGGCTGCATTCCCTATCTGCAACACATGATCATAATATCTTCATCAACTTAATTAAATGTTTTATTAATATTCAATATGTTCAATACAAGACACAAGAAAACATCTGTGTGGGTGTGTCGAGTTAAAGTTCAAATTTCTGTTGTACCTTCTTGATTAACATCTCCCATGTAAACATCTTCTCATAGTTTTGGCCCACAATCATTATCTTTTGAAAAAAAAAAAAATTATAAAGTACTGGTCGTAAATGTAGGAGGTAACTAAGAAGCTCGTTTTGTTACCAAGTGTAAAACCTTATTCAATCTGGCTCACAAATTTATAATTTTTCTCCCAAATTATCTTTTATTGACTACACAGATTAAAGAGGACTTTCATCAATGGGGCCACTTTCAATACAGATAATTAGATGTGGGTGTTTCATGGAACACAACACACATTTTATACCATAAATAACTTAACTAATTTTCTTAAACTTTAAAAATTAATAATCTATATCTTACATTTAGGACTAAAAAAGTATTAGGAAAAATGACAAATAAATACCATATGAATTTGTAAAACCTCCAGAAGTCTCCCGAATTTGTAAAAAGACTAAAAGATACCAAGGACCTATGAGGGATATGCAAATGCGGGTGAAATTGCTTTTTTGCTCTTAGTTTTAAATAAATAAATATAAAAAAACCTCGCCGGAGGGCTGCCAGCCGCCGGCCATCGGCGAGGGGGTGGGGTTTTTCTTTTTTTTAAAAAAAAATATTCATTGAATGTGTGGGGGTGGGGTTCGAACCCCCTACATCCATGGGGCCAAGTGGCCCACTAGTTGGACCACTTGATTTCTTTAATATATATATACATTAACAAATATATATATTCTTCTTAACATTTTTCAACGGTATTTACAAAACTTGCAACGGTATTTACAAATCATGTAACGTCATTTACAAATTTAGTAACACCATTTACAACTTTTTTTCAAGTTTATATTTTTTTTTCCTCTTTAATGCCTCTGAGTGAAAAAAAAAAATTATGTACTATCACAAAACTTGCATCGGTATTTACAAATTTAGTAACGCCATTTACAAATTTTGTAACGTCATTTACAACATTTTTTCAAGTTTACAATTTTTTCCTCTTTAATGTCACTGAGTGAAAAAAAAATAATATGCACTATCACAAAACTTGAAACAGTATTTACAAATCCTGTAGCACCATTTATAAATTTAGTAACACCATTTACAACGTTTTTTTTTTCAAGTTTATATTTTTTTTCCTCTTTAATGCATCTAAGTGAAAAAAAATATTGCACATTTACAAAACTTGTAACGGTATTTACAAATCCTGCAACGCCATTTAAAAATTTAGCAACAGCATTTACAACGTTTTTTAAAATTTTACATTTTTTGCCTCTTTAATAATGCCTCTGAGTTGAAAAAAAAAAGAAATTTTAAAAAACGTTGTAGATGCCATTGCTAAATTTTTAAATGGCATTGCAGGATTTATAAATACCGTTACAAGTTTTGTAAATGTGCAATTTTTTTTTTCACTCAGAGGCATTAAAGACGCAAAAAAATGTAAACATGAAAAAAACGTTGTAAATGGCGTTACAGGATTTGTAAATACCGTTACAAGTTTTGTAAATGTGTAAATTATTTTGTTTTTCACTCAGAGGCATTAAAGAGGCAAAAAAATGTAAACTTGAAAAAAACATTATAAATGACGTTACCAACCGGATTTGTAAATACCGTTACAAGTTTTGTAAATGTGCAATTTTTTTTTTTCACTCAGAGGCATTAAAGAGGCAAAAAAAAAAAATTAAAACTTGAAAAAAATGTTGTAAATGGCGTTACTAAATTTGTAAATGGCATTACAGAATTTGTAAAAAATGTAAACTTGAAAAAAACGTTGTAAATGGCATTACAAGATTTGTAAATATTGTTACAAGTTTTGTGAATGTGCAGACTTTTTTTTTTCTCTCAGAGGCATTAAAGAGGAAAAAAAATGGAAACTTGAAAAAAAAAAAGTTGTAAATGACGTTACTAAATTTTTATACGGCGTTACAGGATTTGTAAAATACTGTTGCAAGTTTTGTAAATACCGTTGAAAAAATATTAAGAAGAATATATATATATATATTTTTTGGTTAATGTATGTATGTGTATGTGTGTGCGCGCCCCACAATATGGGGCCACTTGGTCCCATATATTAAAGGAGCCAAGTGGCCTATGAATGTGTGGGAGGTGGGGGACATTCAATGAATATTTTTTTCTTAAAAAAAAGAAACCCCACCCCCCTTGCCGGTGGTCGGCGGCCCTCCGGTGAGGATATTTTAATTTATTTAAAATTAAGGGTAAAATGGTAATTTCACCCGAATTTACATATTTCTCATAGATCTTTAGTACCTTTTAGTCTTTTTACAAATTCGAGAGACTTCTAGGAGTTTTACAAATTCATATAGTATTTATTTGTCATTTTCCCAAAGTATTACCAGTTGTAAAAACAAATGAACAGGGCGCAAAAGAGACCTACACATTACATGTCTCTATAATTTAATATAGAAAATTCCATCCCAAATTATCAGAATCAAACATAATTGGTTTTTGTTTGAAAGAGAATCGATGAGTATTGACACACACATATATATAATAACTCCGGTTATTAATATAAGAGCTAATTGGCTTTTATTTATTTTTTTTGGAGAAATTTAGGAAGATAAATAAGTTATACATTAAGGTGTTACTATTTATTATTTTTTCAAACTAATTTGTTTGACTTATAAATTGATATATAATATAATAAATCTAATAATACAACATATGTTATGACTGAATAATTTATTAATCTTCTTTAATATTTTTTAAAAAAAAAAATCAACCAACTCTTATATTAATGACTAGAGGCAGTAATACATACCAAGATTCCTTTGAGGTTGATGGTCTTGTTGGCTTTGATGTTGTGTAAGAGAATAGTTTGAGCAAGTTGAGGCACATAGTGACCTGCATAGCTTTCTCCAGTAATGTAGAAATCTCTGTTCTTATATTCAGGAAACCTTTCTAACCAATTCAACAAGAATATATAATTTTCTGAAGCTGTGCTTCGGTCTCCATTATTGTTATAATCTGATGTTTTGTTTGAATATGAAAATCCCACTCCTGCTGGTGACTCCAGGAACAGTACATTTGCAACTTCATACAATTCAAAACCACACAAACTAATTACAATTAAGATCAGAACAAAACAAAATCAATAATAACGAAGCTATTTTATTTATTTATTTATTGAAATGATAAACTATTAAACAAAAGGTCAACAAGCCACTGAATTGACGAATCTTTATTTAATACATGAAATTTTTATCAAAATAATATAAAAGTTTATATTATTTGACACAATAAATGTTATATTATATTTCTGTTTTTTTGGTCAATGTTTCGAATTTCATATAACAAATATTTTATATAATTTAACCCAAGTATATTTTAGTAATTATAAATATAAAAATTCTTTTCATTCAAATAACTTTTAGGGTGTGCATGGTAACGCTCCCAGAATGAGTTTTTTCTTAATTTATGTTCCCAGGAACAAAATTGGATAGGAATCGTGTTTGGTAAATCCATTTTTTTTTGTTCCCGGGATGAACCGATTTCTTTTTTGTGCTGTATAAAAAAAAGAAGCAGATTATTTCTGCTTCTCTATTCCAGAGCACAAAGTCTGAATCTATTTTTCCTCTTCTCTGGATCGTGACATTGACGAAGCGAAGATATTCCAATCACCCTAAGCGATGGATCAACTATCCTCCCCACCGCCGCCGGCCACCACCACCACCACCTCCCCCACCCCCGCCCCCGACGGCGCCGCCGCGACCGCCACCGTCACCGTCACTGCCACCACCACCACCGCATAAATAATTTTTTTGAATATAAAAATTGCATAAATAAAAATAAAATGTGTTAACAAACGTAATTCTGATTTTCAGAGTAAAAATAAAATGAGTTAACAAATGTAATTCTAATTCTCAGAACTTTTCCCAGGCACAAAATCAGAAAAAAAAAAAAAAAAATTGTTTCATCTCAGAATCAGTGCTGGCGAACAGAATGGTTCTCATGCACACCCTTAGTTTACACAATCTGATTTTTTTTAAAAATGAATTATTGTTTTAATAAACCGACTTTTGACAACGTTAAATTCAAACACACACTTTTTTCCTCTAATTAAAGAAAGAGAAACTTCATAACTAATTGTTTTAAGATATGATACCACCTTTGGAAGTAAAAAAATAAATTGAAAACTTAACTAACAAAGTAAATTAGAGAAGTACCATAGTTCCATGAATATCTGTTTTCGAAAAGGGTTTTGCCATCACTGTTGACTCTGAAGGGTCCAAGTTCTTGCATGGCTCCATAGCCAAGAGATGAACATCCAGGCCCTGATAAAAAAAATAAAAGATTGTGTAACTTTTCTCATTTGATACGAATAATTAAAAGCTATAAATATCAACAATATGAATGTGTGTATAAAGATTAATGAGATTAAATAATATCAAGTGTCAATTAAAGTATATTTATCACCATTGATTACTGGAGATAGAGAACCACAATTTATTTATCTTAATTTTAATTTTTTTGCTAGCTATCTATCATAATTAAACTTATTAGTGTAATTAATTATAACATATTACATAGTAGGAGAGGAGAGAACAAATTTGATCTACATCATATAATAATACTAAAAGTAATAATACTGTTGGAAAAAAAGTGATAAACTGATAATAATAATAATGTATAATTATGACTTATATTTTCAGGTCAAAAAATTCTGATTTATATTCTGTTATATATTTGCAACAATAATAGTAACAACATGCACATCAAGAAATCCTCCACGAGAGAATTATGGGATCTAAAATCATCAAAGTATAAGTAGGTAGTTCAAAAAATAACTTTATTTTGAGTTAATTGACATGAATATATCCAAATAAAAAATTGAATAAAAAGATGTTATTAAGTTAAATATATCCTTTACAAAAATAAATAAAAAAATTTATTTTCTCTCTCAGGTTAGCAACTATGTAAGTACATGTCCTCAACAACTGGAAACATAATTGCAAAATTAATATATTCTTTTTTTTAAAGAACAAGAATATTTCATCATGTGGTACTTAAAATTCTCAAAAATCAAAATTTCTTTCAATGGCCAAAAAAAAATATCTTTCAAGAAAGTAGAAATAAAATCTTACCCCACTACTTCCTGAATCCTAATTAGCTTTTAAACCTTGGAAACTTGGGAAAGCATATAAGAGCAATTTCATAAATTATAAATAAAATAATACCTGTTGGCAAGAGGAAAAAAAAAAAGTGACAACTGATTTTATAATTATTGATTTAATTTTTAAATTCATTTTACATTTTTTTTCTCAAAAATATCCACACAAAAAAAAAGGATTTAATTTTACAAAACTTGATAACAAGAAGTCCTAGAAGCCATTTCAGAATGTCATAACAAATTGTTGCACACACATTCAAGTGCAAAACCTATCATAATATTAAAAACCCTAAAAAACCCATTTCAGAATGTTTTAACCAGGGCTGCTCAAGAAAAATGGGAATGAAAACTTTTAATAGTCGAGAAAGTATATACAAACGGCATTAACAAGATTCATTAACTGACCACGCACAATCAAAAACACTAAAACATTTTACAAATCAAACAATAATGAAAAAAATTTAATTAAATAGATATGAATCAAACAGTGCGTAGGGTTTCGTATTATCACATATACAATAATATATTACCTCCATTAAGCCAAAGAACGAGAGGCAAATTCTGCTGATCATCAAAAGCTTCAGTGAAATAATAATAAAAGGCACGCCCTGCTTCTTCATTCACAGTCACATACCCTCCATACTGAGAAAACCTAGCCGGAGGCTGACCTGGAAGCTTCTCGATCCTATCTTTCTCCTTCAACCCTTCTTGCTCATAAACATGAGCTTCTATATCAATCTCTTCTGCTTCAAAAAGGTTTTTATCAATTGTTGAAATCTTATTATTATTATTAACATTTTGGCCTCTCGAGTACTTCAGCTTCCGAAACTTGTCTTGAGCTTTAGCTTGCTGGTTTCCATGGAAACCAGAGGCCAGATCAGAAACAGATAAAAGAATAATGAAAAGAGACAGAAGAAGAAAACGATGGTGATGACTTTGTTTGAAGAAAGTCATGATATGATTATCTTGATAGAGAAAGAAAGAAATTAAGAAACACAACGTGAGTAAGGTGGATGAGAATGAAGCTGTATATGTAGGAGGGACGATATTAGGGAAAATTAGAGAGAAATAAGTACTTAGAGAGAATAATATTTATTAGAAATGGCCTGTCAAAAGACCAAATAGTAAAAATATATATTTGAAAATACTAAATCGACTCCATCTAACCCTCCTGAATTTTCTCCCACATTACCTATTCTAGGTTCAAACTAATATGTATTTTTTAAATTTCACTAAATAAGCTTTATAACATAGAAAATTGAGGAGGGTTAGTTAGATATATATGAGAAACGGTATATAATGGTCAAAATTAGAGAAAAATACTGCGAAAGAATGATATTTATATGAAAGGGTCATAAAAATTGGAATTATTTAAAAATTAGAAGCACTAAAATATAAATATAAAACTACTGAATTAACTCTTACTAAACCTCATAAATTAAAAAACAAAGTGTTAGGAAGAAAGAATTGTTTTTGCTTCTCAAAAACGGAAGAAATTAAGAAACGAAGTGTGAGAAAAGTGAACGACAATGAAGCTACGTGTATATAATATATAGAAGAGACTATGTATAATAGTGAAAATGGGAGAGAAATACGTATTATTTTAAAAGATAAAATACTAAAATGTAAATGTAAAAATATTCTAACCCAAACTCCTACATTTTCTCCAACATCCCCTCTATATATATAGAGAGAGACCTTGAGATAAATATTTGGGGGGGCCAAATATAGATTGAAGTTTTTTTTTTTCCCCACATAAGGTGTTAAAGGTATCACATTTGGGTAGAAAAGATTTTGACCTTTTATTTTTGGTAGGGGAGGAAAAATAATTGGATCTACTGTCGCGCCTCAAATAAAAAAAGTAAATAACTCTTACATCAGGATGGTTATGTCCGGTGTCCCTCTTTTGGTCATTGTGACTGGTGGTAGCGGGAAGAAATCATAGTGATTAGAATTTGCTCAAGGCTCTTAGTTTTTCTTTGTTTGGGGAGCTCAACATTTAAGAATCCAAGTAAAGCATAAGTGATCGAATGTATACAAAATGAAAAAAGGTAGAATAGGAAATTTATGAATTTGTTATTATTATCTTTTGTACTTAGTTGAAGTTATGACAATGAGTTGTATTACTTTTCCTGTATAAAGGTGTATAAAGGTATCACGTGTATAGAGAGAAACATTGAATTGAATAATATTTTTGTTTCCTCAGTTTTCAGACTCTTCTTCTCTCCCTCGACTTTACTTTGTCGTCTCTTTCTTGCTGCTCTACGTATTAGTTCTTCCACATAAGCTTCTCTGGTTCTTGGCGAGATTTTCAGATCGCCATTGTATCAACAAATAAATTAAATAAATATATAAGCCGTGCACGTCACCGCCTAAGTCCTTATTGGGTCAACAAAGAATTACATCTCTGACATTCTTCTGCTTCTTCTCCAGCGAAGGAGGGTGAACGATTAGCGCCAAATATGGCTTCTTGGAATTTAGGCTCACTCGAATTCATATATGAAGTATTGGGTTGGACCGCTTTCACCTGCTGGTCTATCAGTTTCTACCCCCAAGTCATCTTGAATTTTCGCCGGAAAAGGTAATTATCCACAACGTAAATTTCACGTTCGGTTCTTTTCTCAGCGTCCTACAAATTTTTGGAACACCGAAATTCTTTTGGGGGGGGGGGGCATGGCCCCCATTGTCTCTAAGAAGGTCTGTCCCTATATATATATATTTATTTATTTATTTATTTATGTATTTCTCCGACCTCCCCTATATGTGTATACAAACACTAGTTGAAGACTAATATGATGTTTAAATTTCATTAAATTAAACTACATCTATCTCAAACCTTACCACTTGCGTAAATATAATGAAAAACAATACATAAATTAACATTACCGGGTTGGATTAAAAATAAAAATTATATAATTTTAGTGAAATTTGAGATTATTTTATAATTTATTATATATTTTTCAAATAAATATTAACTATATATATTAAAAATATTGTCAATAAATTTTTAATATAACCAATAAAATATATAATAAATACAATATAAAAAATGATAATGTTGTTTCTATTTTTTGGAAATAATTCTTTTTTAACATCTTATTATGGTTTATTATTCCTGTGTGAGTTTAATTTTTTGCTTCAGGGTAGAGAGCTTAATTGATACTTTGATAATAGTATTTATAGTATAAACTAGGTAAAAAAGATTAATAACATAAATAAATAAATATTAATATTAATAAATATTTGATGTTAATATTAATAATTAAATGATATAATGGTAAGATGAATATGAATCTTGGTGGAAAAAAGGTTTTTTAAAAAACAAAAAAACAAAGGGAACGGTCACAGAGATGATGGGGGGTTTTGGTTTCTCAAAAAAAAAAAAAAAGGAAAGTTGGCGGAAATCTAGGATTTTTTTTTTTTTTTCTAGGGACAATTTAGTATTTTAAAATTGAATAAAATCATAAACGCTTTAAATTGAATAAAATGGGCTTTACCTAGAATAACATTTCAATATATAAAATTAAAATTTCCACATATCTGAAGGTTGCTCATAGCAATATTGTTAACCCTGAAAAGAGGGTTAAGTATTAATTTTGCCCCTCAAGTACGTATCCACGAGCAATTTTGCCCATGAAGTTTTCGGCGTAGCAATGTTGCCTCCAAAATATAAAAACGTAGCAATGTTGCCACTCCGTTAACAACCCTAACGGTTAGTTGACCGTTAGGGTTGTTAATGGATGGGCAACATTGACCGTTAGTTGACCGTTAGAGTTGCTAATAGAGGAGCAACATTGCTACGTTTTTATACTTCGGGGGCACATTGCTACGCCGAAAACGTCAAAGGCAAAATTGCTCATGGGTGCGTACTTCAGAGGCAAAATTGATACTTAACCCCTGAAAATATTCAATGCTTGAAAATCGCAAACCAGCTGAAATACTAACTAATTATGCTACAATTAATATCGCTCTTAAAAATATATATACACATCTTTATAAATGAGTCTCAATTTGAATTATGAATTATATCCTCTGTATACATAGACAAAGAAAATTAACGCATGCAAGTGAATATAATTTTATCTCATTATTTCTAATTAAATCTGTGTAGTTTTTCCTTTTTTATTGGTCCTTAAAATTTCTTCAATTATAAGTATTGATCCTTGTATTCATATGCTTGTTATTTTTTTATTATTAGTTATTAAAATGGACCATACTTAGATTAAATTTCTTGTATTTATTTCGTCAAGTTCTCCAATCACATATGACTATGTGTCCTATTTTTGAATTATAAGTTTATAATTAAATGATAATAATTTAAAAATAGGACATATCATCACATTTGATTGAAGAACTTGACAAAATTGATATAAAGAACTTGATCTAAGTATTTTCCTATTAAAATACATGTGTGCACTTATAAATTTACCTATGGATGACTTGTAAATTTTTGTATGAGCTATTATAATGTAAATTAATATTTGTAATTTTTTATATGTACACTCATTATTTTGATATTATGCGTGTGCACATTTATAAATTTACCTATGAAATATAGGCACTTGTTATTTTGTTATCCTTCCTTAGTTGTTGAAATGCATATATGTACTTGTAAATTTACATATGGAACACTTGTAAAATTTTTATATTAACTATTATAATGTAAAGTGGATGAGGAGAAGCTATATATATCATGGGAAAAAATATAGAGACTTGGAGAGAATAATATTTATTTTAAATGACAAAAAAATAATAACTAAAATATTAATTTCAAAATTGATAAATTGCCTCTAAATCTCCAACTAACCTTTTTAAATTTTCTTCAACCTTCTCTATTCTAGTTTTAAAACTAACTAGCTTAGCCACTAACAAGGCTTCTTCTTGTGCCACAAATAATCCATCTGTCGCTTCTACTCTTGCTGATCTGGGGAGATAGGGCACATACAATGGAGGTTGTTGCCTATAGGGTAATTTGTTAGTATGTGTAGTGTTAGTATGTGTATGTTGGGCCTACCCTATTGGGCCTGTAGAGTTAGGTGTGTATATGCCTATATGCTTATATAAGGCATTGATTGTACATTGATTAAGTAATGAATAAGAGTTACATTCATTAGTTTAACATGGTATCATAAGCCAGATTTATTTTTCAAGTTTGGTTCTTGGGTTTCCACCAACCAAGAAGCACATGAAGGTGAAGGTAGTTCTTGGGTTTCTACCATATGGGTTCTCCAATTATCTTGACTCCCAGGTTGGTTTTTCAAGATTAATAACCCAATAAGCAAGATTCACCACATATATTATTTGAAGAAAGGCCCAAGTTCAAGAGGGTCCGTTGATCAAATGGTTCAAGTTTAAATAAAAAAGAAAAAAAAAAAGAAGAAGGAAGATCCGGATAAGGGCTATGCGCAGAGAGAGAGAAAAAAAAATGTCTCTATTTCGTACGATTCTCCCTATGTTTCACGGTGGTTCTCGTGGTTCTGTGGTTCATCTCGCCGGAAGATCGGCGGTATTCACGGTGGTTCATGATTCGACGGTGGAATGTGCTTCTCCACAGTGTCGGTTTCTTCCATTGACGGTGGTTTACGTCGGTGGTTCGTGGAGGCTCGCTGGTCTAGCTTCACGGTGGTTCGCGGTTGTGCAAGATCGGCGGTGGTTCGCGGTCTTGGTTCGCGGTTGTGCAAGATCGACGGTGGTTCGCGGTCTTGGTTTTCTTTGGTGAATTGACGGTGGTTTTCACGGTTCGCGGATTTATTTGGAAGATCGTCGGTGGTTCAAGAATCGACGGTGGTGCGCGATTCTTCGACGGTGGTTCACGGTGGTTTAAGGGTCGATGAAGGTGTGATTCTCCCGACGGTGGTTTAAGAGTCGGCGAAGGTTCAAGCATCGACTCTCGATCACGGATTCAGAAATATCAAGGTAACAATTGGCGAAGTTTGTAACGGGGTTGAGGTTGTATTACCCACCGTGTTTGAGCTGCAGGCTGGTAGTGCAAACATCGGTGAGAGGCCAAGAATATTGATGGTCTTGTTTATAAGAGAAGCACCTAGATATGGAGAAGAAATTGTGAAAAGAAGTATAGAAGAAGAAATTGTGTTTTAAAGAAATCTTTGTAATTTTGTATTGTTTTGTGATTTTTTGTGATTGTAAAACAATTCAGTTTGATCTACTTAGTGCAAACATCGCAATTCGCCTGAAGAGGATGAGATTGTGGTTCTGTTACGTTTGCTTTTAACTATAATTTGAACGGAGAGGTAATTAGAGATCCCCAAGGAGGAAGAAACGAAAGATTGGAGGGATATTCAACATGGACGACATGGCTAAGTCGCCGAAAAAATCATCGAGGCCAATCAAGAAGGTACTGTACACGCTCTAAACTTCAAGAGAATGATCTGGACATTCACAAATTATTTTACAAATATATTCAAAATCCGGTCTTGGTCCTTGCCGATACTGATGTGCGATCTGGTATACCCATAAAAGCTTATTATTGTGATGTTGAAGAAGTGAAGGAGCATGCTGTTACAACCAAAAAAAAAAACCCCAAAATATCTGGTGATAGCAACGAGACTCATGATACTAGTGCAGATGGTAAGCATCAGCAGAGTTGGGTTTCAAGCTGTTGTGGGAAGATGTAGAATCAGCTCAAGATTGTTGTTGAATCAGCTCAAGACTGTTGTTGAAACTTGCTGGTGGGAAGAGTCTCTCTAGAAGGGAGAGGCAACAATTAACACGGACTACTCCGGAGATACCGGATAAAGTCCCCGGATGAAGTCCCCAGAGATATTGTGAGATACCGGATGAAGTCCCCGGAGATACTGTGAGATACTGGATGAAGTCCCCGGAGATATTGCGAAACCATGTTGCTGACCTTTGTGCTTAAAGTGAGGGGGAGAAGTAGATCAAGAGTTCAAGAATCCTCTGTGTCTGAGGGTCCTCTCACAGGATAGTGGCATTAAAGGCTGCTAGTTTAGAGCTTCGGTCATAAAGAAGCTGCTTGAGTGTGCTTTAATATCAAATGCAAAGTATTGCTGCATTGATAAGATTAATGGTTTGATGAGATTGATGCAAAGTATTGCTGCATTGATAAGATTAATGGTTTGATGAGACTGAGAGCAAAGTATTGCTGCACCTAATAAAGAGAAGTTGAAGCAATGCAAGAGCATTGAGATAGAAGAAGTTGCAGATTGGTTTGGGTCAAGGAAGTGTGAGAGGCCAAGAATATTGATGGTCTTGTTTAGAAGAGAAAGCTCAAGCACAGGGAATAATAAATTCAGGAGTACCTGGCAGAGAAAGCTCAAGAAGAGATATTTGTGAAAGAAGAAGGCTTGTAGATCCCTACTTCTTAGAAGAAGGATACTTGAAGATGTAGTTGATGATTAATGGCAAAGTTGCAACAGATTCATGTATTTGATAAAGAAAAGTTGAACCAATAGATTTTCAAGTAATTGCTTAGCAAGTTAGGTACTATTGATACATATAGCCCTAACTTGAGGGGAGTGTTAGTATGTGTAGTGTTAGTATGTGTATGTTGGGCCTACCCTATTGGGCCTGTAGAGTTAGGTGTGTATATGCCTATATGCTTATATAAGGCATTGATTGTACATTGATTGAGTAATGAATAAGAGTTACATTCATTAGTTTAACATAATTCATATGGAGTAGTTACGGTGGAGGAATGATAAGTGGTATTATACCACCATTCGGCCATAAGTAACCACTTAGACCACCCCTTGGGAAGCTCACAATTCATACAATGCAGATAAGTCTCTAAGCATTTATTTAATACCTCTGTTTGCCCATCCATCTGTTTGTGGATGATTTGAAGAAGATAGCTTCTGATCCACTTTGAGTACCTTGAGGGAATTCTTGTCAAAAATTGCTTATAAAGATAGGATCACAATCAGATATAAATCTCTATAGGTGCCCATATAACCGATGGATGCTATCCATGAATTATTAGAATTGGGAAAAAAAATCAAAAATGGTGTTTGGAGCCTTGCTACGCATCGAGGGAAGAAGAGGGGGCAGTTGAGAGTGCAGTAGGCAATGTCGTATCAAATAAATGAAATATCATATTGCATTTAAAAAAACAAACTTCAAACGGCGTTGTTTCGATTGGAGGGAGAAATTAAAAAAAGGAGACCGACCCGATGACCCTTTTAAACCGGTCGGGTTACACCGGTTTATCCGGTTCAACCCAGGTTTACTGGGTCAGTCCGGTTTCAGGCTAAACCGGACCGGTTTCCAGGCCGGTTGACCGGTTTCCGGTCTAAACCGGCCGATCCGGTCCAGTCCGGTCCGGTTTCACAAACATTGATTATTTGTATTGAAACAAAATCCAAGTGTTTAAATTTTGTTGTGAATATAACACTTCTTGTTGTGAATCTAGCTTTTTCTATTGTGAATGGCCTCTTTACGCTTAGAGACACGAGTTTGAAACAAAATCTAGTTATTTAAATTTTATTGTGGATATAACACTTTTTGTTGTGGATATAACTTTTTCTATTGTGAATTATTAGGTTTTTAAATTTTGTTGTGAATATAGTACTTCATGTTGTCAATACAAATAATATCATAAAAGTCCCCATGAACTTTTTTATATGTGATTTTGGATTGGAACTTTTTTGATATTTTGTATGTTCCTTAAAACCTAACTGTCATTTTCTCAAATAAAATTTCTGTTGAATGGCAGTTGCGGTGAGGACAACCTTTTTCTTATGGTGTGCGCCTGCCTTTTTTTTTTGGTATCCCACCCGGTTCATCAGAACCTTCGGTTCTAATTAATTCGGATTCGGGTTCTGCAGTGGCAAGGACGACCCTCCCAACAGTAGTAGCTCCATACAAGGCAGATTACAAGTGCATTACTGCAGCTCGAACCCCATACCTCTTAAGGGAATCCAGCACCACATTCCGCTAGACCAACCACCTGTGGGTGTGCGCCTGCCATTTTGTTTGAACCTAAAATTAATTTTAGGTGAGTTGAGTGTTGGGGTTTTACAAAGCCCATGGTATGCCCCTAGGCTCTTACAAATTTTTTTTTTTACCGATTGCCCACTAACAAATGTCTTTATTTCCGTATCAAAAAAAAAAGTCTTTCTTTTCCTTGATTTTATTTGTAAACAATTTTTAGTTAAAGGGAACAAGCGGCGTATTTTAGTCAAACAAAAATTTTTGAGTCAAAATCATTTTGGAAATTTAAGTTCGACAGGTATCTAATACTGAAAACACCACTGGAGAAAAAGACCAGTTAGAAGAAACATGATCCAAAGAACAGTAAGGAGAAGCTTAATTCCTCACTTTAATTCTCCTTTGGTATTAAGTGAAAAGATTCCAATGAAAATGAGAAAGACCTTTTATATTTGAAAGCTTTTAGTTGAAATTTGCTGAATGTGGTTAATTGGTTCGGAAAGGATGGACTGATAATATATCAATTAGTGTGATTGTTGACTCAACGATGTTTCTTGAATTCTTCATTTATGGCTAATTCTTGAATTCTTCACTTGTATAAGAAGCTTGAGTTTTGGGGAGAGTTTGTTCTTTAAAGGTAAAACTTTAAGATTTTAATTATGTGATAGTTAAAAATGGCAAAAATAAAAATTCCTTTCAATAACCCTAAAAAACATTGAAATAAATCATTTGTATACTATAAATTATGATTGAAAAAATGATTTTGAAGGCTTCAATCACTATTCTAAATAAACACTTTTAATGATGGATAAATTGGATAGGATGAAGGGTAATTGCTTTGGCAGGGAGGGGCTAATTCTTATGGATTCTTCATTTGTGTAAGAAGCTTGAATTTTGATGGAGAGTTGATAAGTATATATTTTATAATTAAATAAGGGTAGATTCTGGGATATATTGGATTGAATTTATTAAGATTTTGTACTTATTTAATTATCTTTATGTACTTATCTATCTTTTAATTAAATATAGGATAAAAGAATATTACTCCCTCCGGTCCTAATTATAAAACAACATTTGAGAGTTGGTTTTGGTCCTAATTATAAGACAACATTCTAATAATTGTCAATTTTTTCCTAAAATGCCCCTATTTTATTCTCTCAAGTGTGTTTGATTTTTTGTGAGTATATGTATGTGGACGCGTATACTCTTCCAGTCAATGAAATTTTTAGATATATATGTGTGTGTGTGTATCTATATATGTATTTATGTGTGTGTCTACACACAAATATCTATAGACACTATAGACACACACACATATATATATATCTGTGTGGGTGTGTGTGTACATATATGTATATTTGTGTGTTTGTCAATATGAATGATATAGGGGGTGTACTGTGTACACACACACATATATGTGTGTGTGTGGGTGTGTGCGTACATACATACATACATACATACATACATACATACATACATACATACATATGTGTGTGTGTGGGTGTGTGCGTACATACATACATACATACATACATACATACATACATACATACATACATACATACATACATACATACATACATACATACATACATACATACATACATACATACATACATACATACATACATACATACATACATACATACATACATACATACATACATATTTGTGTGATTGTCAATATGTGTGTGTACATATATGTACAAATATAACTAATTTTATTCAGATATATACATGTATATTTTTGTGTGTGTGTGTGTGTTTATATGTGTATGGGGGTGTGTGTGCCTATATGTGTCTGTCGATATATGTACACACACATATATGTGTGTGTGTGTGTATAGTAAAACCATTATTTTAATTAGATAACATGTAGAAAAAAAAATAGGTTGGAGAGGCATGTGGTAGGAGCTATTGATTTACTTTCACTTAGGTCATTTTAAATTTATATAAGGACATTTTAGGAAAATGTGTAAAATTAACTAATTTAACTTCTTTCCTTAATCTCCACAAAATCGGTTAAATATGTCTTAATTAGGACCGGAGGAGTATAACAGAAAATCTATTGATATCCTATTCTATTGTGCAGGAGATATTATATGAAGAAAGAGATAAAAAGAAATCATATATATATATATATATATATATATAAATATATATATATATATATATATATATATATATATATATATATATAAAAGATAAAAGAGACGTACAGGGAGCAAAAAACGGAAAAAAAGATATGATATATATCTTTTATAAAAGAAGCAAATATTACGGCCCAAAAAAAAGCAACCTAAAGTAATATATAATCAAGACAAGGAGCAGCGAACGAGAGTAGAGAAACAGAACGAAAAGACGCAAAAGATAAAAGGCACAAGCAATATATATATTAAGGGATTAGAACGAAAGGAGAACACAGAGGCAGCAAGAACGAAAAGGACGATGCAGAGGAGACGCACGGACGAATTCGGACGACGCAGGAGTAGTTTTGATTTTCATCTTTTCTTAATTTGTTAATCTAGCCATGCTTGGCTAGTTTCCTTTAGTAGTTAGAGCGAGGATGAACCCTATGTGAATTTAAAGTATTTATTTGGAATCTTATTTGATTATTGTTTTCTTGACTGAATGGATTACATGTGCTTAACGCTTTCTTAAAGAGTGATCGCCTTTTAGATTGTTCATAGGTTAGTGTATGACAATAGAGATGTTGGTACATTTAACTAGAACCGTTAATCCATCATAGAATTGCATGACCTAGACATAGGCTTACGAATTTATGCGATCTCATAATTCTGGTAAACAAATTGATTTTTCTAAACAATACTAAGACATTAGGTTGTTTTCAGATAACGGATTAAGGTAGCATCAAGACATTGGGACTTAGTCTAATTTTAGAGAATTGGTCGTCGATCGTGAGAATAATAATCAATTAGGGACTTAGTTCAAATACTTAGAGGAACATAGGGGAATTCTATGCCCTAGGCTGCGTTTTCTTTATTGATCATCTTTTCTAAACAACCGTTCTTGAGATTCTTAATCTTGAATGCTTTTCTTGATTAAATTCCTTAAAAATTCTGTTTGGTTACAAATCAACCCCTATTACTCATTGATCCAAGGGGAATAGTTTTATTTCAAAACTAAGAGTAGTTATTGAAACTCTAGATTGGATTTTTCTTTTTCTTTTGCTATTTCACTCTGTCTATGCAAGGTACCACTGACTCGCTGCAGTTTGATCCTGAAATCGAAAAGACAGCAAGGAGAAACCGGAAACTTGCTAAACAGAGAAAAGGAAAGGTTGTTAGCTCTAGTACTGAGACTGAACCGGTTATAATGGCAGAAAATGTTACAGATCCTCCTCCTCCTCCTCCAAAAAGGACCATGGACGACTATATGACACTTAATCCTGCCAGGACTACAACTAGCATTGTCAATTCTGCTGTGAATGCGAATAATTTTGAAATCAAGCCATCCCTCATAAGCTTGGTTCAACAAAGTTCTTTTAGTGGGAGTGATTTAGAGGATCCTAATCAACATATTGAAATTTTTCTGCAGATTTGTGATACCATCAAGATGAATGGGGTTCCTGAAGATGCTCTTCGTGTAAGACTGTTTCCTCTCTCTCTGACGGGGAAAGCAAGAGCTTGGCTTTGTTCTTGTCCTACTGGAAGTCTCTCCAGTTGGGACATTATCACCACAAAGTTCCTTGAAAAATATTTCCCTTCTTCTAAGTATACAAAGCTGATGTCAGATATTAGTTGCTTTGCTCAAGGCAATGGGGAATCATTCTGTGAAGCTTGGGAAAGGTTTAAGGGGTTACTTAGGAAGTGTCCACAACATGAGCTGCAAGACTATGAGCAGGCGAGAATATTCTTCAATGGGATGCTTCCGTCTTCTAGGATGATGATTAACGCTGCAGCAGGTGGTAAGCTGAAAAGCAAAACTCCAGAAGAAGCATTGGAGTTGTTTGAGGCTATGGGGTCCCTTGAGAATGAAACTGTTACTCCACAACCAAAGAGGGGAGTTCTTCATCTAGATTCTTACAATACAATTTTGGCCTACAATGAGAACATTTCCCAACAAAACAAGATGATCCAACAGCGATTAGCTACCCTCACTAAATGACTTGCCTCTTCTCAGATCTCATCCATCACTTCTCAGCCTCCTTTGCTTTGTGATTTTTGCAAAGGGGAACACGCTAATGGAGATTGTGAAGCTGGTAGTACTAAAGAAACAGTTGAGGTTAATTACATGAGTAATCCTCCTAGGAATCAGTTTAATCCATATAGCAACACATACAATCCTGGCTGGAAATCTCACCCAAACTTTTCCTATAAACCCCAAGAAGCACCTCAACAGTTCTACCAATCCACCACCACCATTACTAATCTGGAAAAGGCTTTGACACAGTTGACTCGTACCAGCACTGAATACATACAGAGTTCAGAAGCTTTCCGGAATGAAACAAAATCTTCTCTAAAAAATCAGGAGGCTTCAATCCGGAACTTGGAGAATCAGATTGGTCAGTTATCAAAACACATAGCAGAAAGGAGCCAAGGGTCCTTACCTAGTGATACTGTGGTCAATCCAAAAGAGCATTGTAAGGCCATATCTACAAGGAGTGGTATAGTGATTGACCAATTGAGAAATGCATTAGGTGAAGGAAAAATCTGAAAAAGGGGTGGAAGAACATGAAAAGGCTTTAGAAAAAGAGGAGGAAAAGGCTGAGAGTGATGATGTGCAGCAGGTTCCAAAGGAGATAGCTATAAAGAAGTGTCCCACTCCTTCTTATGCAAAACCTCCGTACCCCCAAAGGTTGAAGCAGCAGATCTGGAACTGTGATATGACAAGTTCTTGGATATTTTTAAGAAACTACAGATTAACATTCATGTTGCAGAAGCTCTTGAAAATATGCCTAATTATGCAAAGTTCATGAAAGATTTGCTTTCCAAGAAGCATAAGTTGCAAGAGGCCGAAACAGTGGCATTGACTCAGCAGTGTAGTGCCATTATTCAAACAAAGTTGCCACCAAAGCTTAAAGATCCAGGCTGACTTTAGCATTCCTTGTGCAATAGGGAATGTCAATATGGGCAGAGCACTTTGTGATCTGGGAGCTAGTATAAATTTAATGCCCTTATCTGTTTCGAAAGCTCTCGACATTAAAGAGATGAAGCCTACTATGATGTCGTTACAGTTGGCGGATAGGTCCATTAAGAAGCCAGAAGGTGTCATTGAGGATGTGCTTGTGAAAGTGGACAAATTCATCTTCCCGGTAGATTTTATGGTTCTTAACATGGAGGAAGATGCTGAAATTCCTTTACTTTTGGGAAGACCCTTCTTGGCTACTGCTAGAGCGGTTATTGATGTAGCTGCAGGAAAAATGGAGTTTCAAATGGATGATGAGAAAGTCACTTACAATGTGTTTCAATCCATGAAATACCCAGCTGATAATAGTGACTGCTTCAGAATTGATGTAGTTGATGAGTCCATTCAAGAAGTTTCAGATGAGTCTATGGAGGATGATCTTGCTCAATTGTTACTAGTGGAAGAAGAGGTTTCTGCAGAGAAGAATTCTGATTTACAGGTTGAGGAGCTGAAGAAGAATGATTATGATGCGCCACCTGTTACTCCTAAGGTGGAACTAAAGGAGCTCCCTTCTAATCTAAAGTATGCTTTTCTAGGGAAGGATGACACTTATCCCATTATTATTAGTCTTTGAGTTGTCACCTACAGAAGCGAAGAGAAGTTCTTGAAAGTTTTGACTACCCACAAGGCGCCATAGGGTGGTCTATATACGATTTAAAGGGGATTAGTCCTTCATTTTGCACTCATAAAATTCTCATGGAGGACCAAGTGAAACCAGTAAGGCAGCCCCAGAGGAGACTTAACCCGACTATGAAGGAAGTGGTGAGAAAGGAGGTGGTGAAACTGTTAGATGCAGGTATGATTTATCATATCTCTGACTCAAAGTGGGTTAGTCCAGTACATGTAGTACCGAAGAAGGGTGGAATGACCGTAGTACAGAATGAGAATAATGAATTGATACCCACTAGAACTGTTACGGGCTGGAGAATGTGTGTGGATTATAGGAGGTTGAATGATGCCACTCGCAAGGACCACTTTCCTTTGCCATTCATGGATCAGATGCTTGAGAGGCTTGCAGGTCACTCTTATTACTGTTTCTTAGATGACTATTCTGGTTACAATCAAATAGCAGTGGCTCCAGAGGATCAAGAGAAGACAGCTTTCACTTGTCCCTTTGGGATTTATGCTTATAGACGGATGCCCTTCGGTCTTTGCAAGGTGATTATTTTTACGGATCATGCTGCTCTAAAATACCTCTTGACTAAGTAAGACGCTAAACCAAGGCTTCTCCGTTGGATGCTGCTACTCCAAGAGTTTGATATTAACATCAGGGACAAGAAAGGGGTGGAGAATGTGGTAGCCGATCACTTATCTAGGATACGAGTTAAGGAGTTACAGGATGATTCGAGAGATGGAGATTCGGGATGAATTCCCGAGATGAGTATGTCTTGGCAATCAGCAATGTACCTTGGTTCATGATATTGCTAATTATAAGGCAATTGGGAAGATACGAGAGGACTAAAATGGCGCGGGGAAGAAGTTCATGCATGATGTTCGGCGATATATCTGGGATGAGCCTTTCTTGTTTTTCAGGTGTGCAGATGGAGTGCTCCGGCGCTGTATTCCAAATAAGGAAACTCATAAGGTCCTCTGGCATTGTCACGGTTCAGATTACGGTGGACATTTTGCTGGAGAACGCACTGCTACAAAGGTATTACAAAGTGGTTTTTATTGGCCTACACTGTACAAGGATGCTAGGAAGTTTGTGGAGCTTTGTGATCGTTGCCAAAGAACTGGGAATATCTCTAGGAGACATGAGATGCCTCTTAACAACATTCTTGTTATTGAGATATTTGATGTGTGGGGATTGATTTTATGGGGCCATTCCCAAGTTCTTTTAACAACAAGTTCTGGAGAAGACCGTTGGGAAGTCAAGGAAGGATTGGTCTAAGAAGCTTGATGATGCTTTGTGGGCGTACCGAACGGCATTCAAAACTCCTATTGGCATGTCACCATTTCAGCTGCTATATGGTAAGTCTTGCCACCTTCCAGTGGAGCTTGAGCATAAGGCACTTTGGGCAACTAAGCTGCTGAAATTTGATGCTAAATCTGCTGATGAAAAGAGGTTACTTCAGTTGAATGAGATTGATGAATTCAGAATTTTTGCATATGAGAGTGCTAGCCTCTACAAGGAAAGAACCAAGAGATGGCATGACAAGAGGATTATTCCTAAAGAGTTTCATCCGGGACAGCAAGTACTCTCGTATAATTCTCGATTGAAACTTTTCCGAGGAAATTGAAGTCTAGATGGTCGGGACCTTTGTAGTCAAAGAAGTCACACCTTTTGGTGCAATTGTCATTGCACCAATAGGTTCAGATGAAGCTTTTAAGGTGAATGGGCAGAGATTAAAGCCTTACCACGGAGGAGACATTGACAGAGGAAGAACCTCTGTGGCATTGAAAGTTGAGAATTAAGGTGACATCCGTCAGGCTCGAGACGGTAAACAAGCGCTGATTGGGAGGCAACCCAATAAGTTTTTCTTGCAGTTATTATTATTGTTATTTTGTTTTTGTTTTTGTTTTTTCTTTTCATTTTTTTCTAGGTTTAAAGATGATCACTCCTCTTGTTGTTGCCAAGTCTCGCGTGTGCACTCGCTCCTCTCTTAATTTGTTAATCTAGCCATGCTTGGCTGTTTTCTTTAGTAGTTAGGGCGAGGATGAACCCTATGTGAATTTAAAGTATTTATTTGGAATCTTATTTTATTATTGTTTTCTTGACTGAATGGATTACATGTGCTTAACGCTTTCTTAAAGAGTGATCGCCTTTTAGATTGTTCATAGGTTAGTATATGACAATAGAGATGTTGGTACATTTAACTAGAACCATTAATCCATCATAGAATTGCATGACCTAGACATAGGCTTACGAATTTATGCGATCTCATAATTCTGGTAAACAAATTGATTTTTCTAAACAATACTAAGACATTAGGTTGTTTTCAAAGATAACAGATTAAGGTAGCATCAAGACATTGGGACTTAGTCTAATTTTAGAGAATTGGTCGTCAGTCGTGAGAATAATAATCAATTAGGGACTTAGTTCAAATACTTAGAGGAACATAGGGGAATTCTATGCCCTAGCTGCGTTTTTCTTTATTGATCATTTTTTCTAAACAACCGTTCTTGATATTCTTAATCTTGAATGCTTTTCTTGATTAAATTCCTTAAAAATTCTGTTTGGTTACAAATCAACCCCTATTACTCATTGATCCAACTAAAGCTTAAATAACGAATTAGTGGTTGGAGTACTATTCCTCGTGGGACGATCTCTTTCTCACATACTTTATTACTTGTAACGATCGGTGCACTTGCCGAAGTCGCTATCAAGAGTTTGTTCTTTATTGGTAAAACTTAAGATATTAATTATGTGATAGTTAAAACTTAAGATATTTTAACGAGTCAATCAGATTCCATATATACCCTGAATCCTACCCTCAAACAAAACAAGGTTATAAATGGTAATGGGACCAACATTTGGAGTTTTATGAAGTTAAGCGTTGTATTGGAAAAAATCATTTGAGATTTAATTCTCCAATTATTTAATTTATGTTTTTTTTATATAAAAATTTTAGGAAAGGGGTTGGGCTCGCCCACAATCCAAGAGTAGGGCGCTTGGAGCCCAGTCCACAGGGCATACTGGACAGAGAGTACATATGCCTCCACCTCTACCAGCGTTTTCACTACTTCCTAGACCCCTAGGATGCCTCCCCCAGCGCCTTGACCAATGCAGGGATCGAACTCTCTCCCTTGAGGTGAGGAAGTCCGACCCCTTCGCCAGTTGAACCCAAGAACGAGGGGTATTATTTAATTTATGTTGTATCTTCAGATTTTTTTCTAAATCCATATGTTTTTGGACTTGGTCCATCTTTTGCATGAAAAAAAAAAGTTCAAGTCTTGTGAAGAAAAGATTGTTGTAGCAGATAGAACTTTATTTGGGTTTCCAAAAAAAAAAAAATCAATGGCAATTAAGCTATAAGGATATACTCGGTTTAAATATGAATGATGAAGTGAAGAGCGAAGAATTTTTGGACGCTGAAAAATCTTTGGGCCTTTCTTGTGGGCCTAGTGTGATTAAACATATTTCCAAGTTTAACATAATTCTTTAAGGGAAAATTGCAACCAAGTACCAACGGGAGTTGGTACAAGTGGTAAGTGGCTTGTGTCGCTTAAGCAAGGTCTCAGGTTCGAGCCTTGTGAATGCAAAAAACTTCTGTTGGGAGACTCTCCCACCAAAGCCAGGTGCGCGACGCGGGTCGGATCAGGATTAGTTGGGCCGAAGCCCTGGTGAATCGGGTGGGCAACAAAAAAAAAATTGCAACCAAGTACTAAGTAACAAATTAATGACATTCAGGTCTCTTGAAATCATCAAATTGCAGGGAAGTCACACGAAACCTAGGTGATATTAATTCTCTATGAGAAAAGACAAGTGTTTCCCTCTTCATTTAAAATGGAAAAAACCAATTAGAAGAGATTCTGACCTTGTTTTCGCACACGTAATCTGGCATCAAGAAAAAGAGAAGCGTTTCATGATTTTTAGGTTAATAGCTTTGTGACAAGAAATATCTTGATCATCCACCATCTCCATTATCGATTCGTATGTGCAAATCTTTAGGTTAATAGCCTTCATCCCTCCTTGATGCATAATATGAAAAGCTTTTATTTTGGTATGAAATTGATTGGATTAAGTCTTTTGGGTATAGAGGATATCTTACTATGGAAAGATTGTTAATTGTATGTTGTCTTTATAATTTATGTTTCATTAAGTGTGGGGGAGGGTTTGGATTTTTGTTCTATTCCTATGAGATAATTCTTGCTTAGACGGGTGAATGCAAACGATGAAGCTTTATGTGTTTATAACATTTGTTATGTGATTTCAATACGTGTTGTCAATACAATACAAGCTCGATAGTTCTCAATGGTCTTCATATAGTTGTCAATAACAAATTTGTTCAATTCATCCATTTTTGCTAGACAATATGAAAACTGTGTTGTCTTTATGATTTCTATTTTTGTTTAATTCATTGAGTGTGGGGGAGCGTTTGGATTTCTGTTGTGGAGATTTGTGCTTTGTTTTTGTGTTCTTAGACCGGGATGAATAAAAAGAATGAAGCTTTATGTGTTTATAACCTTGTTATGCAATTTCAAAACATGTTGTCAATATAGTGCTCTAAGATTGTTAATGTTGCTCACATAGTTGTCAATAACAACTTTGTTCTGTAAGGAAAATTGTATTTTTTTTCTTTAGAATTAATAGCACCTAGGTCCCTTGATATTTCACTGCAATTTGATGATTTTAAGGGACATGGATGTCATTAATTCTTTTACTTGGGGCCTGGTTGCAATATTGAGTTATGGACCAACACAGAGTTGGTATAAGAGTATAAGGTTCCTTTTATCTAGGTATCGAGTTTGAAAACCAATGAAGGCACTTGTAGTAGAAGAGGTAGTCACAAAATCCGAACTGAATACCGAAGGATAATATAATGGTTATAATATTAAAAAAAATTATCTTTTGTCATGAAATCCCTATATGCTTTAATTATCTAAGCGCGGCAAGAAAAGTACAACTCAAGGCACAAGCAAAGAAGCGAAGTGATGAATCACACGTACTTATGGAGCAATCTATCTAATTTAGGAAACTGCTAATAAAAGAATGAATCATAAGAACACGTACACGCCAAAACTTTGTTCGTCCGAAGATCTGCGGCTTCATTAACATCTCTTTCAACATGGTTTAGAGCTTTTAACGTAGTAGTGATAGTTGTTTTTTTTAAATAGTTATTTGGTATTTTTTTTTCTTCACTTTTTAATAGTTCGTTGGCTAATTTGGTCCCTTCAATTGTTTTTTGTGCCAGACGCTCCTCAGGTAATAGTTCGTTGGCAAATCTGCACCTTAACCCTATATAATAATAAAAAACACAAAGGTGGCTGGGCTGTTGGAAGGGATGATAATGTAATAAAAAAGAGAAAAAAAAAAAACTAAAATAAAGTGACACTTTTCCATGGGTGAGATGGACTAGAAATGCTCGCAAGTGAGCTTGAGAGAGGTGATTCAGTTTAAATGAGAATTTTCGTGATTGGGAACACAATCAGAGTGTAAGGCACGTGCCAGTCGAAAGCTGTGGACTGCTGGATGAGTTCAAGAGGATGAGTGGAACACCCAGCAACAATGGAAGCTTTGGAGATGCCGACATTGTAACAATCAATGGAAGACGGAGACATCAAGACAGTGACAGGGTAATAGTTCGTTGGCGAATCTGCTCAAAATTGTGTTTTTTCCACTTTTTAATAGTTCGTTGGCCAATTTAGTCCCTTCAATTGTTTTTTGTGTCAAACACTCCTCGGGTAATAGTTCGTTGGCAAATATACACCTTAACCCTATTATATAATATTTTATATAATCAAATTAGATTTTTAAGTATTATTGAGCACAAATAGAGCTACATAATGTAGCCCTCTCAATATCCAAAAGGTAGTAAAGTAACACCGTACTAAAAAATTGTAGTTGTTCAAGTCTTAAATGTTAGAACCAATTGAAGAGTTTGTTTCATTTCTAAGTAGTGTAAAATCTCAATCTAATTTGTCTTTCAAAATTTTATTTTTTATCCTAAATTATTTCTGTTAATTGCATTCATTAAGCCAATTTTCATTAAGGGTAACTTTTTTTTTTAATATAAACACATATATCTATCTTTTTATTAGAGACAATCATATTGAAAACACGTCCAACATTAAATGTGGGCATATCTCGTATAGGATATCCGAATATTAGTTTATCATATTTTTTTTTAAATATAAACACATGCATCTATCTTTTTATTAGAGACAATCATATTGAAAACACATCCAACATGAAATGTGGGCATATCTCGTATAGGATATTTGAATATTAGTTTATCATACTGTGAAGGTGCCTGAGTCCGGTTTCTTTGCTGAGGTATTTTGAAAAAGATTTCTGAGTCATTATATCAAAATTTCAATGGCCAAATCTAAAGATAAGAAGGGATGGGCAGAGAAGTGCTGGGGAGAATATCTGCTCCCGAAGGTGCCCTTCCACTAGACCTAATAAGACAAAACATTAAAAGAGTATTTTAGAGAAACTAACATACATATTTCTAATAAATACTTCCTCTGGTCCTAATTATAAGAACATTTTTGTAGTGCAAATTGTATTACAAAAGTGTTCCTATAATTAGGACCGGAGGTAGTAATTAACTTAACAAATTCATTTTATTTCTGCAAATTTATTACTCCCTCCGGTCCTAATTATAAGAGCAAATTTTGGAGTTGGTTTTGGTCCTAATTATAAGAGCAAGTTTTAACTTTTGTCAATTTTTTCCTATAATACCCCTATTTATACTTTTTCAATAATAATTAAAGACAATAATAATTTAATAATACACCTATATATTTTATAAAGTAAATAATGTTTGCAACTCATTAATGTCATATACACCTAAATTATACTTTTTTATATAAAATAATAATTGTAACAAGCGTTTCCTTAATGTCATTTTAAATTTTGGGTAAGGGTATTTTAGGAAAATACACATAATTAACTAATTTAACTTCCTTCCTTAATCCCTCCAAATTCTGGTAATTTGCTCTTATAATTATGACCGGAGGGAATATCTAGTTTCTACGTTTTATGACTAGAAAGAGTATAAAATAAAACATATCTAAAATTCAGAAATGGAGTGCCATCCTCTCCATTTTTTTAATTTCTAAACGATCAAGAAACCCATATAAGAAAATGAGAAAATCGAACTGCCTTCCAAAAACAATTTTCGATTGCTCGCTTTCATCACTTGTGGACACATATAATGAAAGAATGATCGAGAAAAGAGAATGTTTATACGTAATAAGTTTTTGGTATATATTATGACGTGCTGAAGTAGATATATATTGTTTATTCATTATATTAATAAAAAAAATATATATGAAAAAAAAAAAAACTAAATACATAGACCAAAATTTTTAATTTTTCCTTTTATAAATTTTTTTAATATAATCCCCCAAATATAATCTATAGGAGTACAGCAATGAAGGTTTTTTCAAGCAAAAATAATAATAACTACTAAAGGCAGTGTTATATCCAATGTTGTCAAACTCACAAGTCTAAGGGTGTGCATGGTAACGCTCTCAGAATGAGTTTTTCCTTAATTTCTGTTCCCAGGAACACAATTGGATAGGAATTGTGTTTGGTAAATCCGGTTTTTTTTCTTCTTCCCGGGATGAACCGGTTTCTTTTTGTCTTTGGGAATTAAAAAAAGAAGCGAAAAATTTGTTTTTCTATTCCACTGCCACCATCGCCGCCGCCGCCACCACCATGGCCATCGCCACCGCCACCGCACCACCACCACCGCTACCGCCGCCACCACCACCGCCACCGCCATCACCATTGCGGCCACCGCGCTGCTGCAACATCACTGTCGCGGCCACCGCCACCGCCATCACCACCGCGGCCATCACCACCGCCACCACCGCAACCACCACCACCACCACGACCGTTGCCACCACCACCCCTATCGCGCCGCCGCTGCCACCACCACACCGCCATCACCACCGCCACCGCCACCACCACATAAATAATTTTTTGAACATAAAAATTACATAAATAAAAATAAAATGTGTTAACAAACGTAATTCTGATTCTCTGAGTAAAAATAAAATGAGTTAACAAACGTAATTCTGATTCTCAGAACTTTTCCCAGGCACAGAATCAAAAAAAACTGTTTCACCTCAGAATCAGTGCTGGGGAACAGAATGGTTCCCATGCACACCTAAGCAAACTCGTGACAGTGACATAAACTCGTATCGTAAACTCGAATTGGTAAACTCGTAAGAGTTTACTTTTATCATTAAATATGTATTAACAGTGTATAATTAAATAATTTAAATATAAAAATGACAATAATTTGATTTAAATATATTTTAAATCCAAATAATTGAAATTAAATATATCATCATTCATAATTTATTATATTTAATAAAGAAATTTCTATAAAGTTGTTGAGGATGACAAAATTGAAAAAATTAACACAATTTTGTAAGCTACAAACGTAAAAACGGTAAATTCGGTGTGTAAACTCGTGAGTTCATCTGAGTTTACAGTTGACACAATTTTACTAGAGACTTAACTCGATTTAGTATGGTAGGAATGTAAAACGATAACTCGGAGAGTCAACTCGCGAGTTTGACAACAATGGTTATATCCTTTACCTAGATCTATGTGGTATTTGTGTTTATTCTATAATTATAAAAAAAAATGAATTTATATATTCATATGTAAAATGAATTATGACATATAATAATTCAAAATTTGTGGGTAGGTGAGTATGAAGTGTGAACACAAGTTGATGAAAGGGGTAAGTACACGCATGTCGTGTTGTTGACCAATTGTCGTTTTCACAACTCCACACCCGTTTGGCTGTATTAACGTCGTCGTCTCTTGAAGGTTTTTCATTCCCAGCATACTGCTTTTTCTTTAAAGAAAAACAATTTGGATAATTTTATTTAAGGGAAAAAACTCCAAGCAAATACCACTTGAATTTCAAAATTCTAAATAAGCGATTTTTTAACAAAATGAGTTGTCAATGTCTTTACTGTTCTTGTTGATCTCGTTGTTGTTGTTGTTGTCAACAGGATTTTAAAGTTCAAGTGATATTTTTATGTCATTTTACCTTGATATAACTTCTCTTTTTGAAGAATTTTAATGTAAATGATCATGCTTACACACAGAAAAAAAAAAAAAAAAACAGAGAGAGAGAGAGAGAAGAAGAAGAAGACGACGACGACTTCTTTTTATGACGGTTAAAATAGCATTTTTGTAGTAGTTTAGGATGAGAGGGGAATTTATTCCCGTTTAAGGCTTTAATATCAATGGAGATAATAATTTGATTGATAATTTCTAATCTCCTATAATCTTTCCTAAAATCTTGTGAAGCTTTTTGAATTAATAATGGCTGAATAAAAATGGTGATATTTGTGTATCTTAGCCATTATTTAATTTATTAAGAATGATTTATTATTTTCTATTGAAACTAAATGTGGTAAATTATCAAATATTTTGTGACAAGCATATGGTAGTGATCGATATGAAAATTTAATCATTTATCTAGTGTAGAGATAAATGTGTTCTAATTTTTCATAGTATTATTATTTCTCTTAGTAGAAGAATAGTTGATTTCTTGTAGTGGTAGAAATGCGATTATAGCCTTAATTTTATAATTATGGATGATTTTGTGGCTATGATTTTATGCTTTTTAAATATTGTGAATAGCAATTATATAAATGCTAAATATTAAATTTTAGATTTAAGTATGGTGGATTGATTAATCACCAAAGTAGTCAATTCTTTATGAATTATTCCAAATGTTATGTGGTAAGAGTATGGTTGATTTGTTAGTCACCAAAGTTGTCAATTCTTTGTGAATATTATAGTGATTTTTCAATTACTCATAACCTTGATGCTATGATGTTGTGTTTGTTTTGTGGGTGAATTGAAGTTTGTTATTATAAGGCATTTATGATTTTTTTAATCATAAGGTTGATTATTTGTCTTTATAATTATTGAAAATAAATGTTGGTAGTTTTATTTAGACACCCAAAGATGATAAATATTTCTAGTTGGGGTATGTATCACTACCAAATTATGTGAAATCTTTATAGCATCATTATGGTTGAATGTTGTATATTAAAAAAAATGGGCATTGAATTAAATGATGAATGCAATGTTGATTATGTTTAGTTTACCACAGAACTTGTGGGGGATTTATAATTAATAGAGTGCCCCACAAAAGAATACAAAGTATACCATACAAAATATGGAAATGAAAGAAATATTTCTTGAAATATTTGAAAGTGTGGGGGTGCTTGGCTCAGGTTGCGATTTCTAAACCCAAAAGGTTGAGAGTCAAACCTAAGGCAATGGATTATGTGTTTATTGGTCATGCACTTGACAGTAGTGCATATCAATCGTTGGTTTATAAATCTGATGTATCAGATATTCATGTTAATACGGTTATTGAGTCAAGAGACACTACATTCTTTGAGAATATATTTCCGTATAACAAGGGAAGTAAAGCAAGTGGTAATAATGATAACAATACTATGATACTTTGGGATACTACGATCAGTGATGATCCTGTAGAGGAGGAACCTAGACATAGTATAAGAGAAAGGATCGTCACATCCTTTGGGCATGATTTTCTAACTTTTTTGTTGGAAAATGAGCCTTGAACATATGGAGAGGCTATGGGCTCTCCTGAAGCACCATTTTGGGAAGAGGCTATTAATAGTGAAGTTAAATCCATTCTGTCAAACCACACATATATATTGCTTCTATTTTTCTGGCGAAAATCTGTTGCATGTGTACTGCTCATAATCTTGATTTTCAAAGCATGACTGCATTTGCTTTATATAATGGTTTATGGATATGAACTTTGCTTGGCCTTATGTGGCTTCAAATGATTCTACTTGGTTGAGTTTTTATTTCTGATCTTATATGTATGAATCTGAATATCGATATGCTTCTATATATATATGACTTTAAGTATGAGAAAAATGTGAAGTTTGGTCATAGTCGATTTGATTTCCACGTTGGATTTTTCCATTTGAATCATGAGTTCGGAACTATATCATCAGTTTTTTCTATGCTTGATTAGACCCACAAGTTTCTTATTTTTCTTATGATCTTAGAGATGTGATTTGCTTCATAAATATGTGCAAACTGTCTGTATTTACTTAGAGTTTCATATGAAAATTTAGAACCCGTAAAAACGGAAGATTGGGTTCAACCAAGGTTATGGTTTTAGTCTACAAAAGTCATTTAGGAAGTGAAAAGTCGAAGGATTAGAGTCCTAAATGACTGTGTAAAACAATTTTGCAATGCCTCAACGTAGTGCAAATCGGCGCCCGATGAAACCATGAGTTGGCTCATTGGAAAACAATGTTTTTTGGAAGAAATTTTGTCTTAAGATTGTTGGTGAAAATACTTTCAAGATAGAAATATCACTAAGAAAAGAATCTGTGTAATTAATATGCATAATCTATAAACATACAATATTTATGCATCAAGAAGAAAACCAATAAAAACGCACAAGACTATCGAATATGACAATGAACTATGAAGAAATCCGGGCCCAACGTACGTTGTTTCCTTAAGACAATTTTGCTCCCTTAATACGGATGCGGAAGGTTTCTGAGTAATTGCCTCCCAGGATAGAGCGGATTATTCGTCTTCAGAATGATGACTCTCTCAATCTGAAGCCCAAGCGAATCCAACGAGTCTGCTTTCAGAATTGCACAGACTATGTCTACAAAATGTAATATGCAGAGAGGAATGTTTGAGATTAATTTTAGATCTAGTTTTTCTCTCTTAGATTTTCTGTTACTAGCACATCCTATTTATAGATGATGGAAATGATCAGATGGACACCCGTTGGCGAACCGACACGACCGTGGCGAAACAACGTGATCGGCGGTGGCCAACCAATGAGACTTCTTATTCATAACTCATGGGATTTAGATCCTAAAATCCAACAATATATATATATATATATATATATATATATATATATATATATATATATATATATATACAAAGGGAGCAGCTAGAATTTAAGTTTGTGGGTGCACAATTAATGATGGGATTTGGGGGCAGCGCCCCCGATTTTTTTTTTAAGGAGGATAAAAGACAACCCACTCCTTCATAAAGTTTAGGACTAGAAATGGGATTCAATTGAAAAGTATTTCTGAGGAAATCAATTTAAACATAACAATATACTCTAATCTCATGGCATACAGATACCTAGATGTTACACAATCAAATTCCAAAGCAACATGCAAGGAAAAATTATTATGGTTTGTCATATGTGATAGGATATTAAAAAGTCAACTATCAACGAAGAAGTAAAGGAGCATAACAAATGCTATAACTCACCAGACTGTCCACCAGAGAGCACGACACTTTCAATAGGCTCAACACCAAACACCTACAAACACTTTCTATTTTATGTAGGGGAGTTGCTCTAGGAACTCTACAAGCTAAGTACATGTGACTATAGATTTTTTTTTTGAGAAAACTATGTTAATTAAGTCGATAATATTTATATTTAATTTAATCAGATGGTCATATTAAAAAAAAACGTCATACTAAAAAAGTAAAACGTTAGCTTTGACAGCAGGTAGTAAAGCTTGGGGCCCATAAAAATAAAACCACCAATGGGCCTCATAGCACTATATAATAATGTCCCATGTTTTGATGGGATTATGGGTGTTTATACTAAGATATGTAGTAACTCAGCAGTCAGAAAGAAAGAAAAAAAAAAAAAACTCAACAACCACAATTTTTAGAAAATAACGTGGCTCCGCCACTGTATGTATGTATATATATATATATATATATATATATATAGTTGACAAGTATGTAAAAGAATAATCAGGATTACTTCTACTCCAAACTTATTTTTATCAATATTTGCTTCTTGTTAACACTAAATAATTTCCACCAGAACTTCTCACGGCCTCCTTCTTTCTCTCTTTTCTTATTTTTTTCTCTCTCTTTCCCTCTCTCTCTCTCATCGGACTGTGCGCGTGTGTTGGATGTGTGTGGGGGGTATGTATCAACCCAAACTACTAGCTAGCTGTGACTTTGAATAGCAAGGTTTATTTATATTGCAAGTATTAGTAGTAATGACACGATGGGATTTGGCGTATCCAGAACCAGAATTGTGCGATAATATACATATGCCCAAGACAGTGGCGGAGTCAGGAATCAGAGTTTATGGGTGCACAATTAGTGTAGGGGTTCGGGGGCAGCGCCCGCGAAATTTTTTTTTTTAAGGAAAGTTTTAAATGCTTTAAGATTGTATCGTTAACATTTTCTGAAAGGAAAAAAGTTTAACAAAATTAAAGAACATGTTGCAACCTATAAGAAATCAAAAAATGAAGAATTATCATAACTAGAAGGTGGGCAAGCAAACCAAAATGCTGGCTTCATTCATGCACTTAAAATAATATTTCGCATTTGTATGCAGCTACTAGGAATAACATCACAGAAGGTAAAATGATAAGCACACAAGAACTCGGGGAAGTCATGAAGTAGCACTAAGAGCACCCTAAGTATGGCTTTATAGAGAAAATGAACCTGATAAACAAAAAGGAAAGAGAAAACAGAAAATATATACAAATAAGACTTATTATCATGCTTTCACCGTAGAGCAAAGGAATAAGAGAATGATAGTTACAAACCGGCACTACAAGTTCAGCATGACTCAAAAAAGGCTATCCACTAGAGAGCACGACATTTTCAATAGGTTCAACACCAAACACCTACATAAAGGAGGAAGGAAAACAATGAGAACACAAATGCATTAACATAGAAAAATAATAACATCATAAGGATTACAAAATCATTCTTCGTTTCTTCATTCCTTGAAAATATTGCATTATATCCTCATCGTCAATCATATCAAATATATCACGTTCAACAAAAGTTAACATGCATGAGTTAAACCAATCATCACTTATTCGATTGCGCAACTTATTCTTAACAAAAGTCATTGCGTAAAAAGAAGGATAGAATCGAGCAAACTCAATCAACTTTTCATTGTGAAAATTAGCAAATGAATCACGAGGATCAAGACAACTCAAACACTCAAGCAACTTGATATTGACATTATCAAATCGATCATTCAACTCTTGAACCTGAGTATCTATCACTGTATTAAATAACTCCACCTTAAAGTAGTGGAGGAATGTGAATGATTCCAATCTCCGTCTCGATCTCCCTTTAGGACAATAAACATCATTCATATTTGGAATGTCAATATCATATTTATTGGCAAATATGTTTGTTTACTGATTCATTTGAAGAATTTCCTTCCGCTTGCATGAACCCCCCACAATGGTAGTCATCTTTTGAAGCATGTCGAAAAATTCTTGAATCTTCGTGTGCTGTTTTGCAACCTTCACAAGTGCCAATTGTAACTGATGAGCAAAACAATGAATGTAGAATGCGGATGTGTTGTCTGCCAAAATCAAACTCTTAAGCCCTTTGAATTCACCCCGCATATTACTAGCACCATCATAGCCTTGCCCGCGACATTTAGACAAACTTAAACCAAGTTTAGAAAATAGGCCATCAATCGCTGCTTTTAGTGATTGTGCAACAGATTCGAAACATGAATTATGCCAATGAAACGTTCAACAATGGACCCTTTTTTGTTTATATACCGAAGTACAACCGCCATTTGTTCTTTAATTGCAACATCACGAGCTTCATCAACTAGCAAGGAAAAGTAATCATTATCAAGCTCACTAATTATTCCTTTAACAGTCAAATCAGCACAAGCTTGAGAAAGATCTTTCTGAATCATTGGTGAAGTCAATTTGTGATTATCGGGGGCATTTTCCAAGACCACATCACTCATCTCTTTATTTGGCTTTGAATAAAACTTTAGAATTTCAAGGAATAAACCTTGCTGATTTGAACTTGTAGATTCATCATGTCCCCGAAAAGACTGACCATTGCGTAGTAGGAATCTAATACAATCTAAAGAAGTTTTCAGCCTAATACGATAATCAATTCTTTGTTGTTCAGAAATATTTGAAAGAGCAATATCAATATGTTGATTTTGCTTCATCAAATTTTGACAAAATTGATAACTTCTATTGTGGACACTCTTATGATCTCCAACATGACCTTTGATTCTATCCTTCTTATGCCAACTTTTGAACCCCACACCGACAAATGCTTCCTGCGCCGAACCACTACCTCCAACCTCCATATCAAATAGATAACAATACAAGCAAAAACAAGCATATTTTGATACACTATACTCCAACCAGGAACCAAATTCTTCATACCACTTAGGATTGAATCTACGCATTTTTCCATACACATCCGTTTGAGGGAATGATTTAAGAATTGGTTGAGTTGCCCCTTGAGCAAATAAGCTCTCCGAATATCCTCTCTTTCTATAGGATTTGATGTCATTGAATAAATTGAAGGTCTTTTTCCCGGATCCGCTTCAAGATTTTCTATATTAACTTTTGCTTGAGGTGGTAATTGAAATTGAGATGTTGGTGGTGGTTGGGAGGATTCTTGACCGTTGGAATTGAAATACTGTTTGAAAGTTGCTCACTTTGAGCTTCGGGTTCGTATTTGTGGGTTTTAGACGTTTGAAATAAGATTGTATCGTTGACATTTTCTGGAAGAAAAAAAGTTTGACAAGATTAGGGAACATGTTTAAATAAACTTCCCTCCCCATGTTCAAACACTTTATAGCAAACCGAGATATTCTTCTAACAATAAAAACTCACAATACTTTATAACAATAATTCAATAGTACCACAATATTTTATGAAACGAATTAACTTCGTGTTCATTCTGTGTTCATGGGAGAGATCAATAAAGAAGGGACAAGCTTATATATGGTAGGCAACCTTGGTTGGACGTATACGTAGTGAATGGAGAGTTGTGAACACATTTATCTAAAGTGGGTTTGAATGGAACCCTCCATTAATCATTCATTATATATCGAATCGCATATAAGAACCGACATAGCTAGGAATTTTACCAACAAATAATGGGAAATCTATCAAAGGCCAAAAAAAGCTACACAACCCATCTGAATAAATTTCAAACACAAGAAATAGTTTGAGACAATTTAGAGTTGTTCAAGTCAGAGACAAGCTTGCTGATAGAGTCTTTTGTGCCATTCTAGAAAACAAAACAAAAATATTTAATTGCAGATAATATATTAAAGAATAAAACATATATAAGTATATAACCACATAGTATTAATGATTTCAATGGACAAAGAAAGGATATTTAAGTGCACAATAATCACTGAATAAATTTCAAACACAAGAAATAGTTTGATAAAACATTAACGGGCCGCCTTTATGAGGCAAAGCAGTTGTCAAACTAGACTACGTAAACTATCACCCTTTATGCGAGTAGCTTTGAATTAGTCTACAAAAACTTTAGAAATTGCCTACAGCCTGCACTCCATGAGAAAAAAATAGAGTAAGATAACATCAAATCATATCGTAAAAATTCACCAAGTCATCCGTTGATTGCCTCAAGCAATGCTGGATCAGCCCATTGAATCAAGCCACAACCCTCCCACGATATCCTCCGCCACGGCCTAAACCCTACAAAAAGTAACCAACAAAGAACTTAGGCATAGTGGCTTGTTTCTTTCCTCCTCTAATTTCTCTCGTTTGCCTCTAGCCCCAGCTAGAGTTTAGAATAACATGTTGAAATTACATTTCAATGAATTCTACCAACAAAAGCAACCAATAGCAAAGAGTTGAGGAGTGCCACAAGCTTTCAGCCAAGAAAATTAATAACATGTCTTACCAATCCACTCAGTTTGACCATAAAATTTTTATTAAAGCAACAATTAAAGCAGGAAACATCTTAATGAAATTTCCTCATGCTACTTACATAATTCTAATTCCAACCGTTCATCTATATATCCAACTAATAGCACTGAGTTTTACCCAATAAATATACAGAATCTATATTTGATGGACAGGAAACCAAAGAAGGGGGAAAAGAGGTGAGAGGAAGAACATACTTACACACTTCCAGTTGCCACCAAAAAAGGAAACCAGAAGCATTAATCAGTCAATTACCCAGAAGCATTAACAAGCTCGCCGAACTCAGATGCAGAAATCTTCGCAGTTCGCACGTTCTGAAAATATAACTAGAATCAGGCAACAACAAAAGACAGAACTCAACGAAATTGAAACCTAAATTATTTCCAAACCCTGAATTAGAAAACCAGAATCAGGCCGAACCTTGAAAAGGAAACCAAAATGATCAGGCGACGGAATGATTTGGGGGTTGTTGAGGTTGAAAAAAATTTGCCAAAAAAAAAAGAGATGCCACTGCTCGAACCAGTGGACCTATAATATTAAAGACCCAAGCTCTAACCAATTAACCTAATCAGATTTATTGTATTAAAAATTCCTTCACAAAATATATATTTTTCAAATTTTTTATGGGTTCACTTGCCCCCCTAAAAATTAGTGTGCCTCCGCCATTGGCCCAAGAACCCTAACACCAAACCGATCTTCCTTTACCTTTTCTCACTCAAAACAACTATATTTTATTATACGATATAATATATTATTATATCACATATTTTATATATATATATGGGAAAAGTATTTCTCCAGTCACTGGAGATAGAGTTATCTCCAATGACCCCAAAACTACGTCATTTTGGATTAATGAAGGGTGTGTTAGTGATTTTAGGTGAATTAATGAAGGGTGTTTTGTAAAATTTATATGATTAAAAATAAACAAAATTACAGAAACACCCTTCATTAATCCAAAACGACGTAGTTTTGGGGTCACTGGAGATAACTCTATCTCCAGTGACTGGAGAAATCCTTTACCCTTTATTTATATTTATATATATATATATATATATATATATTAAAAATTCTTAAAATATCCTTTTAGAAAATTTATTTTCATAGAGTAATTATATAATAAATTTTAATTATCATAAATTAATTTATTCTAAAATATTACTTATTTCTAGAATAAAAAATTGGAATGTTACACTATACTCACTGTTTATGAAAGCCAAGAAGGTTTCTTTCCCAAGTGAATCTCTCTCCCACACAATCTAGCTAGCTACTTCCATGAGTTGTGCTTGTATGCATTCCCCGAACTGTTTCATGGCATTCCAATTATGATTGGTTCCTCTTTGTTTATCTTCACTTGTTAGATAGGCATTGAAATCTCCGATGACCACCCAAGGTCCGGTAACATTCCTCTAAACGCTTTAAGCTCAGCCCAGAGTGGTTGTCGGAGCATACTACACGGTTCTGCTTATATACAAGAAAGCCAGGAAAATTGACTTTCATCATGTAGTTTAACCTGAACATGCAGCGCTTGTGTGGAGTCTACCAAAAAAATAGAGACCTCATCGTAATTCCAAAAAAAAAAACAATAGAGAAGTCAACCACAGGATGCGTGAAGCCAGTAACTAGTTTCGGTACCTATCCACATTTGCTCATCCCATCTGTCTAGATGATATGATTTTTTAATAAAAAAATCATTTTTTGAAAAAATATTAAAAAGTAAAAAAATCATTAGTTAAAAGATTATCTTTATTTTAGATTTTCTACCTATTAAAATAATTTTTTAAAAAGATAAAAAATCAAATCAAATCAAATCTAGACTGATGCCTATCTGATCCGGTGAAGCCATGGGTGTTAGCTTGCGGTGAAAGGAGGTGCGTGCAAAGTCAAAATGGACCCAGCCGCGTCGAAAGGAAGAGAGAAAAGGGAACTTGTCGTAAAAGCTAACGTCCAGCTCAAACAAAGATTAAACAAACGATTCCACAACTCAATTTGATAGAAATAATTCGATTTCAAAAATTTTAAATTTTCCTTGTCTCCTTATATGTTCATAGTGGCCTCAGAGGTTATGTCCTTAATGTTGCAGTTACACATTGGTAGGAAGGATTTAATGGGGATCAAATTAGCTCGAGGTGATCCAGTGTTGTCACACTGCTTTTTTGCTGACGATGCAATCTTATTCTTAAGGGGTGATGAGCTCAACTGCAAAGTTCTAAAGATTATACTTGATGTCTATTGCACTACATCCGGTCAATTAATTAATCTAGAAAAGTCTAGCATCTACTTTTCAGCCAACACGCCAAGAAGGGTGAAGGAAAGCATTTCAACATGTCTGGGAATTAAATTCACTGATGACGTAGGGAAATATTTGGGTCTGCCTACTATTTGGGGAAGGTCTAAAAATGGTTCATTGGCCTTTGTGAGAGACAAGATTGGCTTGAAGTTGCAAGGATAGAAACAGAAGCTCTTAAGCTTTGCTGGTAAAGAGACGTTGATTAAGGCGGTAGCTAATTCCATCCCTACTTATCCTACGACATGTTTTTTATTCCCTAAGAAGTCTTGTGTTGAGATTGACCAACTAGTCTCTAAATTCTGGTGGGGGAAAAAGGAAGGTGATAGTTCTATTCATTGAAGAAGCTATAGAAGTAAATGGCTAGGTGGAAAAATGAGGGAGGGATGGGATTTAGAGACTTACTTTTTTCAATAAAGCACTGTTAGCAAAAACTGCTTGGCGATTGTTACACAATCCTGATGATCTTTGGTGTAAAATTTTAAAAGGGATCTACTTTCCTAAGAGTAACTTCCTTGAGGCAAGGAAAGGCAAACATGCATCTTGGGGATGGATTAGCTTATTGGAGGGAAGGGATTTGTTGTTGAAAGAGTTACGTTGGAAGGTAGGCGATGGGCGTTCTATTAGAGTATGGCAGGACCCGTGGATCCCAGGGGTGAAGGATTATAAGCTGCAAAATGGAGGAGTAACAGCGGCTGAGGATAAATGTAAAGTGGCTGAACTCATTAACAATGGTCATTGGAACTTAGACTTAATTCTACAAAGAATTAGTCATGAGGAAAGGGCGATGATCCTAAAAATCCCCTTACCCTATGCTGGCTGCTACTGACTGTTTAATTTGGAGGGCATGTAAGGATGGGATCTATTCAGTTAAATCTGGGTACATGGTGGCAAAGAGCTGCAGCGAGGCTGAGGCACCCAGAGAGATCCAGGTACTTCATTCTCTATCCCTAGAAAGTTGTGGAAGTACATCTGGACTGTGATTGTCCCTCCTAAAATCCAGCATTTCTTATAGAGGTTAGGAGCTGGTGCGATTGCAACCAAAGAGGCACTGTTTAAACAAAAATATTCAATTAATCCCTTGTGTCCGATATGCTTGTCTGAGGTAGAAACTATTGAACACTTGTTTTTTCTGTGCTCTTGGACTAAACATTGCTAGTCTGGATGTGCTTTAGGGTTTAAGTTTAGCAAATGGGCTATGAAACGGTGTGAGGACTAGCTTTGTGATATGCTGCATGGGAAGGAGCGGTTGGATGAATATGGCAAATCTTCATTTGCCACCATGTGATGGTGGATTTGGAAGAAGCGTTGTAGTTGGGTGTTTCAGGAGGGAAGGCCGGATGCAAGAGAGGTGGTTAGGATGGTTAATATTCAAGTGGAGGAATTTTGGAAGTCTAAAGAATATTAGGGGGTTAGTAAGAAGAGGGTATACAGGGTGGAATTGGCGAGGGGTACTCATTGGTTGGCGCCACCTTCTAGAATTATTAAGATCAATTTTGATGGAACTTTTAAAGAAGGATCTGGGTTGGCGGGGGTTAGTGTGGTCTGTCGGAATGGCTGGGGGATTTTGTTGGTGGATTGGGGAAGACGGTAGTGGCTGCATCGGCTTTTATGTCTGAATGTTTGGCCCTTAAAGAGGCTGTATTATGCGGATCTCGGTTTCAGGATGTTGAGGTTGTTTTGGAAACAGATTTTGAATACCTGTACAGGCTGATTAAAAGAAGGTCCCTTGTTGGTTGTGAATGGCAGAGTAGGGACTTGCTGACAGAAATTTTTGGATTGTTAGAATCAATGGATGGTGTTTCTTTTTCTCTTGTCGCAAGGTAAGGAAATAAAGTTGTTGATTATCTAGCAGTGGGTGCCGCAAAGAGGATGTACCAGCAAGATTGGCTGGTTTGTGCTCCATCCTCTTTATGCAACTTTTTAGTCCATGATTCGAAATTATCCAGGGATGACAAGAATGACAATGATAGCATGCATGAGGTGAATAACAGGGAAGGTATTGGCTGATTCATAGCCCTCTGCGTGTGGGTGCTAGCTAGCTGATAGAATTTGCTGGTTTACTATTGTTTGTTCTAAATATAGGTTGTTTTTAGTTTGGTAAGTTGTGAGTTAGGTTGTAATGTTAGGTATTTTGTGAGCGTTTCTTGCCTTCGGCTATTAGTGTGTGTATTACTTGTTTTTTATTTTAATAAAATTGATATTTTCAGGCAAAAAAAAAAATTGAACATATTAATATAAAAATTTACTCTATCCGGCCCTTAACATATAACTTATTTGACTAGATTACATAAAGGAAGTTAATTAAGTTAGTTTATATGATATGTATTTTTTAATAATAATATATTTTTTAAAATTTTTTTTTTCCTGTAAACTACTTGATTATTATTGAAGAAGTATATCCATAAAGGTAAATTATAAAAGATTAACTAATATTGTAAATATATCTTATGTTTAATATCAATATCAATTTTTAAATAAGTTTTATATTAAGGACATAAGAGAGAATTAAAAATATAGAAAAATTTAAATTGAATCTGCACCATCCTAGATTAACATGAATAATCTAAATGAAGATAAGCTTGGAATGGGCTCCCCATTTGCTTTCCAACTCATAAATGTGGCCGCACTTCTTTTATACAAGAAATACTTACATTATTCCGTTAAGTGCCACGTGGTGATCTGAATTTTATCCATAATTTATATACCATTTTTATTATAGTTGGGTGATGACTAGCCAAAACAATTTACATTTTTTTTTTTTTTAAGAAAATTAAACTTCTTAATTCTAGTTATCTAAGTTTTTTTTTAAAAAAATTAAGAGGTTTATTTTCCTTAAAAACAAAATAAAATGTGAATTTTTTCATGTGCCATCTTCAAATTAGGATTAAAATTATCTCAAATATTGTGTTTTTACATTACAAAAAAAAAAAAAAAAAAAAAAAATATTTGTCAATTCGTAGCAATTAAACGAAACTGCTATAAATATAAGGATTTATAATGGTTTATCCTGAATCTACAACAAATTTACAACGTTGTGACTCGCACCAAGTGATACGCTGGTTAGTGAATCCCTTACATCGAAATTAATAGTGATCAAATCTACCAAATTTCTTGAGATATGAACAATTAACAAGAGTTACAATAGTAGACTAGTGTCATTTCTTACCCATATATATAAGACTCACTTTATATTGGTGATACTGATAAGTAATTTAAAATATTATTTTTATTTCAATAATATATTATTATAGTATATTTATGCTTTAATATATTGAGGATTTGGATTTTCTGTTGGCTGTATTGACGTATCAGTATAGTGTTACATTGAAACTGGGAATCAATTTTCATGAAGTTCCATGTGCTCATTGAGATCTGTATAATCTAAATATAATTTTAATAATCCATATTTAAAATTTTTAATTAAAAAATCATTTTTTTAAAAAAAAAATTGAAAGTGAAATTTTTTTTTTAAAAAAAATAGAGACTATGCCCATTAAATTTTAATTTTTAAAAAATATAAAAATAAAGTTCCAGGGTCAAACGAATTAAGGAGCACCAAAAATTCATAACTACTTTCCATCTTTAATTTGAATAGCTTAAATTAATTTTCTTACTTTTATTGTTAAGAAATTATTATTTTAATGTGTACATAATTAAATTTAAATAAATATAATATATTAACTATCATTTTTCTTAATAAAATGGTTGAAAATCAATTGATAAAAATTTTAAATCTAGTTAAATTTAAATTATATTTGAATAGTGCATATATCATTATGATAAGCATGAATTTTACCCCTTGTATTATAAGTGGATTCGCCGGTTTAAAAACAATCCAGGTGCGCAATTTTGTGAACGATGTGATAGTTTAATGATAAAATTGGATATTAAGAAAATTAATTAAATTATTTTAAAATATTTATATTTATTATTTTTTCTCTAAACTATTTTTTTAAATTTATAAATTGATATATAATTTAAGAGATGGGATATTGTAACTACTAATTTTGGTCACTACCAATATCACCACCAGTTTTTCATCATTAGATCAGAATCTCATATACCTTTATCATTTCTCTTTTTTTTTGAGATTCTGATCTAACGGTTATCATTTCTCTCTCCTTTTGAGATTCTGATCTAACGGTGAAAAAGTGGTAGTGACAATTTTCTATCCCATATTTTAATGATACATAATAAATTATACATGATTAAGTAATTTATTTAGTTTCTTTAATACCTTTAAAAAAATCAACACTACCTTATATTTTAAGAGGGAATAGAGGAATTTGTTACGTACCCACCTGTGACGCCGACAAAAAGATTTGCATCACATTAGCATGTCGGTTCATTTAATTTTAAATTAATTAAACAGATAATATAATAATTTAATGCTTTATTTTTCTATTTTTTATTTACTAGCAAAACTTAGGTAGATGATTCTCTCATGAGCAAATTTCTCAGCACAGTCTCATTCTGACCGTCGAAACCTTGATCCAAGAGCCCATAACAATTTTTTAAAAAAACTTATGCCGCAAAAATTACCGCATGCGGTTTTTTAAAAATTGTTCTGAACCTTTGGATCAAGATTTCGACGGTCAAGATTTGTAGATTTTGTAGATGATTGGTGAGAAACCGGACTCCAAAACTTAATGCTTTATAAAGCGCTTGTGAGATGTGACCACGAGAGATTCATACTTTTCTACACATCTTCGCTGTTGCAAGCTGCTTTTAAAGAATTGCCATATATTCTGACTCTCTTAATGTTGTCAATATCCTTATGAGAGATTCATCTATTGATCATCCCCTTAAAGATATCATTGGGTAGACTCGCGATCTTTTATTCCGAGACTGGGACGTGGAACTTCATCATACTTTTAGAGAGAACATCCCCTGTGCGGATTTTATGGCCAAAATGGGCCATTGTGTTGCTGTTGATGTTGAGGCGGTATTGACTCCCTAAATTCCCAGAGGTTGTTTTGATATGGTTATGAAGGATCAGCAATCATGTCACTCCTAACTTCTCTATTTTGTTGTATGTTGGGCTAGAGATTTATAATCTAGTTCTCTTTCATTCAAGCTTTGGCTTGTCTTTTATATATATATATATATATTTTTTTAAAAAAAAACTTAATGCTTTATAAAGCGCTTGTGAGATGTGACCACGAGAGATCCATACTTTTCTACACATCTTCCCTGTTGCAAGCTGCTTTTAAAGTGTAACTTTTTGGCGTGTCCTCGTGTCCTATTCTGGAACCTGCGTGATAGATTTTACTGCTGTCGTGTAAGGGTGTTAAAAAAGTTTTATTTTAATTTATGTTTAAAGACCAACTATTATATTAACCCATATTTAAAGTTTTAGTAATTAGTAATATCACAATTAGATAACTAACAAGACACTTTATTAAATTGAGTGAGTAAAATAAAACTTTATGTGAAGTTAAATGTTAATAAGCTGCAATTATCTAGTTTGTATTTCAAAAAGATCCCTTAGGAGGGATGCTTTAGTCGCAAAACCTCGATCTGAATTAATCAGATACTACTTTATTCCTATTTATAAGTTCATTTTGACAAAAAAAAAAATTTGATCTTATTTATAAGTCCTCTTTCAGGTAATAAATGAGATTGTGATAATTTTCCCCATATTAATTGTACTAATGAAAATAGATAAAGAAGAAAAAGTTAAAGATACTCATTCATAAATGAGGGCAAAGTTGAAAATTTATCCCATAATTATTGAACTAACTACATCTCCTTAGTATGTATGATTTAGTTAAAAGAGACTTATAAATAAGCATCAGAGTGGTACTTGATAATAACCTCTTGAAAAAAGTGTTGGGTCCCAATTGTGGCCTGAGGGTTATAAAAAAAACAGGTTAAAGTTGCATTTTTTCCCCCCTAAAATTAAAGTAGCCAACTAATATTAAATGTTTAGTATTGAATAAATAATAATAAATAAATAAATAAATAAAAAGGAGGGCATGATATAAAGGTAGAGGAAAATTGAGATTCAGGGTGCGCCTAGCAGCTAGAAATCAAATATTCAAAATTTCAAACCTTGACTAAGAAATTCTAGTTTTCAAGCACCCCAATCCCAATTTCCCAGCGATTATTACTGTCATTGCGTCTTTTCGCTGATCGTCGATGGTTTTCTCGGCAGCTCAAAAATTTTCAAATAAACTGGAGAATCTCAACGAGCATACTCATCATCATGATCACCGCCACCACCATCATCATCAATCGCACCACGTTTCATCCTCCCTTCAAGCTTTTCGATCATTAGCTTCCAGTTCCATTTCTCAACTACCCCAATCTGAAATCCTCTCCCTCTCATGGATCCACAAGTTCTTAGGGCTTTTACCATCGTCAATCAACAAAGCTTTCGCGAAGCTTCTGGTGGATATCGATTATCCCATGAGCTCTTGGGATTCTGAATCGGTCCAATTGTTTCTCTCTTACAGCTCGAATTTGCTTGATCTTTTCAATTCCATTTCTTCTTGTATCTCTCATATTGTACAGGCTCGGATCTCTCTGTCTCATGGATTGAGTCTCTTGGAGAATTCGCCTTCTTCGGCGATGAAGCATCTGAAATCGATTCCGCCTGGTAGTTTCAACCTTAGTTTCGGCGGAGATCCGGTCGCGGAGGATCGCGAGGCGAAGGATTTCTCAGGTAAGGAAATGGTTGTTCATGAAGCTGTGAATGAATTGAAGAGGATTGGGTTCTGGATGTGTGGGATTTTCTTGTCTGGTTTATGCAGCGATTGGAAACCCTACTTGGAGATGAGAAAAATCGCGTCTGATTTTGATGATTCTTCAGTTTTCACGCTTGATTGCAGAATCAGTGAACTGATGTTGATAAGAAAAATGCCTGTGTTGAAAGAGATTGAAGAGATAAATGGTTCTGTGGCCAAACTTCTTGCTGCTTCAGATGCTGAGAAACTTGATGCATCCATGGAATTGCAGAAGCAGCTTCATGTGTTGGAGAAGCTCATGGACGATGTGAGCCAGGAGATGGATGAATTATTTGGTAACGTAATGGCTCAGAGAAATGAGTTAATTGATTGCTTTAGAATCACCACACAACCCCAAAAATCTGTTGCTTGATCTGTAGTTATGTTCATGTTTTGTTTGATTCTCAAATAAGCTCGTTGTAAATTCTGAATCTGAATTATTTGTTTGCACAACCATGTCTGTAAGTACGTAGAAGGAGTAGTTTCAGATTCAATTTGGAATGATAGATTCAAATATGCTGTAAAAGCAGACCATATTTCAGTAAAATAGTGTCAGTACATTCCCCTGTTCTTGTTCTTCTCTTGGACTTTCTCGTTTGGATGGAATGAAAAAAACAACATAATTCATGATCGTTTCTAGAGCATGCCTCACAAAATGAATTATTAAACTTCTTTTTATTGTTTTTTATTTGTGTTTTCACCTCTTCCATTGGGCTTTTCAGGAATTGAACTTATGTTGTTCTTGTGAGGCCACTTACTATCTCAATTAATAGTTTATTGGTAAATTGCTTACTATTATATAGAAGACATTTTATATAAAAAAAAATATATAGGAGACATTGATGTGGAGAACTTTAGAGGCTGTTTATTTGATATAAGGGGAGGGAAAGTGGACGGAGGGAAATTTCATTGATGTGGAAAACTTTAGAGGTTGTCAGGTATGGTTGAGATTTAAAAAAAAGTAGAGAAGTGGGGTTAAAAAAATTTAATTAATTTTTCTTACTCTTTTATCTTACATCTTCTTTCTATTAAAATTTTATAACCTCATTTCTCCAATTTTTTAAAATCTCAACCATAAAATTTTTCTCTCCCCTTCCTTCCTTCCAAATCCCCTGTACCAAACAAACCCTAATTAGGTGCATGAATAATTTTTTAGCCTCAAAGTGTTTTAGATTTCTAAACTTTTTTCTTTATTCTTTCTTGTTTTTTTTTTTTTGGTTTGATTTAAAGGTGAAAAAGACTTGGGTTGGCTGGTTGGGATTATGTAAGTTCTTTTTAAGAACATAATGCAACTTGTTATAAATTGTATAAGGGGTTTAAACTTCTCATGTTGCATGAGAAGTGTTGCATGAGAAGGAAAAGATTCTTATTCATAATATATATATATATATATATATATATATATATATATATATATATATATATATATAATGCTAATTATATATATGTGGGTCCCACCATTTTATGTGTGTGTGACATGAAAATACACTTCTCCTACAACATGAAAAGTGTTTTTCCCATTGTATAATATATAAAAAATTAAAGTAAGAAAAATTTAATACAGTAGATATCTTCATAATTTAGGCATTCATATCCTCCATTTTGGCTTAATACATGGAAATCATTTTTGAGCCATGGCTTATGTGAACATGATTACGGTTATCTCTCGTCCTTGGGTTCAACTGGTAAAGGGGTCGAATACTCTCACCAAAGGGAGGGGGTTTGATCCTAGAGTTGGTTAAGGCACTAGGGGAGACATCCTAGGTGATGTAAACTTGTGGAAACGCAAGCTAAGATGGAGGCATGTGTACTCTCAGTCCTGTATGCTTTGGGGAGCAAAGTCATAGTGCTCTACTCTTGGATTGTGGGTGAATCCAACCCTTTTCCTAAAATTTCTATTTAAAAAAAACGATTACGGTTAAGTTTTTTTATTTTTATTTTTTAAAAAAAGGGTTAAAGGCCTAATTTGCCATGGAAGTATTGATAAGGGGGTACTCAGCACCCGGAAGTTTTTTGGGTACCAAATTTGCCCCGGAAGTATGAAAAATGTACCAAATTTGCCCAAAACTAACGGAAGGTCAAACGAACATTTGCCACATCGGATTTTTTTGGGTTAAATACTTAATTTGCCACGGAAGTATTGATAAGGGGGCACTCAGCACCCTAAAGTTTTTTTTGGTACCAAATTTGCCCCGGAAGTATAAAAAATGTAGCAAATTTGCCCAAAAGTGACGGAAGGTCCACATAGGTCGTTAAAATGCCACATGGCTAGGAAAGAAACACAATGGAGGGTGAGTCATATGCCAGATCATGTAACATGCCAGATCATGTAACCACGTCAGCACCTCATTCATCTCTCTCTTCCCTCTCACTTTCGGCGGTTCGTGCTTTTGAATTTTCTTCCACTACTCCTTCACCCACTCCTTCACTGACGGTATGTCAGCTTCCACAACAATGCCTGCCAACTCTGTTTGTGACCTTCCTCTGCTTCAGATCCGATTGGTTTCGATCCCCAGAAAATTTCAAACGGGATGTTTGAATTAGCTCTGAATTTGCAAAAGCCATCAGTTAGAGATAATTCCTAGAACAATTTTGTATTCCCATTGTACTCTAAAAAATGCTTTACCAAGAAACCAAATAGTTCTCCGAATCAAGATAAATAAATAAAACGCCAATAAACCCAGTTAGAGATGGTCGTATGGATTGTCAAAATTTTCACCAAATCGTAAAATTTTAGAGAAGCAACATAAGGGAATTTTGGGGGGGTGAGGTGGCAGTACCTGAAGATTTGAGAATCGAGAAATTGTAAGGGTCTAAGGGATAAAATCGTTTGGTATGAATTTGCCACACCGCCTGGCAGTCCTCAGCCCCATATCGGAGAGCCATGGTGTTCACAATGGTCCCACCGAAACTGTCTCCACTGTGTTTCTTTCCTAGCCATGTGGCATTTTAACGACCTACGTGGACCTTCCATCGTTTTGGGCAAATTTGCTACCTTTTCTATACTTCCGGGGAAAATTTGGTACCCAAAAAAAACTTTCGGGTGCTGAGTACCCCCTTATCAATACTTCCATGACAAATTAGGTATTTAACCCAAAAAAATCCGACATGGCAAACGTCCGTTTGACCTTCCGTTAGTTTTGGCAAATTTGGTACCTTTTTCATAATTTCAGGGCAAATTTGGTACCCAAAAAACTTCCTGGTGTTGAGTGCCCTCTTATCAATACTTCCATGGTAAATTAGGTATTTAACCCTAAAAAAAATGCAGGCATGTAAAAGAAGAAAAAGAAAAGAAAGCAAATAAACTCTCTCTTACAATCATAGTTTAAATTGTTTAAATTACTTTCCAAGATCTAAAATAGTTTTCAGTTCTAAGCACTAGCATGGTTGAGCCTTAGCCTGTTCTCTTAACCCAAAAGAGACACATGGGTCAAAGGTACAACGCAACGGGGCGACACGTGCTTTGCTTTCTACATGTTTTTGACAATTTGTAAAAGAGTCCAGCGATATCTGTATAGTGAACCAAAATTCATATCTTCGATATTGGACTGCCTCAAATTATACACTTTTTAAGTGATATTTACATTTTTTTATTGACCAAAGATTGTTTACCAACGTCAACAAAACCTTGTCACAAATGTAAAACACATTAATTGCGTGTTTAGCTCCATTGCTTGCATTCCATTCGTAAATCTGAATTATACATTTGATATAACTGCTTACATTAACAACCTCCCTCTTAAAGATTAAATTAAATAAACGGTTTGGATTGCATAATAAGAGATGAGGAGAAAGTTAGTCAATGAAAGAATCTTGTTCCGTTGCACTGCATGGTCCGAATCCTCTTATCGGCGTTTTCTCATTGTCCTTCATCGACGTTAAATCTGGATCATACATTTGATATAACTGCCCACATCAACAACATCCCTTTTAAAGATTAGGTCAAATCAACAGTTTGGATTGCATGATAAAAGATAAGGAGAAAGTTAGCCAATAAAAGAATCTTGTTCCTCGTTGCACCTTGGGGCATTTTTTTCATTCAGTGTTTTGATTGACATTTTTTCTTATAATCATCATTGGACCAAGCAAAAAGAAACAAAGTATTGGGAAAAAACTCAATCCAATAGAGTTTTATGAGTGTTTGTGAACCTACAGAACCGTGGTTTCAAAAATCTTTTTCTAAAAACCGAAATAAAACTCATCTCACATATTTATCTCATAAATTATAAAAACTATTCTCCAAAAGTTAATTCAAATATGCACAGACCAAAAAGGAAGCCAGGTGAATGAGGGAAAAAATGATATATTTAGCAGGGCACAACGGACCTTGTTCACAAGTTACTTTAAAATTGAAATAACTTTCTTTGGCTTTGGACAATAAATTAGGGTGGTTCTAACTAACTGACTTTTTTATATATGAGCCTAACCAATCATAAATGTTGCATCATTATTGTAGAAGAAAATTGGAATAAAAGTAATATTTTTGCCCACTAAAATTACAAACAAGCCATACTCTCAAGATAGCGGAAAATCCATAGCATCAAAATTGATTTCCCATTTCACATAGGAAATCACAAGATAAATAATATTCTGTTAACACAACCATCTTTTATCATAAATTAACTATTTCTTTGATACAGTTGTGGGCTCCGCTAGAGACTTAAGAATATACAGTTGACCCCCATCCTTCTGAGCAACTGTGGCAGCTTTAATTTCATTGCAGTGGTTAATGAATTTGCTTAACTCCTGTTTAATTCAAAGATGACAAAAAGAAAAAAGAAATCAGCAATTTGGATGATTACGCCACAATGAGAATAAACAAGAAAATAGACATATAAGAAGATATCTAGGGCTGAGCATGGAACCTGCAACCCAGTGAGCCTGCCCACGACCCAATGCAATTGGGCCATTTTGAGCCTGCCCAAAAAAGCCCATAACGGGTTGGGTTAAAACCCGCCCATTTAAGACTTAAATGAGTGGGCTATGGGTGCACCTTCGGGCTGCCCATACTCACCCGTATGCCGTATACACACACACACATATATATATACACTTGGACAATAATCCGGCACATTGTCATGAAATACTCATTCCCCATTTCCCCATTTGACCATTTCTCACTTGGAGTTTAAACATCAAAATTATGTTATGATGACACTTATCTAAATTTAGGTTCTTTTGTGTCAATTATGATTATTGAATTTTGAAGATTCATATTTCATAATTTAGAATGATAATTTTGAGTTGATACTTAATGCTTATATATGTTTTTCTCCCAAAAAAAAAAAAACTTGTCAGATGTAAATGGATTATCCAAAACCTAGTTAGCCCACCCATTTATATGCTAGCTCGTTCAACATGGGTTTAAATAGGTTGAGATACGGGTATGGGTTAACCCATACCCATTTAAAGTTAAATGGGTGGGCTATGAGTTTAGGCATGAGTTGCCCAACCAGCTCATTGCTCTATCCTAAAGATATCTACAAGTTCCTAGGCATCATCAGATAGAAATAGTACCCTGAAGAGTCCCTAGTTCCCTTCCATTCTTTGTAAATAAAGAAGAGGAAATGGCAGTTGGATCAACAAGTTAAATAATCGGGCCTTTAAAAAGTTTTGATCATCATGAGTTGCATATATCCATTCGAATAATTGATGATCATGAGTTGTAAATATGGTATATTCAGTTGTAAATTCCTAATAGTGATTGTGTGACTTGAATGCCTGATTTGGAATTGATAATTTCATATTGGCAAAAGTATGAATCAGTATTTGTAACTCATCTTTGTGCAAAATTACTTAGAACTTATCAAAATTGATTTTATAAGATCTAAAATGTCAGTCCGTAAATAAACAAGATAAGTTCCAAGTAAGATTTTGCCTCTCGATGCATGAGTCTCAAGTAAGATTTCATTAAAAGCAATACTGAATAATCGTTTATTAGAATAGAGCAAGTACAGATATTTCCTAAGAAAAACACTTCTGTTTTTGCCAAAACAAAACAATTATCTGAATGGAACTAAGGTTCCATTATGCTTTGAATTTGCCAGAAATCGCTAATGAAAATTCAAAGCATAATGGAACCGTTTCATGTTTAATACGAATTCAACACACAACAACATAATAATCATTGTAATATCGAAGGGTAATATCAACACCAGTGCTTCTCAGTAAAAATCTATAATAAGAATTTGAAACTTATTGCACCTGATTCACATCCAAAACACTCCCGAGATAATAAGGCAAAAAACAACCAGAGAAAAAAATAAACTATAAAGAAACTCACCCGATCAACATCCATCTCCTTTGTGACTTTGGACGGCTTCACAAATTTCTTTCCTGTAAAAACCATAACAAATTAGTAAATTAAAATAGTTTATACACATAAGGAGGAGAGGTAGAAAGTTAGGGTAAGTACCTTTGCGAGTTTGAGGGACTTTTCCATGACGATTGGGTGGAATTGATTTCTTCTTCTTTTGACCTTTGAAAAGTGCAGTCTTCTGCGTCATCGTCTAATGCTTTAGTGATTTCTACAAATTTAAGAAGATGAAGAGTGTTAGGTAGTATAATTAGAAAAGATAATAGGGAGAAAGAAGATATGAAGAATGATGTATATTATCAATGGATGGAGCAATATGCTCTGCAAAGAGTATTTTGTGATTCAGAGTAATGGTGAGGGTGTGGATCCCTTTATATATAGATTAGGGTCCTAACTAACCCTCTAATTAACTCTTTAACTAATCACTAACTAATCAATTGAACTACAACAACTAAGTCCTTAATATAATGGGCCTTAACCAACTAATCTATTCCCTTATATTCTAACAAAGAGAGTACGCGAAAACGAGGGGGACAGGCGACTGGGTATGTGAACCTGCTGGTTTATATATTTTATTTTAGTTTTTTTTTTAAATATTCATTAATTTCATGTACCAGTAAAGATAAACCACAATATTTTATCTGGTTTATGGGGAGCTAGCGAAGATAAACCAAACAAAGCATAGCGATTAGTGAAGATAAACCAAACAAAGCATAGTGAAGATAAACCAGATAGCTAGATTGAAGTATAAATCTCAGTAATTACTGTCACCTAAGTCGAAGATTTAAATCGAAGCAACCAGTACGTGTCAAACTAAATGTTGCAACCAGCTTCCCTAAGTCGAAGATTTAAACGAAGTAAGGTTGAGAGAAAAAAAAAAATTTTATCTGGGGAAAATTATCTAGGAGATTTAAATCGAAGCGAGATCTATCGTTACCCATTTGTCTACTGAGCCAACTTTTTCCCTCTTAGGGTTTCTGAGATTTAAATCGAAGCAAGGAAGAAAACTCACCGGACGACTGAGGTCGAGGTCGAGAGACGAGAGGACGGAGGACTGAGGTCGCGAGACGAGGGGGAAAGTGACAGGTCGAGAGAGACTGAGGTTGAGAGACGAGAGGTTGATTCGCGTACTTGATAGCTTTTGATAGCTTTTTCAGGTCAAATTTATCAAAAATTTAGCTTTTGATATAATTATATTGGGGTAAAGTAACAAAAATACATATATGTTTTATTTTTAGGAGCGCCTAATACCATATATTTTTTTTTAGAGTAAAAATACACACGTGGTTATCATTTTGGAGCAAAAGTCACATCCCACCGTTATGTTACCGTTCACGTCAACTATTTCTCTCTCATCACAGTGAACAGCAATATAACAGTGGGATGTGACTTTTGCTCCAAAATGGTAACCATGTGTGTCTTTTTGCTCTCAAAAAAAGCATATGGTGCTTGACGCTCCTGGATAGAGCACATGTGTATTTTTGCTCATTTACTCAAAATTATATTTAAAGGACAAAGTTGTATTTTAAATATTATAAATATTATATTTCATAATAAATATAAAAATTTGCATAAAATTGTTAGGAAAAATAAATTTCTATCATTAGTAAATTATGTAATATGATAAAAATTAGATCAAACATATATATGTATTAAAAAATTGTATAGATAAAAGTATTTTTAACATATAAAAATATTTTGGTATAATTGAATATAAAGGATAATGTTGTATTTTAAATATTTTTAACATTAAGTTTCATAATAAGCCTATTGACTCATAGTGAAAAAATAATTCTCATGGTCTTAAAAATTTATTTTAGGATATTGAAAATATGTTTCAGTGTAATGACTGATCTTTAAAAAAATTTCAAGTTACCGACGGGTACTAAAAAGATACGTAAAGATATTGAAAAACATAATCTTGAAAATTCATTTTAAGATATTGAAAAAATATTTCAGGGTGATGACTAATCGATGAAAAGTATTTTAGAGTACGGACAGGTACTAAAAATATACTTAATGATATTGACAGGTACTGAAAAAATAATTCTTATGGTCTTAAAAATTTATTTTAGGATATTGAAAAAAATCAGGGTAATGACTAATCTTAAAAAAAAAAAAAATAGGATAATGACGGGTACTAAATATTAACTAATATTGAAAAAATACTTCATAGTCTTGTAAATTTATTTTAGGATATTAAAAAACTATTTCAGGGCAATGACTGATCTTGAAAAAAAAATAGGATACTAACGGGTACTAAAAAGATACTTAATGATCTTGTTGATATTGAAAAAAAAAATACTTCATGGTCTTAAAAATTTATTTTAAGATATTGAAAAACTATTTTAGCAGTGACTGATCTTAAAAAAAATATTTCAAGATACCGACAGATACTAAAAAGATACTTAAGGATACTAGCAGATATTGAAAAAATACTTCATGGGGTTAAAAATTTATTTTAGGATATTGAAAATATGTTTCAAGATACTGACGAGTACTAAAAAAATACTTATGAATATTGACTGATATAAAAAATACTTCATAGTCTTAAAAATTTATTTTAGGATATTAAAAAAATATTTCAGAGTAATGCAGCTTTTGGCAAAATGGAGAGGTATTTGGCAAACTAGAGGCAAAACGTAGGTTTTGTTTCTTTTTTTTTTTTTTTTTTTTTTGCTAAAAAAAAGTTTTGGAGGGGTTCAACATCAGTCCCCACCAAGGCCAGGGCACGGCCCGGGCTATGAGCACTGCGGGGACTTACGAGATCGCCTACCAAAGGAGTCCCAGCGACGGCAGAGGGGATCGAACCCACGACCCAAGGGCCTAATCCTAGATCCCTTACCATCTATGCCAACTCACATTGGCGTAGGTTTTGTTTCTAAAACCTAGGTTTTTAAATCATCCAAATAGGGTCTTGGAGTTCACTAGCAATGGCGATTTTAAAAAGAAAAATTTAAAAAAAATTGGGCCAGACTGGACCATGCCAAACGGTTTGGATCCCTTGGCCTGAAATTCGGTCCAGCCTGAATAGAATAGTCTAGTTTGATCTGTTGAGCCATTTTTTCAGTATGACCGGGTCGAATCAGACTACTTGAACCATCAGGTTTTTTGGGCATCCCTATGTATGCCCTTTGTGGTATAACATATGCCTTTTGTAACACTAGGTTAGGATTCTATCTCCAATTCCATAATATTCTTGCCGTACAAACACAAAAATTTATAGTGTGTGTGTTTAGAAACTTAAATTTATCAACAGAGATTAAGTCTAGCGGAAGAAACTAATTTTTCACAACACGACAAATTAATGTTTAGATCTTCACTGGTAGAAGTGCCCACATGTAGTACCTGACAATGTCTTGAACATAACTGCCTCAAATAGGAGAATACTTATACCTGAAAAAATATGCACATTTTAAGAAAACTTTTAACAAAAACTATGAATGCAAATATAAAGATGCTCATCGTCTTTGCACATTGGGATGTGTTGCCTCTTTTAGAGGTGTGTCTGTTTCGAGATAAGGTTGATGGTGCAGCAAGACAAGAGGATGGTCTTTGCATATATAAGTTCAAGCAAGTTATATTCCTATCACAAATGTAACGAATAGATTTCGGGTGGTAAGTTTGGAACCTACCCAGAACTAGCCCAGACAAGTCTATGGGCAAACCACCCAAAATCCGACCATCTCAAATCCTTGTCAGGACCCCCCAACCATGTACATTGAACATGTGCTTGAAACCACCTTTTTCAAGCCGGGCAGTGGCATGCTCGACTTTATTACTTGCATGACAGCACTTAAAATAAGTATTTTTGCATTTTACAAAATAGAATTATTCACATATTTATTTCATCTAGCATAAAATTATTTTAAATAAATATTTTTGCACACATACAAACATGTCAACGCCCAACTTAACCTTAAAACTTCATCTAAGTGTGATAGGTGACTTATTAGGATAACTTGCATAAGAATAATAAAAACAACTCTTATTATCAATACCCGAATGTCAATACAGTGATCCAGCTCAAAAAATGACTTACACCAGGCAACATAACTTTTAATATATACTATGGCCTTAATCTTAGGCGGCTTAAAGGTAAAGAAGTGGTGATGAGAGTCATTGTCTCTTGGTATATGTATGTTATAGGAACACCTTCGTGGTGCAAACTTGTACCATTATAGGAACGAAGGTAGTAAAGATTTTAAAACTAATTTTTCAATATAACATCACAATAAATTATAGTGTTTCTAACTAAATGACTATTTTAAATAAGAGTCTAACCAAATATAAATCATATGACACTATTATTATAGCAGAAAATTTGAACAAAAGTAATTTTTTTGCCCACTCTAATTACAAACAAGCCATATTCTCAAGATAGCGGAAAAGCCATAGAATCAAAATTAATTTCCCATTTCACATAAGATCTCACAAGATAAATAATATATTCTGTTAACACAACCATCTTTTGCCATAAATTAACTATTTCTTTGATGGCTCTGCTAGAGACTTAAGAATATACAGTTGACCCCCATCCTTCTGAGCAACTGTGGCAGCTTTAATTTCATTGCAGTGGTTAATGAATTTGCTTAAATCCTGTTTAATTCAAACATGAAAAAAAGAAAAAATAAATCAGCAATTTGGATTATTACACTACAATGAGAATAAACAAGAAAATAGACAGATTGAAGGCATCATCAGATAAGAAATAGTACCCTGAAGAGTCCTTAGTGGCCTTCCATTCTTTGTAAATAAAGAATAGGGAATGGCAGTTGGATCAAAAAGTTAAATAATTGGGCAATGGGCACTTAAAAAGTTTTGATCATCATGAGTTGTATATATCCATTCGGATAATTGATGATCATGAGTCATAAATATGGGATATTCAGTTGTAAATTACTAAAAGTGATTCTGTGACTTGAATGCCTGATTTGGAATTGACAATTTCATATAAGCAAACGTATGAATCAGTATTTGTAACTCATCTTTGCGCAAAACTTCTTGGAACTTATCAAATATTAAATTGATTTTATAAGATCTAAAATGTCATTCCTAAATAAACAAGATAAGTTCCAAGTAAGATTTTGCCTCTCGATGCATTAGTCCCAAGTGAGATTTTACTAAAAGCAATGCTGAATAATCGTTATTAGAATGGAGCAAGGACAGATTTCCTAAGAAAAACACTTCTTTTTTTTGCCAAAGGAACTAAGGTTCCATTATGCTTTGAATTTACCAGAAATCGTTAATGAAAATTCAAAGCATAATGGAACCGTTTCATGTTTAATACGAATTCAACACACAATACCATGATAATCATTGTAATATCGAAGGGTAATATCAACACCAGTGCTTCTCAGTAAAAACCTACTCTACTATCTAGAAGAGCCATAGGAATTTGAAACTTATTGCACCTAATCCTCTAGAAAAAAAACTAAAAAAAACTCACCCGATCTACATCCATCTCCTTTGTGACTTTGGACGGCTTCACAAATTTCTTCCCTGCAAAAACCGTAACAAATTAGTAAATTAAAATAGCTCATACACATAAGACAGGGAGGTAGAAAGTTAGGATAAGAAGTGCCTTTGCGAGTTTGAGGGACTTTTCCATGACGATTGGGTGGAATTGATTTCTTCTTCTTTTGACCTTTGAAGAGAGCAGCCTTCTGCGTCATCCTCTAATGCTTCTGCCTAAGCACGAAATCTATTAAAAATTTTGTCTACGGATTTGAGGAGGACGAAGACACCAGGGAGAGAAAGGAAACGATGTTTGCGGCTGAGTATGTGCGGCTGGGTATGTGAACTTGTGGAAGAAGTTTGGGTAGTAGGGTTTATATGGTTTATTTTAGTTTATTTTAATTTTTTTTATAAATATTCATTAATTTCATAGAATCACTTTTGTAATCTATTCTATCTCTTTTTTATAAATAATCTATTTTATCTAATAAACTAAATTTATGAAGTCGTGATGCTTTTTTAATATTTAATTTTTTAATATATGAAAAATGTCAAATTATTTAATAAGTTACTGTATAATTTATAAATGTTAAATTTAATATAAATTAATATATTTTTTCAAGCTAATGATATCGGGAAAAGATATCATAGAGCAAGTCTTTTTTTGCCTTCAATCATGGAGTAGTCTTAAAAGGATAAAATTTGACATAATTGTTATAAAATAAAGATATGTCTAAAATAAAAGATAAAGAACAAGAGCAAGGAAAGATAGAAAAGAAAAATCCAAAAGAGAATAATTTTTATTTAAGTGTATTTTCAATATTTACAAGGCTTCTATTTATAGATTTTCAGGAGGCTGGTTGGAGAAACTACTCTTGTTAGCTTATAGAGGAAGCCTCTTGTTGTTTGGAGAGGAAGCCTCTTATAAGTTGAGGACGCTTTATGAGTTATATTCATAACAATAATAATATAAAAAAGTATTATCTTTTGAAAACATATCATGTCTTATTACTTTTTAAATTACGAAATAAATATTTACTTAATATTTATTTTTTATTAGTTTTTGACGGAAAATATATATAAATAAATGTGAGATTTTAATGAATTCAATTAAAAATTGTTAATTAATTTTACTTTTTTTTAGAACCTCTAAATTAAAATTTTATAATTCTATTTATATATTGTAAACAAAATGAAAGCATTGAAATCTTTTCTCTCCTCTCTATTTCTTTTAAAAATGTATTATTGTATCAACAAGTTGTTGGTTAAAATAGTAAGTAATATCACTCTTACGAGAAGAGATCAAGAAGAGGTTGGTCTTCCTTCACAGAATCTGGTGACATGAAAGACACGTGTCATGAACATGTTGTGTACATGGGCACGTGGCTACATAAAATTGTCTGTCAGGATATTTTATTATAAGCATAATAGTCACTTGGATTAATTAAATAGAGGAGTTACGCTGTGGTGCTCACTCATTCTCCTACACAAGCCTTTGTTTGAAGCCCACTAATCTTTAAAACAGTGAGCGATTTGAGCCTTTAATAGTGGCTTTTCAATTATGATTTATGGTATATAAGGTAAATATGTGAGATAAATTTTATTTCTATTTACGTGAATAAACCCTTTTAAGGGTCACAAACGTGATCCCAAACAAATCAAACCATTGAAGGCTATGTAATCCCTACCCAACCTCAATCCATTGTTCAACACCACCATTTCAATTACATTGTGTGCCTTTTGTGGCATAACATGTTCTAGCACTAGGTTTTGGATTCGATCACCATTTCACCAATATGACTGCCATCTAAACTCAAAAATATATAGTTTTTGTGTTTGGAAACTTAAATTTATCAACATGGATCAAATTTAGTGGAATAAACTAGTTCCTCACAGGAAATCAATATTTAAATCTTCTTTAGTAAAGATGCCCATACGTAGTACTTGACACATCTTAAACAAATTTACCTTTAATATGAAAATACTTATACCTCAAAAAAAAAATTACATTTTAAGAAAGCTTTTAGCAAAAACTATGAATGCAAATGTAAAGATGCTCATGATCGTCTTTGCACATTGGGATGTGTTGGCTCGTAGCGGTGTGTCTGTTTCGAGATAGGGTTGATGTTGCGGCAAGACAGTAGGATGGTATTTGCATATATAAGTTCAAGCAAATTATGTGATTGTCCTGCGAAGCGGGACTAAAGCACCCTGTCCTTTGACTGTGCGTGAGTCCGACCCCTTTTTTAAAATTTTTATTAAAAAAAAAAGTTATGTGATTGTGACCACCTTTTTCAAGCCGAGCAGTGGCATGTTCGACTATTATTTATCTGAGAGCACTTAAAATAAGTATTTTTGCACTTGACAAAAAAAAAATTATTCACATATTTATGTCATCCATCATAAAGTTATTTAAAATAAGTTAATCCAAACAAACACTTAATACGAAGAGTTTTCATTGCTTATTGTACACATTTCGTCATGACTCTTCATGCATCTCAACTCACTATCGTGTTAACATGTGTCAATGTTAGGAGCTTTTATTGGTTTTTTTTTTATATAAAAAAATTTTAGAAAATGTTACGGATTTATATAAGGCCCATATTCTCGCCTGTATGGCCCAACAAGGGGCAATCCACATGGCACGATATGACGCCACATCACTTGGGCTTTGAGGCATAGAAGCCCACAGTTCAAACCCTAAACCTAAGGTAGCCTCTATATATAGCGGGTTAACCCTAAAGGTACATCATCTTCTACACGGTCTACGCTCCGGCTATTCACATACAGCCGTCACGAGCATACGACCACCCCCTTTGGCTAAACGCCTCATCTAATCCTCGAACTACGTGGACTTTGATCCCTCTTCGTGGTACGTAGGCCCTAGGAATCGCTCCTAGGTCAAGTCCCAATCAACATCAACATCCTAGCCCCATCGGGGCTAGGGTTCAGTTCTACGCTGAGCAGTGGCGCCGTCTGTGGGGACCGTAAATTTCGATTCCTACGACCAACGATGGTCAATACCGAAGCGGCGATCGATGCCTTTGCAGGCGGTTCTCGAAAATCCACAAGAAGAAAATCAAGAATCGTAGCACCTCGAAGGGATTCGAGAGAAACAATTGTTGTTTGAGCAACGACTTTGCCTCTCTCCTCTCATTGGATAAGTTGGCAATTGAGCAATGTGGAATGAAGGAGTCTCATCCTCTCTCCTCAAGGATCGTCATCCTCCCTCCTCTCATTGGATAAGTTGGCAATTGAGCAATGTGGAATGAAGGAGTCTCATCCTCTCTCCTCAAGGATCGTCATCCTCTCTCATCCTCTCTCCTCAAGGATCGTCATCCTCTCTCCTCTCATTGGATAAGTTGGCAATTGAGCAATGTGGAATGAAGGAGTCTCATCCTCTCTCCTCAAGCATCGTCATCTTCTCTCCTCTCATTGGATAAGTTGGCAATTGAGCAATGTGGAATGAAGGAGTCTCATCCTCTCTCCTTAAGGATCGTCATCCTCTCTCCTCTCATTGGATAAGTTGGTAAATTGAGCATGAAGGATTCTCATCCTCTCTCCTCAAGGATCGTCATCCTCTCTCCTCTCATTGGATAAGTTGGCAATTGAGGAATGTGGAATGAAGGAGTCTCATCCTCTCTCCTCAAGGATCGTCATCCTCTCTCCTCTCATTGGATAAGTTGGCAATTGAGCAATGTGGAATGAAGGAGTCTCATCCTCTCTCCTTAAGGATCGTCATCCTCTCTCCTCTCATTGGATAAGTTGGGAAATTGAGCAATGTGGAATCAATGATTCTCATCCTCTCTCCTCAAGGATCGTCATCCTCTCTCCTCTCATTGGATAAGTCGGGAAATTGAGCAATGTGGAATAAAGGATTCTCATCCTCTCTCCTCAAGGATTCTCATCCTCTCTCCTCAAGGATCGTCATCCTCTCTCCTCTCATTGGATAAGTTGGGAAATTGAGCAATGTGGAATGAAAGATTCTCATCCTCTCTCTTTAAGGATCGTCATCCTCTCTCCTCTCATTGGATAAGTTGGGAAATTGAGCAATGTGTAATGAAGGATTCTCATCCTCTCTCCTCAAGGATTCTCATCCTCTCTCCTTGGGAACCCAGCAGGATTCTCATCCCCTACATCTCCACCATGGGTTTTCTTTTTTCTGTTTCTTCATGAATTCACATGATGAGAAGATAGTAGGTAGGACTCTCATCCTCTCTCCTGGGAACCCAGACTTTTCAATTCTGGTATAAATTTAGATGCCCTATCTTTTTCTGTTTCTTCATGAATTCACATGATGAGAAGATAGTAGGCAGGATTCTCATCCTCCCTCCTTGGGAACCCGGATTTTTGAGTAGGATTCTCATCCTCTCTTCTTGGGAACCCGATTTGAGCAGATTCTCATCCTCTCTTCTGGGGAACCCAGATGTGAGTCATCTTTTCTCCTTTGGAACCCAGATTTGAGCAGGATTCTCATCCTCTCTTCTTGGGAACTCAGATGTGAGTCATCTTTTCTCCTTTAGAACCCAGATTTGAGCAGGATTCTCATCCTCTCTTCTTGGGAACCCAGATGTGAGTCATCTTTTCTCCTTTGGAACCCAAATTTGATAGGATTCTCATCCTCTCTTCTTGGGAACACAGATTTGAGCAGATTCTCATCCTCTCTTTCGGGAACCCGGATGTGAGTCATCTTTTCTCTTTTGGAACCCAAATTTGATAGGATTCTCATCCTTTCTTCTTGGAAACCAGATTTGAGCGGATTCTCATCCTCTCTTCTCGGGAACCCGGATGTGAGTCATCTTTTCTCCTTTGGAACCCAAATTTGAGTAGGATTCTCATCCTCCCTCCTTGGCGTACCCGGTTACACCAAATCGGTTAGGACCCGGCTCGCCAAAGTTTTGAAAACGGACCCGGTTATACCGAATCTGGTTAAAATCCCGCTCCGAGTAAATTTGAAGGCATACCCGGTTACACCGAATCGGTTAAAATCCGGCTCCGAGTAAATTTGAAGGCATACCCGGTTACACCAAATCTGGTTAGGACCCCGCTCGCCAAAGTTTTGAAAACGGACACCGGTTACACCGAATCTGGTTAAAATCCCGACTCTGAGTAAATTTGAAGGCATACCCCGGTTACACCGAATCTGGTTAAAATCCCGGCTCCGAGTAAATTTGAAGGCATACCCCGGTTACACCAAATCTGGTTAGGACCCCGGCTCTGCCAAAGTTTTGAAAACGGATCCCACGACACCCACAAATGGAGAAACAAATTCGGGTCACGACACCCAAAACGGACCTCGGTTACACTTAATACGTGCATCAACTGGGATTGTTTCGAGATGACAACCGTCATCGTCAATGCTAAAGTTTGCATAAATTGCAAGCTATTGGTACCCTCCCATCACTGGGCGCAAGGGTGCCGTATTAAATTGGATGGAATCCACCTCCAAAAATAGAAGAACGCCGACCTCGGTTACACTGATCCCAGTTAAAACTCGGGCTCAGCGTAAAGTCTTGACGGAAGCAAAGATGAACCACGGCACACGGCCTAGACATGGCGGCCAAACAACTCATTACGGCCAAACACAACGAAAGGTCGTGCCCGGGGTATTCGGCTGGGAGACCTAGTCCTACGAAGGGCCGACGTCGAATAAAAAGCCGAGATGGCAAATTGGCCGCAAATTGGGACGGCCCTACCGGATTAAGGAAAAACTCAACGAGAGGAGCCTACGTTCTAGAAAACTCGGCTAGGAAACAAATCAAGAGGACAAGTAACGGCGACAAGCTAAGGATCTATTATAGCTAGGCCTAGTCGTAGCCGAAATGCCGCAACGGACACCTCATGTCCGAATTGTCAGCTTTACAAAGCTAATCATCTCTAGAATTAATAAAGGGTTTATTAACCGAATGTTCAATTCTAAGAGTGCTTAAATGATTCGCTGAATAAGCAAACCGACACCGAGGTCCATACGCCCGGTAACCGACACCGAGGCCCATGCACCCGGTATATATTTTGATGCATCGAAATTGACACCTAAGTAAGAAGGCGAATAGTCATACGATCGGTCCACTTGGTCAAAGTGTGTCCCGACGACGACCACGGATGAGCATGTGACAATTTTCCCTTACCTGGTTAAAATCCCGGATAACGACTCCGAACCTCGTAGCGTGGTATATTTAGACACCCCTATTCATGCACTGGTTTCGACACCGAAGAGTACTAAGCGGACTCTAATTATTTAAAGACCACGGCCCGGTCTAGAACTTGACTATGTGCGTTTATGCATAAAGTTAAAAGTACACAATGGACCAATTACTTGAATTTTCATTCATAAGGTTAATTGTTCAAAAGTACACACAAAACCGGCATCCTACGCCGAAACAAAAGGAAAAGGAAGAATAAAAGAAAAGAACTTCTAGCTTGAAGGGGCTGCCTCGTCCACAGGCGCCCCGCCACCCTCGGAGCCAACCCCGGAAGCAGTACCACGGCATTCCTAGGGCCGGAGGTTACCACCTCGGACCCTTATGTCGTCGGTCCTCACCACGGCATTCCTAGGGCCGGAGGTTACCACCTCGGACCCTTAGGTCGTCGGTTCTTACCGCGGCACTCTTAGGACCGGAGGTTATTACCTCAGTCGCCCTTTTTGGACATTGGTATTCACCACGAGTCCTCAAGCCATAGGACGCCAACATGGCACGTCACGAGACGCATGATGTCACCCCGACTCATCAGACCTTGCAACGTTACCACGTACACAGGGAAATGGGCTCAACAAGTCCTAGCCCGACGTAGACGTCAGGAGATGGGCAACACCTCGGATGACTTATCCAGACATCATACACCCCGTAGCCCAAAACCTTGAACTACGGGTGGGGGCAAGCTGTTACAGATTTATATAAGGCCCATATTCTGCTGTATGGCCCAACAAGGGGCAATCCACATGGCACAGATATGACGCCACATCACTTGGGCTTTGAGGCATGAAGCCCACGGTTCAAACCCTAAACCTAAGGTAGCCTCTATATATAGCGGGTTAACCCTAAAGGTACATCATCTTCTACACGGTCTACGCTCCGGCTATTCACATACAGCCGTCACGAGCATACGACCACCCCCTTTGGCTAAACGCCTCATCTAATCCTCGAACTACGTGGACTTTGATCCCTCTTCAGGGTACGTAGGCCCTAGGAATCGCTCCTAGGTCAAGTCCCAATCAACATCAACATCCTAGCCCCATCAGGGCTAGGGTTCTGGTTCTACGCCAGAACAGAAAAGTAGTTGGATTCACCCATAGTCCAAGGGCAGAGCGCTATGAGTTTGCTTTCCAGGACATATAGGAATGTTAGGAGCTTTTATTTTTGCTTATTATTTTATTTCCCTTAAACTGTTGGCCCAAGTTATTCTTGAGTTTTTAATGTAATTGTTTTATCTTGAATAAAATTTGATCTTTATATAATGAGGTTCTTAATATGAGAACTAGATAACTAGTTTGAATAGATTAAAAAAAATTTGTTAGGTTAGTAATTTATCACAAACATGAGTTAGTTTAAAAAAAAAAAATACTTCCGGGTCTTTAATATAATATAAGACAAATTTTTTTTTTATATTTGTTAATATTTTCATAATTTACTCATTGATACTTCATTATTAATTATTGAGAGAAGAGGGAAAGAGGAGACTTAGAAAGATAACTATGGTGTTTTAAAAAATACATGTCATATTAACTAACTCAACAAACTTCCTTAATCTAATCAAATTAGGTAGATATATTTTATATTAAGAATCAGAGGAGTACCATGTTTCATTATGAGTGCCTTATATAAGAACCTCTTAGTGTGTGCAATCATTAAGGATACTTTGAAGAAAAATATAAATTTGGGAGACAAAATGAACTGAGATCTTCTTACATTTAAAATCAAATTTAACTATCAATCAACTAGCTCTCATGTTAACAGCGAACAACTCCTTTCCGACCTAAATATAAGATATAACTGACTTTTTTAAAAGAAATTAAGGAAACTAAATAAATTATTTAATCATACTGTATATATCATGAGATTATATAGTAGTTCACATGTTAGGCAAAATAGTTTAAGAAAATGATAAATATAAATATTTTAAAGTAATTTAATTAGTTTTCTTAATATAAAAATACAATTCTACCTTATATTTAATTTAGAACTGATGAGTATTATTTTTTGAGTAAATATCTTTTTTGTCCCTGACAAAAAACACGGACCACAGGACCTTTTGGAAATTTGTGAGGATCAAAATGTCCACCAATCGACCCTTATTCGTCATTTTTATGGACTAAAAAGGACATTTTTTTTGTTAGGGATTAAAATGGGGTCTTATTTTTTGTCAGGGACCAAAAAGGGTATTTACTCATATTTTTTTAAAAGATTATGATAATTTTTTTTTTTGATATATAAATTTTATGAGAGGGGTTGGACTCATCCATAGTCTAAGGGTATGACGCTTGAACTCTACTTTATAAAGAATTCAGGACTAAAAGTATACATACCTCTATCATAACTTTGGATATTATTGCTTCATAGACTCCTAAAATGCTTCTCTCAATGCCTTAACCAACTCAAACATCGAAACCTCCTAAAGGTGTCCGAACCCTTTACCCCAACAAGGAGGGGTAGCCTATGATAACCTTCTTTTGTCATGTAGGACCTGGGCGAGTAAGGTGACAATATCACCGTTTGATTTCCGGCAGAAACCCCAAAGAAAGAAGCCATAAATTCTCGTCAACAAAAATAATCTCGAACCCGGTAAGAACAGAACCCTCCGTAACGCAAAAATAGGTAGTAGTAATTCCTCCATTGCTGACACCAGAGAGACTGGCAAAAGATACAAGCGAAGAACCAAGATAGAGAAACACACACAGAAGAGAGAGTAGTTCTTCACACTCTCTCTCACACATTTTCTCAGATCGGATCGACGCCATCCCAATTCTTTCTTACAAATTTCAACTCTTAGATCCACTCTCATTTTCTATACACACACTTCAATTTTGGATTTATTTTTGCATAATTTGCCTCCCCGGTTCGAATGGCGTGCATAAAAGGGGTCAATCGATCGGCGTCCGTGGCCCTGGCCCCGGACGCACCGTACATGGCGGCCGGAACCATGGCGGGGGCAGTTGATCTGTCCTTTAGCTCCTCTGCTAATCTGGAAATATTTAACCTTGATTTCCAGTCCGATGATCAGGAACTGCCCTTGGTCGCGGAGTGCACGAGCTCCGAGCGGTTCAATCGTCTGTCTTGGGGAAAGAGTAGCTCTGCCTCTGAAGATTTCTCCCTTGGGCTCATTGCGGGTGGGCTGGTCGATGGCAATATTGGCCTCTGGAATCCTCTCACTCTGATCCGGTAATTGGGTTTTGCTCTTTCCGGTTGTTTATCTTGGATCTTTGAGAATCAATGTGTCTGGGGTGATGTGAGTTCTGTGTGAATGGAGACCTGCTGGGAATGTGGTTCAACTGAGTGAATTTGGAACTCTGGGAACTTCGTTGCTACATATATGATGGATGGGTGCGGAATTGTTTTCGGGGATTTTGACTAATTCTACTAACTTTTAGATGGAGGGTGACGAATTATTTATTTTTATTAATCCAAGAAATTGAGTGGGAGAAAGTTTTATTAGATAACATGATTGAGTATAAATTAAAATCAACTTGTCATTGTTATTTTCTAACATTCCTTCTCTATTCGATACTGTTAATCATGATTCGTTTGTTTTTTTTCACTTCATTGTTTGTTTTGAAGGGTAAGGGCTGTGCAATGTTTGTAAGAATTGTTCATCAACTTGGTGAGTGGGTTTGGTAGTCTCTTTGTTTAGCAAAATTATAGAGGAGATATAGGTTGTTGGTACAACATGTGACTGCGGTAGAATTGGAGGACACAAGTGTTTTTACTGGAAGCAATTAAGTTGATGATTGTCTGTTGTCAGTCAGTTGATGAATGTTGGAGATGATGATCCCTTTCAGGCTCCCCTAACTAATTAATGATAACTCAAGATACACTTCCTTTCAAATCATTAACTCAAGATACACTTCCTTTCGAATCATTGCATTATGTTATCATGCAATTAGACGAAGGCATCTATTGCCTGTTAGGGAATCGAGTTTTTCTTTGATGTCTTTTTGAAGTATTGGTAAAAATTCATTATTTTTGAGTATTTGGGTGTTCTGTCAATGGCTCCACAGTCCACAATTCTGAGTCCGCATACAAATCCCTCCTTTGTCTTTTCAAATAATTTATTGATTTATTTATTAAATTGATGTATTTTCTCAGTTCGGAGGCAAAGGAAAGTGCTTTTCTTCAACATCTTGTGAGGCATAAAGGGCCAGTAAGTTTTCCTTTGCTGTTATGCGCAAGCATTTAGTTTGTTATTGCTCTTTGTTCTCTGGAATGTGACATATAAAATCCTATGACTTGCTTTGATATTTTAGGTCCGTGGTCTCGAGTTTAATACCATTTCTCCAAATCTTCTTGCATCTGGGGCTGAGGATGGCGAAATTTGCATATGGGATTTGGCCAATCCTTCAGAGCCATCCCATTTTCCACCAATCAGGGTCAGATATCCTCCTTCTGAGTGCGCGTGTGTCTCTCTCTGTGTTTGCTTGATGTTACTTTTTTTGATTAATAAATTTGCTCTTTTCTTCAAATATTTGTCTTACTAATTTAGTTAATTTCTCAGTATTTTTAAATCAACATATACTATCATTATGCAGGGTAGTGGCTCTGCTTCCCAGGGTGAAATTTCATTCTTATCTTGGAATAGCAAAGTCCAACACATATTAGCATCAACTTCACTCAATGGGACTACTGGTGAGGAAGAAATTATGTCACCCTCCTTTACTCTGTTCTCAAACTTGTGTTGCTTGGAATACTATTTTTATTTTTAATTATTTGCAGTGGTCTGGGACCTAAGGAAGCAAAAACCGGTGATAAGGTAACTTGCTTTCTGTTACTTGGGTTGCTCTTCTTTTGCTTGTGTTTATAAAGAATTCTGGTATTATATATTAAAAAAAGTTTATGATAACCTGGTGTATCTATTTTGAAATCACAGCTTTGCAGACTCAGTTAGAAGGCGATGTTCAGTTTTGCAGTGGAATCCTGATTTTGCCACTGAGCTAGTTGTTGCATCAGATGAGGATGGTTCTCCTGCTGTGAGGGTATTGATTTTACAGAAAAATTGTATTTATCTAGTTTTTGGTATTTGTTGAGCTCATGAACATTTTGATGCAGCTTTGGGATATGAGGAATATAATGGCACCAATTAAAGAGTTTGTGGGACACAGTAGAGGTAATGACACCCGCATTATAGTCTTTATTTGGTTTTTTAAACTACTTTTGATATCCCATAGCCATCATTTGGTTGCCTCTGTCACTATGTCCACTTGCATTTAGCTTTTATTGTGAAGCTATGCATTATATGCCATCATTTTTAAAGTCTAGATGATGTTCTTTTGTTGCCTGAATCCTAGGTGTAATTGCCATGTCATGGTGTCCCTATGATAGCTATTATCTGCTCACCTGTGCCAAAGATAGTCGAACCATATGCTGGGACACAACTTCTGGAGAGGTGGTCTTTAACCTTCTGTTCTCAATGCAAGTTTGAAAGTTATCCTCTAGGTTGAATTATTATGCACAGAAATATTGCTGAATAGTGACGTTTTTCTGGGAACAGATTTTACGTGAATTGCCTGCTGGGACCAACTGGAATTTTGATGTGCATTGGTATCCTAAAATACCTGGAGTGATTTCAGCATCTTCCTTTGATGGAAATATTGGCTTCTACAATGTTGAGGTAAATAACTTGATTTTGATGGTCATTATTATTGATGAATTTTAAGAGTCCTTTAGATGTTTGATATCTGCATTTTTATGTGCTCTGTTATTATTATCATTGATTATAACTGTAGTAGATAGTAGTTAATCTGGTCTGTGCCAAAGCCACGTCTAATAATGCGTATATGGTTGGAAACCTTCCCCCCTTGCTTGTGCAACTTTTAATAGAATCATAAAATTTTATTTTCAAAAATAAACTAGAGAAGTTAAAGGGACCAAAATATATTATCCATCCTTAATGTGTACATGCAATTAATGGAGCTAATCTCTGACTTCTGATTAGGGGACTGACATATATGATATATTCTTTGTGGTTATTCTTCCTGGAGGTCTCGTTATTCTCCATATTAATTTTGGTTTATGCAATTATTTGCAGGGTTGCAGTCGCTATGGTGCTGGACAAAATGATTTTGGTGCAGGTGATACTTCTCTAGCTGCTTTGGAACTTACCTGCATCTATTGTCCATTATTCTTCTTAATTAGTCATTTTTATTTTACAAGCACAAACCAAAATCTGTCCAACATGTCTTTTAAACCTTTTTTTGTGGGGATGAGGAGGGTTGGTATACCAGACATTACTTTCTCTTCTTTTAATAAACTTTGGTCTTATATACTAGTTTTGGGATTTATTATTTTCCTTTCTTGGCAGTATCTCTAAGAGCTCCAAAATGGTATAAACGCCCAGTTGGGGTATCTTTTGGTTTTGGTGGCAAGCTTGTATCATTTAATATCAAGTCATCTGCCGCAAATGCTCCTGCTGGGTCTTCAGAGGTTTTCTTTTATTACTGCAACACCCATATCTTTGTTCTGCAAGCTTGTAAAATTTCGATTGTTTTACATTGTATTATTTTCCAGGTTTATGTGCATAATATGGTTACTGAACATACTCTATTGAGTCGTTCCTCTGAATTTGAAGCTGCAATACATAATGGGGAAAGGTCTTTGCTGAGGGTTATATGTGACAAAAAGTCTCAGGAATCAGAGTATGTTCTCCTAAAGAAGAGCAATGTATCATGATGTTTGTTTTGATGCATCCTGCCTAGGACAGTAGGACACTTGCATCTGTTGATCCCTTTCATTGTTGTGACAGATCTGATGAAGAAAGAGAAACATGGGGCTTTTTAAAGGTTATGTTTGAAGATGATGGGTCAGCACGAACAAAGCTGCTTGAGCACCTTGGTTTTACTGTACCTGTTGAAGAAAAAGACACAACTTTAGATGATCTTGCACAAGAAGTCAGTGCTATTGGACTTGATGAGGCAGCTGTTGATAAAGTAGGACTTGGGCCTTCTAATGAATCTACTGTTATCCCAGATACTGGGGAGGATTTCTTTAACAATCTTCCCAGTCCTAAAGCTGAGACACCTTTATCTACTTCTGGTGGTAATGTGGATTATGCCAATGGTTTGGACAAAACCGAAGAAGAGTTGGAAGTGGAGGAGAGCAATGATCCTACATTTGATGATAGTGTTCAGCGTGCATTGGTTGTTGGGGACTACAAAGGGGCAGTTACACAATGCATATCTGCAAATAAGTGGGCTGATGCTCTAGTTATTGCTCATGTAGGTAGTGCTTCACTGTGGGAAAGTACACGAGACCAATACCTTAAGAAAATCAGATCACCATACTTGAAGGTAGCTGATAAACATGATACATTATATCAATTGCTACTCCACTTCATCATTTAGTATGCCAAATTTCCAGTTTTTAAAATTGTCTTATCAATAAATTTTTTCACTTTCAGATTGTCTCTGCGATGGTGAGCAAGGATCTCTTAAGCCTTGTGAACACCAGGCCTCTAAAATTTTGGAAAGAGACTCTTGCTCTTCTTTGTAGTGTAAGTTTATCTTTTTCCTTATTGTTATAACTTGGACTTCAGAGTACATTCATCTGCAAAAAGCTTCTGTATCTGTAATATTACTTCAACCCTCAAGCTTTTACTATTTTAGATATTACTTGCTTCAGCGAACCTTTTCCTGGGTTATGATGATTTCTGTCTTCAGGTTCAGTTTTAAAGTGGTCTGCATGTGGTGTTTGAGGATATCAATTGTAATAGGAAAATAATTTCCTTATGAGCTATTCCTTTAGTTGTTTCTGTCAAGCATTTCCATCAATTAGCTCTCTATTTGGGATTATGGTAGTGGATGAGGTTTCAAGAATAGTGAAATTTATGAGGAACCTCCTCTGGTTATGTGTGACAGATAATAATAGGGTTATCTCATCAGTTGGGAATTGAGAGGTTTGCTGTAGGCTAAAAAATTTCAGGTCATGGTAGTGTGATGTCCTGAGTCATTATTCTGGCTGCAAAATGGATGTGGCCCTGAGGCTTCTCTCCATGTCATCTAGTAATCTAGAGTATGATGTAGATCGTAATGGGCAGAATGCCAAGTGCTAACAGAGTGCTACAGACCTCTTGCAAAATCTTGGAAATTTACTTCTCAAGGGTAATCTTCTCTCGCCACAGGTTTCTTGATATTCTGGTACCAGCGCCCCTATCAGATTCTGAGAGGGGCTGGGAGATATAATTTCTTTAGGTGCCTGGATGATGAAGGAAAGAATGAGTTTCTGATCTTTTTTCCTTCACATGAGTGTTCTTTAATCCCATATATTGATTGGACAGTCAAATTCTTCCAATGGCTTCTCTTGTAATTCCAATTTCTAGTTCCTTACCCATTCCCCTCATAGGAAGAGTCTTTTAATAAGCCCATTTGGTGGAACTCCATAGCTTCTTCTGAGGTTAGGACTTTTGAGTTGAGGGTTTTGGGATCAGTTGTTTGGGTTTCTTGGAGCACTACAACAACAACGATAACATCAAGCCTTGTTTGATCTATCCTCCTCATTGTCGCCTCCCACAGTCTTCTATGTACATGTTTGAACCACCTTAAATGGTTTTCTTGGAGCACCGTGTCTGTTTTAATACCTAGGAGGGGACCCTCTTGATTCACTTTAAGGTGGCATTTGTTAAGTGATTCTTGTAATGCCCCTAGAACTTTAAATCTACTAGGTATTTTGGAATGAGATTAAAAATCAAGAATGTGCATATTCATCAGCTTAAATGACATTCAGATGTCAAATTTTCCTTATATTTTATGCTCTCTAATTTGATAAAAGCTCTACAGAAAATGCATCGCAGTATTTTGAACATTAGGATAGCCCGTTACCAAATGCTAAGCTAAATGTTTTGACAATAAAAAGAAGTAAACTTCATGAAAATGTGTGGTTTATGTGATTCTTTGGCATATATGATTGGAGAGAAATGCCAGCATGACCATGGGCAACTCTTTGCCCTTACAAATTCCAGGGAGGGTTGTGTTTATGGCGTTTACTCTGGTGCTCATCTCATTGGTGTTTATAGGGAATTGCTGATCTGATATGCAGAATACACTTCTGAACTCCTTGGCCCTGCTTTCTCAATGATCCTCTGTCTCTTCATTTCAGTTTACTGTTTTTTATTATATTTTATTCTTCTCCCAAGTTGTTCTCCATTTATTCTTGCTTAAAATTATTATGTTATTAGAATAAATGTCGTGAGGACAGCATAATTTCCTGATGCAAGATGAGGTGACTTTTGATCTCTCTCATTCTGGTGCATTATCGACTAAAATTCTCAAACTGGAATTTCACATTAGCATAAATAAGAAACTCCATGCAGAAAATAAGTATGGTTATGGAGTTTTTTTCTTTGTTACTTACACTTTTGTTTGTTCCATTTTGACCTATTAACAGTTTGCTCAGAGAGATGAATGGACTATGCTTTGTGACACACTTGCTTCAAAACTCATGGGAGCTGGAAATACTTTAGCTGCAACTCTCTGTTATATATGTGCTGGCAATATTGATAAAACAGTTGAAATTTGGTCAAAGAATCTGCAGACTGAGCATGAAGGAAAATCGTATGTTGATGTTCTCCAGGTAAATTGATATGCCTGATGTGACAAAGTTTGATATACAACTGACAGTTATAGATATTGCAGATGTAAAATTGATAATATCTCATATTGTTAGGATTTGATGGAAAAAACTATTGTTCTTGCCTTAGCAACTGGGCAGAAGCAATTTAGTGCATCTCTTTGCAAGCTTGTTGAGAAATATGCTGAAATTTTAGCGAGTCAAGGACTGTTGACTACTGCAATGGAGTATATTAAGCTCTTGGGTTCTGCTGAACTGTCACCTGAACTTCTAGTCCTAAAAGATCGGATTTCTCTTTCTACACAATCTGGTAAAAGCATTTTTTCTTGTGTCATTTTGATTGGTGTGCTGGTGAGAAATTGACCTTTCACTGATAATGTTGATTGATGGATGCTTTGGCTAATAGTATTTGCACTTTAATTTACGAAGTGAGTGAAATTAAAGAGTGAAAATTTGTTATATCTTCAGGTCATAAAAAAAGTAAAAAACAAACAAAAGAAAATTTGTTATATCTAAACTTTTAGGTCCTGGACAAAATTACTAGGATAGCTATATGCAAATTCTTGCACAGAACAAAGCTTAATAGGCGCATGAGAAAAAACTGCTCTTCTGTAATAATATGGATATTATTTCTGTTCCGTTTAAAGATATTTCCTTTCACATCCTTTTCTCTGGCGGTGTTTTGTCTCCCCCAAGTGGAGGAAGTATCTTGCTCTGTAGTTCTAGGTTATTATTTTAGATGAAGTGTCATGGTTTGTTTTCACTCCTAATTTTATCCGTTTCTTTAAATTTCCCTCAATGAAAGTAAATTATGTGAGAATAGCCTTGTGGAATATTAGTTCACATGTATAAGTTTCAATCAATGCAAAACACAGTAATTATCCTGATGTCAGTATAAATGACTCCTAGTTCATGTGAACCTGGTTCTGTTGGAGGAGGAATATGGTCACTATTTTGGGAGGAAATCCTAGCCTGTCAATCTATTTCTAGCTGTTTTGTTGAGGAGATCCTGCTTTTCTTGAATAATATGAGTTATTTGGGTTTCATCATTTTCTCAACTGTTCTGTGTTTTGCCTTTGCTTTTGAAGTTTTCTGGGCACCTCTAGCTGTGTTTCTTATTTTTAATTCCTAATAATGATTTTCAGAGAAAGAAGTCCAGACTACTGAGCTTGAAAATACTCAGCCACAGAGTGGATCATTTTACAGCGCTGATAATTCCAATTACAGTAGAAATTATTATCAGGTATTTATTTTCCTTCGTTCTTTGGGATTTATTTATTTTTTTGTACAAAGCATATTGTCTTTGCTGCATTTGGAAGATTTTTTCATTTTAATATCTGTTTGTTGGTTAGGAGTCAGTTTCACCACAAGTACAGCATGGTGCTTCTGGAATTCCATACGATGAAAGCTATCAACAGCCTTTTGATCCTTCATATGGAAGAGGGTATGCTGGTTCTGCTCCATTTCAGCAACCTCAACAACCTAATTTGTTTGTTCCATCACAGGCACCTCAGGTTCACCAAGCTCCTCAGGTATATTGTGTACCACATGCCATTAAAAAGGGGCAGTTGTAGCCTCCTGTTGATATTTTTTAATGATATAATTGTTTTATTCTGAAAAATAAATGTGCCTCTATGCTGTTTCATATAAAGTTACATTTAAATTTTCTTCATAAGAAATATTGATGGATCGTATGTTATTCTAAGCATGTAATTAATATGTACCTGCTGTGCTATATTCTGTATCCGTGGAGTTCATTGTTGTCCTTAAATTTTTATTTGTAGCCAAACTTCTCTGCTGCTCCTGTTACACAACCTGCTATGAGATCTTTTGTTCCTCACACTCCTCCAGCGCTAAGAAATGTCGAGCAATATCAGCAGCCAACATTGGGTTCTCAGTTGTATCCTGTCAGTAGATCGTTTTTTATTCTTATCTCTTTGTAATGGTCATCTTTGGACTTCTTGTAGATTAAACACATTACTTTTCCATATTTCAGGCAGCTACCAATCCACCTTACCAACCCACACCCCCTGCTATATCCCAAATGGGTTTGGTTCATGGCCAGAAGTTGCCACAGGCTGTGGTGCCAACCCCAAATCCTAGGGGATTCGCCCCAGTCTCCAGTTCTGGTGTCCCACAAAGACCTGGCATTGGATCAATTCAACCTCCCATTCCCCCTCAGGCGGCTCCTCCACAGCCAGCTCCAGCACCAGCTGCTCCACCTCCAACTGTGCAAACAGCTGATACTTCAAATGTGCCTGGTAAAACTTTTTTCTCAGCTGGAAAATTTTCATTTATTCTAAAAGATTTATGAGTTCATTTTTGTATCTCTAATCGCTAGAACATACTGCTAGTAACTCATTTGATTTGTTAAGCATCAGCGTCCACTACTGTTTTGGTTAGTTAAAGGAGCACCCTGATTTGAGAGAATAAATTGCACAAATGTTCGCACCTCCATGCATGTGTGTTGAGCATAATTAAAGTCACAAAAGGAATTTATGGCCAAGCATTTTGAAGTTAAGAATGGCTGGACGATGTTGTATATTCTAATGATTCATTTTCCCCTTCTAATTGGTTTTCCTGGATCCTTTTTTGTATAGTTCCAGAACTGTCATAACTGAAATGTTTGAATGCTTTTCTTTTGTTCATTGTTTCCTTAGAGAATTACCTGTACAACATTTCGTAGGAAGAAGAGCTGGTTCTGTACTTTATTGTCTGAACTTTGTTCAAATTATGTGTATGCAAATAACAGTGCATGCATTTTGTGTTGAGACCAAGCCATGTGCTGGCCTTTTAGTTGTGTGTGACCCGTAACAACAAATGATCTGGCTATTTATTATGTATAATTTCACTTTTCTCTCGTCTGTGCAAGCAACTGAAGTCCTAAATTTGAATTGCCTGACACTGATATTTGTTTTGTTTATAAAAGCATTCATCTTTCTGTATCTTTTGGCAATTTCCCTTTGGTTAACGTTTTCCTTGCTTTGACTTTGGGTCAGTGCACCAAAAGCCCATTGTCACAACGTTGACAAGGCTTTTCAACGAGACATCAGAAGCTCTGGGAGGTGCACGTGCTAATCCAGCTAAAAAGCGGGAGATAGAAGACAACTCAAAGAAAATCGGAGGATTATTTGCGAAATTGAACTATGGGGACATCTCTAAAAATGCCGCAGACAAGCTGCTTCAGTTGTGTCAGGCATTAGACAAAGGCGATTTCAGTACAGCCCTACAAATTCAGGTAAAACCAATGGAATATTAAGCTATTTACTCTGGTGATGATGACACAAATCAAATTTACAACGTGGCTATCTCTGGTGTGTTGTAGGTATTGCTTACCACAACCGAATGGGATGAATGCCAGTCCTGGCTCGGTTCGCTGAAGCGAATGATCAAGACAAGGCAGAGTGTGAGATAAACTTGAAGATATTACTGATCCTCCTTCCCAATACTGGAAAATTTTTCAGATGGTCGGCTTCTTGCAGAGCTGCTGACCCCTTCATCGATGTACACAAGATTGCCCTTTATACTTGCAGGTGCAGTGTTTTGGTTCTTTTGCTCTGTAGGACAATATCTTGCAGTGTCCTCACTTTCACTGGGGTTATCATATTCAGGACATGGTCAGAAGTAATTTTTGGCAGATTGTTTTTAATCCTATATTTTGTAATATGGAAGTGTCTTTTTTGTTTTTTGTTTTTATTTTTTTCTTACATTTTTGCCTGCTTTCAAAGTCATAGATGATTTATTTAATCTTGCGCACATTTTGTACTTTAATTTGATTTAAACCAATCTTTGTAACATGGAAGTGTGGCATATATAGTTACTCCGTATTGATTATTGATCTGGTTGCCAGGGGGATTGAATAATGTCCTATTTTGAAAAATAAGTTTTACTGTTCATTACTTATAAATAGTGTGATTTTTGTATAAAAAATTAGTGAGGTTTTAGAATGTTTGTATCATATGTAGATTGGTCAGATTTTTTCCCTTAGTTTTTTTGTTGTTCCTGGATAAAGAGCATTTGGGTTATATGCTTATATATAGACTCATGCTTTTATATTTGTCTTAAATGTACTCTCTTTGGTTCAATATATGAGAATCTTTTAACCACTTTAAAAGAATTGAGGAATTTAGTTAATATAGGCAATTATATTAAAGTTGCCAATAATTTGTATGCTCTTTTCAGCGTTGACTTCAAACTATTGAATAATCTATTTCCTTCTAATTAATGTATTTGTAGGCAAAAAATGTGTTTTTTTTTTTTATGATTTTTGAAAATTTTATTCTCGACACAAGAGCCGAGACAAGAATAAAAACCTCAACCTTTTGTAAGCAAGGTCATAATGGTGCCATCAAAACACATAACCAAGTTACTTTTTTTAGTAATTAATATAAGCATTTTTGGATAAAAAAAAATGCAATGAACAATTTGAAATGAGTCTTATAAAAAAGGATTAAAAGTAAATTTCCAAACAGGTTCTATAAAAAAATTTCAACTTCATTAATCCAGCCTTAAAATTTAATATCTCGTATTTAATATACATTATGCATCATGAGAATAAAATCAATACATTAATAAATTAAGTATAAAATTATGTGTTCACATGAAAAAAAATTCTCTCTACTCTAAATAGGACTAAGAGAAGAAGAGGACTAAAAAATTTCTTCTCCGTCCGTCTACCTGCCACCACTGGTTTCCCTATTCTGAGAGAAGTCTACCTTATTATAGGGAAGATGATTCTCTCATGGGCTTTTTTCTTATTATCCCTCACAGGCTCATCCTGACCGTCGAAATCTTGATCTAAGGGCCCAGAACATTTTTTAAAAAAACCGCATGCGGTGTTTTTTTAAAAATGTTCTGGGCCCTTGGATCAAGATTTCGACAGCCACGATTTGCAGATGATGAGGGATGGGCAGAAATGAGATATAGAGAGAAACCGGACCCCTTATTATACTGCCATATAAAGTGGGGCACATAAATAAACAAACAAATAAATAAAACCTTATAAAATATCTACAGTTGAAGAAGTGAGATTAATAACTCCATATATATTCATCACTGTTTAGTTTAATATTAATATATAACAGCGAATTAACAAAACATATGTATACGTCACAACCAGATTCCGCACTCACAGAAGTTGATAATTTCAGAGACTCATTAAAACTTAATTAGCACATTTAACATAATCTAACACTAATTAGAGTCTTGACAGAGAGTTGTTCACTATTATTTTTGTTCATTCAGCTGAGCGGCGGTGGCCATGGAAGACGCTACTCCGCCCGGCATGGCAAGCATCTCTGGTGAGTCCCTGCGCCACGGAAACTGCACCTCCGCCGCATACACAGCTTCCGCATCCTCCTCCGTCACTGCCCTGTCTACTGCCAGCTTCTCCGTCGCATCCTATATCATTTTTAAAACCATTGCATCAACTATACACAAATTTAAAAAGCCGTGGGAAACATTAATAAATCTTGTTTGTATATAAATATACTCTTTTCATTCTTATTTATAAGAGCCTAATAATAAAATTAGGTGGTTTAAGAAAGTGATTAAAATTAGTTATAAACAATAAGTGTGTTTGAAATAAACATTTTTTTTCCAAGTATACTGGCAAGTAAAATAACAGAAATAGGGTAAATATAGGTATTTTCAACCTTTTAAGGAAAAAATTAAAAGAATTCGTTAAATGTTATACCTCTTGTCATACTCATGTAAAAATATACTCACGTAAAAATGATGATAATTCAAATTTTGGGATTTTATGAGCATGTCAAGTATTCCCTCCGGTCTATTAACCGATTTTGGGGATTAAGGAGAGGAGTTAAATTAGTTAATTTTACTAATTTTCTTAAAATGTCCTTATATAAATTTAAAATGACAGATAAAAGTAAATTACAACCCCACCACATATCTCTCCGACCAATTTTCCTTTCCACACACTTTCTAATTGAAATAATGGTCTTGCTATATAAACATATATGTGTATGTATATAGATCTATCTACATAGATAGATAGACACATATATAGACACACACATATATATCTAAACACACAGAGATAGATATATATGTATATGTGTGTGGACACATTCACACATATATATATCTACACATATATATTGACACACATAAACACAGATATACATATATATGTACACACATATATACATATATATTCACATACACACACATATCTATAAATGCTCCTAATAATAAGTATAGATAGGGGTATTATAGGAAAAAATTAACAAAAGTTAAAACTTACTCTTATAATTAGGACCAAAACCAACTCCAAAATGTGCTTTTATAATTAGGAGCGGAGCGAGTAATTACTTATATAATATACAAACAAACTAAGTAGAATTGTTTTACCATTAAAACATCGGAGAGCTTGGTCATATCTTCCCGGTGTCTGGCATGAGTGTTCATAGAGGCTGCATTCTGTGCAGTATCAGCCACACCGCCGGGGACTACTCGCTTGTTTCCTGTTGCTCTAATCTCGGCCGCTGTGATAGCGGCTGCATCACTCTGATCCACCGGTTTATCTCCTGCGGAAATCGCCACCGCCTCGAGCGCCTCACCAATGGAGATGGGGTCTCCATCTATGACAGCAGACCCAATAGTAGAAGCCACGGTGGGGCCATCCTGCTCTACATGCTGCCCCAAAACCTGGCCACCGACCGCCTCCGTGATGATCCGTTGACCGTCGGCCTTGGTTTCCGTCACCGAAACGCCTTGATTCTTAGCGATGTCGGTGAAGTCAAAGTGTTCAACATGGCCGGCCATCTGGTTGATGACGGCAGCGGACTGCATGTTATCGGCCGGAGTGCCCTTGTGGGTTTTCCCCAAGACTTGGATCTCGGTGGCTTGCATGGCGGCGGCATCTTGAGGGGAGATAGGTTTGGAGGTTAAGTCGCCGGAGACTCTAAAAACGTCGCCGTATGTGATGGGTTGTTGGAGCTGAGAAATAGGAGAAAGGTGTTCATCATCATCATCATAATGAGATTGAGGCCTGACGGGTTGACCGTGACTCATTTTATTCTGGAGATGGAGGGTTACAGTTAGGGTTTTGGGGAAGAAGCTGAATTGATATAAGAAGAGAGATACATGCAAAAAGGTGACGTGTTGAAGCGTTGAAGGTGGCATTGTTAAATGCTTCCACTTCTTCTCCTTCCTTACACTTGGCTACGGTTAGCTGCAATGATTCATCAAACATAAAATATAAAATATTGCAGAGTTGCTTACGTAAGCTTAAAATATCAAAGTCACCATTACTCTTTTCTTAATGATTTCCTCAGCGCAGAGCCCTCCCCACGACGCACACATGGATCAACAACACAAAAGCCACGATACCAGAAAGAGAAGAATAAGAGAAACGGAGATCGCATTCTTCATAATTAATTTGATCAAAACCTACAAAACAAAACAAAGCTGATAACTAATTTTTCAGTTCCAGCCACCGTCCGTTCTTGGGCGTCGTCGTTAGTTCTCCCTCCTACATCGTCGCCCTGAAGCTCTCTTTTTTATTATAAAGAAAACATTTATTTCAAGATTATCTTAACAGTGTTTAACAGCTGCTTTAATTTTAGGGTTAAGTGATGATATGTCAAATTAATACAGCTGGCTTGATTTGATTGGCCAACTTGACATACTCGACCTAAGTAATTTGATTTAAGTTTAGTCCAAAATTTAAAGACAATATATATCTTACTCTTGAGAGTTAATGCTAGTGAAATTTTGATTTGTACGAAAGAAGAAATTCAACCTTTTTAATAGGAAAATGGTTTATTGTTTGACACATAATTTTCTGTTATGCCGCTGCCATATATTTATATAATTTGTGGAAGTTTGAAGGCTTGAAGTAGAGAGAAAATAAGAATATCTAAATGTTATGAATGCTTAAATGAACGAGTACAAATAAGAAATAGAGTAAATACCTTTTTGCTCCTTTACAAAAAAAAGCGATCCCCATTTTAGTTCCTGACAAAAAAAAAAAAAAATCTCGTAGTCCCTCACAAATTCAAAATACATTCACTTGGTTGATATTTTGATCCCTCACAAATTTCCAAAAGATCATTTTTTGTCTATAAAAAGGACGAATAAGGATTGGTTTTTTTTGTAAGGGACCAAAATGGGGATCACGTTTTTTGTAAAGGATCAAAAAGGGTATTTACTCTAAGAAATACAAGTTAATAGTCGAACCTTGAAATCTAATTAAATCTAAATATCAATGTAAGATATAATATCTCAACACTTCCTTCAAACTTAAGATGGCTTGATGATAGAAAGCCGTTTGAGTTTGTCTACTAAAACTTGGAAGCAATAAACTTGCCGAGTAAGCAAAGCCTCAGGGTTACGGTAGAGGATCCCGGGGTGGAATTGGGAGCTAAGGTAGAAAACAACATGATTTAGAGCGGCGTAGATTTGCCATAAATCTAGACGGAACAAAAACCACGTTGAATTTCTAATAAACAAGTGAAATAGATATATGAACAATACAAATTAAACAAGTCTCATTTGCAAATGTGCAATTCTTCATAAACAACAAGTGGAATACTCATATGAACAACCCAAATTAATTTCTAGTGGCCAGAGCTTGGCCAATTGTTGGAGGCAACCCTGACCTGGCGATTGTTATTGCGATTAAACTTTTGTCAAAAAATAAATAAATAAAGAGTATGTTTGTCGTTTTATCCAACAAACTTATTTTTATTTTGGTCCATGGAATGCAATGAAAATCTTATAATTTTTTGGTGTTTGAAATTTTCCCATAGATTCTGTTATGCCCAAGAGAAGACTATAGAAACTCTTCTTTTTTTCATTGGAAATGCTAGAGAATCTGGCTCTGATATCATGTGGGAAATTGAAGGATTTAAGTAGAGGCTTTGACAAAGGAATCAATGGAAAACTCTACCCCACTCTATTCGTTGATTGAGGGTCCATTTGGATCACCTTCTTACTTGTGGTGCTTCCCAAATCATGTTTAATTCTTGCACGGGACGAATGAGAACTGCGATCATTTAAGATTGTTCTTCATTTTCATTGGAGGTGCCAGAAAACCTAGCTGTGATACTATGTGTGAAATTGAAAGATTGAAGTAGAGGCTTTGACGAAGGAATTCATGGCAAACTCTACCCCGCTCCATTCGTTGATTGAGGGTCCATCCTTGATCACCTTTCGAGATTGCTTACACTTTCCATTACCTTCAGCAGGTGCTCGCATCCAAATCATGTTCAATTCTTGTACGGGTTGAATGGGAACTGCAATCATTCAAGAAGCAAAACAACATGGACTTTTTGTTGTTCTAGTCTCATTCGTCGATGAAAGGCAGTCCTCCGGGTATGACATTGTTGACACTTGACATCAATGGTTGTTGTTCTTCTTCTTCTTCTTCATTAGAAGCGCCAGAGAACCTGGCTCTAATATCATGTCGGAAATTAAAGGATTGAACTCTGACCCGCTCCATTCGTTGATTGAGGGTTCATCATTGATCACCTTTCGAGATTGCTTACACTGTCCATTACCTTCAGCAGGGGCTCGCATCCAAATCATGTTCAATTCTTGTATGAAACGAATGGGAACTGCGATCATTCAAGAAAACATGGACTTCTTGTTATTGAGGAATTGAAGTAGAAGCTTTGATGAAGGAATCGATGGCAAATTTTGCCCTGCTCCATTCGTTCATTGAGGGTCTATCCTTGATCGACCACCTTTGGAACTTACCTATGGTGCTTTCTATTACCTTAAGCAGGGGCTCGCGTCCCAATCATGTTCAATTATTGTACGGGATGAATGGGAACTGTGATCATTCAAGAAGCAGAACAACATGGACTTTTTGTTTTTTTAGTCAGTCTCATTCGTCGGTGAAAGGTAGTCCGGGTATATTAGCACGAATGGTTCTTCTTTTATTGGATGTGCTGAAGAACATGGCTCTGATACCATGTGGGAAACTAATGGATTGAAGTAGAGGCTTTGACGAAGGAATCCGTTGGCATTTACAGTCTCCTTATCCTTCTTCCTAAGCCTATCCTCATCAGCATTTTCCTCTTCCTTTGGTTGAGGAACTTCCTCACCTTGAAATTAGAACACTTATGAACCATCCACACCTCAAGCACCTGCAGGTTTATCTCATTAGTCTGTTTTAGTAAACTATAGATGATAAATAAAGACTTGAAATAAGATATGGCACATCTTCATCTAAGTACCTGATTAAATTCTTCTGCATCAATTTTTTAAGTACAGAACAAAATCTAAAACGTTATAAATGTCTTTGGTAATAGTGACATGATCATTGATTTGATTACATTTAATACCATTACTCGCTAAGAAATTAGCAGGGCGGAGTTGAATTGATATGTCTCGGCTATTCAGTCCTCTCGCTCTGATAACAAATGCGATACAAATCCTTAGAAACAAAGTTTTAGCCATCATATCAAAAGCTAAAATTAGTGGGTCTGGTTTCTCTCCTTAGCAACTTTCTGCCCATCCCTCATCATCTATAAATCGTGGCCGTCGAAATCTTGATCCAAGGGTCCAGAAGATTTTTTTTTTAAAAACGCGCGCTGTAATTTTTACCGCGGGCGGTTTTTTTAAAAATTCTTCTGGACCCTTGGATCAAGATTTCGACGGTTAGGATCGACTGTAAGGGATGAGCAGAAAGTTGCTTATGAGAGAATTCCCTCCCAAAATTAGTAGCAAAGGCACATCCCCCAATTCCATTAATAGGTCCATCAGTCTCCTATAACTTTATGATCCACCAGTATCAGCAGTTCAGTCCTCTTGCTCTGATACTAAATTTGATATCAAAGATAGGTGGGGTGGGGGACTATTAAACTTTAGAAAGTTGATATATATCGAGTAGGGTATACCATTTGTGTTGAAATCTTTTTGTTCTATCTTTTATGAACTTGTTGATGTTCCTTCTTTCTTTTTTTTAATCTTCTTGTGTTTATTCTTTTTCCTTAACTGTAAAGTACTTTTTATATTGACATCATTTGATCATTTACAAGAAAAAAAAAGTAAGGAAAATGAAATATATATGTTGACATCATTTTATATTGACATCATTTTATATTTATAAATAAAAATTAGTAAAAAGCTAAACGGTTAAATTGCATATGAGAGAAGCAACTTCCAATATATTGTTGGTTGAAGATATTTGCATTACCAGTTATTTAAAAAAAAAGGGTTAAAGTGTAAATTTGCCAACCAACTATATATTACCCAAGGAGCGTCTGACACAAATAACAATTGAGGGGAACAAAATTGTCAATCAACAATTAAAAAGTGAAAAAAAACACCAAATAACTATTAGAAAAAAAACAACTACCACAATTAAGTTAAAATATGATGCACTGGCATAGGACGGTGGCAAAAACATTGGAGAAAAGAGCGGTTAAGTCTTCTTGTTGGATAAGGCAAACACCAACAGAGATGGGACCCATGGGAGCAAGCGTTGTGGCAGCGGCGGTTGTTACTTGTGGCATCGGAGGGATGGAACCAGAGTACAAGGTGCGTTCCGATCGAAAGCTGTGGACTGCTGGATGAGTTCAAGAGGGTGAGTGAAACACCTGGCAACAATTGAAGCTTTGGAGACACCGACGTCGCCAACACTGTTACAGTCAATGGATGTTACAGTCAATGGAAGACGGAGACACCAAGACAATGACGAGATAATAATTCATTGGCGAATATGCACCAAATTGTGTTTTTTTTTTCACTTTTTAATTGTTGATTGGCAATTTTGGTCCTCTCAATTGTTATTTGTGTCAGACGCTCTTCAGGTAATAATTGGTTGGCAAATCTGCACCTTAACCCAAAAAAAAAAAAAACAAGAGAGATTTGCATGCGTGCCTGGATTTCTTTCTTTCTTCCAACCAACTTTTTACATTGTTTCGATTCATGAATCCATTTCTTGTCCGTGGAACACATTGTTCTGATTCTCCTGCGACATCATAAACCACTTGGAAAACACATCACTGATTTGCACTTGTATACCCACATGATTTTCTCGGCGCCAGTGGTCTTGTCATCGTCATCTTCGGTGGTGTTATCCGCAGCGGGGAATGATGTAAAGCGGCGCGAGTTTTCCATCATGGTACAGGAATTTTATCAATCTCATCCATTGTGCATTTACTAGCTAGTTGCTGCAAGCAGTGGCGTTTGGTCTAACCTTGATCTTTCTGCCGGCACTGGACCGTTTGAGTTGGCATTCAAGAAGTACATTCCCGTAATATGAGATAAAACTTATCTCGTATACCATAAAATACATTGGAAAAGCAGCTTTTACTGCCTTTCTAAACATGCACACAAGAAACTTCTGGGGAAGTAGGTTCAGCTGTCTCGGATAGGTTTGGCTTCTTTTCCCTTGGCTCGTGCTTATGTTCCAAACTTGTTGTGAGTATCAGCGAGTGCGACAACTTTCTTTCGTCTTCGTTTAGATGTCCTTTTTGTTTCTTTATCGGGTCATCTGTTTCTTCAACTGCTTTCTTTTAGTTCTTAATTATTGCTTTGTTTATGTGCTTTTCGTCTCCCTCTCAACATGGCAGCAAAGTGGGTTTCCTTCCTCATTAGTGTCATATTTGTGATTTTATTAAAAAAATAAAATATATTTTAGTAACTGCCAAATACTAGAAAATTGAAATGTGAGGGGGAACCTAAAGAATTTAATTAAGGGTAGTTTGGTATTTATGAATTTATATTCTAGTTTTTTTATTCTTTTAATATTTTTAAGATCCTTATTAAGGAATATCATTCTCTATATATATCATGGTTATTAAACGTACCTAGATCGAACCAGCCGGTTTAGATCGAAAACCGGCGAACCGGTCGTGAAACCGGTTCAGTCTGTCATAGAAACCGGGGTCATAGTTTTTCCCCCCCTCAAAAAACATCGATTGATGATGTTTGTAGGGAGAGAAACAGAGAGAGATGGAGAGAAACAAAGCTGATGAAAAACAGATCCAGTGAAAACAGAGCCAATGTGAACAGATCCGGTGAGAAGAGATAACACTAAAAGGGGAGAACGATAGTAATAGACTGAGTAGCAAGGAACCGAGGTCAACAGAACGCGTCGTCCCGATGCAAACAGATCTAGTCCTTTAGATCCAAAGACGCCGAGCACAGACCAAAAAATGCCGAGCAAGTGGGGGCCGTGTGTTGGCTAAGTGGAAGGTTCGAGTTGATTTTTTTTTTTTAAGCCGGACAAACATAGCTTTGAGAAAGAATTAAGAAGAGAATGCAAGTGAGAGGGAGGGAGAGACGAAAAACGAAGGGTTCGAGCAAAAGGAAACCTGAAAGAAGACAGAAAAGAAGATGAGAGAAAAAGCATTACAAAGAGAAGTGAGAACAAAACTTGTTTTCATTACTTGCACGCCAATAGATAAGAGCCTAGGAAGTTTCAATGGTCAGGTTTGACAGTTTGCAGATAAAACACATTGGGCCTAGGGAAGTTTGCTCTTTTCTCAATGTAAAATATTTATTTACTTTATCATCTTATTATAATTTTATATTAATATATTAATAACATCAAATCTTCATTTCTTTTACCGGTTTGGTCCCGGTTTAATTCCGGTCTGACCCAATATTCCGACTGGTTCACTGATTGGTCGGTAACCAGAGCTTTACATTCTGACTAATCCAGATTCGACTCGCGTCACGTACCTGACTATGGTGGGTGAGTCTCCCAATGGGGTTGTTCTGCATTCACAAGATTCGAACTTGAAACCTTGTTTAAGCGACACAAACCGCTTACCACTTGTGCCAACCTCATTAATATTTATTGTTGTTGTTGTTGTTATTATTATTGCTGCTGCTATACTCATAACTATCGTTTCAGGATACCAATACATCGAATGAAGAAACGATTTTTTTTTTTTTGATAAACAGAAGAAACGAATTAATCCCTTGTGTTGTGTGGTCTTGAGGTCAAGAAAGCCCAAAACTGTATAAAACTCAGCCGAAATCTATGTTCGCTCCCACTGAGTGTGTTGGGCCCTCACACACGCTTGCCCTCTCATTCACATATTGTTTAGTTGGATTTATGTAAGTTAAAGAGAATTTCATTTTGTAATTCTAATTATATCATTTGATGTAATCAATATACACTCCTAGGATTCTATTACTGATGAATGAGGATGCAGACATTTTGTAATCAAGTGAAAATGGCATTATTACTATTATAATTTTTTAAACTGATGAAAATGCCCACCCAAAATACTGTTAAATATTAGATAATTTTAATTACGACCATTAAAAATTTATTAATATAGGAATTTAAGAAATATTAAAATATATCATCAAATAATATTCCTGTTATTAAATATTCAAAAAAATAACATTAACCTAACCTCCACTGTATAATATTTTCACCATTAAATATTAAAAAATTACAATGAACCCAATGTGTATACTGCATAGAATGAAAAAATTATCATGAATCCAACGTGTATATTATTATGTATAGACATAAGTAATTTTTTCCCGTTGCTATATTATTTCCATATATTTTCATGTTAGATGTAATTCAGCCAAACGTTTTTATATATATACAACATCTTTCCCTAATGATGAACAAAACAATTTATGTAATCGTCATTACATTGCATTACCTCCAATTCTGTGAACCAAATAGGCACCAAGAGATCCTCCAGTTTAGATCTAATTTTTTTCAATTGATGATTTTTAAATAAGGAATCAGTTTTTGAAAAAATATATTAGTTAAGAGATCATCCTTATTTTAAATTCTCTATCCATTAAAATATTTTTCATAAAAGTTAAAAAGTAAAAAAGAAAAACGAAATCTGGACGTGCATGTGTTGTTTCTGTGTCAGCATAGATAATTAATTTATGGAGGGTGACCAAATGCAACTTCCTGAGCCTCAAGTTTAATTCAATTGGCATGCTTTTCATTAACATGCTTGGGTTACTAAATAAAACCAATTAAGTGTTAAATTCAATCTTTTTTTTGGTGTCCTAAGAAAGGTTATCTTTCAAGTAATCAACGGCCCCGGACTAATCCGGACTGAGACCGGGTTGGCCCCTTTCGGGGGGAAGCCTCTACCACCCATGCATGCTGCATTCCCACGTCTCGAACTCAAGACCCGTGGTTAAGCTAGGACAACCCCTTACCAGCTGACCTAAACATTTGGTGGTTGTTAAATTCAATCTTGCACAGTTATATCCATCGACTATGACAGGTTGAAGACAATGGGGCTGAAGGATGATGCGTGAGCTCAGTTTTTTTTTTGTTTAAATCTTTTTTCCCTATCAGTAAATGTTGATACACAATATGGACAACCGATCACAAATTAAAACAAGTTATAAAGTGTCCCTATGATTTGTATGATCTATCAGTATACAAGTTTTATACACAGTTCGCACTATATGTCACTGAGACTTAAGTGCCAAGTTCTTGAGCTTGGCCTGAGAATTGGTGTAATAAGATCGGATCCTGTCCCAAAGCGTGAAACTATTATTACCTGCTACATATTCAACCATCACTGATTTTTTCGAGCCTTCTCTCATAAATTCTAGCTCTTTGGCAATGGTGGAGTTTGTACTGTCTGAGTCATCAAGCAGAGGTAATGAGTAAGAACCCTGAGACTCCAGGTTTTTTATCCACCCACGTAGTAAGAAATTTATGACCTGTTAATAACAAAGGCATTTATTTGGTCAGTGGCCATCTTGTTGAAAGAAAAAAAGGGCAAACAATGAAGGATCACAACCTAGAGAATAAAACTGACACGAGTTATATACCTCTCTAGTCACAAATATAAGTCACTTCTAACTAATTCAAGTGTACCAATAAAAACAGTTAAAAATATAAGATATGTCATGAAATTCAAGTGATTTCCAAAAAGGCCCTTCTTAGCTACATGCCTACATTGAACTTCATCATCATATTAATTTCTACTCTCTCACAATCCTTATTAAATATGAGCATATCTAGGAAAAAAAAATTAAATACTCCTTAAAACTATAAAATACCTTATAAAAAGGACTAAGAACACATTCTAAACGGCACCCTATAACAAGAACCGGAGTAGTATGTAATAAGACCAGACATGTGTTCTCGTGTATTATGCAGAATTTGATAACTTGTAAATAGTACAGCATGCTATATTTTTCATCCAATTCCAGTCTAGTCTACATACTAAACAGTCCATCAAACTACTCGACTACTTTGAGTTCAAAAGCAATAAGCACGAGACTCTTTTCATATGCATGCTTTATCTCACCTGAAATTGATAAACCCTTACATCTTCTATTTCTCATTTAGGCTGCTTAACCAAAGAATGACCCGAATAAAAACTCGACAGAATAAAAAAAACCAGCAAAGAGTAGATTTCTTGTTATTTCAGATGATCAGGATTCAGGACATATCTAAGAGTTCCATTCCTCTTAAGTCATCTCTAACATGTAAAGATAAGCAAGGTCCAAAAAAAAAGGGGGAAATCAGAAAGCATACTTTGAACATTGGAAATTTAAACCACCAGGAGCAGAATACAAATACAGAAGCCAATCAGGAAGGAAAAACATAAATATGTCAAAGCTGAGTCCCATGGGGAAGTATGCAGGATATGATTACTAGTGTCTTTATAATTGGCTTGATCTACCTATCCTATTTAGAATGTGCAAAGGAAAGAACACTTCCAAAATAATTAGTGAGGAATTGTGTACCTCTGGAACTTCATCATGAGGACAATGACCGGCCGGGCTGATTTGATAATATGGAGCTTCAGGAACCTTTCTTTTAACCTGAAATCCCCAAATTGGCCTCACCCATGGATCTTCTTTGCCATACATGAGGCAGATTGACACATTGTTGGCTCGACATCTAAAATGAAAACATCCTAGAAATATTTATCTTTGGAACAAAAAATAGAGATAATAATATCAATCAAGAGCCGATGAAGCAGTTTAATAGGTAGCAATGACACCTACCTAGATAATACATCGTCGAAGGATAATTCTGCCTGAGGAGCAAACATAATTGAAGCAAATGATGCAGCGGCAGCTGGATGCCTTGTCGTTTCAACTATACGCAAGAACACATTATCTACCTTTGTTGAATGATCTGCATAAACCTGCTTAAGTATCTCAGCGATACTTTTTGGATCACTAATTTTCTCCCACCTAAAGATAAACAAGATCAATTCTTCAATTCAAAAGCAGGTTTTGAATAGAGGAAAGGATGTCCAATGCAAAATAAATCTTGTTTTTGCTAAAAAATGAGACCTCTTAAGCCATTCAGAATACTTTTCCATCTAAGTTCTTTACATATGAATGGAAATGAAGCTTATGTGCTAGAAATAAGGAAATTAGAAGTTAATTTCTGGAAAGTGTAAAACAAGTCTGAAAAAAGCACAGGAATGAGGCAATTAAAAAGGTGAAGTGATACTCACAACAACTCTGTCAGCCTCTTCACACGTGGGGGTATAGGAAATGTTCCTGCCCATGGAAATATTTTTGCAAGTCCTGGATTTCTCACAGGATTTGGCAAAAATCCCCAAAACGGTGTTGCATTGAGCAATGTGACACCCTTTACTAAATGAGGATTACATGCTGCAAAATACAATGCAACAAATCCTCCTAATGAGTTGCCCACAATATAGACCGGTTCACCAATTACCTGAAAATCAATAGATGCCATTTCGATACTCAAATTCATTTGATGGAACCAATGTCCACAAGCAGATTATTAAATGAAGATATTGAAGAAGAATATCAATTTTTACATACTTATTACGTTAATCATCAACATAAAAAATAAACCTATAAGCTAATCATAAAAAACACTGCAGATTTCTAATGCATCAAGTTTCAAGGCCTTGGAGGAAAAACAGGAGGTACTGGAGAAGTAAAGATACAAATTTTTTATAGTTTTTGAAATACTTGAGCAAATTATGCTGTAGTTCAAAACATTAAGGCACTGTGTATCAATATCAACCCAACCAAGATAGGACAGCATCCATATAAATGAAAGTCAATAACCAGGCAATCCTAACTTTTGGCACAATTATGAAGGTGTTGCGGCAGAGCTACAGAATCATGACTGATCAACATGAGATAAGATCTGACAAGTAATCCATCAAACATAAATAAATGAAAGGAATTTCGAAAAAGAAGTAATGAAGAAAAGCCATTTGCTTGGTATAATTTGCAGCAAAACCATCTGCATGACATGACTTTCAGCACAGTGCTTGCAAAACAATAAACTCGCTGGAACAACTAGAGATCTTTTGTTATCAAATAAAACATGAACACAGCAGACGAATCATTGTGTACACATCACAAACCTTTTCTATAAAGTAGCGAACTTGATCCTGCCATAAATCCATAGAGTATACAAGCTTTTCAGCCCATGGTTCAGTTTCATCTCCAAAACCCCATGAAGAAGTTTTACCATTCGATGCACCACCTTTTTTAGACTGAAGTGTGGGATCTTCAAAAGGCAGTGACATCCCTTGACCTAGGAAATCCAGTGCCCATACTCTAAAGTCACGGCCCAAATCCTTCATTTGCTTCTCATAATGGAAAGCACCAACACCAAAACCAGGAAGAAAGAGAATCTGCGGGGATTCCAAATTTTCACAACCGGCCTTTTCATAGTGCACGTTAAGCTTTGGCTTCCAATTCCAATAGCAACTTCTTATCACAGCACCAGATTCCCCCTTCGGCTCATTTGGCAGACCAGGAATGCGAACCTTAGCAGCAGGTTGTTCTATTCCTGAGATATCTCTTACATCTCCTTCATCATCAATCACAAAACCATCATAGCCTCCACTATAAACCTTGGAATTATTTTGTTTAGAGCCTCTAAGAGTATTTAAGGACCTATGACCCCTTTCAATGTTATACAATCTAGAAACGGTGTTAAAATTATGAATTCCATGATTTCCAGCATTGGGAAACCCTAATTGTCGGGAATTGAAGCACCTCTCACTCAAGTTCAACTTTGAGTTTACCACATAGCAAAATGGTGCCAAACCATACGATAGAGTTTCCATGCCCAAAAACTGTAGTCTGCATTAAACAGCGATAGCAATTGAATCAGAACGAGTTCAACTCAATTTTCTTCATGATTATCATAGATAAAGGAGATGCAAAGTAGATTACTAGAGTAGATACTTCAAATCGTTTTTCCGACGCAATTAAATAAATATAACAAGGAAGGAAGGAAGCACAAAAAGAAATAATCACAAACTCAAGCGATAATGCATCGTTCCAATTTAATCGGAACTCTAGCCATACTGAATCGGGAATCAATACATCAATTCGTAGCTTTCAAACAAATTTCAAACGAAATTCATAATTATTAACTCAGGTAAGAAAAATCAAAATCATTAACCGGACAAAGCATCAAGAGATCTTAAGAATAAAAAAAGAAACCTTTAAATTAAAGAAAGGAGTAGCATGAGACTCTGCTGTCCACCAGGAGCTCAAGTTCATAAAAAAACAATTATTGGAAGACTGAGTAGAAGATCGAGAGATTACGTGTTCACCTACCTTTGCTTGGAAGGTTCTCCTTCCTTTATAAACCAAGAAAAAAAAGCATTTTTCCAATGAAAATGGAAAATATATAATAATACCAATCGCTTGGAAGGTTTCTGAAATATGGTAAATAGAATTTAAGGGTTAAACATGTGGTTTTTTTAAAAGTGTATCTAAGTGTTGTTTTTTTGTTTTTTGGTATGATATGGACTCGTATATGAGACTCATTTATTGAGTGGCCCAACAAGGACAATTTGTACTAGGATCAGCCTATAATGAAGGAAGATCATAATCAGCCTATAATCAAAGTGTGGTAGCACAAATACATGGGTTAGGAGGCGCACAAAGCCCAAGAATCCAAACCCTAAGGTAACTTCTATAAATAGGAGGTTAACTTAAAAGATACACATCCTCTATTTATTCTCATTTACTATTCAGCTTCACTGTGCACACACCCCACCCTTTTTTGTCTAAACGTCATATACGTGCACAATGATCCTTTATTCTCCTCGGTATCTGCCTTATAGATATCCTGGAGTAATCATCTTCTCTTCGGTATCTGCTTTATAAATATCTTAGAATATTTGTCTGATCCAATATCAATATACTAGCCCATCGGCTAGACATATGTGTTCTTATACAGAACAGTGTAAGAGTGACTATATGGTTACAAAAGTTGCGTAAAAATATCCATTGACCATTAGTTTGTTTTTTTAAGGCTAATATGGACGATGACTCAGCTAAATTTCATCACAGCTGGCAATGAAGAACTGGAAAAAATTACAGAAAAGGGCCTAGATAGTTTTGAAAATTATATAAAGTCGGCGACGATGGCAAGGAGGCAGAGATGAGTAGCTCGTTGGGTAAGATTGAGATTGAGAGAGAGAAAGGGAGTTGGAGAGGAACAATAATTTACAAAATATCTATGTCATTTTATGTAATTTTATCCCGTTTTTTTTACTGTCAGCTAGGATGAAATTTAGCTGAATCATTGTCTATGTTAGCCTTAAAAATACAAAAAAAAATCAAACCAACGATCAATGAGTATTTTTACTCTACTTTTATAACCACATAATCACTTTTTTTTTTTTAAAAAAAAAAAAACACTTAGTGTTTTTGGAAAAACCACACTTTTTGCACTTCAACCCAAAATTTAAATTTTGACCCCATCGAAGATCAACTCCACGGGGAAAGGATAAGTCTGATATTACAAAAAAATTTCGTCACTTTAAAAAAAATGAATTTATTCTTTTTAATTTATATTTTAATACTAAATTTAGAGAATTTCGTACCTTTTAGAGCACGCCAAGCTAAGCAAGAGTATCATTCTTGTTTGTTTGGATCCGGTTTCTCTCACATGCCCTTCTCTCATTATCCCTCCTCATTCTAATCCTGACCGTCCAAATTTGGATGCAACGGCCCAAAAAAATTTTGGTTCACACCGCATGCGGTATGGTTACCGCATGCGATGTGAACCAAAATTTTTTTGGGCCGTTGGATCCAGATTTGGACGGCCGAGATTGGACTGTGAGGGATGGGGAGAGAGTACGCCAATGAGAGAATCTCCTCCCTTCTTGTTTAGGTTTAGGTTGACTGATGAATTTGACTTGAGTCGAGTGATTTTGGATTAGGTGAAGTTTATTTATTCTCCTAGTTTAGATTTAGGTTAATTGATCAGCTTCACTTTAGCCGGGTTATTTCGGAATAGGTGAGTGTATTTTGTTAGTGTTATTAAAAAAAATACCAATTTATTACTCCCTTAATTAAACATTAAGATTGTTGGCCAAAAAAAAAATAAAAAAAATCTAAGAGTCAAGGTCTAAGAATATAGTTAAAGCACATATCACTTCCTTGTTAATTGAAATCATCATGTTTTACCTCGTAAAATATATTCCCTCAGTTTTGGAGGGATTAAGAAGAAGAGTTAAATTAGTTAATTTTACTCATTTTTTAAAATATCATTATATAAATTTAAGGGCCTGTTTGGATGGGATTTTTTGATTAAAAAAAAGCACTTTTTTAATGCAAAAATAAATGATTTTTAATTAATTTATGTGTTTAGATTATATTTTTTTAAAAAAAAAGGCAAAATGCTGCTTTTTTAAAAGTTTCAATTTGGAGTTTAAAAAAAAAGCACTACAAAAAAAACACTTTTTAAAAGCCCATCCAAACTATAAGTAAAAGTGAATTACAACCTCACCACATATCTCTCCTACCAATTTTCCTTTCCACATGCTTTTTAATTGAAATAATGGTTTTACTATATAAACATATATGTGTATATACATATAGATCTATCTACATACATACATACACACACGCGCGACACACACATACCCATATATCTACACACACAGAGATATATATATATATATGTGTGTGTGTGTGTTTGTGTATGGACACACACACATATATATCTACATACATATATATTGACACACATAAACACATATATATGTACACACATATATACATACATATATATATATAAATACTCCTAATAATAAATATAAATAGGGGTATTATAGGAAAAAATTGACAAAAGTTAAAACTTGCTCTTATAATTAGGACGAAAACCAACTCCAAAATGTGTTCCTATAATTAGGACCGGATGGAGTAATAATTACTTCTCTGATCCTAAATATAGGACATAATTTGTAGTACAAATTATACTATAAAATATATCTTGTATTTAGGATCGGAAATAGTATCTTATAAATTTTGCTTGCAATAAGAAGTTATGAATGCCTATGAATTTAGTTTTAATTCTTGGCACTCCTGAAACTTCATATTGCATTAATTCTGAAGATGTTTATCTTGAAGGATAATTCAATTACCAATTTTAAAAAGAAATAACTAAAAAGAAAAATACATAATAAACATTGTCTCTACTTAAACTTGGAATTGATTGAATTAGGCTCAACAAAAATGGAGCTAGCCCCAAGATGAACTGGACTGGGTATTAGAACCAACTCCAACTTTTGTACTTCCCTAGTGGTAAATGCTTTTTTAGTGGTATTTTATATATCAATTAAATTATAAAAAGTAAGAAAAAAAATACTTCATCTAGAATCTTCTAACTTTCTCTAATACAAGCCCACATAATATAATTGTACTAAAAATGTAATAACAAAGTTATATTTAAAATATTATATGATTAGAAATATTGTTATACCCGTTTATATTCTATGTTAGTACTAGTATATGAGAAGTATTGTTGGGCAGCCTTCTGCCTTAATATTCATATACTACATGTTGGCCAAAAAAAATATTCATAAACTATTCTACAATAATATTCAATTAAAATTGGATATTTTTGAATAAAATTGCGTGAAAAAATAAAACGTGAAATTGGGATAGCAAAATTTTAGTTTTAGTTTTGATTATGAAAATGAAAAACAGCAACATTAATATTAATAACTATAAATACACACACACACACTCACATATTATATAATAATAAGCTGTGGGTAGATGTGGAAATAGGTCAGGAGCCTGATAAAAGCCTGGTCAGGCTTGACCTGTCAGGCTAAAAGGCTAGACCAAAACCTGTTTTTTCTTAACAGGCCAAACCTAGGCCTCCAAATAAGCCTATTAGGCCTGACAGACCGGCCTGTTAAAAATAATTAAAAAAAACATTAATTAATATCCCTTTGGCCGGTTTACATTAGGTTTATTGTCGGCCTGTATACTGTAGGTCTGTTTACATTAGGCCTGTTGTCGGCCTGTATACTGTAGGCTTGTTTCCGGTCTGTTTACATTTGACCTATTTTCGGTATGTAGAAAATATAAGCCTCTTAACAGGCCACAGGTCAGGCCAGGCTCAGGCCAAAATTTTAGCCTATAACAGGCCACAGGCCAGGCTCATGACACTTCCTTATATAATAGGCCTAACCTGTTAAGGGTGAGGCCTGACTTGTTTTCACCCCTAGTTGTGGGAAGCGGACCAGGTGAGTTAACGTGAATGACAAGATTTCGTTTGCGTGGATGGATGAGCGACATTGAGAGACACTGTGTCGTTTTGTGCTTTGTGTTACTGTGTTCTCACTTCTTTTGCATCCACCTCACAACTCTCTTGTCGTTTTGATGACGACACTGATTGATGCCGAACTTCCTTCTGGACCAAACAGGCTTGTCACTGTTTCACATGCCCTGTTTCATTTCAAAAGAAATACTACATATAATGCGAAACTTGTTCTCAAATTAAAATAAATAAAAATCTGGTATATGATTAAAACTATACAAACCGAATTGCAGTTGGTTAAAATTGAGAGATTGAATTATAACCGAATTAAAATTGTAGGAACTGAACTGTATCAAATTAAAGTATAAGAATTGGGTTACAAGGGTCAAAACTTTATAACTAAATGATTAATCAATGTATCATACAATACCACTCTGGTTTTATTTATAAGTCCTTTTTGATCAAAAAAATTTGGTACTATTTATAAGTCATTTTTTATCAAATAAATGAGATTGTGACAATTTTGTCCACATTAATTGCACCAATGAAAATAGAGAGAGAAGAAAAAGTTGAAAAATACTCATACATAAATGAGGGTAAAGTCGAAAATTTACCCCATATTCATTAAGCCAACTATCTCTCATTGGTATGTGTGATTTGGTCAAAAGAGACTTATAAATAGGACCAGAGTAGTACCTCTTCACCATCTCGGTTACTAGAAATCAGCTCACTATCACCCACAAATAAGGGTGGAAACAAGTCAAGTAGCCTATGAGAGACCTATGACTTGGCCTGTTAAGGGTTTGATCAAACCTAACCTATTAATAAAAAAGGCCAAACTAAGACCTATTTAAAGGCTTGTTTTGGTTAACAGGCTAGACCTAGGCTTACTAAAAAGCCTATTAGGTTGACCTAGTAAGCCTAGGTCTGACCTAGGCCTGTTTCTCTATCCTAACTAAAAAAAAAGTTAATTACTCAATTTTAAAAAAAGTAATTTCCTATATGACAAAAAAAAGTAATTATTCTATCTTGAAAAAAAATGTAATTGTATTAAAAAAAATATCTTAACAAGCTTGATCTAAACATGTCTAATTTTCGCTGATATTCAGTGCTTAATCTTAACCGGCCTCCGGCCAAGCCTTTGTACATTCTAGGCTTAACCTGAAAATAAGACATATAACAGACCACATGCCAGCCTCAAACTACTTGTTGCAAAATATGCCGAGCCTGCTAAGAGTAAGAGTGAAGCCTGCATGACCTGTTTCCACTTTCCACCATTGCTACAGACACAAATCACTGTAGCTAACAGTGTTGCGGCTTGCATTTTAAAAACAAAAGGCTTGGGGCTTCGTTCCAAGCCGATGGCTCAATAACAATGTTCTCCAGCTTGGTGACCCTGCCATATTGGAAGGGTTTTATATACTGTTCTACTGACTTTCACATTCGAAATTCAGCCGCGAAAGAAGAGCACCAGCCTCTGTTGCATTGAGAAGCTCCAGGTCTGTCTAGACAAGCAATACTCTGTTTTGATATTTTTGTTCCTTCTTATGCCCCTTAATTTCATTTGCTTCCAAGGATGAGGCCGTTGCTGCAAATATATCTTGACTTTCTCTGCCTCCTCAATTCGCAAGGGATGCTTATGATGTATAGACAGACCTGATATTATATGTAGGATGATAAAGCTTTATGTCATAGGTTATAACATGTGCTCTGTACTTTAGTTTTTCCCTCTTATATTATCAAAAACTACTGTGGCTAACAAACGTAGAATTTATTGCTTGCAAGTCTTTCAACTCGTGTTTCTAGCACTCATTGCTGCAATATATGATAATGAACTTCCACATGCTTTGTTCTTACATGAAACATTGGGTTTTCTGCCAAACATATTGTTGATAAATTATCACAGTACAAGGGAATTGATCCTTCTATGGATTGATGCAGGTCTGCTAATAGCTGCACAAGCCAAGTGCTTTCTTGAACTGTCATGGCTGTTGCTCGTAGAGCTGGGAATCAGGGCCGGCCCGGCCCGACAGGGCCTGGCCCTACAGGGCCAGGGCCTAACAAGGTCGGCCCTACAGGGCCTGAAGTAAGAAAAACATCTGTTTTTCAAAGCCCGGCCCGATAATACCAGGGCCGGGGCCGGCCCTACAGGGCCTGAAAATTACTATTCCAAATTTTAACTATCTTTCCTTCAATTTTTTTCAAAGAAATATAATTAGTAAATTGCAACCATTAAAGTTCTAATCTATCAAATAAATGTCATTAACATTAATATCTAAACAATATAAATCATTCAACAAATAAACACATTCATTAATCCATAGTAAAAAACAAATAAACACAGAATATGTTTTTTTCCTTTTTTCAAAAAATATTAAACAGATATTGCTTTATGTATGCCCATGACAAAATGCATTTCCCTCTCGTAATTTTGTGTGTGTCTGCAGATTCCTTCGGTTCATGCATGATTTTACTGACAGGTAAAAATAATTATACTTATTTTACACAAAATATATTTATAATTTATTACTTCTATAATATTGTAATACCAAAGTATGTGTTTATTTAATATAAAAACACCCCTTCCTTAAAATTTATAATAACAAATTATGTGTTTTAATACAGAATAATAATAAACATAAAAAAGGGTTATAGTTTAAACTAAAAAAATCTAAGTAATTACAAATAAACACATTCATTAAGTGGAAATCTAAGTAATTTTTTTTAAGCTACAGTTAAACGGGCCTGCAGGGCCGGCCCGAGGCCCTGCAGGGCTGGCCCGATTAAGCCCGAGGCCCTACAGGGCGGCCTGCAGGCCAATTTCAAATTTCTGCCCTATTTTTCAAGCCCGAGCCCTCCAGGGCCAGGGCTTAAACGGGCCGGCCCGATGGGCTTGGCCCGATTTCCCGGCTCTAGTTGCTCGGTACTTTGCTTCTATGATTGATAAAGACACAGTTGGTTGCCTCTTGTTGCTCCAAAGCCAAGCATAAACGCATACCAAGTAGTGGAATGTCGGTCCCTGCATAATCAGCATCACAATAGCCAACTAACTTCCCATCTCCACTTTTCTTATACATGATACCATACCCAAGTGTGCCTTTGATATAACTCAAAATCCTTCGAATGGCATCCAAGTGAGGCTTCTTAGGACTTTCCATGGTTCAGTTTCATCTCCAAAACCCCATGAAGAAGTTTTACCATTAGATGCACCACCTTCTTTAGACTGAAGTGTGGGATCTTCAAAAGGCAGTGACATCCCTTGACCTAGGAAATCCAGTGCCCATACTCTAAAGTCACGGCCCAAATCCTTCATTTGCTTCTCATAATGGAAAGCACCAACACCAAAACCAGGAAGAAAGAGAATCTGCGGGGATTCCAAATTTTCACAGCCGGCCTTTTCACAGTGCACGTTAAGCTTTGGCTTCCACTTCCAAAAGCAACTTCTTATCACAGCACCAGATTCCCCCTTTGGCTCATTTGGCAGACCAGGAATGCGAACCTTAGCAGCAGGTTGTTCTATTCCTGAGATATCTCTTACATCTCCTTCATCATCAATCAAAAAACCATCATAGCCTCCACTAATATAAACCTTGGAGTTATTTTGTTTAAAGCCTCTAAGAGTATTTAAGGACCTATGACATCTTTCAATGTTATAGAATCTAGAAAGTAGAAACGGTGTTAAAATTATGAATTCCATGATTTCCAGCATTGGGAAACCCTAATTGTCGGGAATTGAAGCACCTCTCACTCAAATTCCACTTTGAGTTTACCACATACCAAAATGGTGCCAAACCATACGATAGAGTTTCCATGCCCAAAAACTATAGTCTGCATTAAGCAGCAATAGCAATTGAATCAGAACGAGTTCAACTCAATTTTCTTCATGATTATCATAGATAAAGGAGATGCAAAGTAGACTACTAGAGTAGATACTTCAAATCGTTTTTCCAACGCAATTCAGGTAAATAAAAATAACAAGGAAGGAAGGAAGCACAAAAAAAACATAATCACAAACTCAAGCGATACTGCTTCGTTCCAATTTTATCGGAACTCAAGCCATATTGAGTCGGGAATCAATACATCAATTCGTAGCTTTCGAACAAAATTTCAAACGAAATTCATAATTATTAACTCAGGTAAAAAAAAAAATCATAATTATTAACCGGACACAGTATCAAGTAGCATCAAGAGATCTTGAGAATAAAAAAACAAAAAAAAAAACCTTTAAATTAAAGAAAGAAGTAGCATGAGATTCTGCTGCACAACAGGAGCTCAAGTTCATAAAAAAAATTTATTGGAAGACTGAGGAGAAGATCGAGAGCTTACGTGTTCATCTAGCTTTTCTTGGAACGCTCTCCTTCCATTATAAACCAAGAAAAAAAAAAACATTTTTCCAATGAAAATGGAAATTATCTGCAATAATACCAAACGCTTGGAAGCTTTCTGAAATAGTATGGTAAATAAAATTTAGGGTGGAGATGTAAAATACACAAGTACTTTACTTGAACGTCTAATAAATTACATCTAATAAATTAGGTGTAAAAATACGGTTTGATGGTTAAATTTGACTTTTTTTGTTTATCGGACGATGAAGTGGCTTCCTGCAAAAATATACATGTGGTTTGACTAAAGAGCGTCCAACACCAAGTGTTTTTTTTTTCAATTTAATAATTTTATTTTAATTAAAGGAAAATTATTATTTCTCTAGATATAATTTTTGGGAGGCTAAATTTTTTCTTCTAATTTATCATTTTGGAAAGGAAGATGTATTCAATGGGTAAAACAGTAAAAAATTTATTTCCATAATTTTTTTTAAAAATCCTTATTAAATTTTCTAAATAATAATTGATAAATGAGTATTTATGCATTTGAAATTTGATATTATAAATAATATATTTACTTAAAAATAATTTCAATTTTTTGAAAAATAAATAGTTAAAGAAATAATTATTAAATTAAATATATTTAATAATATAAAATATAATTTTAATTAAATATAGTATTTATAATTTCAAATGCATAAATACTCATTTATTAATTACTAATTAGAAAATTTAATAAGGATTTTTGTAACAAAAAATAAAATATATTATGAAAATAAAAAATTTGGCCTTCCAAGAGTTATATCTAGAGAAATAATAATTTTCCTTTAATTTAAATAAAATTATTAAATTAAAAAAAAGGAACTTGATGTTGGACGCTCTTTTTGCCAAACTAGATGTGTATTTTTGCACCTTTGAAATCTACGTCATCGTTCAGTCAGCAAAAAAAGTCAAACTTAACGGTTAAACAATATTTTTACACCTAAATTGTAATTATGTGTGCACTTTTACATCTAAAAAAAGTACTTAGTGTTGGACACTCTTCAGAGTAAAGCACATGTACTTTTTTTCACATTAACCCTAAAATTTAAATTATGATCCCATTGAAGATCAACTCCACGAGAAAGGATAAGTCATGATATTACAATTTTTTTTGTCACTTTAAAAAAATGAATTTATTCTTTTATGGGTTAATGTGTAAAAATACACATGTGGTTTTCCCAAAAGTATACCCAACACCAAATACTTTTTTCGGTGTAAAAGTAATTATGTGGTTACAAAAGTATATCAAAAATATCATTGACCGTTAGTTTGATTTTTTTGTATTTTTAAGGATGACATGGATGATGATTCAGTTAAATTTCATCTCAGCTGGCGGTGGAGAAAATTATAGAAAAGGGCTTGGATAGTTTCGAAAATTAAAGAAAGGCGGCAACAATAGTGAAGAGGCGGAGAGGGGCGGTTCGATGGTTAAGATTGAGATTGAGAGAGAGAAGGGGAATTGGAGAGAAAAGGGCTAAACTGTAATTTCAAAAATATCTATGTCATTTTATATAATTTTCTCTAGTTTTTTTTTTTTTTACTGCCAGTTGAGATTAAATTTAGCCGAGTATTGTCCATGTCATCCTTAAAAATACAAAAAAGTCAAACTATCGGTCAATGAATATTTTTGCTCCATTTTTGTAACCATAAAGTCACTTTTACACCAAAAAAAAAAGCACTTGGTGTTGAGTGCACTTTTAGGAAAACCACATGTATATTTTTGCACCTTAATCCTTCTTTTAGTTTTTTTTATATACTAAATTTAGAGAATCGTGTACATTTTAGAGCACACCAAGCTAAGCAAGAGTATCATTCTTGTTTAGGTTTAGGTTGATTGATGAATTTGACCTTAGTCGAGTGATTTTGGATTAGGTGAAGTTTATTTATTCTCCTCGTTTATATGTGTGTGTGTATATAATAAAGGGTTAGATAGGAGTGAATATAGTAGTTTAGGTTTAGGTTGATTTATCAACTTCACTTTAGCCGGGTTATTTTGGATTCGGTGAGTGTATTTTGTTAGTGTTATTAAAAAAAAAAAACTACCAATTTATTACTCCCTTAATTAAACATCAAGATTGTTGGCCCAAAAAAAAAAAAAAATCTAAGACTCAAGGTCTTAGAATATAGGTAAAGCAAATATTACTTCCTTGTTAATTGAAACTTATGGAGAAGGACGAGGAAGTGTTTTCCAAGGAATTGAAGGACCAAATGAAAGAATGATTTTATGAGGAGAAGGAGATTTCTCTGCCTCTTTTTGAGGAGCAGGAAAAACTTCTTGAATTGTTATTAAAGCTAAGTATGCCAGAAGAAAGATTGAAGGCTCTTGTCGTCCTTGGAAGGATGCTTTAGTTCTTACTTTGTTAGGGAAGTCAATGAGCTTAGCAATGTTGAAAGATAGGGTTGCTTGGATTCTTAGATCAAGAAGCTTTGACCTCATTGATTTACCAAACAACTATTTTGTGTTTTGAATAGAGAATAAAGATCTGCGCATGATGAGATTATTGTTTGATGGTCCTTGGCTAATTCAAGGGCATTATTTAGCAGTGCAGATATGGAGCCCTAATTTCAACCCTTATTATAATAAGGTTCAAAAAGAGGCAGTTTTGGTTCGTATTCCTATGCTTTCAATGCAAGTTTATGCTGAAAATTGCTTACTTGAAGTAGGAAACATGATTGGAAAGGCCCTCAAGGTGGACATTAATACCTTAGCAGAATGCCATAATCGGAATATGATGGTGGAGAGAGGGAAGTTTGCGAGAGTGAGTGTTGAAGTGGATTTGAATCAAGCTCCAAAATCTAGGTTTGTCATTAGATCTACAATTTAGATTGTGAAATATGAGGGACTTGATTGAATTTGTTTTAAGAGTGGTAAATATGGACATTCTCGAGAGAAGTGCTCGCTAGTTTTAAACTTAGGGGAGAATCCGCCAGAGAAATCTATGCCAGAGGGAACTCTAGAAATGTTTCAGAAAACCATATGTGCTGCCATGCTCAGATAAAACCCTTGGTAAGTGTGCTAGGTGTTAACTCAGAGGACAAATTTAGCTCATGGATGATAGCAAAAAACAATTTTAGAAAAAGAAGCCACAAATTAGAGGCAGAAAGGAGGTCGAGAAAACTTTATAAGGATAATAAGACAAATGGAAAGGGGAAGAAATCTGCCTCAAGTACAAGGTTTGACGTGTTGCAGGAGGTAGAGGATCATATCTTTTCAAAATGTGTGGATCTCCATAGAAAGATGGAAGTTGCTATGACAGTATGGAGAAGGAAAGAGGTTGAGGCTCTATTATCTAATAAGGAAGGAGTTGTTGGGGATAAAGAAAGAGAGAATTTGAATCTTGATAAAGGTGAAAAAGGTATAATGCTGCTTGGGGAGTCTCACATAAAGTCATCTACGGATAGAGAAAAGAAGGAGAAGGGGAAGATAGTGAAAGAAAAGGAGGGTAAGGTCAACAGTATCCTAGTGAGCTAGCCATTAATTTTAGGCGAAGCTATTCCTTTACAACAATCTGAACTCCAAACAAGCAAGTAAAAAGTAAATGTTTCTAATCAAAGGGCCAATTGGTTATCCTCTGTGATTAATAAGAAGAAAGCAATAAGGGCCCACAATATTATTATTCGATCTATTAATCCAATAAAGCTTTCCAAAACCTGTGAAATGAAGGAGCAAGCCGACAGAGAAAAGAAGAAATATGAAGAGGAGAAAAGAATGCCATGCAACTAGGAGATTGTGATTTCTTGTAGGAACAATAGATCACCTAACTATCAGGACCTAAAGGTGATGGCTCGAAATGCATCACACAATAAGGAACTCAATGGTCAATGTTATGTAGCCCAACATGTGAAGAGCAATGATGTTGATGATGGAGAAGAGGACTTGGAAATTGTGTCGTCATTTCTGTAAGTAGAAGCATTTCTTTGAGTTTCTTGTTCTGCTGTTTATTTATTATGAACATATTGTCTTGGAATTGTCGTGGTGCTACGGCTAAATTGTTCCCTAGCAGAGTTAGAGATTTAATTCGGGAAAGGGATATCCATATTCTTGTTTTGATTGAAACAAGAGTTAGTAGTTTTAAAGCTGATAGAACTATGAGGAAATTGGGTTAAAGTAACTGGATACATTTGGAAGGCACGGGTTATGCGGGTGGTATTTAGATTCTCTTGGCATGATGATTATGTTTCTATTAACTATGCTTCTTCATTTACTCAATTGATGCATGTTCAAGTTGAACCTAAGAACTCATCTCAAAAGTTCTTCTTAACTTGTGTCTACGGTGAGCTGTGGTGTAATCTCTAGAGAATATTATTGAATGATTTAATTTCTATTAATCATGGGATGAACGATCCTTGGATGGTGGACGTTCCCAAAATGGGTACTGTACTCTCGGTTCAATGCTTATTTGTCGTCTGAAGATAAAAAAAAAGGAGGTGCACAACCTAATGTTTGATCAATGAGACTTTTTGGAGAATGTGATCAGTAGTGTCAATTTATTGAACTAGATTTCACGAGAGATAAATATACTTGGAAAGGAACCTCATGAATGAAAAGATTGATGGGTCTTTGTTAATGATCATTGGAATTCTTGCTACCCAAGTGCAAAAGGATTTCACCTAAGTAAATATGGTTCAGATCATCGGCTGCAACCTATGAAGTGTTCTCCAAATGATAATCATAGATCCCTTGCACCTTAATTCAAATGTCAAGCTACATGGCTAATAGAGTAGGGTTTTAGAGATATAGTGCAATAGGATTGGGACCATGATCATTGGACTGAGAACATCTTTTCCTTTACTAAAAAGCCACAGAATGGAACAGGACTAGAGTGGGGAATATACTCGCAAGAAAGCGACAACTGTTAAAATGAATTGAAGGAGTTGAAAGGGTGAGATCTAGGAGGGATAGTGAATACTTAATGCAAACCGAAAAGGAGTTGTGTAAGGACTACAATAGGGCATTAGCACAAGAGGAGCTCCTTTGGTTTCAAAAGTCAAGATGCAATTGGCTGAAATGAGGAGATAAGAATAGTAAATTCTTTCATGCATCTACCATTGTTAGGCGGCGGAAGAACTCAATTGAAGATCTAAAGGATACTTATGGAGAGTGAATATTTGACCAGAGGGATCTTAAGAATATGGAAATTGATTTTTATCAAGAACTTTACTGTACTGATTTAACTCCTCAGACATAATTTAACCCTCGGCATGGATTTCCTAGTCTCTCTGTAGAAGAAGCGGTAATGCTTTTTGCGGATATCAGTATTTAGGAAGTTAGGTTAGCGGTCTTTGATATTGGTGCATTTAAGGCTCTGAGACCTGATGGAATTCAAGCCTTCTTTTACCATGAATATTGGCACATTATCGATGATTCGCTATATAGGATGGTGCAATAGATGTATGATGATCCATCCAAATTAAGGGGGATGAAAGGTACCAATATTGTTCTTATTTCCAAGGTGGAAAACCCAGACACAATCTGGGACTTTAGACCGATTTCCTTGTGTAATGTGAGCTACAAAGTAATTTCTAAGGTACTCAACAAGAGGCTTTGTTTGATCATGAGCAAGGTGGTTGGTATAGCCGGGAAATCGGGCCGAGCCTATTGGGTCGACCTTTTTAAGCCTTGGCCCTTCAAGGGTCAGGCTTATATAATTGTGTCTCCAAATGAAGTCAGGCCTAAAATTGCCAGTCCTGTAGGGACGTGAGTTTAAAAGGGTCGGCCATGTTAGGCCTGTTTTCTTTTTAACTTACCCAGTTAGCAGTTGCCCACTTACCCACTTGCCCTGCTAACTAAGTTTGATCGTGAAGAAAGCTACTTACCTGTCTTGTTGCCCAGTACTTACTTACTCAATCACTCTCACAGTCTCACTCATTTTTGTCATTCACTTCACGCCTCTACTCGAAGATTTTATTATTTGTTGCATATAAAGATTATGGATGTATTCATGATGCAGGAGAAGAGATTCTTGATATTTTTACCCAAAAAGCAGAGTCTACTACTTGAAGTGAAACACAATCAAATGTTTTTTAAATCAATGATAGTGGCGAAGAAAATGAAAACAATAGCCATCATACTCATGTTGTTTAGTGGTAAGCTTTTTATACTTTGTGTAAGTTATTAGTGGGCAATAGTTTACTTTTGATTATAAATTCGTGACTTCTTTGTTTGTTGCATGATGCGTGTTGTTTAAACCATAATGTTGACAACATTTATTTGATAAATTTAAACTTTAATTGTTGTAATTTACTATTTATATTTCTTTTAAAAAAGCAAGAAAAATAGTTAAATTTTTAAAATATAGCTTTTGACCCTGGCTCGTATGCTCTCGGGCCGGACTTTGAAAAATAGATGTTTTTCTTACTCCATGGCCTAAAAGGGCCCTTTTAGGCCCTAGCTCTTCAAAGGCCGACCTTGATTCCCAGTTTTAGTGGTTGGTAGTCATCAATGCAGTTTTATCGCGGGTAGATAGAGCAGTGATAATATAATCATCACACAAGAAGTAATCAACTCAATGAATAGAAAAACAGGTTCTTCTGATTCGTTGGCTTTGAAGGTTGATTTGGAGAAAGTTTATGGCATATTGGAATGGTCATTTATCAATGATACTTTGAGGGCGGTTGGTATTGAAGGAAAAATGTATGAGCTTATTATGGCATGTGTCTCCTATTCTTCACTTTAAGTGCTTTGGCATGGTGAACCTAAATAGTCTTTTTGCCCTTCTAGAAGGATCAGGCAGGATGACCCCATTTCCCCTTATATATTCACTCTTTACATGGAGTGACTTCATCATATTATTCAAGATGTCGTTGATGAAAGGTTATGGACTCCTATTAGGTTTAATACAAGAGGGTCATTGCTGTCTCATCTATTCTTTTCTGATGACTTGATCCTCTTTAGAGAGGCATCCAACTTTCAAGTGGAAACTATGTTTGATTGTTTGGATATTTTTTGTGGTGTATCGGGACATAAAATGAATAGAGAAAAGACTAAGATATGTTTTTTCCAGAATGTTCATTCGTCGAGAACCATGGACTTAAGTAGAAAAATGGGGCCTAGATTAATAGAAGATTTGGGAAAATATTTGGGTGTTCCATTCATCCATAAAAGAGCTTCTTATCTAACATTTTCACCACTTATTGAGAACACTAAGAAGAGGTTTTCTGGGTGGAAGAAAGGATATCTAAATATTGTTAGTAGAACTACCCTCATAAAGGATATGCTATCAACATTTCCCACATACTACATGCAAACCATATTACTCCCTAAGCGCATAGTCAAGAAACTGGAACAAAGCAGTAGAGGTTTCCTATGGGGGATACTGAAGAAAACCGGAAGTTACACTTAATCTCATGGGATCAAGTACAACAAGAAAAGAATACAAGAGGATTGGGAATTAGAAATTTACGGAAACATAATAAAGTCTTTATCATGAAACTGTGTTGGGGACCAATATGTAGTAGAGAGGCCTTATGGGTGAAAGTGCTTAGAGCTAAATATAATTGTGGTGATAATGATATTCTAGATGTGAAGAAGCAAAGGAACTCATCCCTAATATAGAGAGGAATTAATACTGTTTGGGGAAAGTTTCGAAATGGTATTGGGAAGAAAATTGGGAATGGTCGGTCTTCGTCTTTTTGGCTTGACAATTGGTCTGACATGAACAGACCTTTCATTGATTTGGTTCAGGGTTATAAGCATCTTATTGATCGTAATGAGAGTGTGGCTGAGTATGTGTTGCAAAGGGGTGAGTAGAATAGAAGGAAGATGGAGTACTGGTTTCCTTCCTGTGTAATCGATTGAATTGTCGGTGAGCACTGTAACATCCTTAAATTTTAAGGCTTAGAGTTAATTGTAGTTTAAGTTTTACTTAGTCAAAGGATTAGAATAAATTAATAATTTAAAATAAAGAATCAAGTATAAAAAAATGAAAATACATCCTTAAAATAATTCCTCTAAATATATGGTTGTGTATATAAATATATCTTAGTATGAGAATAAAAAAAAATATATAAAACAAAAAATGTTGTATGAATATTTTAAGTATTGATTATTTTATCTTTTATATATATATATATATATATATATATATATATATATATATATATATATATATATATGGGGAGCTAAACCCTAGACCCCACCCCTATAAGTGCTCCTTTTTCTGTTGAATCCGCAGACACTCTCACGCCGGATCCTCACCCCAGCTGCAAGGTGTATTTGTTTCTCTTATCAATATTTTATCTTGTCTTGTCACGAACACTGTTTATTCTTTTTGACAAAAAAAAAAAGTTATATATATAGTTACACACTCCATTTCTCTTTCACTGTAGAGACTAGAGGGTGTGTGGGTATCTTTTTACCTTGTTTATTTGTATCTTCATGACCCCACGTTTTTGCTTACTCCATCACTGTTTGTCTTCAATGCTTCACAACCCATGATGTGTTTTTTTTCTTCCTTGATATTTTCCTGACAGTTGCATATTTTACTCTCTCTCATGGTATGTGCACTTTATTTGAAATTCTTGAACCAGCTCCCTCCTTTTATTCCTTTTTTTTTGGGGTCAAAACTTCTTTTATTCAGTTCCCTGGCAGTTTATTAAATCTAAAGCTGTCGTTTTTGTTTTTGTTTTTTTGACTCTTGGTATGAGAGTAATTAAAATGTTCACTAATCTATTCCGGTCAAACTATTTTTAGCCTCTCTCTCTTTTTGACGTGTGTGACCTCTCTTATTTTCAATAGATCAGATTAATATACACATATTATTATGCTCGTTTACACACATTTAGATCTTATGCATTTATATAAAGATTTTTAACACATAAATATAAATTAAGAGTGAATTGTGGTAACTTATGAGTATATATTTATAGAATATAATTTTTCTTTAGGGTAGATTTAGGCTTTAGAATAATATCAGAGTAACTTTAGGGTAGGTTGGAGAAATATATTAATAGATATTTATATTTTAACTTTTCAGACTCTCATTGAGAGATTTGGAGTAACTCTTATGTGATTACCTATAAGCTTGGAGTAGAGGTAACCCTGATTATTCTTTTATATACTTGTCAACTATATGTGTGTGTGTGTGTGTGTATTAAACTGTTTTGGTATTTATTGTGCCCATGGAGGGCTTGATTTGGAATTATATATTTAACTAAAATTATATTTGATGAGATGAGAAACTTTTCAAGCATGCTTGTTGTTTATTAGAACTCATGGCTATGTACTTTGGAAACGTTTTAAGCATGCTTATATGTCATGATTGAAATATTATTTATTTTATTATGATGGTTTGTCATTGATGCATATGAATGGCGATACATTTGTGACGGGTTGGAGTAAGGAGGAATTTTTATGATGAGATTTCTTTATGCCATCACTCGGTGCACAGTGTATGGTACTTGTCAGGGCCCCTTCTTCCATGTCTTCATTTGGCGAGATTGCATTGGAGCCGTGGGACATGTGACACCTCCTTAGTTGTGTTTAAGGAGGGGAGCCATGGTCCAGACTTAAGCTCTATACCTTTGGCCGAGTGTATCTTAAGAATTGGTGAGCTTGGGACAATCCAGTTAAATGGATGAGTTTCTATTGGACTATGTGTTAGCCTATGGCTCCAGTCAGCGGTTAAGGATGGACGGTGATAGAAGGAAGGCATATTGCATACTGCATATTTGTATGGTATATGATATGATATCTATTGTGAAAGATGTTTGAAAAAATGAAATCATATTCCATAGTTTTGGAACCCTTTTTGGAAAGGGATTTTATTAACCAAATCGAGAACAAATTTGTGAAAGGTTTTATGTTATAATATTAACAAATTATTGTGAGTTAAACTTGATTTTGAACCGTATGTTCTCGATCTTGGTTTGCATGTATATTTCTGAATAATCAATGGTTACTGAGATCTTAGGATCTTATGGTTGCAATATTCATTTTTTTCAGGATATTATTTTAGTAGGGAGCAAGGGAAGACACCTGTGGAGTGAGTCTTGAAGACTCTTTTGTCCTAGGATATGTTGTGTTATTTGTATTTGTCATGACCATAAGACTTCCGCATTTTATTAACTCTGAACTGATTTTTTTAAAAATTAATTTGGCCAGGTAAATATGGGTTTTTGGTTGATTGACAATATGCCAAATATTTAGGTTAAAAAGTGGGTGTTACAAGCACCCCCATGTGAGGAGAGAGGAGAGGACAAAATATACTATAAACCATCCTCTGATGGTTGCTTCTCTATCAAATTGGCATATAATTTTCTTTTTTAGGTTCTCAACGGGTTGCGGATAACATATGGAGGATTCTATGGAGATGGTTTGTTCTGGAGAAGATTAAAGCCTTCATGTGGTTAGCTGCTCATGGAAGAACTCATACATCGAAGATGAGGATGCAGAGAGGATTGGAGATGTCTGCTACTTGTCCTTTTAGATGCAAGATAGATGAAGACTTGATGCATATGTTGCGAGACTATGCTATTGTCAGGGAGTGCTGGAAATCAATGGTTAAACAGGAAAAATGGAATACTTTCTCTTATTTTTAGGGGCATATTGAATCAAATGGAATCTAACTCATGAGATTGGTAAAGAATATATGAAGAAGGTTCCGTGGCCAACCTTGTTTGGGTATCTTTCTTTGGGATGCATAGGTATCACGATGTAGAAAGTTGTTTGATTGTGAGGTAACTGATGTGGGATTGAATGCACAACATAGTTTTTTTAGAGCATGTTTGGACAAGGATATTCTTAGAACAGATGATATGGAGAAGAGAAGTAATAGTTCTCATACAAATCAAAATCATCATGAAGATGACTTCATCAAAGAAGCAGTTGATGGCTCAGTCTTGGAGGATGGAAGGAGTGGATGCGCAAGTTACCTTCGAGATCAAAACAACAGATGGCTTGTAGGCTTCAACTGCAAACTAGTTAATGTTCCACTAGTTTTTATAGAAATAATTAGTTGCATTCAGGGCTTACAATTATGTTGATCCAAAGGGTATAGAAAGCTTAATTTAGTTACTGATTTTATAGAGGCCATGAATTATGTATTGAGAGGATGTGATCAGCATCATCCTTTCAAGGACATTGTGGATGTTAGTTCCCTATGTGTTTTGATGACAACTGACAATTGTAAACTCAAATTGAAGTTTGTCTTTGTTAAGTTGAAAAACTTACTGTAAAAAAAAAAAACTCGAGTTTTGGTTTGGAAACTTGAGTTTGGACTTGACAGAGAGTAGCTCAAGTTTTTGCAAACTTAGACAAACTCGAGTTTAGATTTTGAAACTCGAGTTTTGACTATACAGAGAGCTCCTAAGTTTTTCAAAGACAAAGCAAACTCGAGTTTGGTTTTAATGAACTCGAGTTTTGACAAGACAGAGAGCTATCAATGTTTTGAACTTAGCAAAACTCTAGTTTCTATTTGGAAACTCGAGTTTGTGCTAAACAGAGAGTTCTCTAAGTTTCCAAGTTTTGTTGGAAACTCGAGTTTGAGTTTGGAAACTCGAGCTTACATCATCTGAAGAACTATGCTCCATTCGAACTTGTGAAAACTCTAGTTTTGTTTGAAAACTCCGGTTTGCATATGACAAAGTTTTTCAAAGGTTTCTCTCTTATGAGGAAACTCGAGTTTAGTTTTGGAAACTCGAGTTTAGAACTTCTGAGAGAACAACTCAAAATTTCTAAACATTTGAAAACTCCATTTTTCAGTTGCAAACTTGAGTTTAGACCATGCAGAGAGTTTTCCATTTTACAAAGATTTATGGAAACTCGAGTTTCACTTTGTAAACTCGAGTTTAGGCCAAGCAGAGAGCTCTGCTATATTTGAACTTTTGAAAACTCCAGTTTTGTTTTGGAAACTCCAGTTTTGAGCTTTTGGACTTAAACTTGTTTTCATCATAAAAGTCCAAAACTCGAGTTTGTCACTTAATGACTCGAGTTTTGAACCTGCCTCAAAACTTGCTTCAAAGACCAAATCGCGACATTCTTCTCTGGATGAAGAAAACTCGAGTTTAGTTTTGGAAACTCGAGTTTAGGCTTTTAATGAAAATGGAAACTCCAGTTTGGATGAACAAACTTGAGTTTGTGTTGCAAGTTTTGAAATTCAAACCAGAAGAATTTGTGAAATCTTCATGTTTGAGTTTAATACTTCTTATCATCACTCATTACTATTCCTAACTATGTTTAATCAGTTTGTTAGTGAGTTTCAGATGATTTAAAGAGAATTAAATGAAGCATTAGCATAAAGCAAAAAGTGATGTCAGCTCATTAAATGCAAAGTCTAGAAAATTTGCATCCTTTTGGAAACACACGTTGAAAAGGGATTAATGTTTCCTTTCCACATCCAATAGTTGCTTTTCCAACGGATTAAAAATCAAGAAGTCAACCATAAACTTCTGTGCAGCTGGATTAACCAAAGAGTATAGAGAGAAGAACACCAAACCTTCAACTAATCCATTCTTAATGTTGGCAACGGTCACATTGAAGATTACAACGGTCATTTAATGCTCTCTTTGTATAAATAGAGTTGCATTCAATTCTTCTCAACAACCAATCTGCTGAAAACGAAAATCATTCAAGTTTCCAACTACTTGTTTGAGTTTTCTTGTGTAAAAGGGGACTTGGAGATTGGGATATTGATTGCAACTTGTAAGGGGGAGTAAGTTCTAGTGAGAGAATTACTCTTGAGTTACAGAGTGTGTAATCAATTGAGTTAGTGAAAAATCCCAGAGAGTCTAGGGACTGGACGTGGGTCAAGAGTTTGGACCGAACTAGTATAAATTTCTTGTGTCTTGCTTCTCTTCCCTATACTCTGTCTAGCTCTGTTTTTAGTGTTCAAAAACAGAGCAATTCAAAAGAATTTTTATAATCCCCAATTCACCCCCTCTTGGTGATTAAGCTCCACTTTCAGTGAATGATATTAGGATGCTTCTTTATAGAGATTAACAAGTCATGGTCACTCACAGATATAAAGAGACCATAACTATTGCTGATCATTTAGCCAGATACTCTCATAATATAGATGAAAATTCTTACCTATTTGATCAACCTCCTCCTCTTTTTCAAGAGGCGGACGTTAATGTAGAGTAGGAGTCTTTGCTGAAGATGTTGTAATGTCTCTATTGACAATCTGATTCCAGTATTATTAGGAAAAAAAAAATCATCATGTTTTATCTCGTAAAATATAATAATCTTATAAATTGTGCTTGCTAAAATTGCTAATCTTGTATTAGTATTAGAAAGTTATGAATACCTATGAATTTAGTTTTAATTCTTGGCACTCCTCAAATTTCATATTGCATTAATTCTGAAGACGCTTATCTTGAAGGATAATTTAATTACCAATTTTAAAAAGAGATGCCTAAAATAATACATAATAAACATTGTCTCTACTTACCTAACTTTGCATTGATTGAATTAGGCTTAAAAAAATGGATCTAGCCCCAAGATGAACTAGACTAGGTATTATAACCAACCCAACTTTTGTACATCCCTAATGTTAAATGCTTTTAGTGGGATTTTATATATCAATTAAATTTTAAAAAGTAAAAAAAAATAAAAAATCATCTAGAATCTTCGAACTTTCTCTAATACAAGCTCACATAATCTAATTGTAATAAAAATGTATTAACAAAATTATATTAAAAGTATCATATGATTAGAAATATTCTTAGGAAAAATGACACATAAATACCATTTCAAATTGTAAAACCCCAAAATGTCTATAAAATTAGAAAAAAGACAAACAAATACTCTAGTAGGAATCTGAGATATCAAAGTTTGAGGGAAAAGACTAAGTGCCCTCCTCTATTTCGCACTATTTTCTTCTCTCTCTTCTTTCTCTGCTTCTTCAATGGCACCAACTCCCTCCACCGTGGATTCACTCACCAAGAATTAGACCTGACGTTCTCCTCCGCACCGCTCATCAAAAGAGAATAGATGCAAGAGTATAATGTCAGGGGCATATATAGGAAAGGGGAAGAAGAGTACTCGCCGTTGCCTAGCTTGGTGCCGAAGGAAACCGGCGTGGATATATCTTCAGGCAGAACCTCAGATACGAATGGGTATAGATCAGGCTTGTCAACTTGAGTCTGTACGAGCTGGAGCTTAGTGGTACGAAAAGTCGATCGGGGAGAACGAGTATTTCCTCGACGAAGCCGCAAGAACCCAGACTATGAATCAAGAGGAGGTTTCAATCGATTTGATTTGATTTACTATCTACACACACAAAAATTAAGAAAAGAAAAAGAAAATGCCACTTGAAATTCGAAATGAACAGTATCTGGGTTTTGAGGAAGAAGAATGTGAATAGTAAATGTGATATTTAACAAAACTTGTAATGAGAATAACAAGTTCTTTAATGAGAAATAAGTCCAGTAATAGAAATAACAAGTTCATTCTTCAGAGGGAACACATGTCATTGATGAAACCAAAATCTGACCACCATTAACAAATTGCATAATGGGAATAACAGGTTCATTAATGGGATTAACAAGTTCAGTAATGAAAATAACAAGTTCATTCTTCAGGGGGAACACATTATTGAACTTGTTATCCCCCTGAAGAATGAACTTGTTATTTTCATTACTAAACTTGTTAATCCCATTAATGAACTTCTTATTCCCATTACACAATTTGTTAATGGTAGTCAGATTTTGGATTCATCAGTGACATATGTTCCCCTAAAGAATGAATTTATTATTCACATTACAATTTTTGTTAAATCTCACATTTACTGTTCACATTCTTCTTCCTCAAAACCCAAATATTGTACCTCGATCTTGTACCTCACCTCCCACTGTAAGAACAAGTTCTCAGACTAAGAACTTGTTTTTTTTTCATTAGAAAACGTTTTTTGAGTGCTTTTATCAAATCCATAACCAAGCTACGAGCTTGTTGCCCAAAACCTCTCACTTCAAATCAAACACCCAATTTTTTTTCAAATAAAGGTTATGAAAAACAGAGAAGGAGATTCCAGGGACTTATCGACAAGTATCCCTTAAGAAAAATCTCACCTTTTTGCACACTATTAAGCTAAATGAACAAATTATAGAGAGAGAGAGTGTGTGTTGCCATGGCAGAAAAGGATGAGGAAGAGAGGGAGAGGCAAAAGAAAGAGGATAGGGGGCATAATGGTAAATTCATCAACATTTTAAAATCTCAATTTGATCATTGTCACCTTTATATCATTTACAAACTTTAATAGAAATTTGGGGGTTTTGGAATTTGATTTGGTCTTTATTCGTTATTATCTCATATTCTTATCTCCCTTTATGTTTTATGTTAGTACTAGTATATGAGAACTATTGTTAGGCAGCCTTCTGCCTTAATATTCATATACTACATAATGGCCAAAAGATTTATTCATAAACTATTTTAAAATAATCTTCAATTAAAATTGGTTATTTATGAATAAAATTGCGTGAAAAAATAAAACGTGAAATTGGGATAGCAAAATTTCAGTTTTAATTTTGATTATGAAAATGAAAAGCAGCGACATTAATATTGATAAATAGAAATTTTTATACACACACATATTATATAATAATAAGCTGTGTGAAGGGGACCAGGTAAGTTAGCGTGAATGATGGGTGAAGGTGATGATGATGAGAGGGAAAATCAAGGATGGAGAGAGTGAAGCTTGAAGATCCCAGGGAGGTTCTGTCCTTTTTCCTCTCCACGGAACCTCAACAACTTTGGTATGGTGTCAATTTGAGGTCTCCGATGGTGTGAAAGGGTGGAAGTCCTCGATGGTGGTGGTGGCTCTCCTCTCAACCTCTCTCTCTCTACCAAAGAAGCTCCTTGGTTTTGTAAAATGTCAGCGGCGCAACTCCCTTTGTTGAAGACAGAGTCCCTAGTCAGATAGGGATTTGACCAGGAACCTATGTGAAACTTTTAAAAGTTTTCGAGGGACTGAAGTGCAAATTAGTTTGAAACGTTTGTAGGGAAAACTATAATTTTTTAAACATCTGGGTCCTTTTCTGTAATTTTCCCTAGCCCTTTTCTGCATTGCAATTTTCCAAGAATCCTAGGGACCTTTTCTTTAATTTTCCCACGTTCTTAAAATATTAATTTTGACCCTCCAAAAATCTCAATTTTTCTTCTTAAACAGCCACAATGCAAAAATTAAACACAAGGTAACATCAAAAGTTCAAAAAATCATTTGCATGAATAATTAAAAAATTATGACCATTTTACCCCTAATTACACTTAATTTAATACAAATGTCTCTAACTCAAATTAGTGATTAATCATGCAATAACATTCAATCACTATTGCACAAGAAAGAATTGGAAGAAAAAGTTTCTTTTTTCCAGCATTGCAATACTGACTGTCCTGTATTATAAATGATTAGATCTTAGCGAAACCAATATGTGCATTGTGTTTGGGCCTGTTTGGGTTAGCGGTGGGAGCGGTGGCTTATTTTCTATATGATTTTTTGCAGAAGCCCGATAGGAAAAAAGTCAGGTTGTAAATGTGACTTGTGTTTGGATTAACGGTAGCAGAAGTGGCTTTTTTCCAAATGGAGACGTGTTTGAGTTAGCGGTTGAAAAGTCAGTTGAGATATAAAATGACCAAAAAGGGCATGAATCTTATTGAATATTAGATATATTAATATTAGTTGTATATATTACGATAATTGAAGAAAACATGTCAATTTAAATTTGAGAAAAAAGTTAAAGGGTATACACATATGTTTTGCCCTCAGGAGCGCTCAACACTACGTGCTTTTTTTAGGTCCAAAAATACACATGTGCTTTCAAAAATAGTGCAAAACTACCACAACCGTTACTGACAAAGGGAAAATACCAAAATGCCCCTTAACTAAAAAAAATTGAAGAAGGAGTGGCCCGTAACTCAGGTAACAGTGGCGAGTAAACCCAGAAGACGTAGAAGAAGTCCGTGCTTGTTTGTACAAATCCACATTATTCCCAAAACACTCACAATATTTTCATCTTCTTCTCATTCTCACAACATCATTCATTCCCATGACCTTTTCGGATTCCCCACAACAAATATCCTCGTGTTCGTCTCTGCCGCTACGTTGTGGCAACCATCGATCAAGGCTGTTAGACCGAATGGCGGAACGTCGTCTTTATATTTATTAGATTTAATCCATAAGAAGAGTTCGATTTTGCTTCCACAGATTTTATGAATGAAACACACTTAAAACTCCTGGATGAATATTGAACAATACTCATTGCAAATCAATCAATTCGGTCATAACATCCGGTTTAAACAAATCAAACATCACAATTGAATCTACTCTTAATCAGAGAGCATTAAACACTTAAATGCATATCAGTCCATAATCTTGACCAAACGGTAAGGCAGAAACAAAAGATTAGATGAATCATAAACTGCTTCGCCATATCAGTCCATAGTGTTGTAGAAAGTTTCAGTGAGATGGTGATATGCTTCCACCATAGCTGCTTCGCTTCAATCTCAGAAGAATCGGAGATAAGGAGAGTAGAAGGTGAGGCGGCACACCGGCGCGTCGATGTAAGGGCCACGGCCGCTGAAGCTTAAAGAAGCGGCCATTGGAAAAGGTATCTTGTGGGTGAATTATTAATGAATGGGTTGTTGTGTGCGAATGGAAGGGGAGAATGGAATTTCTTAATAGAATTGAAGGTGGGGCCGTGGGTGCGTGGCAGCTGGCTGAATTGAATGGGAGAATGAATAATGAATTTTGGAAGGCAAGTCCGAATAACAGAACCACGTGATCCGAATAGCAGAACCGCGTGATCAGAGAAAGGGGAAAGTGAAGGTTATTAAAGTCAATTCTGCTTCTATGTCTATTCTCTGGAATGGTGATGAAAGCCCGAGTTTTATTCCTTCCAGAGGAGTCAGGCAAGGAGATCCTCTAAGCCCTTATATTTTTGTTATCTGCATGGAGCGCTTGGCGCATCTTATTAAATCAGAATGTGAAGCCCGACGCTGGAAGCCATTTGTTTTCAAAAGAGGAAGCCCCCTATATCTCATCTGTTCTTTGCGGATGATCTCATTCTCTTTGCTGAAGCTTCTAGTAGTCAAATGTCTGAAATCCGTACTGTGATGCAGAGCTTTTGTGAAGTTTCGGGGCACAGAATAAATTTGAATAAATCCCGTATGTTCTGTTCCAAAAATGTCAACTTTAACAGGGCGCTGGATCTTAGCCAGCAGCTTGGGATCGGAATCACTGCGGATCTTGGGAAATATTTGGGAGTTCCGCTCATTCACAAAAGAGTTACCAGAGCTACATATCATCCCATTGTGCAAAAAGCCCGAAATAAGCTGTCCATGTGGAAAAGCAAGTTTCTGTCTATTGCTGGTCGCTCGGTCTTGATTAAGTCTGTGCTATCTGCTCTTCCTAGTTATAGCATGCAGTCAACTCTTCTCCCCATTTGCACTATAAATGAGTTAGACAAGATCTCTAGGAATTTTCTTTGGTCTCAGAATGAAGATGTGAAAAAATTCCACCTTATTGCTTGGAACAAAGTCACTGATGCTAAGAAACAGGGCGGTCTCGGGCTGAAAAATCTGAGGCGCCAGAATAAAGCTTTTATTATGAAACTTTGTTGGAGCCTCTTGACTCAACGGGACACTTTGTGGGTTAAATGCCTATGGTCAAAGTATAACTGTGGAGATTTGTCTGTTCCTAAGGTTTCAAGGAAGAAGAACGCATCCTCTACTTGGAAAGCTATTACTGATGTTTGGGACCAATTCTTTACTGGGGTGGGAAGAAAGATTAACAATGGGATGGCAACTAAATTCTGGACTGACCTATGGCTCCCTTTTGATCAGCCTCTTCTTACCTTTGCTCTTAATCGGTCTTTAGTTCATGAAGAAGAGTCTGTTAGGGATCATTTATCCTTAGATGGGAGATGGGACACGAATAGATGGCAAGGCATTCTGCCTTCTAGAATCATTTATACCATCTCTATGATGCAAGCTCCTCGTGGAAATCTTCCTGATTATTTTACCTGGAGAGCTACAAAAGATGGTCGCTTCTTTGTTAAATCCGCTTACCACTTCCTTTCGGGTCAAAGTGATATAATACCAACAGATTCTGGACTCAGATGTGGAAGTGGCAGATTCCTGAAAAGTTACAAACTCTCTAAGAGCAAAAAGGGGCCTTATAAATGATAATCTTTGTCCTTTTCACTGCAATAGTGAGGAAACGGTGTTGCACATTCTCAGAGACTGTGATAGAGCTAAAAATTTGTGGACTGAGATTTTAAAGACTAACTATTTTTCCAAGTTTTTTGCAGGAAATTTGCAGGTATGGCTTAATTCGAACATCAAGCAAAATCCAGGGAAGGGAAGATTCCAAAACTTCTCTTGGCCAAGGGTTTTCAGTCTGGTGTGCTGGATCTTTTGGACAACTAGATGCAAATTCCTATTTCAAAATGAAAGCAAAGATACTAGAGACATGCTCCATTTGTGTAAATATCTGCTTATGGAAAACACTAGCAACCAAACTCTAACTCACCAAATTTTCCAACTTGGCAGGGATTATGAGAAGACCTGGACCCCTCCTCCAACAAATGTGGTCCGTATCGACGTGGATGGATCAGTGCGACACCAACATCGGGCTGCCTGTGGCGGAGTAATCAGGAACTCTCAAGGTCAATGGTTGATGGGGTTCTACCAATCCATTGGGCTCTGCTCGGTTCTTGAATCTGAAATTTCCGCTATAAAGGCAGGTTTGAAGCTTGGGCAGCAGATGAATTTGCATCGGATCCTTCTCTACTCAGATTCCTTGGATGCTGTCAATACTTTAATGAGAGATTGCAATACCGATCATCCGATGAGAGACATCATCAAAGAGACTAGGGATCTGCTATTCCAGGATTGGAATGTGGAGCTCCGATACACTCCCAGAGATAACATCCATTGTGCCGACTATATGGCCAGAGAAGGGCATGAGGCCCCTACTGATGCTGACATGGTTTTAGTTCCGACGATTCCAAGAGGGTGTCTCCCCATGGTCTTAAAGGATCAGATGACTTGTTATTGTTAGCTTTTTTCTTAGGCTGTCTTTCTTGGGCTTCTCTTTTTTATTAGCCTTCTTATTTTCAAGCTTTTGCTTGCCTGTATCTTGCAAAAAAAAAAAAATGATTTAGGTATTTTTATTATTTTAAATTGTACGGGCCCCACGGGAAAAAATAACCGCAGTTTATAGAATCTGACGGAGCTGGTAGTTTTGTACTCTTTTTGAAAGCACATGTGTATTTTTGGACCTAAAAAAAGTACGTAGTATTGGGCGCTCCTGAAGGTAAAGCACATGTATATTTTTACACATTTACCTAAAGTTAAATTATATTTTAAAAAATTAATAAATAATAAAGCCTTTTTGAGTAAAAATATTTAATGTAAAAAATTGCATATAAATTAGAATGCGTAGAAATTTTTTTCTCTCCCTAAATTATACCAATTTAACTGATTTTACATATTTTTCTCCCTAAATTTATTTGTTAAGAAAAATAGAATTTGTAATTGAAAGAAAAGAAATAACAAAAACAAAGAGATAATGCAAGATGTGTGGGCCCTACATGGAAGATGTCCCAGACATGTAAGATGTCCTGATGTACTAAGATAATTAGGCAATAGACAAGAAGCGTGGGCCCTATGTGAGGAAACAACATCCTAACACGTCCAAAAGCTACAAAACTGGGGGAGCGGCTTTTCAGAAAAAGCCATTTTTAAGGAAAAGTGGGATTGAAAAAAAGCCAACCCAAATAAATAAATGTTTTCCACTAGGCTTCTGTGCAAACGGGCCCAAACGCTGGTCACCAATTGGGTTCTCCAAACAAGCACCTTGTCCATTATAAACAAAATTGTATTGACATAACCCCTCGTTCTTGGCTTCAACTGGCAAGGGTAGACTTCCTCACCTCAAGGGAGGGGGTTCGATCCCTACCTTGGTCAAGGCGCTCGGGGAGGCATCATGTGTACTCTCTGTCCAGTATGCCCTGTGGACTGGGCTCTAAGCGCCCTGCCCTTGGATTGTGGGTGAGCCCAACCCCTTTCCTAAAACTTTTATATCAAAAAAAAAAAAAATTGTATTGACATACTCTCATTCTTGGATTCAATTGGTAAAGGAGTCAGACACTGTCACTAAAAAGAAGGGGGTTCGATCTTGGAGTTGGTCAATGCGCTGGAGGAGGTATTTTAGGAGTCTATGAAGCAACGGTAACCCAGGCTAAGGTAGAGGCATATGTACACTCTTAGTCCTAAATTTCTTGCGAAGTGGGTTCCAAGTGCCATACCCTTAGATTGTGGGTGAGCCCAATTCCTCTCTCAAAATTCTCTTTAAAAAAAAAATTGTATTGACAGTTCGAATTTTGTGTTTGTTTATAGTTTAATCGCTGAAAGACTTTCGTTGGTTTTTTTTCCAACCACCAACACCTTGTCTCGTTTTATTAGTCTAGCAGTGTAAAGCCTCATTAAATCTCTTTGAGTTAGTTTAAGTCTCAAAGGATACACCTAGAGTCGGGAAATCGGGCCGAGCCCATCGGGCCGGCCCGTTTAGGCCCTGGCCCGTCAAGGGCCGGGCTTGAAAAATAGACGAGATATTTGAAATTGGCCTTGTAGGGCCAGCCCTGGAGGCCTCGGGCTTAAACGGGCCGGCCCTGAAGGGCCTCGGGTCAGCCCTGTAGGCCCTTTTCACTATAGCTTTTTCTTTTTTTCTTTTTTAAATTTATTAATTTATATATATTTTGTCTTTGTTATAGAGTTATTTATCCATTTAACTACAAATACATAATAACTATACTCTAATTTTATGATTTGGTTTATTATTTGTTGCAAATAAAATTACTCTTATGTTTAACAGATTAAATTATTTGTTACAATAATAGTCATCGTACTAATGTCGCTTAGTGATATGTTTCTTATGTTTTAAGTGAGTTATTTGTAAACATAGTTTGCTTTTGATTATGAATTAGTGACTATGCTTATTTGTTGAATGATTTGTGATGTAATTTACTAATTATATTTCTTTAAAAAAAACATAGGAAAATTAATTAAAATTTGGAATAGTAATTTCCGGGTCCTGGAGGGCCGGCCCTGGCCCTGATGCTCTCGGGCCGGGCTTTGAAAACCAGATGTTTTTCTTACTTCCGGCCTTGGAAGGCCGGCCCTGTTAGGCCCTGGCCCTTCATGGGCCGGTCCTGGAGGGCGGCGGCCCGATTCCCACTCTAGATACACCTGAGAGGGAAAACCATAAACCTCGAAACAGGAGTAATCAGTTGCTCAAATACTTGGTTATAGGATCTAGAAAAGGCATTGGATACCGGTTGATAGTGTCGAATATATATAAAATATCAATTTCCATAATTAATTTTGTTTTTGGTAATTATTGAATACAACTCTAACTATAGATTGACCTTACTAGTGTGTTAGATCTGCATAAATAGCCACCAGAATCTAGTAAACCCACATCTAGCTACCAATACATCCACTTCTTCCATGGAATCCCAAAAAAAAGACCTTGGAGCAACAAGACTCCTCAATGCTCAAACCCATATATGGAACCACACTGTCAGCTACATAAACTCAATGTCCCTCAAATCTGCAATTGATTTGAATATTCCAGACATCATTCACAAGCATGGCAAGCCCATGTCTCTTTCTCTTCTCATCTCTTCCCTCCAAATCCACCCTTCTAAATCTCCATACATTCATCGCCTTATGCGAATCCTCACCTATTGCGGCTTCTTCTCTCTCCAGAAAGTTCCAGAAATTTCTGACCCCTCAGAAGAAGGCTATGTCCTAACCGACGCATCCACACTCCTTCTCAAGGACCACCCCTTAAGTGCAACACCTTTGTTACTCCTTTTGGTCAGTCCAGCCATGAAAAAGCCTTGGTATGAGTTGACCAATTGGTTCCAAAATGATGATCCATCGCCGTTTCACACAGCGTATGGGAGCAGGATCTGGGATTACGCTAATGTGAACCCCGATTTTAATCATTCTTTCAATGAAGCTACGGCTAGTGATTCGAGCTTGATCATAAGTGTGGTGCTTGAAAGTTGTAAAGATGTGTTCAATGGAATAAAGTCGTTGGTTGATGTTGCGGGTGGCACTGGCACTACAGCCAAAGCCATTGCTAAAGCCTTTCCAGAAATAGAATGTACTGTGTTCGATCTCCCCCACGTTGTTGACGGCTTACCAGGTTACGCCAATCTCAAGTTTGTTCGAGGCAACATGTTCGAGGCCGTTCCTCGTTCCGATGCCATACTGATGAAGGTGACAACTTCTTAGTCTACCTTGCGTTCATTGACTTCATTCCCCTCAATTTGATCTTCTTTACAAGTCTTTTTTAGAGCCGGGAAATCGGCCCAAGCCCATCGGGCCGGCCCATTTAAGCCTTGGCCCGTCAAGGGCTGAGTTTGAAAACTGGATAAGATATTTGAAATTGGCACTGAAGGGCCGGCCCTGGAGGGCCTCGGGCTTAAACGGGCTAGCCCTGGAGGGCCTCGGGCCGGCCCGCAGCCCTTTTCACCGTAGCTTTTTTTCTTTTTTTCCTTCTTTAATTTATTAATTTATATATATTGTGTATTTGTTATAGAGTTATTTATCCATTTAACTACAAATACATAATAACTATACTCTAATTTTATTATTTGGTTTATTATTTATTGCAAATAAAGATTATGGATGTGTTCATTGTGAATATAGTTTGCTTTTGATTATGAATTAATAACTATACTTATTTGTTGGATGATTCATGTTGTAATTTACTAATTATATTTCTTTAAAAAAATAAAGGAAAAATAGTTAAAATTTGGAATAGTAATTTTTGGGCCCTGGCCCTGGTGCTCTCAGGCCGGGCTTTGAAATACAGATGTTTTTCTTACCTCAGGCCCTGAAGGGCCGGCCCTATTAGGCCCTGGCCCTTCATGGGTCAGCCCTGGAGGGTCGGGCCGGCTCCCAGCTCTAGTCTTTTTGAGTAAAAATCTTGGTCTTTATTATAAATTCACTTTTATTGTTATAAATGCGATTTTTATAATTTTAACTTTATTAATTGCAATAATATATATATATATATATACACACACTTTTGGAATCATTTATAAATATGGACAAAATTAGAAATGTAGTCCATAATTAATGGGTTACCTAACTCACATTGGCATGTGAAAGTTAGTTAATTGGGATTATAAATAGGTATTCATTCATTCATTATTGTTGTTATTAATTAAGACTAAGTTTTCTAATAATTGTGTTGCTTCCTTGGCATGAAAATAGTGGATAGTACATGATTGGCCCGATGAGGAGTGTTTGAAAATTCTGAAGAATTGCAGGGAGGCAATTGCGAGCAAAGGAGAAGCTGGGAAGTTGATTATAATAGACTCGGTATTGGAGGAGGATAACGTGTCGGGAGACAAGCACAATAATAAAACAGTTGAGAGTCAATTGTTGATGGATATGCTGTTGATGGTTTTGTGTCCTGGAAAAGAGAGGACTGAGAAAGAATTGGCCAACTTATTCCGTTCTGCTGGTTTTAGTGACTACAAGATTCATCCTGTTCTGGGTTCACGATCTCTCATCGAGGTTTATCCCTGAAACATATTCTTGCATGTGAACCAGTATTAAAGAACTGCCATGTAGTGGGAATAAGGTTGTGGAACGGAAGAAGAAGATGAAGTGGAAGAAGGTCTATTTATTTTATGTATCTCTTTGTAATCTGCATTAGATATTAATGTTTGTGTGTTTGATGAGTTGTTAATTACAGTCAATATTTGTAGAATTGGCTTTTATAATTAATAATATGAAAATAGTGTTCGGTTGAGAAAAAGTATACTATACCCTAAGTAAAATTTTACAACATTTTTTATCGAGTTCATTGATTTTTTTTTTACCCCGAAGAATAATTTTTTTTAGCAATTAATATCTTAAAGTCGATCCTCGCATAATGGGATGGGAAAATTTCAGTCAGTCCATGGAGGAGATTTTATTTCGCTTAATCCCAAAAGATTCTAAAACTTTATTGCATTCTTTGGATAAATATGAAATTAAGTTTTGTGGGAAAAAAGACAATAATACATTTGTTGTTATGAATATATTAAATTATGTGGATGTTCATTGACTCTTAACTTTTCACATTTTGTCACAATTCATGAAAATCAATTGGGTATATTATATTATAATATTATGTAGTGGACATTAAAATCGTCCATTATGTGCATTAAGGTTTGCCTACTACATTTATAGTGGGGAGTGGGTAGAAGCTACGTAAAACTTTCCTACTCTCCAACCATTATAAATTCTCTCCCCCCCCCCCTCCCCAACAAATACATACACACCGAAGAGATTGTATTGCAATCATACAAGAAACTGAATGAGAATTGCTATATACCTTCTCTCTTGATTTCTCTCTTCATTTATCTCTTGCTCTTTAATCCTAGATTTCTTTTAGTTTTATAACACGTTATCAGCACGATAGCACTCTCCTGTCTCATCCCTCTCTCGCTGTCGCTGACAGCAAGGCGCTTCTCTGGCATTCGGTGCTCGCAATCGTTGTGTGATATCTCTCCATGTACGCTTCACCATTCATTTTACCTTCTCTCTCTTGTATCTCTTTTACTTTGTGCTGCATCATCTTGGTTGCTCTGTGCAAGTGGGACTTGGCTTTGGTCCAATGCACCTTACCGTCCGATGCAGTGCTTTACACAAAATGACACCCGTTTTGGATCAAAACTGAGTTTTCCCCCTTTTCTTTTATTTTTTAATTTAAATATTTCAAGTACTAACTAGTACTTAAAAGATGTTAAAAAGATATTTTAGGATACTGATTGGTATACTTAATGATCTTAAAAAATTATTTTAGAATCTCAAAAAGAAAAATTCAGAGTTTTGACTGGTACTGAAAAGATACTTGAAGATACTAACTGGTTTTGAAAAATGGTTCATGATCTTGAAAAATTATCTTGAAGTATATTTTTAGTATCAATCAGTACTTGAAATAATTTTTCAAGATCCTAAAATAATTTTTCAAGATCATAAAACATTTTTTCAGTACCATTCCGTACTCTGAAATATTTTTTTAAGATCCTAAAATAATTTTTTAAGATCATAAAGTATACCAATCAGTATCTTAAATTATCTTTTTAGTATCTTTTAAGTACAAAGTTAGTGCCTGAAATATTTAATTTTTTTTTTAAAAAAAGGAGGGAAAGCTCGGTTTTGCGCCAAAAACAATGTCATTTTATGTAAAACATCGCAACGGACGGTCAGGTGCATTAGACCAAAGCCAAGTCGTGCAAGCGTGGGGACTTTGTGCACGGTCTATTAAAGAGGCACAAGGGACGAGAAAATTGCAGTGAGAGAAGAGAAAGAGTGAACATGAACTTCAACTTTTTAAACAAATAAAAAAAAAAGGTAAAGGTGCAATTTTACACATGTGCTTTACCTTCGGGAGCGTCCAGCACCACGAGCTTTTTTCTGGAGCAAAAGTACACACGTAGTTACGTTTTGGGAGCGCCCAACACCACTAGAGCTGGGAATCAGGGCTGGCCCGGCCCTTCAGGGCCCAAAAATTACTATTCCAAATTTTAACTATTTTTCCTCTGTTTTTTTAAATAAATATAATTAGTAAATTACAACATGAATCATCCACCAAATAAGCACCGTCACTAATTCATAATCAAAAGCAAATTATGTTCACAAATAACTCACATAAAACATAAGAATTTACCACTAAGCGATATTAGTATGATGACTATTATTGTCGTAATCTTCGCTACTATCATCAATTTCAAAGACATTTGATTGTTCTTCACTTTGAGTAGTAGCCTCTAGCTCATGAGTAAGAATATCATAAATTTCTTCTCTCGCATCATGAACACATCCATAATCTTTATTTGCAACAAATAATAAACCAAATCATAAAATTAGAGTATAGTTATTATGTATTTGTAATTAAATGGATAAATAACTCTATAACAAATACAAAATATATATAAATTAATAAATTAAAAAAGGAAAAAAAAAAAGAAAAACCTACAGTGAAAAGGGCCTGTAGAATGGCCAGGGCTCTCAGGCCGGCCGTTTAAGCCCGAGGCCCTGTAGGGCCGGCCCTACAGGGCCAATTTCAAATATCTCGTCCATTTTTCAAGCCCGCCCCTTGAAGGGTCAGGGCTTAAACGGGCTGGCCCGATGGGCTCGGCCCGATTTCCCGGTTCCACGGGCGTTAGTTGACCGTTAGTTGACGATCAACTTGAATGGAAGTGAACAGTAATGCGGGTGAAATTACACTTTTGCCCTTAGTTTTAGGTGAAATTACCCTTTTGCCCTAAGATTTAAAAAAAAAACTAAAATTACCCCGCCGGTGGGCCTCACCGCCGGCGGTGGGGGCTTGGCGGTGGGGCCACTGGGAGAAGGTATTTTTAGTTTTTTATTATTTAAAACTAAGAGCAAAAATGTAATTTTTATTGAAAACTAATGGCAAAATGATAATTTTCTTTTTTTACTTACCATCAGCTTCCACGTCAGCGTTCAAATCAGCTTGTCAGTCCAAATCAGCGCCACGTCACGCCACGTCAGCGTTCCATCCAAGTTTACGGTCAACTAACGATCATTTAACGTCTATGGTGCTGGGCGCTCCCAAAACGTAACCACGTGTGTACTTTTGCTCCAGAAAAAAGCTCGTGGTGCTGGGCGCTCTCGGGAGTAAAGCACATATATGTAAAATTGCACCTTTACCAAAAAAAAAAAAGTACAAGTAAAAGTGGACATCATCTCTCAAGCAATTACTCTACTTACCAAACATGAATCCCGTGTATAATGAATAAATCTTGAAAATTCTTCATCCCCTTTACCCTGTCTAATTATATGGAGGGATCTAGAGAAATATTGATTAGAGCTTACGTTGCCGACGTTGTTTTTGTTCGGATTCCAGATTGTCTTTCATATAGTCATATTGCTCTGATATTTTTATTTTTTTTATATATATATGGTTAAAATTTGTTTGACTCTTATTTTGAGATTAAGTGGTCCTTGAAGATGTGATACAAAAATTGGTATGAAGATATGAGACACAAATTGGTATGAAGTGTCTGAAGACAAATTGGCTTGAAACCATGAAGGCTTATTCATGATTTTTATTTATGGGAAAAACACTTATAATGTTGTAGGAGAAGTGTATTATCATGTCACACACACATGAAATATGATGAGACCCACATATATATATAATGAGCATTATATATATATGTGTGTGTGTGTGTGGGTGGGTCCCACCATTTCATGTGTATGTAGAAATCTTTTTCTTCTCATGCCACTACTACAAAAAACGGTTTTTGCGTCCCAAAAAGACGTCCTTTTTTAAAAAAAAAAAAAAAAGAAGTAAAAAAAAAAAGTAGTGGCATTTTTATAATTATATGTGATAAAATTTGACTTTTGGCGTCTAAGTTATAAACTTAGACGCCAAAAGTCCCGCGAGAGACACTTTTGGAGTCTAAGTTTTAAACTTAGACTCCAAAAGTCATGCTTTTGGAGTCTAAGTTTAAAACTTAGACTACAAAAGTCATGTCTTACACCAGAAAAGAAGGTCACGTCATGCTAAAAGATCAGATGGCCAATGAGAAGAAAAAGGAGAATTTATTTGCAACTAAGGGAGAAGTGGAGAAGGCTTTCAGATCCAAATCGTCTCTCTCACCTTCATCCCTTTCAGATCCAAATTGTATCTCTCGCCCTTCCGTGATCTGTCCGTGCTCGATCTCTGTCGGCCTTTGGTGCTCGATCTATGTGGCTCTTCCATGCTCGATCTATGTCGCCCTTCCGACTGTGTCGGTCTTCTTTTTCGCTCTTCTGACTGTGTAGCTCTTTCGGCTGTGTCGCTCTTCCATGCTTGAGGTTAGATCTGGAATTTTGGATCTGTTAGTCTGATTATTGTTAGATCTGGAATTTTTTTCATTTTTCCTTGGGTTCTTTGATATTTTTTTTCCATTGGACCAACGTTCTCTCTCTTTGATTTATGGTTTCTTTGATTTTTTTTTTTGTTTCTATTTGCTTCTCCTTTCTAGTATTGGTTCTCCAATCAAGAAGTTACTGTGATGTGATCTGTCTTTGATTTGATTATGGTGAAATTAATGAAATGGTAGGGGAGGTGAATGAAGAAATGTGTTACACAGTTGCCATTGATTTTGTTTTGCTACGTTTTTGATGGAGTGGATAGTAGAGGAAGTAATCTAAATGAGTACGTCGGCCTCTGTTCTCCCTCACAGCGTTTGTTTGTTTGTTTTTTTTTAAAATTGATATGGCGTCCTATTACCTACTTAGATGCCTTAAGTCAACATATAAGGCGTCTAATTAAAAGTAGGACGCCGTAAGTTTTGTCTACGGCGCCCCCCAGATACGCGTCCCGCAAAAATAGGACGTTAAATGTGCAAAAAATAGGACGCCGTATCCCTATTTTGTAGTAGTGTACAACATGAGAAGTTTAAACCCCTTTATTTATATGCCACTATATGTAAGTCTCAAAATTGAATATTTGGCATTAAATGACCCCTTGTTCTTTAGAACAAATTAAAGCGATTGTATAACCATCAGAAGATTTTTATTCTTCTAAAAGTTTATTTTAAATTGTGCGGGCCCCACGTGAAAAAATAACGACAGTTTATAGAATCTGATGGAGCTGGTAGTTTTGCACTCTTTTTGAAAGCACATGTGTATTTTTAGACTTAAAAAAAGTACGTGGTGTTGGGTGCTCCTGAAGGTAAAGCACATGTATATTTTTGCACCTTTACCCAAAGTTAAATTATATTTTAAAAAATTAATAAACAATAAAGCCTTTTTGAGTAAAAATATTTAATGTAAAAAATTTCATATAAATTAGAATGCGTAGAAATTTTTTTACCTCCCTAAATTATACCAATTTAACTGATTTTACATATTTTTCTCCCTAAATTTATTTGTTAAGAAAAATAGAATTTGTAATTGAAAGAAAAGAAATAAGAAAAACAAAGAGATAATGCAAGATGTGTGGGCCCTACATGGAAGATGTCCCAGACATGTAAGATGTCCTGATGTACTAAGATAATTAGGCAATAGACAAGAAGCGTGGGCCCTATGTGAGTAAACAACATCCTAACACGTCCAAAAGCTACAAAACTGGGGGAGCGGCTTTTCAGAAAAAGCCATTTTTAAGGAAAAGTGGGATTGAAAAAAAGCCAACCCAAACAAATAAATTTTTTCCACTAGGCTTCTGTGCAAACGGGCCAAACGCTGGTCACCAATTGGGTTCTCCAAACAAGCACTTTGTCCATTGTACATGGGGTTTTGCAATATATCTCATGAACAAAATTACCCCTCGTTACCCCTCGTCCTTGGGTTCAACTGGCAAGGGGGTTGGACTTCCTCACCTCAAGGGAGGGGGTTCGATCCCTACGTTGGTCAAGGCTGGGGGAGGCATCCTGAGGGTTCAGGAAGCAGTGGAAAAGCATTTGGTAGAGGTGGAGGCATGTGTACTCTCTGTCCGGTATGCCTGTCATGGACCGGCTCAAGCGCCTGGCCCTTGGATTGTGGGTGAGCCCGACCCCTTTCCTAAAATTTTTATATCAAAAAAAAAAAAAAAAATTTACCCCTCGTCCTTGGACTCAACTTATAAAGGGGTTGGACACTCTTACCAAAGGGAGAGGGTTCGATCCTGGAGTTAGTCAAGGCGCTGGGGGAGGCATCCTAACTTCTAGATGCCTAGGTTAACGCCTGAGGGTAATAGACGGCTCGCTTGGGTGAACCCAACCCCTTTCCTAAAACCCAGGCTAAGGTAGAGGCATATGTACTCTTATTTCTAAATTCCTTGCGAAGTGGGTTCTAAGTGCCCTACCCTTAGATTGTGGGTGAGCCCAATTCCTCTCTCAAAATTCTCTTTAAAAAAAAAATTGTATTGACAGTTTGACTTTTGTGTTTGTTTATAGTTTAATCGCTGAAAGACTTTCGTTGGTTTTTTTTTCCAACCACCAACACCTTGTCTCATTTTATTAGTCTAGTAGTGTAAAGCCTCATTAAATCTTTTTGATTAGTTTAAGTCTCAAAGGATACACCTGAGAGGGAAAACCCATAAACCTCGAAACAGGAGAAATCAGTTGCTCAAATACTTGGTTATAGGATCCAGAAAAGGCATTGGATACCGGTTGATAGTGTCGAATATATATAAAATATCAATTTCCATAATTAATTTTGTTTTTGGTAATTATTGAATACAACTCTAACTATAGATTGACCTTACTAGTGTGTTAGATCTGCATAAATAGCCACCAGAATCTAGTAAACCCACATCTAGCTACCAATACATCCACTTCTTCCATGGAATCCCAAAAAAGACCTTGGAGCAACAAGACTCCTCAATGCTCAAACCCATATATGGAACCACACTGTCAGCTACATAAACTCAATGTCCCTCAAATCTGCAATTGATTTGAATATTCCAGACATCATTCACAAGCATGGCAAGCCCATGTCTCTTTCTCTTCTCATCTCTTCCCTCCAAATCCACCCTTCTAAATCTCCATACATTCATCGCCTTATGCGAATCCTCACCTATTGCGGCTTCTTCTCTCTCCAGAAAGTTCCAGAAATTTCTGACCCTCATCACAAGAAGGCTATGTCCTAACCGACGCATCCACACTCCTTCTCAAGGACCACCCCTTAAGTGCAACACCTTTGTTACTCCATTTGGTCAGTCCAGCCATGAAAAAACCTTGGTATGAGTTGACCAATTGGTTCCAAAATGATGATCCATCGCCGTTTCACACAGCGTATGGGAGCAGGATCTGGGATTACGCTAATGTGAACCCCGATTTTAATCATTCTTTCAATGAAGCTACGGCTAGTGATTCGAGCTTGATCATAAGTGTGGTGCTTGAAAGTTGTAAAGATGTGTTCAATGGAATAAAGTCGTTGGTTGATGTTGCGGGTGGCACTGGCACTACAGCCAAAGCCATTGCTAAAGCCTTTCCAGAAATAGAATGTACTGTGTTCGATCTCCCCCACGTTGTTGACGGCTTACCAGGTTACGCCAATCTCAAGTTTGTTGGAGGCAACATGTTCGAGGCCGTTCCTCGTTCCGATGCCATACTGATGAAGGTGACAACTTCTTAGTCTACCTTGTGTTCATTCCCCTCAATTTGATCTTCTTTACAAGTCTTGTTGAGTAAAAATCTTGGTCTTTATTATAAATTCACTTTTATTGTTATAAATGCGATTTTTATAATTTTAACTTTATTAATTGCACTAATATATATATATACACACACACTTTTGGAATCATTTATAAATAAGGACAAAATTAGAAATGTAGTCCATAATTAATGGGTTACCTAACTCCCATTGGCATGTGAAAGTTAGTTAATTGGGATTATAAATAGGTATTCATTCATTCATTATTGTTGTTATTAATTAAGACTAAGTTTTCTAATAATTGTGTTGCTTCCTTGGCATGAAAATAGTGGATAGTACATGATTGGCCCGATGAGGAGTGTTTGAAAATTCTGAAGAATTGCAGGGAGGCAATTGCGAGCAAAGGAGAAGCTGGGAAGTTGATTATAATAGACTCGGTATTGGAGGAGGATAACGTGTCGGGAGACAAGCACAATAATAAAACAGTTGAGAGTCAATTGTTGATGGATATGCTGTTGATGGTTTTGTGTCCTGGAAAAGAGAGGACTGAGAAAGAATTGGCCAACTTATTCCGTTCTGCTGGTTTTAGTGACTACAAGATTCATCCTGTTCTGGGTTCACGATCTCTCATCGAGGTTTATCCCTGAAACATATTCTTGCATGTGAACCAGTATTAAAGAACTGCCATGTAGTGGGAATAAGGTTGTGGAACGGAAGAAGAAGATGAAGTGGAAGAAGGTCTATTTATTTTATGTATCTCTTTGTAATCTGCATTAGATATTAATGTTTGTGTGTTTGATGAGTTGTTAATTACAGTCAATATTTGTAGAATTGGCTTTTATAATTAATAATATGAAAATAGTGTTCGGTTCAGAAAAAGTATACTATACCCTAAGTAAAATTTTCTAACATTTTTTATCGTGTTCATTGATTTTTTTTTTTATTTTTGCATTTTCTCCTCGAAAAATATTTTTTTTTTTGTAGCAATTAATATCTTTAAGTCGATCGTCGCATAATGGGATGGGAAAATTTCATTCAGTCCGTGGAGGAGATTTTATTTGGCTTAATCCCAAAAGATTCTAAAATTTTATTGCACTCCTTGAATAAAAATGAAATTAAGTTTTGTGGAAGAAAAAACAATAATACATTTACTGTTATGAATATATTAAATTATGTGGATATTCATTAACTCCTAACTTTCCGCATTCTGTTACAATTCATGAAAATCAATTGGATATATTATATTATAATATATATTAAATATTAAATAATATATAATATTAGAGTAAATACCATTTTTGGTCTTTTACAAAAAACGCGATCCCCATTTTGGTCACTGACAAAAAAAAAAAATAGTCTCATAGTCCCTCACAAATTCAAAATACACTCAATTGGTTGACATTTTGATTTCTCACAAATTTTCAAAATGTCATTTTTAGTCCATAAAAAAGGATAAATAAAGGTCGATTTTTTTGTAAGGGACCAAAATAGCACTCTCCTGTCTCATCCCTCTCTCACCGACGGCACGACGCTTCTTTGGCGTTCGGCACTCACAATCGTCGTGTGATATCTCTCTAGGTATGCTTCACCATTCATTTTACCTTCTCTCTCTTGTATCTCTTTTACTCTGTGCTTTGTCGTCTTGGTTGCTCTATGCAAGTGGGACTTGGCTTTGGTCCAATGCACCTTATCGTCCAGGCCTGTTTTGGAGCAAAACTGAGCTTTCCCTCTTTTCTTTTCTTTTTTAATTTAAATATTTTAGGTACTAACTTGTACTTAAAAGATGCTAAAAAGATATTTTAGGATACTGATTGGTATACTTCATTATCTTAAAAAATTATTTTAGGATCTCAAAAAAATATTTCGAAGTATTGACTGGTACTGAAAAAATATTTAAGGATAGTAACTAGTACTGAAAAAATGTTTCATGATCTTGAAAAACCAATCAATATCGTCAAGTATCTTTTCAGTACCAGTAGTACTCTGAAATATTTTTTTTTGAGATCCTAAAATAATTTTTTAAAATCATGAAGTATACCAATCAATATTATAAATTATCTTTTTAGTATCTTTTAAGTATCAGTTAGTGTCTGAAATATTTACAAAAAAATTAAAAAGAAGGAGGGAAAGCTCGATTTTGCGCCAAAAACGATGCCATTTTATATAAAGCACCGCAGCGGACGATAAGGTATGGACCAAAGCCAAGTCGTGCAAGTGTGGGGACTTTGTGTACGGTCTATTAAAGAGGCACAAGGACGAGGAAATTGCAGTGAAAGAAGAGAAAGAGTGAACATGGAGAGCGTCAGTGGTCTTCTGCAATAGGACAACTTCTACTTTTTAAAGAAAGAAGAAGAAAAAAAACAGAGAGAGAGTAAAAGTGGACATCATCTCTATTACTCTACTTTTTTTTTTTGATAAAAAAATTTTAGGAAAGGGGTTGGGTTCACCCACAATCCAAGGGGCAGATGACGAAGCCTCAAGTAGGGACATCTTCAGACAGAGAGTACACATGCCTCCACCTCTACCAGCGTTTCCACCGCTTCCAGACCCTGTGATCGCCTCCCCAAGACTTGACCAACGCAGGGATCGAACCCCCTCCCTTGAGATGAGGAAGTCCAACCCCATTGCCAGTTGAACGAGGGGTTCTATTACTCTACTTACCAAACATGAATCTCGTGTTTAATAAATAAATCTTGAAAATTCTTCATCCCCACCTTGTCCAATTATATGGGCCTACGTTGTTGATTAGGGCCTACGTTGCCGACAATGCCCGACGTTGTTTTTGTTGGGATTCCAGATTTTCTTTCATATATTCATATTGCTCTGATTTTTTTTTTTTATATGGTTAAAATTTGTTTGACTCTTATTTGGAGATTAAGTGGTCCTGAAGACGTGATACAAAAATTGGTACGAAGATATGACTCATGAGACACAAATTGGCGTGAAGTGTCTAAAGATAAATTGGCCTAAAGCTAAGAGACAAATTAGCCTGAAGTCATGAAGGCATATCATGATTTTTATTTATATGCCACTATATGTAAGTCTCAAAATTGAATACTCCCTCCGATCCTAATTATAAGATAATATTTGAGAGTTGGTTTTGGTCCTAATTATAGGACAACATTCTAATAATTGTCAATTTTTTCTTAAAATACCCCTATCTTATTCTCTCAAGTGTATTTGATTTTTTGTGAGTATATATATGTAGATGCGTATACTCTTCCAGTCAATGAAACTTTTAGATATATGTGTGTGTCTATGTTGTATATATGTGTGTATCTACACACAAATATCTATAGAGAGACACACACATATGTGTGTGTCTACATATATATATATATATATGTATGTATATGTATGTGTGTCTACACATATATATTTAATATGTGTGTGTATGTGTGTGTACATATATGTATATTTGTGTGTGTCTATCAATATGTGTGTGTGTACAAATATAAACACACACACATATATACATGTATATCTTGTGTGTGTCTGTTTATATGTGTGGGGGTGTGTGCGCCTATATGTGTCTGTCGATATATGTACACACACATATATATATGTGTGTGTGTGTGTTTGTGTCTATATGTATACTACATACATATATATATATGTATGTATGTATGTATGTGTGTGTGTATATATATATATATATATATATATATATATATATATATATATGTATGTATAATAAGATCATTATTTCAATTAAATAGCATGTGAAAAAAATAGGTTGGAGAGATATGTGGTAGGAACTATTGATTTACTTTTACTTAGGTCATTTTAAATTTATATAAGGACATTTTAGGAAAATGACTAAAATTAACTAATTTAACTTCTTTCCTTAATCTCCCTAAAATCGGTTAAATATGTCCTATAATTAGGACCGGAGGGAGTATTTGACATTAAATGACCCCTTGTTCATTAGAACAAATAAAAGCGATTGTATAACCATCGGAAGATCGTTATTCTTCTAAAAGTTCATTATAAATGAATATATCCAATTTGCTCCTACAATAATAATATTGTGAATGGGGTTTTAAAAATTACTTTGAATTAATTTCTTGGCCTCATGTAGTGAAACAAAACAATGAGATTTTGTTGTAAGAATCATGAATATCATCCGACTGACTCGACTCCATTTTCAAAAGTGAATGAAGTAATGAATGAATTTAATTATAGCCATAGGTTTAAACGTGGCTAAAGTTTTCAGCGTGGTCATTGTTGTAATCATGTGGTTCAAATTCCAACTTAAAGTGGAGAAAGATTATTAATAAGAACCACAAAAAGAAAACTAGTAGCTATAAAAATATATGCTAAAAATTCATGTTATTACTATGGTGGCAAGAGTCATTGGTTTTGTACCTGTCGTACACCAAGATTTATTTGTTAAAGGAAAAATATTGAAATAAATCATCTGATAAGATAAGAATTATAAGTAAACTAATTTTAAAATCAGATTCATTTGAAGGCAACGGTGATTTTCGGAAAACTGGACCAATTCGGAATTTTTAAGATTTCGGGTATTATTCTGTAATTTTCTTTAGTACTAAAAAGTCATTTATGAATTTTGCGGTATCGTTATGTAATTTGCTCTGTTCTTTCACCTTTCTAGAAGTGACAAAAATATTACAAAAAATGCCCTTCTTTTGTCAAAATTCCTATATTACCACATTCAGAATTTGTTTTCCGTATATTTGCTATACTTGAATGGCAAGTATTCATTGGAAAATGTATCAATAGATGATATACTTTTTTATTTGGCTAGGTTTTTTATTCCACTGGATTTTTCCTATTTAAAGTTTTTAATCAGGTACATTCATAATGGACATCTAAAGGAAAATGTTATGAATATATTAAATTATGTGGATGTCCATTGATTTTTAACTTTCCACGTTAATTAGAGTGTGGAAGGTTTTGGTGCCCTAGGGTTTGGCTCAGGTGGGCGGAGATGGCGAGTGTGGGAGAGGTAGGGAAGGCTAGGTCATATGTGAGTGCTGTTCGGACATCTCCGATCGTGTGGGATGGTGAGTTAGCTGATGAAAATATGGAGGAAGGGCTGGACGTGGAGTCTGCAATCAACCAGGTGAGGAACGAGCATGGAGTTATGGTGTTCTCGTTGTCGGACGGGTTTAAACAGCAGGCGTGGCGAAGGTGGAGGCAGTCCCTTGTGATAAAACCCCTGGGCCGTAGATTTACGTTTGATTATGTGAGACAACGACTGGAGAACATGTGGGCAAGACAGGGAAGAATTGCCGTTACAGATGTCGCTAAGGGGTATTATCTGATCCGTTTTGAGAACAGGAGCGACCTGGATTTAGCCCTGTCTGATGGTCCGTGGATGGTGCAAAATTGCTATATTGCGGTGCAGGAATGGAGACCAAGCTTTGACCCTGAGACCGACGAAATATCCAGAGTCAAAGTCTGGGTGAATCTTCCATCGTTTCCTCCGGAGTTTATTAAAACAAGATTGCTGGAAGAGGTTGGTAACTGCATTGGAAAGTTTGTTAGAAGGGATGCAGCTGGTATAAATGTGGTAAGAGGACGGTACACAAGAATATGTGTGGAGGTTGATTTGGCAAACCCTTTAGAACTGAGTTACATCCTGGAGAATAAAGAGAGAGCGATCGTGTATGAAGGGCTGGAGGTAATATGCTCGGCTTGTAAGCTGTTCGGCCATAGATCAGGCACTTGTTTGAAGGCTCGGTCTGAGAGTGTTCTGCTGGGCAAAAAAGCCGCCGACGTCTGGAAAATGGTTGGAAGGAAGGGTGTTGGTGAGCAGCTGGGAAAGGATGTCGTGGATACGTCGGTTTTCAGTGCTGGGCTGGTGGAATTAAATGGGGAGGGCGACGTAGATGGAGATAGCGCTGCGGATGCTACCACCCTGGTGGGCCAAAACAGATTCTTGCTGTTGCAAGAATCTGATCAGTTGGGGAAGGCTATTGACGCTGGGCTAGCTTGCTCCGCTGGTTTGGCGGATGTAGAGGTGGAGAGTGTGAGATCGGTGGGGGTTGGAGGGGAGATGAGTGGGCCTAGGGCAGGTGGGGGTCAACAGGGATTAAGCTACGGTCATATGTGCAAGAGCCATGCTGCATGGAAGTCGTGATGTGGGGACTTTAGAGGAGGACGTGGCATCGGTCATGAAGGGGGGAGAGGGATGCGTGTCAGGTGGGGAGGAAGTTGTAGATGTGGTGAACCTAGAGCGCATGGGGGCCCGGTGTAAAGAATTAAAGGGTAGTGTATCCAAGGAAGGGAATCCAATTATGGTGGATGAGGAGACAGCAAATGTTAATCAGTTGAGTTATGGTACCTTGAACGGAGAAGGCAAAGACTCCTCTAGTGGGAAGTGTGCTAGCGCTAGTAATGTGGACAAGGACCGTATTCTTGACAATAGAGTTTGTGTGCCTATGGTATCACCCGAGGAGAGTGGAAGCCCTAGAGAGGAGGGCGATCAAAAGAAAAGAGGTCGCCCGCTGAGAAGTGGTAAGGCTAAAGGCAAGGTGGGAGTTAGTAGGAAGGCGTCTCAGGTGCGCGACTCATCTGGCCATGAAACACGTTTACCATGATTTCGTTCCTCATATGGAACTGTAGGGGGGCGGCCAATGCTGATCTTGGACGCCAGTTGAGGTTTTTGATCTCAAAGTACTATATTAAACTTGTGGTGTTGATTGAGACAAAAACTAGTGGTGAAAAGTGTCTGAAGTTGCGGAGAAAAATTGGGTTTGATAGCTCTTTTGTGGAGGAAGCTCAGGGTTTTTCTGGAGGAATCTGGGTCCTCTGGAAATCGCAGGATGCCCAGGTGGATGTGGTAAATACTTCTTTCCAACACGTCCATATGAGTGTGGTTGCTATGGGACACGCTTTTCAGTTTACGGCTGTTTATGGAAGCCCTAGGGAGGTGGAACGGAAAGCGCTTTGGGATTGTCTAGATGGTATTGCTGGTAGTGGGTTGGACAAATGGGTGATTGCAGGTGACTTTAATGAGATTGCGGATGTAAGGGAGAAGAGAGGGGGAAATGCTGCTGCTCTTGGTCCGTGTCGGGTCTTCCGGAACCGACTGACAGGGTGGCAACTAGATGACATTCAGGTGTCAGGTAGTTTTTTTACCTGGATGGGCCCTAAGGGGGCTCATTTGGAGCGCGTCTACAAGAAGCTTGATCGTGTAAGTGCGAACACTGCTTGGCGAATGGCTTTTGATAAGGCAGACGTGGTTAACCTACCACGATACAGCTCGGACCATTCTCCTATGTTATTGAGAATGTCTGGTCCCCCGGAAGGTAAGCAGGATAGACCGTTTCGATTTATAGCTGATTGGATGAATCATTCGGAATTCCCTGAGTTCATGATATCTCAGTGGAAGGGGAGATTTGACCTCCCGGTTATGCTAGCTCGACTTGTTACGCCGTTGTGCCGTTGGAACAGGGAGGTTTATGGTAATATTTTTCTGATGAAAAATAGCCTCAGTTCGGAGCTGGAGGTGCTACAGCAGGAGCGGGTGAGAAATGATTCTCCTCCTGTGGTTGTAAAGGAGTTGGAGTGTAGGAATCGTTTAAATGAGGTCCTAAAGAGGGAAGAGATGTTTTGGTTTCAAAAGTCTCGCCATCAGTGGCTTTCTGAAGGGGACCGAAATACTAAATTTTACCATCTTAAGACGGTCACTAGGAGGAGTTTCAACAAAATTTCCAGGTTGAAAAATGAGCATCATATTTGGGTGGACCAAGAGGAGCAACTCAAAGGTATGGCTGTTTCTTACTTCCAGAATTTGTTTTTTGAAGCAGAACCCAATCGTAGGTGGATTACTTCCGCTTGGACGAGTATCCCTCTTAACTTGCTGGAAGGATTGCATCGGATTCCTTCCTGTGAGGAGGTCCGAAAATGCTGTTTAGTATGGGTAGTTATAAAGCCCCTGGGCCTGATGGTTTCCCTGCAGTGTTCTTCCAGAAACAGTGGCCTGTGGTTCGCCACCAGGTGATGAGACTTATTGTGGATGTATGGAAGAACCCCTCCCATATCCGAGGTTTAAATGCTACTTTGATTGCGTTAATCCCGAAAGTGCGAGTTCCAACGTCTATGTCGCAGTTTCGCCCATATCCCTTTGTTCGGTGTTGTATAAGTTGATCACCAAGTTGGTTGTGGGGCGCTGCGGCCAATCATGGAGATTGTCATCTCGCCTTGCCAGCGAGTTTTGTCCCCACGAGCGAGATACATGATAACATTGTCATTGCTCAAGAATTGATTCACTCAATGCATAAGATGCGAGGAAGGCAATTTATGGCCATCAAAGTTGATCTAGAAAAGGCGTATGATCGTGTTAAGCTGGAATTTCCTCCGAACGTTCTTGGGGAGGTTGGATTACCATGTCCTACTGTTGAATTAATAATGCAGGTTGTTTCCACCTCCTCACTCAACATCTGTGGAATGGTGGGAAAAGCGCATCTTTTCATCCTTCAAGGGTGTTCGCCGGGGTGACCCATTATCACCATACCTATTTACGCTAGTTATGGAGAAAGCTGTCTCATATCATCTCCACTAGTGTCGGTGGTGGACTGTGGACCCCTATCAAAGTGGGGAAGGGGGCCCCCAATTTCGCATTTGATGTTTGCTGATGATCTGCTGCTATTTGCAGAGGCAAGGCATGAGCAACTGGATATTGTTATGAAATGCCTTTCGTTGTTTGAACAGATTTCAGGTCTAAAACTAAGCATGGAGAAAACGGTGATTTACCTGCCTAAGCATACTCCGGAAGAATTGGTTGTTTCCTTGGCAGCGAAGAGTGGGTTCAAAAGAGTTAAGAGCATTGGAAGATATTTAGGGGCGTGGATGGTGCATGGACGAGCAACTAAACAATCTTACCAGCATATTGTGGATAAGCTACGAAAGAAATTAGGTGGGTGGCAGCAGCAGTGTTTATCTCAAGCAGGTAGAATAACCCTTGTCAAGTCAGTTCTTTCTTCTATCCCATACTTTCATATGCAATATGCGAGCCTTCCTTTAAATATTTGCCATGAGATTGATAGAATTCAAAGAAACTTCATTTGGGGGACTCCCGATTAAAGAAAGCCCACCATGCTCTAGGCTGGAACGTATTGACGTCCCCCAAACATATGGGCGGCCTTGGGTTAAAATCAGCAGCTCTTATGAATGACGCGTTTCTCATGAAGTATGGCTGGAGATTCCAGAATGAGACTGATGCCCTTTGGGTTCGGTTCCTACGAGGGAAGTATAAGGTTCACATTGGTCAATTGCCCTTGTTTAAGGCCGGGTGCTCACCCTTCTGGAGCGCATTATGTAACATATTCCATAACATGAAAGACGGGGTACGTTGGGAGATAGGGGATGGGGCTTCTATCTCATTTTGGAAGGACAAATGGGTATCTTCTACTATTTGCCTGCGAGATTACGCCTTGCGGACTATTCCGGATGATATGCGGGAATGTATGGTGGCTGGATTTGTGGATCATGATGGCCGGTGGGACCTGGCATTACTACACACTCTTCTCCCTCTAGATATGGTGGGCTTAATCAGAGGGATGCTCCCGATCGGTCTTTACGGTTGGTTGGGGATTCAAGCGGTGTTAGTGTAAAAGTTGCTACATGTATCTAGCCGAATCTGGATTTCACCTCGGATATAGGTTGCGACATGTGGAGCAAGTTATGGAAGTGGGAGGGACCCCATAGAGTGCAAATTTTTGGATGAAAATTATTTCACCAAAGACTCCCCTTGCGGTCCTTGACCCGTTCGTGGACTGGTAATGATGGCCTATGTCCATTGTTCCAGCAATCAGAAGAGACTAGCTTACATGCGTTTCGGGATTGCCACATGGTTTATGCTTTTCGGTATGAAGTGTTGCCCACCGATAGTTTTCATTCATTCATCGTATGATTGGCTTTGACTGGGTTAGGGAGAACTGGACATGTGATGATGATGGAGGTGGTGGATATAGTTGGCATGCTGTATTTATTGTTTCCTGCTGGTTCATTTGGAAATGGAGGAATGCCTCTATCTATAATGCGCAAGATGAGAGCGTCAGGTATCGCCCCAGAAGTGTCTTTCAATTCCTGGAAGATATTAGAATGGCCACTATTAAAAAAGGGGTGAGGAGTGTAGGGCACTATCCTACCACTATTCGTTGGGCTTTCCCTGAAGCTCCGTTTGTAAAGCTTAATTGTGATGGGGCCTCTAAAGGCACATCACAGGTAGCGGCGTGTGGGGGTTTGTTGCGGGATTGTTACGGAAAGTGGTGGGAGGTTTTTCGCACGGCTTGGAAGGTGCTCGGCATTACTGGTGAGGCGTGGGAGTCCTGAGGGGGCTAGAGATGGCATGGGAGGCAGGTTGGAGACATGTAGTAGTTGAAAATGACTATCAAACAGTCATCGCATTACTTTCTAAAACAGGTAATGCAGCTCGTGAGTCCCATTTGGTGGCTAAGATACGAGCAGTTACTCGGCGTCAATGGGACATCAGGTACTGTCATGTCCTTAGGGAAGGGAACCAGTGTGCGGATTGGCTGGCGAGTACGGTCCTATCTCACGTGGAGACCCCTGATGAAGCTCACTTTTCTGACCCTCCTACTGGCCTTTATCAGTTTCTTTTGGGCGATGCGATGAGTGTACCTCATACTAGGAGGCGCTGGGACCTTAGTCCCTTTTGTTTTTTCTTGCTTTGGTTTTTTGCTTTGACTATTCGTTTTGTATTTGAGTTGAGTTCTTTTACCAAAAAAAAAAAAAAAACTTTCCACGTTCTATCACTATTCATGAAAATCAAATGGGTATATTATATTTATATTTTAGAATATTATATAACATATAATATTATGTAGTGGACATTAAAATCGCTCATTATGGACATTAAGGTCGCCAACTACGTTTATTTGAATATATAAATATATATATATATATATATATATATATATATATATATATCAGTGAAGATTAAATATAATGGATAGAAAAATAAATCTTAAAGATTAAAGGTACTGTTGTAGTTGGCGACCTTAATGTCTGTAACTTCTATCCATGTTATCCAATATATCTTGTTTTACGATTTTTCACGGTTTGTGAAGATTAACTATATATTTTTTGTCAAAGAAGATGAAATATTTTTCAATTAATAGGATTTAAAATATTAATTTATTAAAATACTAACATATAAGCATGCTTGATCAACATTTAATTGTAAATTCATCGATTAAAATTGTTGAGTCCGTATATTCCTTTAAGTCAAATTAACGGTGTTAATATTAAGGGACCAAACGTGTACTTTACAAATTTAAGGGACTAAAATGATACCAGAGGCAAACGTGAAAGACCAAACGTATACTTTAGCCAAAAATTTAATTGCGATCTTGGATAGATGGGAAGAAGTGTAAGGAGGCAATTACAAGCAAAGGCAAAGATGGGAAGGTGATTACCTCTAGATTGAACAATTAATCAGCAAAATTATATGTAGGATCACCTGTAATGACTTTGCCCATAACTTACACTCCCTCCAATTCTTTTTATAAAAATCCAATAAGAATTGTCTGAGTATTTAATGAATTTTTTTTAATTTTTGTCCCTCATTAATTAACAAATTTGTGATATTTATATTTACTCTATTTTCTCTCTTACTTGCTCTAATAAATAAGGGCATATTTAAAAGAAAAATTTTATTTAAGATATACTCATTATTTTTAATTAATTTTAACTATTTTTTAAATCATGCAATTCGGTTATCGGGCTTCTATAAATAAGACTAAAGGAATTAATTAAAATCATGTCATTTATTGATGTAGAAAATGCAGCTGACTTGAACATGTAGATTACATCACATATATTAGTAGATTAAAAAAACGAAGAACCTCTTGCGTAGTTTAGTTTGTTGACAATTTCTCCTTCAACACTTTTAGTTTGGATTAGCTTTTTGGAAGTGATTTTACGGTATATTATGGAAAATTTTTATATTAAATTGTAGAAAAGTTCACTTTTCCTTCACTCCATATGATGGGAAACCTTATATACTGGACTATCTTTTTTTCTATGTCAATTTATACACTCTAATGATGTCAATTTTTTGTGGTTACTTTCTTTTAATATACTGCCCCTTATATATACGTGTGTGTAATTCCCTTGATTTAATTTGTTTTTGAGAGAGAATTTATCTTAATTTTTTTGTATAATTGATAATGATGCCAATAAAACAGCAAAACGAGAGCAGTTTTTCTTTTGTTTGGAGAATGTGTTCAACGAAAACGAGAACACTAAGAAGAAGTTGTATGAATGGAAGAGAGGATATCTAAATATTGTTGGTAGAACTACCCTCATAAAGGTTGTGCTATCAGCATTACCCACATACTACATGCAAACCATATTGCTCCCTAAGCGTATATTCAAGAAACTGGAACAGAGCAGCAAAGGTTTCCTATTAGGGATACTGAAGAAAGCCGAAAGTTACACTTAATCTCATGGGATCAAGTACAACAAGAAAAGAATGCAGGAGGACTGAGAATTAGAAATTTAAGGAAACATAATAAAGTCTTTATCATGAAATTGTGTTGAGGACTGATATGTAATAAAGAGGCCTTATGGGTGCAAGTGCTTAAAGCTAAATACAATTGTGGTCAGAGGCGGAGGCACACTAGTGCCAATGTGGGCAAGTGAATCCATAAAAAATTTAAAAAATATATATTTTGTAAAGGACTTTTGTTATAAGTTGGCTGGTTGGAGTAAGTGGTTAAGACATCCCATTCAGGTATAAGGTCCCAGGTTCGAACGTTGTTTACACTTCTCTTACGCGTCGTCCCCCTCTTCTCAATTTCATTCTCTTTGTCTTACATATTTCATTTTGGTAATTTTTAGATGTAGCGACGGAAGAAATCTATGTTTACTTAAAAGGGGTGTATATTTTGCTGTGATGAGTCTCTGAATACATCTGCAAATACGATATATATCAGTGACTGAATATGCTTTCTCTGATCAGAATGATATACCACCTTAGGAAATTAATGTGGATGGAGTCGCCAGAGCTTTGCTTTCTTTTTCATTCCATTGTTGATATTATGTTTTAATGATTTCCATTATCTAGAATGGTCTGTCTAGATGGGGAGCTCTATTTTCAGATCCATTATTTGTCTCCTTAGTCCAGCTCAGAAAAAACAGTCAAGAAGGATGAGGAATGGGACAACTAATTATACGATTGGATTTCTTATTTTCACATGTAATCTCAAGTAAAACAATAGGCAATGTAGCAATGGTGAAAAAGTGTACGTAGTTTGAAAAAGCAACGGTGTTGTGATATCTGCTGATGCTTTTTCTTTCATGTTGACTCATCTTTCTTGTGTTGCCCTTGAAAATCATGCAGGATGGACGAATGGGAAAGAGTGTATTGATAATAAGGACTGCTTCTATGAGATTATCACTAATCCTGGCTATGTTAATGAAGAAGGAAGGTTGAGGATTTTGCCTTATCATGACTTCAACAAAGCTCCTCATGGCTGTGGTCTCTGCCCTCCAAACATGTGCAAGGTACTCTATTCTCATCCTTCAATCATCTTACTTTTCTCCTCTAAATGGAAAGAAGAAGAAGAAGAACACTCACCTTTGTTTATTAAATTGCATATGAACTTTTTTAAAGTTAAACATGATCAAACTAACCCCTGTTGTACACACATATATGTAATTCATGTCTGGGTATAGGATTTCTTAGCATTCATTGATTGTAGAGTTGATCTTTTGTTTCATTGAATTCTACCTCATCGATCGAACTATTCGGAACTTCGCACATTTCCGGTTTAATTTTGCTCGTTCAAGTGTCGATTCACATCACTTGTGCACTTGACTGGAATTTTGTTGCATTTAGTTGAATTTGACTTACTGGCCAAATTTATGTGCATTGTGACTTAATTGAGCTTCAATACTTAGAATTGGAAATCATAGCTTCAGTTGCTTAGTGTCACTGTATGAAAAAAGATACGATCTTATAGATTTCGATAGAGGAAGCATTGAGATGAGCTAGCTTATAGGTTGCAACATGTTCCCTAATCTTGTCAAACTTTTTTTCTTCCAGAAAATGTCAACGATACAATCTTAATGCATTTAAAACTTTCCTTTAAAAAAAAAATCGGGGGTGCACCCACAAACTTTGAAACCTGGCTCCGCCAATGATTGTGGTGATAATGAGATTCTAGATGTGAAGAAGCAAACTAACTCCTCCCTAATATGGAGAGGACTTAATACTGTTTGGGGAAAGTTTTAAAATGGTATTGGGAAGAAAATTGGGAATAGTTGGTCTTCGTCTTTTTGGCTTGACAATTGGTCTGACATGAACAGGCTCTCACTGATTTGGTTCAGGGTTATAAACATCTTATTGATCGTAATGAGAGTGTGGTTGAGTATGTGCTGCAAAGGGGTGAGTAGAATAGAAGGAAGATGGAATACTAGTTTCCTTCCCATGTAATCGATCTAATTGTCGATGGGCACCCCCCACGTGAGGAGAAAGGAGAGGACAAAATATATTGGAAATCATCCTCTGTTGGTTGCTTCTCTGTCAAATCGGCATATCATTTTCTTTTTCGGAGTTATCGACAAGTTGCGAATAACATATAGAAGATTCTATGGAGATGGTCTGTTGGAGAAGATTGAAGCCTTCATGTGGTTAGTGCTCATGAAAGAACTCATACATCAAAGCTAAAGATGCAGAGAGGATTGGAGACATTTGCTGCTTGTCCTTTTAGATGCGAGATGGATGAAAACATGATGCATATGTTGCGGGACTGCGCTATTGTCAGGGAGTGCTGGAAATCAATGGTTAAACATGAAAATGGAATACTTTCTCTTCTTTACAGGGGGCGGATTGGATCAAATGGAATCTGACTCATGAGATCGGCCAAGAATATACAAAGAAAGTTTCGTGGCCAACCTTGTTTGGGTATCTTTACTGGGATGCATGGGTATCACACTGTAAAAAGTTGTTTGATTGTAAGGTGACTGATGTGAACTGAATGCACAACATAATTTTTTTAGAGCATGTTCAGACAAGGATATTCTCAAAACAGATGATATAAAGAAGAGAAGTAATAGTTCTTATACGAATCAAAATCATCATGAAGATGACTTCATCAAAGTAGTAGTCGATGGCTCAATCTTAGAGGATGGAAGGAGTGGGTGCGGAGGTTACCTTCGGGATCAAAACGACAGATGACTTGTAGGCTTCAACTGTAAACTTGTTAATGTTCCACCAATTTTTGTAGAAATAATTGGTTGCATTTAGGGCCTACAATTATGTTAGTCCAAAGGGTATAAGAAGATTAATTTAGTTACTAATTGTATAGAGGTCATGAATTATATGTTGAGAGGATGTGATCAACATCATCCTTTCAAGGACATTGTGGATGATATTAGGATACTTCTTTATAGAGATTGACGAGTTGTGGTCACTCACAGGTATAAAGACCATGACTATTGTTGATCATTTAGCTAAATACTATCATAATATAATTCATGGCCTCTATACAGTAAATGAAGAATGGGATTAACACCTGAAATTTGAAATGAACAGTATTTGGGTTTTGAGGAAGAAGAATGTGAACAGTAAATGTGAGATTTAACAAAATTCGTAATGAGAATAACAAGTTCTTTAATGGAATTAACAAGTTCAGTAATGAAAATAACAAGTTCATTCTTCAGGGGGAACACATGTCACTGATGAAACCAAAATCTGACCACCATTAACAAATTGCGTAATGGGAATAACAAGTTCATTAATGGGATTACCAAGTTCAGTAATGGAAATAACAAGTTCATTCTTCAGGGGGAGCACATTACTGAACTTGTTACCCCCTTGAAGGATGAACTTGCTATTCTCATTAATGAACTTGCTAATCCCATTAATGAACATGTTATTCCCATTATGCAATTTGTTAATGGTGGTCAAATTTTGGTTTCGTCAGTGACATGTGTTCCCCTTGAAGAATAAACTTGTTATTCTCATTACTAAACTTGTTATTCTCATCATTACAAGTTTTGTTAAATCTCACTTTTAATGTTCACATTCTTCTTCCTCAAAACCCAAATATTGTACCTCGATCTTGTACCTCGCCTCCCATTGTAAAAACAAGTTCTCAGACTGAGAACTTGTTTTTTTCATTAGAAAATGTTTTTTGAGTGCTTTTCTTAGATTCATAATCAAGCTACGAGCTTGTCGCCCAAAACCTCTCACTCCAAATCAAACACCCAAATTTTTTTCAAATAAAGGTTATGAAAAACAGAGAAGGAGATTCTGGGGACTTATTGACAAGTATCCTTTAAGAAAAATCTCACCTTTTTGCACATTATTAAGTTAGCTAGATGAACAAATTAGAGAAAGAGAGAGAGTTTCCGTTGCCATGGCAGAAAATGAGGAGGAAGAGAGGGAAAGGAGAGAGAAAGATGAAGAGAATGTATAATAGTAAATTCATCAACATTTTAAAATCTTAATTTGATTCATGTCATATTTATGTCCTTTACAAATTTTAATAGACATTTAGGGGTTTTAAAATTTTATTTGGTATTTATTCGTTATTCTCCCATATTTTTATCCCATATTTATATTCTATGTTACTACTAGTATATGAGAATTATTGTTGGGCAGCCTTCTGCCTTAATATTCATATACTACATAATGGCCAAAAAATATATTAATAAACTATTATACAATAATATTCAATTAAAATTGGATATTTATGAATAAAATTGCGTGAAAAAACAAAACGTGAAATTGGGATAGTAAAATTTTTGTTTTAATTTTGATTATGAAAAATGAAAAAAGCGACATTAATATTGATAAATAGAAATTTTTATACCCACACACATGTTATATAATAATAAGCTGTGGGAAGGGGACCAGGTAAGTTAACGTGAATGATTTGGATTTAGTTTGCGTAAAGGGATGAGCGACATTGAGAGCACTGTGTCGTTTTGTGCTCTGTGTTACTGTGTTCTCACTTCTTTTGCATCCACCTCACAACTCTCTTGTCGTTTTGATGACGACACTAATTAATGCCAAACTTCCTACTAAACCAAACAGGCTTATGTTTCACATGCTCTCCTTCCAAGGGCGGATCTTTTCATACCCCCCAAAAAAAAAAATTTGTTCAGATTTTTGTTATTAAGAAAATTTAATATAATGCAAAAATGTATATTATCTTATATATTAGACTTGTTAAAATACTTTTATTATACATTTGGCCCCAGATATTTTTTTTTTAATTAGTTAATGAGTATACATTTAGCTCCCTCAAATATTTCTTCCAAAATTTGCCACTGCTCCTTCATTTCAAAAGAAATACATAAAATGCGAAACTTGTTCTCAAATTAGAAATAATAATGAAATCAAAAAATCTGGTATGATAACAACTATACAAACCGAGTTGTAGTTGGTCAAAATAAAATTGAAGGATTGAATAACAACCAGGTTAAAATTGTAGGAACTAAATTGCATCGAATTAAAGTAAAGGGACTGAGTTACCACTCCATCAAGCAAATTGCTAGAAACTGGCTCACCATACACAAATCACTGTAGCTAAGAGTCTATTTGGTATTTGGTTTGAGGGAAGGAGATGGAAGGAAACCTCTTTCCTTGATTTGGTTTAAATTTTTAGGTGGGAGGAAAGACAAAATTTTGGGTTAAATCTCCTTCACTCTCTTTATTTTGGGTGTGTTTGGTTTGAGGGGAGAAGAGTTGAGATTCCTTCCTTCATTGGTGTGAAAAGTCAGATCTAACTATGATGTGAAATGTTTATCCGGAAAACGATGCAAAAAGTTATATAATTTATGAGCATATCTAACTTTTCACACCAAAGAGGGAGGGAAACTCTCCTCCCCTCAAACCAACACACCCTAACAATGTTGCGGCTTGCATTCTAAAAACAAAAGGGAAAATTAAAATAAAAGACCAAGAGAAAATCATAATTATCACAATAGACTAGGGTTGTCCAAAGACCGGGTCAGACCGGGTTGGAGGTCAACCCGAGGTCTGGCCCGATATGACCTCGGGCTAAAAAAATCAGCCCAATGTCTGGTCCGGTTTGGTACCAGCCCGAGCTCAGGCTGGAGTTTTTTTGCTTTCTTGGGATGCAATATTTTAGCTCTTATTTCACCTGACTTCCTAAAATAATAAAAAGTGACATAGTGAAAAGTGATTCCTATAAATTAAAAAGCACATTAAGATGTCCAGACTCCAGTAAGTGGCTTAATATAGTGGTGATTTACAAAAAAAAAAAAAAAAAAAAGGACCTCGGGTCAGACCGACCAGTCCAACTCGAGCAATTTGGTCCGGTCCGGTCAAATTGTCTCAGACCATTTTTTTGCTTGCCTTAGACCGGGTCGAACCAGACCGGACCGAGTCAGACCAACCGGACCTCGGGTTTTTTGGACAACCCTACAATAGACTATAAAATTTGTAATTATTTAGAATGACCAAACATAATAATATAAGTTTAAAATTATTAAATTGCCCCTAACTAAACTTCCTCCCTTATCTCTTATATTAATAATTAAAAAATACCTAAAATAAAAACTAAAGCCACTCATCATTCACATGTCACTTTGTACCTTTTTTACTCATCAAGTTTCAGTTTCATATTCATGTAATCAATTCATTAACAACAATTAAACTCATATTTTTAGTGTTTTTTCACCAAGTTCTATATTCATTTAATCAACATATCATCAAATTATTTAGATATAATAAATTATTTAGATTTTTTAAAAATTTTATTAATATTAAATGAATTTTCTTAACACGCATAAATTTTCTTCTTAACCCCACCCTACTACTTTCATTCAATCTTTTTTAAAAAAAAAAAAAAGATTCAACCCCACCCCCCAAAAAAAATCTTGGATCTCAAGCAGCCGGCTACCAGAGCCCAAGTAGTCAGCAGTTGCAGGCCGTGTGGCGGCAAGCCGTGGTGGTCCTCCGGCGGCCGGCCATGGTGGCCCTCCGACGATGGTCATTTTTCCTTTTTTTAATTTATTTAAAAATTGAGGGTAAAAAGGTAAATTCACTAACATTTTAAAATCCCAATTTAGTCCCTGTCATCTTTAAGTCCTTTACAAATTTTAACAGATATTTGGGGGTTTTGGAATTTTATTTAGTATTTAAATGGAATTTTCCCAATTTTTTATTAAACTTTTTTTAAAGAAATTATAAGTTTTATAAAATTAAAGAATGTGTACTTTTTTCCCATCGATAAAAATGAAAAGTGAGAAAAATGTGATTTAATTTTATGAAATTTAGAATTTTGTATTAATTTTAAAAATAGAATGTGGGAGACAATGCAGGAGACAATGCAACAAATTTTACTAGGGGCATTTTAGTATTTTCAATATTATATTTTTATATTTGGTCAATATAAATAATTACAAATTTTATGGTCGTCCTTATCAAAAATAAATATATTTTCTTCTAGGTCCTTCATTCTAAATTTTCCCAAAACAAAAAGCTTCGAGCTTCATTCCAAGTTGATGGCTCAATAACAATTCCAAGCTGGTGGTGGATGATGTCGCCGGCGAGTGGAAGATGAAGGTGGAAGTGAAGAAGGATTGAAGGTCTGGAGGTCGTGTCGCGCTAGCTTGTCTCTCTGTTTCTACATGTCTCCTCCACTTATAAGCTCGATTGGCTTATTAGAAGACAGGAAAGGGAGCTTCTCAAATAAGCTCGGGCCACCTATAAGCTCGATTGGCAACCGATTTCAGCCAAACGTAAAATTTGAAGCAAAATCTATAATTTCAGTTGAAAAGCTCCATAAGCTGTTCCAAATAAGATGGATCCAGCTTGGTGAATTTTCGAATTTCAAATAACCGCCTTTCCCTCCCTGCCATATTGGAAGGGAATTTTATATACTGTTCTACTGACTTTCACATTCGAAATTCAGCCACGGAAGAAGAGCACTAGCCTCTGTTGCATTGAGAAGCTCCAGGTCTGTCTAGACAAGCAATACTCTGTTTTGATATTTTTGTTCCTTCTTGTATGCCCCTTAATTTCATTTGCTTCCAAGGATGAGGCCGTTGCTGCAAATATATCTTGACTTTCTCTGCCTCCTCAATTCGCAAGGGATGCTTATGATGTATAGGGACAAACCTGATATTATATGTAGGATGATAAAGCTTTATGTCATAGGTTCTAACATATGCTTTTGTTCTGTTTGGCAAAGCTATGCAGCTGCCCAGAAACCCATCAAATAGTGAAATAAGTCCAGCGGAGAAAAAAAGCTAATTTGGACCGTTTGAGATAGTTTCAAAGGTTAATAAACTTTTGTAAAAAAGCCATTACTGATATAAGTTACTTTTTTCAGCTTCTGACGTGACTTTTTTCAACTTCTAAAGAAAAATATTAGGTATAGGTAATCCAATAAGTAATGTACTATTAAATATACATTTGTATGCATTAGAATATATTTAATGACATACTTTAGATTTTTTAAATTTTTTTTTATCAAATTTAAATTTAAATTTATATACAATTATCACCGTATATACAACTAATATATATATGTGTGTAGTATTCAATAATATTTATATCATTTTCATTCAGTTTTCATCTCAACTGATTTTTCAAACACTATTCCAAACAAGATCCCATCTAAAAAAAAAATCACTTGTGTCACCGTTATCCGAAGCACAAATCACATCTATAATCTGACTTTTATTCTATCGTTCGTTTGCAAAATCTCATATAGAAAAAAGTCACTTTTACCCCTGTTATCCCAAACGGACACAAACGTAGAATTTATTGCTTGCATGTCGCTCAACTCGTGTTTGTAGCACTCATTCCTGCAAGCTCATTAATGTTCATGAAGAACAGCCAGTATGTAAGACATTAGCAACAAAGGGAAGCTACCATTAATGTAAGACGTTCATAAGATATGAGGTAGCTTTTTATTATTATTTAGGGTTAAGTACCAATTTTGTCCCTGAAGTACGCGCCCAGGAGCAATTTTGCCCTTTAAGTTTTCGGCGGAGCAATGTTGCCCCTGAAGTATCAAAACGGAGCAATGTTGCCCCTCTGTTACAAACCCTAACGGTCAACTAACATTGACCGTTAGGGTTTCTAACGGAGGGGCAACATTGCTCCATTTTTTATACTTCAGGGGCAACATTCTCATCCAACGCATATTAGCAATGTTGCCCCGAAGTATAAAAAATGGAGCAATGTTGCCCCTCCGTTAGAAACCCTAACAAGTCAACGTTAGGTCAACTAACGTTGACCGTTAGGGTTTCTAACGGAGGGGCAACATTGCTCCGTTTTGATACTTCAGGGGCAACATTGCTCCGCGTAAAACTTAAGGGGCAAAATTGCTCCTGGACGCGTACTTCAGGGGCTACTTAACCCTATTATTTATTACTTCCTAACCTTCATTCTATATAAGTAGTCGTTCTTTTTGCTTATTGTTTCCACACATTCCCTCAATTCTTATCTAAACCGTTTGCCTTTCTCAGTTTGCTATATTATTCCTTAGATGGCGACTAGCCGACTACTATCTCTGAGCTCCATTATGGCATACTTAAGAGTAGCATGGTGCTTAAGGTAGATCGTCTGGTATAATATTTTTAGTTGTGACTACTATTTTTACGGGTGTTTTCTCATTTTGTAGAATTGTCGCGTTCTTGCTCGTCTGGACAATGAAGAGTTTTTTTTTTTTCTCAAATGTCTGGACAATGAAGAGTTGATGGATCGTTTTGTGTGGAGGTTTGAGGAAGGTGGCTATCACACAATTGAAGAAAGGGTTAAGTATCAATTTTGCTCCTGAAGTACGTGTTCAGGAGTAATTTTGCCCCTTAAATTTTCGGCGGAGCAATGTTGCCCCTGAAGTATCAAAACGCAGCAATGTTGCCCCTCCGATACAAACTCTAACTGTCAACTAACATTGACCGTTAGGGTTTCTAACGGAGGGGCAACATTGCTCCATTTTTTATACTTCAGGGGCAACATTGCTCCACCGAAACGTAGCAATGTTGCCTCTGAAGTATAAAAAACGTAGCAATGTTGCCCTCTGTTAAAAACCCTAACGGTCAACGTTACGTCAACTAACGTTGACCGTTAGGGTTTCTAACGGAGGGGCAACATTGCTCCGTTTTGATACTTCAGGGGCAACATTGCTCAACCTAAAACTTAAGGGGCAAAATTACTCTTAGGCGAGTACTTCAGAGGTAAAATTGGTACTTAACCCTTGAAGAAAAGGAAAAGGACAAGTGAAAAAACTGCTGGACAACTTTATCCATCTTCAACGGATAATATATATAGACTTTACATTGTCAGTTGTCACAATACGTGGCCAGTCAACCTAATATCTAGGACTATTATCATAGAACTGACCAAAGGACTCTCAATAAAATAAACAGAAAGGACTTTCACTGTTCCCTAAAAATAGGTAGTCACATGCCCACAACATTTAAAAATAATATAATAAAAAATCACTATCAGATTCAACAAAATAAACAATTAAAAAAAATTAAACAACCCAATCCTTTACTTGCGGAAATCAACAACCACATACAAAGAGAAAAAGTTGCGGAAATCACATCTTCTTTGGTTTTTCGACACCAAGTTGTTGATAGAAGCTCTCATGTTTGCTTCTACTTAAACCTTTTGTAAACAAATCTACAACTTGATTTTTGTTTTAACATGATCAAATTCAATTTCTTCTTGTGACTTTCTCTCTAATAAAATGATAATAAACTTTCACATGCTTTGTTCTTGCATGAAACACTGGGTTCTTTGTCAAACATATTGTTGATAAATTATCACAATACAAGGGAAGTGATCCTTCTATGGATTGATGCAGGTTTGCTAACAGCTGCACAAGCTAAGTGCTTTCTTGAGCTGCCATGACTGTTGCTCGGTACTCTGCTTTTGTGGTTGATAAAGACATAGTTGGTTGCCTCTTGCTGAGCCAAGCATAAACGCATACCGCGTAGTGGAATGTCGGGTATCACAATGCCCTGCATAATTAGCATCACAATAGCCAACTAACTTCCCATCTCCACTTTTCTTATACATGATACTGTACCCAAGTGTGCCTTTGATATAACGCAAAATCCTTTGAATGGCATCCAAGTGAGGCTTCTTAAGACTTTGCATATACAGACTCATCACACCTACTGCAAAAGAGAGATCAGGTCTTGTTAGTATTAAGTAGATTAAACTATCCACCAACTGTCGGTACATCGTTGTATCTTTTAAGTCCGTCCATCCCTTCATGAGAGATATCTTTGTATTTGGTTCCATTGCCGTTAAGATTGGCTTGCAATTAAGCTTACCAAATGTTTTCAACAAATCTCTAGAATACTTTTATTGATGGAGAAAGATTCCATCTGCACTACGATCAATCTCCAAACAAAGGACGTGGTTGAGTTGCCCAAGCTCTTTCATGAGGAAACGAATTGATAGATTCTCTTTGGTTTGGAAAATTTCTTCTTCACAGTCCCCAATGAGAATTAAATCATCTATATATACTAGCACAACGGCTAGTTTGCTTCCAACAGTTTTGACAAACATACTAGAATTTGATGGTGCTGCACTATAACCACTATAAGTAAAAAATTCAGCAATTTTACTGTACCATGCCCTTGGTGCCTACTAATCGAAATGAAGTACGATTGCGAGACTCTTTACATCATACTAGTCGAAATGAAGTACTCGATTTACATTTATATCAGAGTTGGTGTGTCATCATTACTCTTGATCAGTCTTATCAATCATATCTCATGTAGATGTTGTAGTTTTTGTGAAATCTGTTGGAGCACTGGAGGAATTTCGCAGGGACAATGAAACAAAGAACAAGATGAGAATGCTCCTTACGTATGCCGAGTATAGTTTTCTTTATATCATATTTACTCTTAATCGGAACCGAAACATACTTAATGTCGTATCCGCTAACTAATGACTAATTGAGTACTTGCTCTCATTGTTTTCAATGTAGGAACAATGACCTTGAAAGTGTCTTATTTGATGAGTTTTCTACCAATGATTATATGTCACAGCTAGAGATGACCATGAAAACTCTAGTTGTTGTTGTCTTAAACCTTGTCAGGATAGCTTTTTCTGATGAAGGTAATGAAGAATGTCCTTAAATTTATTGACAATTTCATTGATTGAATTAATTGAATCATGATAATAGTTAATTGAATATGGGATCTACCTATTGTCCAGGGAGGCCACAAGTGTGCAGTTCAATTAGTGCAACCAGAGTTTTCTTCAATCCTGCAATCAAAGAAGTTAAAGAACTGATTGACAGGTAACATCAATCATACATATATGTGTATTCATGTGACCATATGGACACAAATATAGTACCTGAACATTTTTTTGCTTGTCAATTTAACTATCTTTTTTCATTTTGTTTGTGCCAAGCAAAATGATTCATTTGCCACTCCTACCATCAGTCAACTCATGCCATACCACTCAAGCCAGCAATCTAATTCCGGCATCTTAAGGAACAATAACAAGATATTGATATCTTAGAATGCTGACCAAAAGATAGTATGGAGACGAAACTTATGTTTTGCTTATTTGAGTTTCTTACATAGGTCTGACTCTGAATTTCTATATCCATTTATGCTAATAGAGGCAACCTTTTGTGGTGGTTTGTTCATTACAAAAATCCAAAAACTTGTTCGCCTCGCAAGTGTACGAGTTTCGCAAGTAATAAAGTGATAAATAAAGTATCGTTCCCACGAGGATTTGTTTAACAAATTAGTCAAACAAAAGGCTTAGTGAATTTCATCAAGTTGAGCTAAAACAAAGTTTTGATTTGGAATGAGAATTATTAAAGACTATTTCTAAAACATAAAATTGATAAAGGCAATTGATTCTTTAACTTTAAGGATAATTGAGCCTAGGGCTCTTTTTCCCCCTTTGCATTTCATACAACTTGGTTAATTTCCTCTCTAGTAGCATTTCAATACATATATGTGTTAGTCTAAGGTTCTAAAACACTTGACCCGCTCTCTCAAGTCAAAATCAAGCTTCTCTTCTCATTAAAATGCACAATCTCTTGCTACAATTAATGAGAATCAATATTTAAGCAACAACCCTAATATGACAATGCAAGGCTAGTAAACATATCTCTATTTTACCAACAAACCATCCATTTATCAAGTAAACTTCAAGACAAGCATGATTTTAATCAAGTTCTACACCTAGATTAGTTCTCTCATTGGTTTGTGATGGTTGGGTGGAGTCTGATTATGCTAGAAGGAGGAAGGAAGAGGCATTAACGAGGAGGAGGTGCGCGGAGAAGGCAAAGAACGATGCTCAGTTGAACATAGATGAATCAGAATTGTTCTGCATCAAAATCAACAGAACGCAGAGGACGAATATAGGGATAAATCTGAATGGGAATATGGGAAAGGAAGGTTTAAATGATGGAAATGCTTGCTATGCTGATAGCGATGGTTTGGTGGTTAATAGTAGAAGAAAAGAGAAGAATAAGAATGAGTCAAATAACAGGGCAACTGATGGTACGAGAGGACCATGGAAAATGTATAAACGTAAAAGTGAAGGGTTGGGATCTTCGCCTATAGTTGCTGCAGATTCAGATAAGTAGGAATCAAAGGAGGCTGGGATTAGTACCAGCAAGCCAGTGGGTGATCAAGTTGAGACTTCTTTGGCTCTGGTATTATACAATGGTGGTGCTTTGGGTGACATTATTAATGGTATAAATGAGCTGGGGTTGAAAAGGAATGCAGAGGAGGGCTGGAATGCATCAGTGGCAAAACGTCAGAAGGTGGAAGATGTGAAACTCAGTCCTAAATCTGCAATTTCTTCTTATGCAGGTAATTTGAGGAAACTTAAGACACGTATAAGGAGAGATGCCAAAAGGAAAAGAAAGGGGGAGAAGGAAAATATTTCGGATGTGGAGATGTACCTAGAAGATGTGTGCGAGGTTTCAAACGATACCAACTCTATGGATTCTGGTTTTGTCTTTACTGCTGGAAGGAATAGGAGGATGAAGAACTTATCTGAAGGTGCAGGTGGCTGGCCAAAAGCAGCCACCCAGTTGCCATGAAACTCATCTCTTGGAACTGTCAAGGCCTAGGAAGAGCCTCGACAGTCAACAACTTGAGGAATATGGTGAAAAAGTTTCATCCCTCATTAATCTTCCTAATGGAAACAAAAATATGTTCTGGAAAAATAAAGAAAATCAGAAGCAGGTGTGGATTTGATCAAGAAATTTATGTGGAGCCTAGAGGACTAGCTGGTGGCTTGGCTGTATGGTGGCATGAGTCCATTTTTTTGACAATATTATATAAGTCAAAAAATCTTATTCATGTACAGATTGAATCAAATGGTTTGAATGTTCCTACTTTTGTTACATTTGTCTATGGACCACCTAAGGAAGGGGAGCGCAGGACTGTTTGGGACACGCTGAGAGGTTTGGCAGCAAGTGTGAAGGACTCATGGCTGGTTGTTGGTGACTTCAACGACTTGTTAACTCAATCTGAGAAGGAGGGTGGTAATCCACGTTCTATGAGGAAAATAATTAATTTTCAAAGTCTACTCTCGGACTGCAACCTTATGGATCTGGAATTTAAAGGTTCTAAGTACACATGGTGTAATAAGAGACCTGGAGGTATTGTGAGGGAACGACTTGATCGTGCTCTTGGTAATGTGCAATTTAGGGATGCATTTGAGTGCGCCTTGGTTTTTCATGTGGACCCAATAGGGTCAAATCACCATGCATTGGCTGTGGATTGTTGTTATTGTGAGGAGAGGGGAATAAGAACCTTTAAATTTGAGGCCAATTGGGTTCATCATGATGACTTTCTACAGATTGTAGATAAGGGGTGGAATGAGGTTGAAGGGGCTGTAGAGGATAGTGTATCAGATCTGATTCGAAGAATGAATGCATGCCGGGAAAAACTTATAGCGTGGAGCAAGGTGGAATTTCCTAACTACAGAAAAGTTATAGAACAGCTAAAGCACATGTTACACATCTGCCATAAAGGCATAATGACTGCAGAGAAATTAATGGAAGCAGAGGACTTGGTTAAACAGATTGAAGATGTTTGGAACAAGAGGAAAGGTATTGGTGGCAAAGGTCCGAATCTCTTGGCTGCAATGTGGGGATGAAACACGAAATTTTTCCACAGCAGTGTTATTCAACGAAGACAGAGGAATAAAATTTTGAGGTTAAAGGCTGAAAATGGAGTGTGGCTGGACGCAAGGGAGGACATTAACAAATCTTTTAGTGATTTCTACTGGAAACTCTTTAGCTCTGGTGGTGCTCGCCCTATGGATCAGGCATTGGCTTATGTCAAGGAGGTGGTCTCTGAGTTGGATAATGCTTACTTAATGCAACCAGTGACCAATGAGGAAATCGAGGCAGCAGTATTTCAACTTGGAGCCAGCAAAGCTCCGTGTCCGGACGGGTTTTACGCTCTGTTTTATCGAACAGCGTGGAAGGAGGTGAGCAAAGAAATATGTATGATGGTGCAAGACTTCTTTGGGGGACGTGCTGGCATGAATCAGATTAATAGCACTAACATTGTGCTGATCCCGAAGATTGATAAGCCTGAGGAAGTCCATCATTTCAGACCTATCGGGTTATGCAACGTTTCATATAAGATCGTAGCAAAGATCATGACAAATAGGATGAGGGAGCTAATGTGCAGAATAATTTCACCAAATCAGAGGGCTTTTATTGCTGGCCGCATGATCCAGGATAACATAATTCTGACACATGAAGCTTTCCACTACTTGAAACATAAGAAGGTAGGTAGGAAGTGGGAATTTGCCTTAAAGATTGATATGAATAAGGCTTATGATCGCATAGAATGGGATTTCCTTGAGGTTTGTTTTTGTTGAAAATGGGGTTTTGTAGTGCTTGGGTGGAATTGATCATGAAGTGTATATCAACTACGAAATTTAATTTGCAAGTAGATGGGCGTAAAGTGGCTGGGTTTAAACCTGAACGGGGAGTGCGGCAAGGTGATCCCCTGTCACCATACTTGTTCATCCTTGTTTTTGAGGTTTTATCTTTGATGATCCAAGAGCACATTGAGCGGAAAGATTTGAAAGGTGTGAAATTGGCTAGAGGCGCACCGACACTATCACATTGTTTCTTTGTGGACGATGCAATCCTCTTCCTTCGTGCAGATGAGGTGAATTGTAGGGTAATGAGAAGGATTCTGGATGTTTATTGCCAAGCATCAGGACAAATGGTGAATTTAGAGAAGTCCAGCATATTTTTTTCTGCTAATACTCCAAGGAGGGACAAGGAAAAAATATCAGCTTGCCTTAATATCCAGTATTCTGACCAGACAGGGAAATACTTGGGATTACCGGTGATTTGGGGAAGATCCAAGGCTGCTGCACTTGCTTTTGTAAGAGATAGGATTGGGCTGAAGTTACAAGGCTGGAAACAAAAGCTTCTAACGTTTGCAGGACGTGAAACGTTGATTAAGGCAGTAGCAAATTCCATCACTACCTATCCTATGGCATGCTTCCTATTCCCAAAGAAATCTTGTATGGAGATTGATAGTCTGATTTCTAAGTTCTGGTGGGGGCAGCAGGCTGAAGGGGGGACCATCCACTGGAGGAGCTGGAAATACATGACTATGAAGAAAAGTGAAGGAGGGATGGGTTTCAGAGATTTGCTATGCTTCAATAAGGCCTTGCTAGCAAAGTCGGCGTGGAGGTTGATTAATGAGCCTAATGACTTATGGGGCAGAATTCTCAAAGGGATTTACTTTCCTAAAGGGAATTTTTTGGATGCAAAGAAGGGTAGACATGCTTCATGGGGTTGGGTCGGTTGCTAGAAGGAAGGAGGCTCATGCTAAGTGAGTTGTGCTGGAAGGTGGGAAGTGGAACAAATGTTAGGGTGTGGAAGGACCAATGGATCCCAGGCCTCATGGGGTTTAAGCTGCATAATGCGACGCCTACAGTGGAGGATGAGAAAACTACAGTGGCAGAACTTTTAAATAATGGTTGCTGGGATCTTAGCTCAATTAGTAAAAGGATTAATAGTGTGGAAAAGGACATGATTTTAAAAATTCCCATCTCTACTACTAATGTTCTTGATCGTGCAGTGTGGATGGCATCCAAAGATGGACTTTACACGTCAAGTCGGATATGCGGCGGCTAAGGCCAACATGGAGGAGGAAAAATTAAAGATCCAGTACATCCTTTTACGTACCCAAAAACTCTGGAAATGCATTTGGAAAGTGATAGTTCCATCGAAAGTTCAGCATTTTTTGTGGAGAATTGGGGCGGGGGCTGTGGCAACTAAAGATGCCCTATTTAAACGTAAATGTGCTATTAATCCGATCTGTCCTATATGCTTAAATGAAAGAGAAACTATTGAACATCTGTTGTTTCTATGTCCTTGGACTAAATTGTGTTGGTTTGGTAGTCCTTTAGGACTTAAATTTAGTAAATGGTCCATGTTAAGATGTGAGGAATGGTTGTGTAATATGTTGCATGGGAAGGAGGGGCTGGATGAATATGGAAAATCATTATTTGCCACAATGTGTTGGTGGATTTGGAAGAAGAGATGCAGTTGGGTGTTCAAGGAGGAAAAACCTTGTGCAAATGAGGTTGTGAGGTTGGTTAATGCCCAGGTGGAGGAGTTTTGGAATGGTAAAACAAGAAGGGGAAAAGGCAACAGGAAAGTGTTTGTGGACCAGATTGTGAGAGGTAATTCATGGGTGATGCCACCATCTGGAACCATCAAGATTAATGTAGATGGATCATTTAAAGGATCTACGGGAGATGCAGGAATTGGGTTGATTAGTAGGAATGATAAGGGAGAATTTGTTGGAGGCTTGGGAGGTGCTGTAGTGGCAAGTTCTCCATTCATGGTGGAGTGCAAGGCATTAAGAGAAGCCTTGGTGAACAGGGGTAAGTTTCAGGACTGTAATATAATTGTTGAAACTGACTGTGAGTTTTTGTATAGGTTGGTTAAAGGGAGGTCTTTGGTTGGCTGTGAATGGCAATGTCACGAACTGATGCAGGAAATTCTTGGATGAGTCACCTGGATGGTGTGTCCTTTTCCCTAGTTTCTAGACAAGGGATCAAAGCTGCAGATAGATTAGCAGCTGATGCCGCAAAGAAGATGTACCAGCATGTATGGCTGGATTCTATTCCATCTTCTTTAAGCAATATAATAGCCCAGGATTTTAATCAGCACAAGGAGCTTAATGCTAGGTTCACTGATATAAGGAATAGGGAAGGTGTGGGCTGATACATTGAAGTATATTGCTTGATATAGGAATTTGTCTTGGTTTTACTATAGGTTTCTTTTTTCTTGTTTTGGTAAGTTGTGTGGTAGGTTGTAATTGTAGGTATTTTTCTGAGTGTTTACTTGGCTTCGGCTATTGGTGATTGTAGTTCTGGATTTTTCTATTAATAAAATTGACTTTTTTGGGCAAAAAAACATGGATGGGTCTATGATGGATGTGGAAAGTGTTCATCAAAACTAAGAGAAGAGACTGAGTCAGCCATATGTCGAGGCTGCAAAAAGAAGCTAGAATTTGTTGAGCCCAAGTATGGTTGCTGATTCTCATTCATAAACATTGATAGCCTTTTTAAATGGTTCAGATGCTAATATTCTGTCTTTTATGCAGGATTAAAGCACATTACACTATTGCGATAACTCGGGGTTGCTTCGTCATTTTAAGGACAAGCTTGGGGATTGAATTCTTTGGGAAAGGCTGCAAGGTGAGCTAAAGGCTATACTTAAAGAGGCATGAAGAATATAGCATGCATTTTCACCTAATTTTCATATAAGTAGCTAAGGTCTCTATATAAGATGGAATCTTTTCATGTTTCAAGATGACTAGTGAATATGATTTTCATTGAGAGTGACTCAGTTTTTGGGAAAACTATGATGCTTAAGTTGAAGATCAATGATTTTAACTTCAAGCATATAGATTCCGATATAAGTGTACTTCAGTTTACTATATGTGAGAATTTGGCAAATGAATTCAATGATGCAGTTAATGAGGTAGTTAACTGATATTACAGTCCAATAATTGATATACATCAATATATATTTACATATGACAGTAAGAAAGATTCAATCATCTTATTCATTATCATATATTCACTTGCAGAGTTGCAGGAGGAGACTCAGGCTGAGAGCACAGCTGATGAAGTCAGCCAGGTTTGAATATATATGTTTCTCATGACAATCTGAAGCTGCATTTTTTGTTGAATCTAATCTAATCTAATATAATGTATACTAAGCTAAGTTGCCAATTTGCAGCCTACTATTCAGGTGAGTTCAGATAAACAAAGTGACATGGCTTGCAATCAGACCCCTATGTCCCAGGCAACAAATGCAGTAAGTGTTGATTCAGCCGAGATGACCTGACATAGCCTGTGAAAAGATGATAGAGTCTTGCGCAGGTATAAATTCTGGTCTGGAAGAATTAGTAAGAACCCTACTAATTCTACTAGATCAGTCGCTCTCTTAGTAATTAGGAAAGGTCAGAATCTGAAACCCTTACTAACTAACCAAGCCCTAGAGATTACTCGATATTCTTTCTCGAAAATCGTTATGTTTTATTCATAGGCTAAGAGCCTTTAAATAGGACTAGGTTTACAGAGAGACTCTAATAAGGAATTCCAATAGATAATGATAATAATAAAGATCTAAATCCTAACAACCAAATCTTATCTAGTTGTTTATGATTTCCTAAAGATAATAATAAAGATAACAAAAGATAATTGAAACAGACTCGATTAATTAAATAATCAAAATAAACTTAAATAATAATGAATTAATTCCTAATTAGTTTATTCTTCCTAGAATAAACTAATCCATAATGATTTGGGTCTCTATCATTTCTCCCCCCTTGGAAAAACGACTTGTCCTCAAGGCGGAAATCGAAATGTGTAGCAACCCGATCGTACTCTTCCCATGTAGCGTCCTCTCGGAGAGTGGTTCTCCCATTGTATGAGGATTTCCGATTGCCGAGCGGGGTCCAGCGATCTTTGAAGCACCTGGAGGGTGTACGAGAGGAATTCCATATCCTCTCGATAAGGCCGGGTGGATCTTGGCAGTAGAGGGGAGATCTAACTCATAGGCCACCTTGCCGATACGTCGCAGAATCTTGAAGGGCCCATAAAAGCGTGGGGATAGTTTCTCACAACGGGTACGAGATAGGGATTTCTGACGGTAGGGGTGAATTTTTAACCATACCGCGTCGCCGGTGTAAATTCGAGATCCTGCGATGTTGGTTAGCGTGTAACTTCATACGGTGTTGTGCTTTAAGAAGGTTACCTTTTAGGACTGAAGCATGGAATCCAGAGTCTCAAGTTGGTCCTCTAGTTCAGCTACTAGAGTTTCTCCCCGCACGTAGGGAAGTAGTGGAGGGGGTTCGCGCCCGTAAACAATCTTAAATGGAGTTGTGTTGGTGGCTGTATGGTATCCTGTATTAAAGGAGAATTCTGCCCAACACAGAAATGTACTCCAGCGTCGTGGCTGCTCATGTGCGAAACATCGTAGATAAGTTTCCAGGCAACGGTTGACTACTTCTGTTTGTCCATCAGACTGGGGGTGATATGCCGTACTCATGTTCAAATGGGTTTGGCTTAATCGGAACAACTCTTGCCAAAAGTGACTGAGAAAAAGAGAATCCCTGTCTGATACGATCGATCGGGCATACCATGTAGGCGAACAATCTCTTGGCAAAATATAGATGCAACGGATTTTGCCGAGTATGGGTGAGCAAGGGCGATAAAGTGGCTATACTTGTCTTGAGACGATCAACTACGACCCAGGATCACCGAGTAACCTCGAGACTTGGGCAATCCTGTAATGAAGTCGAGGGAGATGTCCTCCCAAATGCGTTCAGGATTGGAAGAGGTTGGAGGAGCCTGCTGGGATAAGGTCGATATTTATTCATTGGCACGTCGACATTTACGGATGTAGCCCTTGACGGCGTTCTTCATCCCCTTCCAATACACTTGATCACGTAGTCGGCGTAGGGTTTTGATGAATCCACCATGACCTCCAGTGGGAGTGGCATGCGCCTCCGCTAATAATTTCTCTCGTAGTTGGGATTGGTTTGGGATGACCAATCGAGTTTTGTAAATCAAACGTCCGTTTACCAGGTGAAAGGGAGACTGAATATCGGGATTTTCCTGTAGTGCGGAAATGATGCTACTGGTTTCCGGGTCTTCAAGTAGGACCTCAGGTAGTTGATCAAATTCGCTGGCCAAAGGGATGACCATTTGAAAGAAATCTGCTTGTTGTGGCCTTCTTGAGAGGGAATCTGCGGCAACATTTTCTTTTCTTGGTTTGTAGAGGATGGTAAAGTTAAATGGGAGTAATTTGACCAAAAGACGTTGTTGTGAATTTGTGACGATCTTTTGGTCCATCAGATGCTTTAAACTGCGATGATCTGTGTGTACCACAAAAGGGTTCCCTAAGAGGTAATGGCGCCACTTATCAATAGCTAGGACCAGAGCAAGCAATTCACGATCATAAGCTGATTTAAACCGGTTGGAGAATGAGAAGCCTTTGCTAAAATAGGCGATGGGGTGCCCATTTTGCATAAGGACAGCTCCAATTCCCTCCATGGATGCGTCGCATTCGACTGTGAATGGTAGTCGAAAGTTGGGTAGGTGGAGGACGGGTGTGGTCGTGAGGGCAATCTTGAGTGAATCAAAGGCAGATTGAGCTTGTTCTGACCACTTAAAGGCATCCTTCTTTGTTAGGTCAGTTAATGGCCGAGCAATAACCCCATAATTTTTCACAAACCGGCGATAATACCCTGTGAGGCCCAAGAAGCCCCGTAAATCATGTACTGATGAAGGGGTAGGCCAATGAGCGATGACCTTAATTTTCTCGAGTACCACCTCTACCCTCGGTTAGTCACAATGTGGCCCAAATAGTCAATCCGAACTTGTCCCAAAAAACACTTCTTGGCGTTGGCATAAAAGGAAAGGTGCTGCAGGTTTTGGAACACGGTGGCAAGATGTTGGAAGTGGTCCGCGGCTGTAGCGGGGAGGACCCTGATTTGATGATAGCCTGAACGTAGATCAATCTTTGAAAAGTACTGTGCACCGTGCAATTCATCTAAGAGCTCATCAATGTTCGGGATAGGGTACTTATCGGGTACCGTAATTTGGTTAAGACGGCGATAATCAACACATAGTCGCCACGTATCAGTCCTTTTGCTAACCAATATTATCGGGCTTGCAAAAGGGTGGAACTTGGTCGAATAAATCCACGAGTTAGCAAGTCGTTTACTCCAGGATTCAATCTCATCTTTTCGAGAGTGAGGAGAACGGTAAGGCCGTAAATTAGGTGGTGTTGAACCCCGTACCAAGGGAATCCTATGGTAATGCCGCGAGATGGGGGTAATGTGGTAGGCTTGGCAAAGACAGGAGAAAAGTCATGGTAGATTTGAGTCATGTCGAGTGCATCCTTCTTTGCTGTTTCGGTTTGGTAGAACTCATAACTCTGTAGGCATATTGGTAAGTCAAGACTCTGTAGGCATGTTTGTGGAGTAGTTGGTATTTCGCCTTGCAACCTGTACCTTTTGCCATTTAGCTTAAAAATCAGGAACATTTCGTTCCAGTTGGCTTCAACTGTGTTGAGGGAGGCCAGCCACTTGATGCCTAATACAAAGTCAGATCCGGGTAGTTTAAACGGGAAAAAATCCTGTTTGATGATTATGCCAGGCAATTGGACTTCCAAATTTTGACAGATCTGGTTACATTTGACAATACTGCTATCACCAATTTGCACGCCAAAATGGGGGCATCATTACCGGGTCCCCTTTATTTTCCTTTAATCTTCATAGTAGCGCCGACGTGGAGCCCAAGATGGCATTAAATGAAATTGGTCGCTCATTTTCCTCTGGTCAAAATCGACGCCGGAGTCCGCATGGAATTGGATTGCCTTCCTCATCAATCTCCATTAACGAGAAAGACGAAGTGGAGCAGCGGTGTCCTGGCCTGAACGGCGCCGCACATCGGAAGCAGAGGCCCTTGTCGCGCCGCCTCTGTCGTTCGGAATCTAAGGTAGAGGGGCGGCTGGGGACGATGGGGGGTGCCGAGATCGTGGGTGAGGCTGAAGAGGTCTTTCCGGCGCTGGGATAGGCCGGAAGCCGCTGGGGGTAGCGGTTTTCGGCGTTGTCACGGCCAGCTTGTGCGGAGGAGTATGCGGTGGTTGTCTTTGCCGGTGTGGAAGTCGTCCACGATTTTGGTCCCTGTTTTAGGTGAAGTTGTTGTTCGAATTCGACGGCAAGACTGGCAGCCCGGTAAACCGTTCTTGGTTTCTGGATTCGAACGTCTGGCCGGAGTTCCTCACGGAGGCCCATCAGGAAGACGCCTAGCAGACAATGTTCGGGCCATGCCGTCACTCGTGCTACTCTTTTCGCCCATTCCTGGCGATATTCTTGGACGGTACCGGTCTGTCTGATTGAACTCAGATGCTCATCAGGATTTAGGTACTCTGGTGGGCCAAAGTGTTCTTGAAATGCCTTGACCAGCTCTTCCCAATAATGCAGCGTCCGTTGTGAGGAGAGCCAAGAGAACAAATCGAGTGCATCTCCCTCAAGGTACAAAGCTGCAACATCGACTTTTTCCTCTTCTGGTGTGTGATAATAGTTGAAAAATTTCTCCGCCTTAAGAACCTAAACCTCGCGGATCTCCGTTCTCAAATTTTGGGAAGTCTAGTTTTGCGTAGGGTCTTCGGTTGTGTCGATATGGTTCGTTTTCGCCTTCATTATACGGGATGTAGTACCCGATTTGTTGGTGTTGGTGTGGCGGATTGTTTTGTCAGGTGGGTTGGCCGTGTGTTTTCCAAGGCTTCGAGTCGCGCAGCAATGGCGGCGTGGGCCGGAGACTGTGGAAGCACTGGTTTCGTTGGGATTCGCCATGGGTGGATTCGTTTGTAGCCCAGATCGCGTTTCAACCATATACAGGAAGAAAGGCTCTGATGCCAATGATAGAGTCTTGCGCAGGTATAAATTCTGGTCTGGAAGAATTAGTAAGAACCCTACTAATTCTACTAGATCAGCCGCTCTCTTAGTAATTAGGAAAGGTCAGAATCAAACCCTTACTAACTAACCAAGCCCTAGAGATTACTCTGATATTCTTTCTCTGAAAATCGTTATGTTTTATTCATAGGCTAAGAGCCTTTAAATAGGACTAGGTTTACAGAGAGACTCTAATAAGGAATTCCAATAGATAATGATAATAATAAAGATCTAAATCCTAACAACCAAATCTTATCTAGTTGTTTATGATTTCCTAAAGATAATAATAAAGATAACAAAAGATAATTGAAACAGACTCGATTAATTAAATAATCAAAATAAACTTAAATAATAATGAATTAATTCCTAATTAGTTTATTCTTCCTAGAATAAACTAATCCATAATGATTTGGGTCTCTATCAAAAGATGTAACTGCTACCCCAAACAAAGGAAAAAGGAAAAATACTTCGAAGAGAAACAGCATAGCTGCTGGTGAAAGACTCCTTAAAGTTGTTAAGCAAGAGAGGCAGGAGAAACAGCAGTTGTGCTAAGAGTATCAGCCTACCATACTACTATGCCAATGCAGTTGAGATAACCATTTTCAAGCTGGTTGTGGATTCATTTGCTAAGGAATCAGAACCAGCATGATTAATATGTTTAGGCTTTCCTCCTCTGTTGTGTCTGTTGTAGTTTGTTTTAAATTTAATGTCAGAGTTGCGTTATTCCTTGACTGTTTTTGTAGAACCTTAAATTCCAGTTCCTATGTAATTTCAATTTCAGTAGTTAATTTACTTTCCATATTCCATAGCACTTCCTTCACTCCACTGCAATTTAATTCTTTGAATGCCTGAATTGATGCAGCCATTGAGAAAACTTTAACGTTGTGAACTGGATCATTGTAACAAGTTATAACTACTCCTAACCACTTTCAATGAATGATTAATCTACACTAATAGATCATTTTCAAAAAAAAATAAAAGGAAGAGGAAGATAGGTAATCTTAAGAGGTTTTGGTAGTATTCACAAAATACCATTCAATGATATTGATGTTGAAGTCATGTTTATCTATATTGTCCAACATCATAGTCAAAACGTCAGAGAAATTATCTGATCAAAATGCCTTAACTTGTTTCAAGGTTTGAACATGTGACATGTACAATACCTGGACTATAAGCTAACTATATTGTATCCTAATAACAATTGCAATTGCATTATTAGGTATCTATCGTGAGAAAATTGATAACAACATAACAGACTGCCAGAGTGAGAGTTAATTAAAGTACTTGTCCAAACAGGTGAGTGGAAATGTAATTAAGAAAGCTCATTCAAGCAAAGCTTAGTAAGGGATGATAAGTTTAAAATGAGGAATTCCCCATATATTGACATTATGCATATTATACATGTTCCCATTGTTTTACAAGCCTTTATACTTACTTGCTAAAAGTATTGACATGAATGATGAATAGCCTGTAAGTTGTCTGAAGTGATACACTGATACATCCATATATGCAGTAATAGCAAATTATTTTACCAAGCATATTTAGGACCAGGATGTTTTACTGTGGACACGCATCTTACTTAGCTTGGTCAACTCATGATAAAGATAGCTTTGTAATAACAACAGTACCTTCATGATCACTAGCCTTAGTCATTACCAGACCGACTTGTCATTGTCAATCTGAAAAATGGAATTGAGGTCAGCAGCCCATGGAAGTCTGGGTGAGACACCCTAAGGGCCTGTTTGGAGTCCCCCGTTTGCAAGCGTTTGGACCAGTAATTTTTTAAAACAAAAGTCCAGTCCAGAAGCCAGCTCATTTTTTCCTGTTTGGGTTGGCTTATTTCCCACCGGACTTAAACAAAAAAAGCCCAATGGCATGGAAGCTTGTAGGGGGAGCGGTGGGGGAAAGTTCCAGCAGCTTTTTTTTTTATTTCACATAACTTTTCAAAATCTACACATTGAAATGATTATTTTTTTTTTTTTGAAAAAGCAAAAATAACTAAAAATTAAATAACATCATCCACAAAAACAAAATATGCAAAATTGATAAGTATATATTTTATAATTAAATAGGTGTATATTTTATGATATAATTAGTTGGATTTATTAATATTATATACCTATTTAGTTATATTTTATATATTGTTCTATCATTAAATTAGATGAGATAAGATATTCTCACTACATACTTATTTCACTACCATTTTCTCACCCTTAGATCTATTTTTTATCCAACGGCCCTGATTTAACCTACATAATACCTCCTTCCTTCCTCCTCTGCACCCCTCCGCTGTTCTCGTTCTCTCACCCCACGAGTAAGCGATCATAGGTTTGATTATTTCTTATTTCTGCCCCGTTCTCGTTAAATTTATTTATATTCTTTCTGGTAACCAGTTCTCGTTCATTCAGGCATCGTATAAGAAAAACTAAAAAAAAAAAAAAATATATCCGCTCATTTATTTGACTTTTAAACCCATCGTCATAAAAAGTGAATTGCGTGGTCAATAATTTGCCAGGAAAGGGAAAAAAAAATGATAGAAAGTGAAATCAGGGCATATTCCGATTTGTATCTTTCTTATACCTAAAAAATGATAGAACGGAGTTACCTAAAAAATGATTATTTATATACCTAAAAAATGATTGGGGATTTCATATTCCGAATTACCAAAAAAAAAATGATCGTATCTTTCTTATACGCAATTTCTTCTGGTAATTGGGGATTGCATATCCCGATTTCATTGCCAAATATTTGTCACAACACCAACTGTTCAAGGAAGGTATGGAAAATCTTATATTCTTCTTCTTCGATGGAGGAGGGGGAGGGACGGTGGCCGCGGGAGGAGTTGCTTAGAGAACGGAATGAAGAGAGAGAAAAGTGGGGAAGGAAGAAGTATTATGTAGGTTAAATCAGGGCCGTTGGATAAAAATAGATCTAAGGGTGAGAAAATGGTAGTGACATAAGTAGGTAGTGAGAATATCCTATCTCAAATTGAATATAGGATCAAAGTATAATTCGACATAAAATATATTCATATCCTATCTTTATTGTGGAGGAGATATTATGCGATCTAATAAGAAAGCATCAAATAAAAGGAAACAATTCATTATATTTATATATAGGGATAGGATATTGTCACTACCATTTTTTCACCGTTAGATCAGAATTTCAATAGGAGAGAGAAATGATAAAGATAAATGAGATTCTGATCTAACGGTGAAAAAGTGGTAGTGACATAAAATTAGTAGTGACAATATCCTATCTCATATATATATATATATATATATATATATATATATATATATATTAAAATATAAGACGTGGGACACAAGCCAAGCATTAATCATTGAGAGAAAAGAAAGAATCAAAGATTGCACGGCCCAAACCTAAGTTACATATATTAAAAAGATTAGAGATGCAAGGAGACGCGAACTGGACGACAGCAAAGAAAAAAACAAAACGCAGCAGCGAAGCAATTCAAGAAGTAGAGGAAGACGAGACGCAGAATCGAGAGCAGCGCTGAAACGAATTCTGACAGCAACCAAGGTTGTTCTATCCCGAGGCACAACCTTCAGTTTCTCACGTTACAACAGCTGGCTAAAAAACTAATATGTGTTCTTCCTCCTTTCTCTTCATTAAATCTGGAAGTTAATTTATTTGTTATGGATTTTGTTATAGCCATGTGTGGCTAAATTTTCTTTTCAACCCCTAATTCAGACACCCGAGGCCAAAGTTATGGCCTTTCAAAGTTTTACGACTAAATATCGTAAATTTTGAACTGTATTACGCTCACTTGACTTGATTTGGACACAAATTTTTATGTCAGTGCATAGATCTCAAAAAGTTATGTGGAATCAAAAAAGAAATTACCTAATTCGGACTCTCGAGCTAGAAGTTATGGCCTTCTGAAGTTTTAACTTAATTTTTTTTTATGATATAATCGATTACATGATTTTTTTTTAGTCGATTAATGGAAACCATGTAATCGACTAAATAGAGGTAGATTGGTGTATAGGTTTCGAATAGGGGCAAAATGGTTATTAATTAATTAATAAAGGGTAAAATGGTCAAAATGCCAGTGTTCACAGCCTCTCCATTTTTTTTTTCTTTATGCCAACCATTTTTTTGGTTATTTGATTAATCTTGTAATCCTTTCAAAGCTTTAGGGTATGTTTGGTATCAACCTGTAAAAAACATTTGTATGTATTCTAATTTATATATAATTTTATCTATTAAATATATTTAATTAAAGACTTTATTATTTATTAATTTTTTAAATAATAATTTAAATTTTTTCCAAATATAAATTTTTATCTTCAGTTATCGCAATATATACAATTAATATTAATATATGTAATATTCAATAAGATTCATACTCTTTTTAGTCATTTTCCATCTCAATTGACTTTTCAACCGCTAACTCAAACACGTTTCCGTTTAGAAAAAAGCTACTTCTGTCACTATCAATTCAAACACAAATCACATTTACAACCTGATTTTTTTCCTATCGGGCTTTTGTAAAAGTCAGATAGAAAATAAGTCACTGCTCTCACCGCTAACCCAAACAGGTTCAAATAACTATCCTCTGGATAATTATCATAAGGATACAATATATTCTAAAGTCATAACCTGTGTTTTTTTTGTTAGGTGTGCATATCTTTGGATGTAGACCTCTCTTTGTGTACTCCACTTTCATAGATTCTCTCTCTACTAAATTCAGATGAAACAATTATCTTCTAAAGTAATTCCAACATTGTGAATGAGGGAACACCTACAACAGCTAAAGAGAATGAAGCATGTGGATCATGTGTCCAAGACCAGAGGAATGATTCTCTCATCAACACTCAACCATCTACAGTTATATGCTCTCAAACTAAGAGATTTCCACGAAAGCGTCATAGAAGAAGAGGAATCTTGCAAGACATAACACATGTTGCATCAAACTTGGAAAAAAGTTTTGCAACTGGTTCTTCAACAGGTTTCATCTAATACTTTGCCTATGTGTTTAATCTTTTCAATTCCTGGATGACATATAGTCTTCATCTGTGGGTCAACATCAGGTTATGTCAGGCCGAATGAAGAGAATTTAAATGGACAGCCAGATTTCTTCCAAGAACCTTTAGAACAGGTTTTCAAGCATGAAGGTGCTAGACTAAAGGGCTTTATGAGTAATACTCTTTCAGAAATTGCACCAGGGAAGTCAAGAGGTACCCAGGTTAAGCATGCTGCAATCTCAACAAAAGAAAACAACAATCCGATGAATAAACCAGGTAGGTCACCGTTATGTTAAGTTTCATGGAATGACTGAGATTATATTATGCAAATGCACCTAAATCTCTCTGCATGTTTCCTATATCTATTAATAGTCAAAACCTAGAGAAAGAGGAGTCTCACATGTAATCAGCAAAGGGAATTAAATTCTGTGATAGGTTGTATTCATCATGAAACTAATGTATCAAATCAAGTAACAGCAAATGATACCATAGGTTCGTTTTTAATTCCTTTTCAATGGTTGCAGCATAATGTGGTTTATATTTATTATGTAGCTTACATTACTCTCCTTTTTCCACACATACATAATAGAACTTGAGGAATCATTGGGGTTTAGCAAAATCACAGAAGTTGGTACAAGGATCTGTTGAAGATCATTCCAGTGCCAATAATGCTAGACTAAATGGATTAATGAGTAACACTGAATCAGATATATATAAGGCCAGTAAAGAAAATATGCAGTAAAGGCAGTATAAAGTCAAATAATAGGCGACAAACAAACAATGCAAGCAATTGTCAAGGTTTGTTCACGAAGATTTTAATTATGGAATTACTGCCATATGTGGATTTATTGCAGATGATTGTTTTTTTCCTGCCACGCGAGGATTTATGTTATGGAATTTCAAATTATGGTGTTTGTTCATTTCTTTCATTTAGTATACATTAAACATGTTATAACTGAATGCTACTGTCAACAGAAAGCTGTATTACTAGATTCATGAATCAGCATAAGTGCATTATGACATGCTCAATAGAAACTAATATACTAAATCATGAAAATCTGCACTGTATTCTGAAATTAGATTGTTGGAATTATATTTAGTTACAATGGACATAATTACATGAAGGGTAATTGTTGAAGAAAACATGAGATCTTTGAAGAGAACATCAGTAGATTTAGTTACAAGGGGCTATTGAATTACATATAGCCATGTACCATTGCATTACATCTTTGTACTCCAAGCTATCTTCCTCTCATTTTTTCCTCGAGAATAGGAGAAAAGCATGTGATGAATAGTTGTTCCCTCCAGAATTCAACAATGTGGAGAATCACCTAACTGGCTTGAGGAATGCCAATCCACCATATTACACAGGTACACTGTGATGAGCACAAACCTAAAGGGAGAGCCCAATCCCCAAAAGCTAGCCTATGAGGAGGGAGAACCCAATGGACTTATAAACCTCACTCCAAGAACTTGACTCCCCAATGGGGGCTTATAACATAGTCACCCCCTCAAGAGCCGATGTCCCCGACGGCTCCACTCCACCGCACTTCACTCGGCCTATTTGGTCAAAACCCTCGTAGATAGCCATTTCCATAAACATGGGGCTCTCAATGAAAGCGTCAATATGATAAGCACAAGCCCAAAGGGAGAGCCCAATCCCCAAAAGCTAGCCTATAAGGAGGGAGAATCCAATGGACTTATAAACCTCACTCCAAGAGCTTGGCTCCCCAATGTGGGACTCATAACATACACCTAATAAGGATTTACTTAGATGTATGGTTTGTAACAGATTATCTTTAAGTAGCATTGTATTAAAATGTAACTTAGAACTGGACCTTTTCTATGCTTTTGAATATGCTGGCAGTTGATGGTATATATGCACTATAAAAATGTACAGATTAACTTGGATGTTAATGAAGAAGATATCACATCAGCTGTCATCAAGTTCTGATGACGATACAGGAGATACAGGTAACTCCTCAGCTTTCAGTCTAACCAGACAAAAAGATTCAGTTAATTTGTTTTAATGTGCCATAATCAAATTAACCTGCATGCAGATGAAATGTTAGCTGATTTGGAAGACCCAATTAGAGGTATACACATCGTTACGAATATATTTGAATCTGAAATAGTAAATATGAAAGGTAAGATTTCTAAAACAAATATATTTAAAAAACCTAAATATGAGAACTAATTATTAGTAAACTTGCTATATTTGAATTGATATTTATCAAATTATCTAGATGAGGGAGATCCCATATATACTTGCAAATACTGCCATGCTCCATTCTAGTATAATGAAAGACCTAAAAAGGACAACAAAAAGAGAATCCCCAATTCTTTTAACATGTGCTGCCTTGTGTTACCAAGCATGAAGACACCACCTTTGCTTCAAATGCTATTCCTTGAAAAGAAAAATTTGGATGCAAGAAATTTCCATGAAAATATAAGGCAATACAATATGTTCTCATTCACATCTATGGGAGGCAAGATAGATCACTCCAAGAATTCTGGTGGTGGTCCATACTACTTTGTATTGTCAGGTCAAAACCACCATAACATAGGGAGTTTATTACCCCTTGAAGGTTCACGCCCTGTATATGTTATGATCAAATATTGGGAAAGATAGGAAATCAGAATATAAGCCTTCTATTAATATTCAGATGTTAACATTCACTCTGCTGTTACATGTATGAGGTAACGCAAAATGGATAAAGTAGTACAGTAGCTGAATTGACAGTAAATAAAAGGAAGGGAAACAGAATAGCAGAGATGGGATAATCAGAATAGAAAAGGGGGGGACGGTCGATAGAGGGAGAGACAGATTCCACATATATTCCACACCTCCTCTTCACAACATTTGTCTTATTTATAACTACACAACATGCCTTATCTGCACTTCCAAGGCCTTTCTTATTCATTCGTTTGCTTCTCCTTATGGGCCTTTGCCCATTATCTGATGATGTAGTTATTGGACCCATATTAGTAGAGCCCATCCCATCTTCCTTCATTACAGTATACTCTCAATAGTACATTTTATACAGAAAATGAAGTGAAGAACTGAATTGATGCAGTAAGGTGATTGATTAAATTCATTCAACTTGAATATTTACAACTCACTATTTGAAATACATGTTATAACTTTGGAAATTCTTTTTTTGACAGTAAAGATAAAAAAGAATCAACAATTGATACAAGGATTGTTGCACAAATCAAGGATATGTTGGATGAAGTAGATTCCTTTGTGAAACAATATCGTTTTGAATCAGAACAGTTAAAGAATCAGAGAAGTGATGAAGTGAAGGTATGCTTGATTAGCACAAGACAACATGATGGTCGGACTTACAATGTACCAACCGATTCAAAAGTTGCAGCTTTAAGTGTGGGTGATATAGACATGTACTTCAATGTAAGAGACATAATAGTCAGAGAACAATCAGGGTGCCCTAACGGATTCATGAATTGCATGCATCTTATCTACCACTTCAAATATCCTATTTTTATTCCCTTATGGTGGAGATGGTTACATGGATGACATTCAACATAGAGAAGAGACTCTTAGTACTACCAAAAAAATAGAGACTAAGTATGAGGGAATTCTTTGCATACAGGTTAATGTATAGGGAGAATGAGATTTCTACATTACTACATGCCTCAAGACTGCTTCAAAAATTCATAGTTGATGAATATATAATGATTGAAGCCCAAAGATTAATCTGGATTTGAACCCACCAGAAAGAACTTAGGGAAGATCTATACCAAGGTCTATCTGAGGCTGTTATTATAGTAGGTGAAACAGATGCAACCTCAATAGGAAAAAGGATCATTCTGCAATATACATTTACTGGAGGAGCGAGATTTATGATTCAAAATTACCAAGATGCCATGGTCATATGTCGTTAGGCTGGTTATCCAGATATCTTTTTAACGTTCACATGCAATCCAGCATGACAGAAATTACAAGGTATTGTGAGGAGCATCCAGTCCACCCTTCAGATAGGCTTGAAATACTTTCCAGGATTTTCAAACTGAAGTTGCAATCACCATGAAGGTCATGAAAGAGAAGAAGACTTTTGGAACTATACGTGTAGGTACGATTTTGTTACATACTTATAGATTTGTTGTTAAAAAGTCTGTCAATATTACTACCAGTTTGTTATTTATTAACATGTAAGTATAAGCTGACAATTTACTTCTATTTATTTTTTGCAGAAGTTTATACCATTGAATTCCAAAAGCGTGGCTTACCTCATGCACACATACTTCTATTCCTTGAGAAAGCTGATAAAATTTTAACATTTGAAGCCATAGACAAGGAGATCACAGCAGAAATTCCAGACAAAGAAAAATCACCTTTGTTGTATGAATTAGTGAAAAAATTCATGATTCACGGTCCATGCGGTACATGCAATCCTAAGTCACCATGCATGAAGGACAAGTAATGCAACAGGCATTTTCCGAAGAAATTCAATGAGAATACCACTGTAGATGATGAAGGTTATCCTACATACCGAAGAAGGGATGATGGTAAGTTAATAGAAGTGAAAGGAATTCCATTAGAGAACTGTTTTGTTGTTCCATACAATCCTTTGGTGCTTGCCATGTTTCAAGCTCATAAAAATGTTGAGAACTGCAATAAGACTACTGCAATAAAGTACTTATTCAAGTACATAAGTAAAGGGAATGATAGAGTTGTTGCTGGGATATTTGACAACAATGGGAACGGAAATGGTGAGGCAATAGTCGATAAGATTCAACAGTATATTATAGCTTTAGATACATATTTTCTTGTGAAGCTACATGGCGAATATTTGGGTTTGAGATACACCACAAATTTTCTTCAATGGAATGATTATGCTTCCACAATACTGTTGAGGTTTCAGAGTTATTGGACAACCAGAGAGTATGTGAATCACAATTCTTGTCTTAGATGAAGATCAATGGGGAAGATGATTATGCTGCTGGACTTACATAGTCTGAGTTCCAGCAACATTATGTATACCAAAGGAGTGAGCAAAAATGGAAACGAAGACAAAAAGGATTTGTTGTAGGTAGGATTAAAGTTAATACCACCCAAACAACAACGACAAAAAGGAAACTAGAATGGCCACACAAGTTAGGAAATTAACTTTAATCTTTCGTATATGTTTCCTTGGAATTGGAGGAAGCTGGTGAATTGTTTTTGGTGTTGATAGTGTTGGATTGATAATTTGTGATTATAATGATTGTTTGAGTTAATTGGAAGATACACATGAGATGTTTGTTAAATTGTGTAGAAGAGGAAGTTTTGGTTAAAGTAAGATTGTTTAGTGTTTATAAATTGATTTATGGAATGCATATGAAGTGGTCAATTTAAAACTAGAGAATGAAACTTTATGGAATTGAGAATAAAGTTTGTTGATGTTAGAGTTGGATGAAATTATAACACAAGAGTTTATGATTTTTCTACAATGACACTTGGCGAAGAAGTGGATTTGGGAAGGACGATGATAAACTTGTAGAGTGACTTTGGGAAAGAATATTATTGGGAAATTCTTATATTTAAGCTCTTGTTGTAAAACTGAAATTTTGAGGTGTGTTAAGAAAGAAATATGAAAAGATACTCTTTCATGATTGAAGTGTTGAATTTAATAGCTAGTCATGATAATATTCAATTATCAATTGAGCATGTGACTATATTTATAGAAAATTGATTAAAGCTTAAGTTTTTTGTTTTCTATAATATAAATTGTTGCAATTGAGGATTGTGGGGAATTGGATCCTCTCCTTATCTTATTTTCTTATCATCCCTCCTTATTCAATCTCAACCTTTGATTTCTCTTCTCAACCAATCTAAACCATTGATTTGAATTAATCTTGATTGCCCTCCTGAAGTACTTTTTAATATCAATCAGTATTCTGAAATATATTTTTTAAGATCTTAAAATTTAGGATCTTGAAAAAATATTTCACTGTACTGACTAGTACTAAAAAAAGTATTTCAAGATACTGACTGGTACTAAAAAAAATACTTCATGATCTTAAGAAATTATTTTAAGATCTTAAAAAAATATTTTAGGATACTAACTGGTACTAAAAATATATTTTAGAATACTGATTAGTATCAAAATGAGAGATAAGGAGGGATGAGGAGAAATTCCGCCAAGCAGAGAAACCGAACCCGGATTGTGGTGATCTAGTGGGTTGTTGCAATTATTATGCTAAATGGCGAATGGAATATGAGCTTTGAGTTTTGAATGTTAGTGACCAACATCATGATATAGTATGAAAGAAGCTTAAGGAATGTATGGGTGGTGGGTAATCTATAGTATGAGAGCTATTTAATTTTATATTGAGGTGTGGGAAAAGTGAATATGATTAATTTAATGGTTTATAAGAGGATTAATTGATTGAATTCTACAGCATTTTTCATGTAGAAGGTTTGAACTGAGGTCTTTATTCCTATTTTTCTAAGTTATTGGGGTCGTAGATTTCAATTCTTAAAAGAAAGGGAGTTAGATTTAAATGTTAACAATGATTGTTTCGAGCTGGATGACATCAAGTTGTTGAGGGATTTTTAGTTAATGAATTTTATTAATTATGTTGAGTTATGAAAAAGTGAATGACTATGTTGTTGGTTTGGATTTAGGGAACTCAAGAGTGAATATGATTGTGAAAGTGACTAGGTGGGAGTAAGTTATTATTTTTTAGAGTACATTAGGGGAGGTGAGTGAATAACGTCTCGTTATAATTTTTATAAATGATATTTTTACTATTTGTCACACCTTTATGTTAATTACCATATTTATAAGTATGATTTCGTAAATGAAAGTTTATCGGATTTGTTTCATTTTCTTATTATTGATGATTTTATTCATTGTTATTTATCCTTCTCTAATTGCTTCATAGTAGAATTCAAGATTTTGCACTGAAATGGTAAGACTTTGGAGATATCTTTTATAAGTTTTCATGTTGAGATGGTCTTGCAATTTGAAATGTTTGTATGCGAGTTCTTTATGTTTGAAAAGGATTTTGTTGAAAGATTGAATTTGAAGAAAAGTTGAGATATTGTTTGTGAACTTTCATGTCGGGGCATTCTATTATGTTGTATTTGATACGAGCTATCATGATATTGAAAGAAAAACTTTTCATTGTTTTGATAAATTGGCTCTAAGCATACTTGGAAACATTTTGAGATGACTGAATACAGAACGATGGTTACTAATAGCAAAATTGTTAGTCCAAGCATAGTACTAACGCTTGATATTCGTGGGATTCGTTCTCACGCTTGTTGTAACGCCCGTCCTTTTGACGCCCTTATTTATCAGAGTTATAGCGCACAGGCATCGAAATAATTTGGACGACTTAATTGCGGAATAAAACTTTAACAAAATAACTTAGCTTGAAAACATGAGGATGAATTTTTCGTGATTCAAATCTATCCCATAGTGGGTTCTTAATACAGTACTCCAAAATAGACAAATGATAAACGTAAAATACAATCCAACTACCTATATTTTTCCAAAAGGTTCCTAACCCTTACGTTTGCATCTTTCCTCTTGATCCCGATCCACCACCTGTCTCTTTCATGCGATCCGGAGTTCAAATGAATGAACCCCGGGGTAACAGTTAATCTCATATGCGGTATGAAATATAAATCACAGTATAACACATGTATAAGCATAGAGTAATTCACAATAAACAAGTCGCTTTGTTAACCGCAGCTAGTTACCCACCTCAAACTTGAATCCTTAACTTTGTCTGGAATTGATGGGATCGGTAGAGGTGTCAAGATATACCTATAAATGTTTACCATTGTCAATAGTCACTTTTTGCATCGCAAAGTCACTAACTACACGAATTATGGATTAACCTCATTCCCATAATTTCCTACTTTCAGACTTAACTTTAAATTCTCAGAATTTTCATTAACCTTTGAAAATTCATAATTAATTCACTAGATCTCCGATTGGGGTGATTCAAATTTCTATGTGACACTAATTAAGTCTAGTTTCATAGAAAAATAATCACTAGGCTTATTAGTTGCTGTATCATTCCCAGAATTTCGTTCATTCTTCTCTGTCCAGAAAAATGTTCCAGGTTACTAGGTCAATTTTCAAAAATTTGTATCTCTCTGGATACAACTCGAATAAGGCTTATGACCTATCAAATTAAACCTTGTTATGTCTACTTTAATTCTGGAAAGTTTCATGGCAAAAATAAATCATTTACCATTTCAAAATAGATCTCGAAAATATCTGTTCACTTCTGGAATATACCATTTCCAGTTTTTAGCTTCTAACTTTAGAAATTCATAATTTTCTTTGTACACATCGGATTTGGGTTTTCTTTGGCTCATATTAAAGATCATGATGTGTACTAAATATCCCCAAAATTTCAGGGTCAAATGAGTTCATTTTCCCTGGTTTTGCATCATCCAAAGTTTACTGTTTCAGCTGAAAATTCAGTTTCCAAAAGAATAACATCAGCATGCATGTACATAATTCATTTGCTCACATGCATACGTATCAGCGAAAACTTCTCATTTATACATACTTTAGATGTGGTCAAAGGATTCAAACACATGCTCCTGAAGTTCCTGACAGCCCCCACGTTAACTCTTTTAAAACTTGTTCAGTTTCGATGCTTTGCAGAAACTTCATAGAACCCCAAGAAAATTCCGATATCAACGTGTATGCAACATCATTTAAGCACCCACTTTAATTTTCTAATGGTTTGGTTGGCCATCTAGGCATTTTATACGTAAGAAACATGCCAATACCATCTATGTTTCAGCACCATAAGATAGAGAACATATGCAGAACCGAAACCAATACATTTGAGCTTCAAACATAGAGAACAAGGTTGGAGAAAGATTACCTTGTTTGAACTCAAGTTTGCACATCCGACCCTCGCTCCTCTTCTTCCTTTGACTTCCTTCCTCTTGGTGTTCTCGGTCTCTCGCCTATCTCTCCCTTGATCACAGCTTCTTTCTCAGTCTCACACTCTCCTTCTCATACTCTTACTCTTGTTTCTGTTTTATTGACTTCTATTCGAATGGTTGCAACGAGGGAGGGAGTATATACTGAATTTAAGGGTCTGGACCGAGAGAAGAAACGCTGGTCCGAGGAGCAAAATTAATGGTCTATGGCGCTGGGCTCGATGGGCATGGGAGGTTGCTGCTACTGGCGTGATTCTCGCTGACGCCGGGATCAATGTTGAGCAACATATCAGTAACGTGTTTACTGATATAACCCAGCGTTTTCTCTTTTTTTTTTTTTTTTTCCAGCTGAAAACGGGTTGGGGTGTTTTGTTGTTGGGCTGAAGAGGTTGTGGGCTGATTGAGGATTATTGAAGCAGATGGAAGGTAAAATGTTTTGTTAGTATATAGTTAATTAGTTTGCATGTAGATGGCACGTGATTTCCTTATATTAATCAAACTTAAAAATTTTCAAATATTAATTTTAACATTTATCCAGACTAAATTTTCCATGACTAATTCCATCATAATATTTCTATGTCCTCGAAATATTATTTCATAATCTTCCCCAAATTTTCAAGGTCCAAAATAATTTTAATAATTATCTTAAGCTTTTCCTCATACTAAGCTTAAGACTTTTGGACTCTACTGGCTAGAGCCTTCTTATCTCAGTTTTATTTCCAACATTCTGGTTCAAAAATTTGGGATGTTACAATTCTCCCCCCGTTAATTTAAATTTCGTCCTTGAAATTTGAACCTATATCTTCGTGGAATTATTTTAGACATCTAGTCTATTCCTTTCTTATGCATGCTTACCTAGCACGCACTCTAATATTCAAACAACTGTCTCATTCATCTAGTACCCAGGTATAATATTCAAAAACAAGACCTGCTGGTCCATTCTCACAGTGCTCGGTTACGCAGGCCTCACATCCTAGCTCTTTCTACCTCTTAGCTTATCACATATTAACCTCCCGACGTATTCTAATACCACAACGTTGGATTTCTAGCTCTACTACCTCGGAAATTACCCTCAAGCTTAGGCATATTTTCTATCACCTGGTATAGATCGAATACTTTGCCAGTCTCAGGATGTACTCTAGACTTACTTGTCTAAAGTCACCATGACAATCAGCATTCCACACAGTGCTAAGCATCACAGGTCTTATAGCCTAGGGACACCGTCCCATGCAAACTTGTACGCCGGGTCTTACAACCTCAAGCCTTTGCTTGTCTATCACGTGTTTGAGCTTCCTCAACTTAAGCTCTCACACCACTTTTCTCTTGCTTAGCATGCTGGCAATTGCTATCTGACCTACCCGGTTCAAATCTCTAGACCATTCTAACAATTTCTGTTCCAGTATCATTATTATCACCAATTGCACTGCTTCTCATTTCAACAATTTTGTCTCATTTTCAAATTCTCACACATTGAAAATTTTTGTGGTTGTAGTACGTTTCACAACCTGCACTATACAAATAATGTTATCACATCTTCAAACTTAATCGCTGCCAGCTCAAATTTTCGTGAAACAATTCACCACGGACTATTTTAAAAAAACATTTACTACCAAAGACACCATTAAAAGCGGGACTATTCATTTCCCAAATTTAAAAGCTCTCGCCACCACTTCAACCTTTCGGTACAGCGGCATATTCCAATCCTTTCATACACAAACCACCGCAGTGGCAACACACTTGTTGGCCAATGTGGGAGAATTTCCATCCCTACTCAGGACCCAGTGTACGCACTGGCACATTAACGGGCCACCCCACCAGAATCCCCAACTGGGAATAAGGACAATGTCCAGGAGCTCTGCTCCAAACACCTACGTGGGTCCCGACCAAACAAGGTAAAACATGCGCCCTTACAAGGCGAAACTACCTAGATTGGATGCATACACTGCTGGTGCGAGTATAAGCTTTTAAAAACTAATCCCCTCAAAAGAGCTTTAAACAATGGCTAGCGATTCAAAACATACTAAAACATTTAGCAAGATCCAGCAAACTGAGTACATCTACTACAGTTTCTGACCTCTTTCAGACCTGTACTGCCTTACACCACGTAGTTCCAAAACTCAATTTCAAACCTGGGTTCTACCAAACCCTTCTATGAGACAACATCATTTCAAAAGCGACCACTACCTTGGTCTCAAATTCAGTTGCAAACATTTCTTTCGAAAACTCTATTTTCAAAAATTTTACAAACTCATTAGGTGCATTGGCAAATTCAACTTTTCGGTGTTGAAACATATCCAGGGAACCAAGCAACTGTTCTTGGAAGGTTATTACTACCTATCACATTATGTCCTTTGTTCTTGGCTACTCGAGCCATTAGTATAACGCTTAATCCATTCTACTTTAGTCTCTGGATATTTCGAAATTGCTTGCTATCCTCGGGTTTCACAAACTTTTCGGGACATTTCTCGGTATTTTTTGTCTAACAACTGTGAGCTTCTTCCAGCCTATAGACATAATAGTCTCATAGGACTTAGGGATTCTCATCAAATATATACATGTCCAATGACCCATGGACACACTAGTCCCAAAGGTCCTACTGCCCATTGAATAGTCATATCATAACACTGATATGTCATACAGCACTGGAGTATTTTATAGCGATATAACAGATCACGTAAACCCTTTCTATAGGGAACCCATAAGATATGAGATTCGTTACAATGTACTTACCTTGAGATCCGATACACTGGTAGCTCTACTCTATGGTTTGTTGTCACGGCGGCTTCATTCTACGGTTCGTCGTCACGGTGGCTCCACTCTACGGCACTTTACTCGGTGCTTAACTCAGTCTTTTCTGACTGGTCAGGCTCTCCGGTCAGCATCCTTTGTAGGTAGACCTTCTCGATCAGAACTCCCCGTAGGTAGCCCTCTCCGATCAAAATTTCCCATAAGTACTTCAGTTAATCGTCTCTGAATCATTATAACGAGAATTCATATCTTTATTAAGTTCTTACCCTTCAATGGTCCCATAATCCGCTGTCTTTAATTCTAACATCTCATCTGGAATCATTCTATATATATGGACTATCAGTCCAACTCCAGGCATAATCCTTATTCATTCATCTTCGTATCTGGTCTATCATGGCATCCCTAAGGATCACCATATAACCATTCTCAAGTCACTTGGGTGTAGTTGTTGTCGTTGTCGTCGTCGTCTATGTCTAATCAGCATATGCAAGTTTACACTTGCCTCCGGGTACTTAAGTCTCAAATCAAAGGAATCCCAAATTCCTATGATACTTCCCAGGATACCACTCATCCCGAGATTTCTCTTGCTTAAGCATGCTTAACTTCCGAGTGCCGATTTGTTCTAGGGGTACTAATACCAGTACACTTATCTCTGGGTACTGACTACCCATCTATGTGCCAATCTAAGTTCAACACATATGGCTTCCCCAAAAATGCTACGTATTGTCCCCTTCATATCCACTGTATCCTTTTTATGTAACGGACCACCACCGCCAAGGACTCAATCAAAGATCCTCGTCCCCGGAGCTATGCCCCGTTGCACGCATGGTGTCTGGCCCTTACTGGACAGGAATTGTCTTCCTCAGGGAAACTTAGTCAATACGTTACTTTCTTACAGGAAACCTAAACAAGTAAGACATTGTCCCGAAAGGGAAAACTTAATCAGTAAGTTACTATTCTTATAGGGAAACATTAAGCAATACCGACTCCTCTATACTGCTTTCCTTCTAAATTGTATTACGGGAATTTAATTAGACTCTCACTTCTATATTAGAAGCTCAAGGGTTAGCAACAGAACCCACATTCTATGTCACCACGTCTGTCTTTTCTGTATCCCATAACCAAGGTTAAATCAATACTCTTTTCCTAGCAGTTTTCACCCTCATCGCTCCTCTGCGCGTACGATAGGACCCGCAAAGTTCGTCAGGAGGTAATTCTCCTTCGTAAATCCTCATTCTGTTTTCGAAATAACTAAGTTTTGTTAAATCCTTTTTCAAAAACTTTGTCCAAATCGATGCTCTGATACCAAAGCGTAACGCCCGTCCTTTTGACGCCCTTATTTATCGAGTTATAGCGCACGTGCATCGAAATAATTTGGACGACTTAATTGCGGAATAAAACTTTAACAAAATAACTTAGCTTGAAAACATGAGGATGAATTTTTCGTGATTCAAATCTATCCCATAGTGGGTTCTTAATACAGGACTCCAAAATAGACAAATGATAAACGTAAAATACAATCCAACTACCTATATTTTTCCAAAAGGTTCCTAACCCTTACGTTTGCATCGCCCTTTGGAACACGCAGCTCCATTTTAGGACACGCAGCCCTATGGGACACGCAGCCCCAATCCATAGCTAGGATACATACATGCAAATTATCTAGTAACCATGATCAGTCATACAGGAATACATACATACAAGCTAACGAGATAACAGTTACCCACCTCAAACTTGAATCCTTAACTTTGTCCGGAATTGATGGGATCGGTAGAGGTGTCAAGATATACCTATAAATGTTTACCATTGTCAATAGTCACTTTTTGCATCGCAAAGTCACTAACTACACGAATTATGGATTAACCTCATTCCCATAATTTCCTACTTTCAGACTTAACTTTAAATTCTCAGAATTTTCATTAACCTTTGAAAATTCATAATTAATTCACTAGATCTCCGATTGGGGTGATTCAAATTTCTATGTGACACTAATTAAGTCTAGTTTCATAGAAAAATAATCACTAGGCTTATTAGTTGCTGTATCATTCCCAGAATTTCGTTCATTCTTCTCTGTCCAGAAAAATGTTCCAGGTTACTAGGTCAATTTTCAAAAATTTGTATCTCTCTGGATACAACTCCGAATAAGGCTTATGACCTATCAAATTAAACCTTGTTATGTCTACTTTAATTCTGGAAAGTTTCATGGCAAAAATAAATCATTTACCATTTCAAAATAGATCTCGAAAATATCTGTTCACTTCTGGAATATACCATTTCCAGTTTTTAGCTTCTAACTTTAGAAATTCATAATTTTCTTTGTACACATCGGATTTGGGTTTTCTTTGGCTCATATTAAAGATCATGATGTGTACTAAATATCCCCAAAATTTCAGGGTCAAAGGAGTTCATTTTCCCTGGTTTTGCATCATCCAAAGTTTACTGTTTCAGCTGAAAATTCAGTTTCCAAAAGAATAACATCAGCATGCATGTACATAATTCATTTGCTCACATGCATACGTATCAGCGAAAACTTCTCATTTATACATACTTTAGATGTGGTCAAAGGATTCAAACACATGCTCCCTGAAGTTCCTGACAGCCCCCACGTTAACTCTTTTAAAACTTGTTCAGTTTCGATGCTTTGCAGAAACTTCATAGAACCCCAAGAAAATTCCGATATCAACGTGTATGCAACATCATTTAAGCACCCACTTTAATTTTCTAATGGTTTGGTTGGCCATCTAGGCATTTTATACGTAAGAAACATGCCAATACCATCTATGTTTCAGCACCATAAGATAGAGAACATATGCAGAACCGAAACCAATACATTTGAGCTTCAAACATAGAGAACAAGGTTGGAGAAAGATTACCTTGTTTGAACTCAAGTTTGCACATCCGACCCTCGCTCCTCTTCTTCCTTTGACTTCCTTCCTCTTGGTGTTCTCGGTCTCTCGCCTATCTCTCCCTTGATCACAGCTTCTTTCTCGAGTCTCACACTCTCCTTCTCATACTCTTACTCTTGTTTCTGTTTTATTGACTTCTATTCGAATGGTTGCAACGAGGAGGGAGTATATACTGAATTTAAGGGTCTGGACCGAGAGAAGAAACGCTGGTCCGAGGAGCAAAATTAATGGTCTATGGCGCTGGGCTCGATGGGCATGGGAGGTTGCTGCTCTTGGCGTGATTCTCGGCCGACGCGGGATCAATGTTGAGTAACATATCGCAACGTGTTTACCGATATAACCCAGCGTTTTCTTTTTTTTTTTTTTTTTTCCAGCTGAAAACGGGTTGGGGTGTTTTGTTGTTGGGTGAAGAGGTTGTGGGCTGATTGAGGATTATTGAAGCAGATGGAAGGTAAAATGTTTTGTTAGTATATAGTTAATTAGTTTGCATGTAGATGGCACGTGATTTCCTTATATTAATCAAACTTAAAAATTTTCAAATATTAATTTTAACATTTATCCAGACTAAATTTTCCATGACTAATTCCATCATAATATTTCTATGTCCTCGAAATATTATTTCATAATCTTCCCCAAATTTTCAAGGTCCAAAATAATTTTAATAATTATCTTAAGCTTTTCCTCATACTAAGCTTAAGACTTTTGGACTCTACTGGCTAGAGCCTTCTTATCTCAGTTTTATTTCCAACATTCTGGTTCAAAAATTTGGGATGTTACACTTGTTATTCATAAGTTTTGTACATATGCTTGTATCATGGCTTCGAGCCACGTTTGGTTACTTACCCTTGTGGGTTGTATGTCAACACTTGTTCTCATAATTGTTGAAGTCCTACTTAGGGGTGGAAATAGGCTAGGCCCCTATCAGGGGCTTACGACCTAGCCTACTTTAAGCCTAGCCTAGCCTATTTAGTAAATAGGTCAGGCTTAAGCCTATTGTCATGCCTATTTAAGTAAACAGGCCTTGACCTATTTAGTTTTTTTTTAATGTATCATTATGCATAATTATATATAATTTAATCTAAATTAATTTTTTAAATTTTATAAATAATTTATTCTTAACCCTAAGTTTCACATTTCATCATTTATCAATATGCTTATCCTTTTCATTCATCAATTGATCACATCTCCTTCTTTTCTTTTCTTTTCACTTGAGATGGCAATACTAACTCATTATCTCTTCTTTGATTTATGTCATTTGATGCAACATAATAATTGCAGTAAGTTTATTTTAGTGATGCCAAATGAAAATGATCTCAATAGGAGGAGTTTGTCTCATTTTCTATAAGAAAAACAAGAGGCAAAATTTAGTTTTACATGCCACTTGTCATGCTTAATTGATTTTTAAAAAAAAAAAATATCCCTTTAGTTAATAGATGACTGATTTTTCTTATTCCTACTTGCTCAGACAATTGTCAACACTAGACGTTCTTTTCTTTCTCTTACTAACTCTTTTATTTCATATGAGAATGAATCTCTAAACTTTTAAGACATAATGTAGACATTTAAATAAACTTGATGAATTATATATGAACTTAGACGCATAGACTTTAAGCCTATTTAAATGCCTACATTTTAAGTAGACCCTTAAATAAGCTTCAGGCCTTGTCAGACCTTTTGAAGGTTCAGTCTTAGGCCTAAAAGAAGCCTATATACAGGCTCAAGCTTTGGATCTTCATCGCAGGCCCAAGCCTACTTAGCTAAAGCCTAGCCTATTTCCAACCCTAGTTTTTCTGAAGGATGAAATTTGAGATTTATTATTTTTAAGATGGTTTTGAAAACAAATTGTTTTATTACCTATTTGGTATTTGTTCATTTAAATGATATTCTATACCATTTTAGTTATGCTTAGTAATAATCTTCTATGTAAATCCGTTTATGATTATGATTTCATACTTAAAAGTTGAAATTAATTGTTATCTCCTTATTATATACTTTCGTTCTATCAATTTTTTTCCAATATTTTAGTTATTTTAATTAATGGGACGTTATTCACCAAAAATTTACTTTTGGTCTCAGAGAGTGCAACTAACTTTGTTGTTCTTGCATATCGTTGAAAGTCATATTGTTGTTTGAAGTTGAAGTGTCATGTTGAAAATTCTCAATTAATGTAAAATTCACACCTATGTATTTATTGTTATAATTTAGGAGCTCCGTGTATGTTATAGATAGGATCCTCACCTTATTTTCATGTTTTGTATTTATTGATAAGGAGCAAAGCTCCTCTTGACAGTTTCTGGCTATTTTAGAATTTCTAGAAAGTCTCACTTGCAAGGGTAACTCTATCGAAATTTCTACAAAAAGTTAATAATTTTTGTTAGATAGAATATATTTATTATATTTATTATAAATATGTCTATATATAAGCATTAGAAATTCTATATGTTTTAAGGCTTAAGGAACTCATATTCCATGCTGGTAACTTCGCAATTCTTGAGGTGTGACATGTAGTCTCTAAAATTAATGGGTACATGTTATTTGTTGCCTAGTGAAGCCCATGAATATATGAGTTGTGACTCAATTTGTAAATTTATAGATGATAGTGAAAGCTTTGACAATCTATACACAACTAAATTCTTGAACACTGTTACCAGCTCTGGTTTGCCCCCTCACAAGCTTACATTGAAGGGTGGAACTCCTGTTATGCTTTTAAGGAATATAGACCAAGCTTCAGGGTTATGCAAAGGTACATGACTATGTATATCTAAGTTTGGGAAGAATGTCATTAAAGGGATTATATTTAATGGTTCGAATCCAAATCACAAGGTTTTGATTCATAGGATAGACATCAACCCTTCAGAAAGTATATGGCCATTTCATATGAAAAGGAGGCAATTCCCAATAAACAAAATTTTGCAATGTAAATGGTGATGTCCTTAATGCCAATTGTAATTTGTATATGTTTTAGGCTTACTTTTTTGCTTCATGCTTATTTTTCCATTATCATGTTTGGGAGGGCTTTTAACTCCTCCAAACTGACGCCCTCAAATCAAAAAGTTCATTTAAGCTAATTTAATGATGTTTGGAATGACTTTGGAGTTCAATGATTTGCAAGTTGAAACAATTTGTTGAGTTTTCGGCATTTTCCAACAAGTAAACTTCGTAGAAGTCTAATTTTTGTTCACCTTCTTACAAAGTGAGGTTGCTTAACTCTCAACCAACAACTTGTTAGTGACATGGCTTATATCTCTAACCCTATTTAAAAGATTTTTTTCCCAATTACTAACAAATTATCAAAATAGGAAAAGAAGAATTTGCCTCAGCAATTTTTCCTTCCTGCATAATGTTGAGGCCAAAAAGTCTTTTTTCAAAAACAAAAAATATTGATGAGGGATATAACCCATTTCAAAATTCAAAACATAAAGAGGAATACTAGATTGTTATCTCCAACAACCCACCAAAGTGTGTATACACTCATTTTAGTCTTATTTATAATAAATAAATAAAAATTCTCACAGGCTTAGTTCTATATATAAGTAACAATTTTGCTTTGCCTAAAAATTTAATGAGCCTTTTTCCATTTTTACCTCTAATTAATTGCATATATTTTTCGTGCTCATTCTATCTTATATTTTTTTCCTACACATTCTCTCTCTCACTCATCATCTTTATAAATAAGGGTATGTTTAGAAAAACATTATCTCTCTTAAACATTCATTGTTTTTAACTAATTTTAACTACTAGCTAGTTCATTTTGCATGATTTGGGTGTTTATTACTTATGAAAAGGACAGGAGGGAGGGAGTATATATTATTTTTTTTATTGGGTTAAGGTACAAAAATATACACGTGGTTTTCCCAAAAGCGCATCCAACAAAAAGTGTTTTTTTAGGTGCAAAAGTGACTATGTGATAGCAAAAATACCTATTAACCGTTAGTTTGACTTTTTTTGTATTTTTAAGACTAACATGGACAATGACTCGGTTAAATTTCATCCCAGCTAGCAGTGGAAAACTAGAGAAAATTACAAGGGCCCAGATAGTTTTGAAAATTACAAAAAGGCGGCAACGGTGGTGAAGAGGTGAAGATGGGCGACCCGATGGGTAAGATTGGGATTGAGAGAGAGAAGGGGAATTGGAAAGAGAAAGGCTGAACTGTAATTTCCAAAACATCTATGTCATTTTCTGTAATTTTTTTCAAGTTCTTTACTGCCAACTAGGATGAAATTTAGCTAAGTCATTATCTATGTCAGCCTTAAAAATACAAAAAAGTCAAACTAACGATCAATGGGTATTTTTGTTCCACTTTTATAACAACATAACCACTTTTGCACCCAAAAAAAAATACTTGGTATTGGATACACTTTTAGGAAAATCACATGTATATTTTTACACCTTAACCCTTTTTTATTAGATTAAAGTATCCCCAAATCATTTTGGAGACTAATCCCTTTCGAGTATATTTTTTACGGGTATTCAAACTTATATTTGTTTCTTTACGGGTGATGCTGCTTGCTTACTAGCTAAACGAATATTTTGATAAGCATATACTCATTTAATCCTTAATGTAACACTTATTTACTTAATTTGATTAAATTAAGAATGTGAGTTAATATGACATATTTTTAAAAAAAAAAACACATTAATCATTTTTCTTTAATTCTTCCAAAAGGTCATATCGTTGAAGGAACATTAATAAATACTCCCTCCGGTCCTAATTATAGGACATATTTAACCGATTTTTAGGAGATTAAGGAAAGAAGTTAAATTAGTTAATTGTACTCATTTTCCTAAAATATCCTTATATAAATTTAAAATGATATAAATAAAAGTGAATCAACAACTCCTATCACATATGTATTCGACCTAGAATTTTCCTTTCCACACATTATCTAATTGAAATAATGGTCTTGCTATATATACATATATGTGTGTGTGTGTGTATCTACATATATATATGCACACACACACACACATGTGTGTGTCTATATATATTTGTGTGTAGACACATGCATATATACATACGTATACAGGGGCGGACCTAGAAATTTACTGAAGGGGGCCACCATTGGTAGGGGGATATGGGGGTTCGGGGCAGCGCCCCCGAAATTTTTTTTAAATGAAAGTTTTAAATGCATTAAAAACAAAAGAATATAAACAAGAAAAGAAAATAATATCAAAAAAATATTCATGAAATCAAGTGAACACTGATGATATGATAAGAGAGGCAATTATTTTACGAACCTGTCGTTTAGAAAAGCAATGCTAAGTGCTATTAGAAATGCAATTACATAAATTACAATGAAGGGTGGGCACTCAATATGTTCAAGTACATATATTTTAATAACAAAAGTATATTACAATGAAAATAATTACAATGTCATCATTCTGGACCTTATTTTTTGGAATTCCATCATAATTGTCTTATTATCAATGTTATCAAATACATCTTTTTCAATATAAGGCACTAAACAATCATTCAACAATTCATCCCCTATTTGATTACGAAGTGTAGTCTTGATGTATTAATGGTGAGCATTTAATTTAAGGGTGGACAATCATTTATATATATATATTAAAAATAAAACACACATCTCAAATTTAAGGGGGGTAACCTGGGTCCGCCCTTGTACGTATATACACAGACACACACACATATATACATACATACATATATGTATGTATACACACACGTGTGTGTGTTTATATTTGTGTGTAGACACACATATATACATTCATAGACACACACACACACACATATATATATATATATCTAAAAGTTTCACTGACTAGAAAAGTCTACGCACCACATACATATACTCACCAAAAATCAAACACACTTGAGAGAATAAAATAGGGGTATTTTAGGAAGAAATTGACAAAAATTAGAATGTTGTCCTATAATTAGTAATTAGGATCAACACTAAAATGTTATCATATAATTAAGACTGGAGGGAGTATAATTTTAGAAGGAAAAAAAAAAGATAAATATGAGAATTGTTACATTTAACAAGAGAATCAAATCTCCAATCCATCAAGTGCTGGAGGGAGTATATGCTTTAATTATATCAGATTGTGCGTCTCCACTAAACGCGAGGCAATCTCCGAACCCCATGACATAATGGACGAGTTGGCAAGTTTGTCATCTTTGACCCCGACGCTACAGTAATGTCAACCACTAACGAATGATGAAGGCACACACACATTGGCTCATTTGCTTTCCGTTTATGCGCTATACCTAACTCATTCATTGGAATCATCGTGATTATCAGCTGCGAGGTAATGGAATTTATGCTCCAATTAAACCAACAACTGAAGATTTACCCGAATTCCTCTCATTCTTTAGTAACAGTAACAATCCTATCCATTTTGCCTGTTTCCTCTGATTCTCCATTGAATTTTCTGCTATCGTATATATGATCGACCTTTCGTTGTCATTTTCCAATTTCCCCACTTGAGCTTTTGATTCTCTCGCTCGCCAATCATTTCATCCTCAGATTCGCCTGTTTTTTTGCACTTGATTCTGCGTTATTGTGCAGAGAACCTATTGGGTGTATTCCCTAATTCGCCCAATTGAGTTGTTTTTCCGAATCTTTGCCTTCCAAATTCGCTCATTTATTGTTGAAGATCTATCTTCTTTGATGAACTGTGCCTGTTTAGCATGTGCTCTAGAATTATTCTCCTAGAGACACACTTTTGTCTGTGCCTTCGCTTCAATTTGACATAAAAGGGATTCATTTCAGAGCCATTTCTTATATTGCGTTCTCAGTTAGTACTTCATAGTACATATGTTTTTTTTTTATTGATGGGCTGTGATTAACTTTCCTTCAAAGTAGAGAAAGAAAAAAACATGGATGATGGAGATATTCAGCTTTCAGATAATGCTATGTTGTTGAATCCAGAATCATCCAGTGATTTCCAGGTTTTAACTTGCACACACACTCACACTTGCAACCCTCCTGGCCCAAATTCTGTACATACACATACATGCTGTCACGCTCACACACAAGTTTTTGCATCAGAAGAAGATGACAAAGGAAAACTAAATCAAAGGCAAGAAGGCCTTCAAGCAACAAAGAAGCAGTTAGAAAGTATAGGGAGAAGAAGAAGGCACGCGCGGCTTATTTGGAGGAGGAACTCGAAAGTTTGCGCCTGCAGCATGTGCAACTCGTCAGAAAACTGCAGAAGCAGGCGATTCTTGAGGCCGAGCTTTCGAGGTTGAGAAGCATTTTGATAGATATTAGGAGGAAATTTGACAATGAATTAGGTGTTTTCCCTTATAAGAAGCAGTGTACCTCTTATGGTCAGACCAGTTTCCCATGCTTCAATAGTTTACATACAGGATCATCATCTCAGGTTGCTATATGTGGAAATGGTAAATTTTCAGCTCGATGGGAAGGAAACTGTCAGCCTGCCATGGTAAATTGTCAAGTAAACACAGAAAAGAAGGCAAGTACTAAAGAAGAAGGAGAAGAAGAAGAAGAAGAAGAAGAAAGCATTGAAGGCAATGGATAATTTGATTAGCTAGACAAGTATGTTCTGAGCTTCTTTCTTATGGTTTTTAGCTAGTCATAAAAGGCTTTTGAAATTACTTGACCATAGTATAGTTTTATTTCTTTTCTTTTTTCGGATATTATTATCTAGTATTTGGTTCGGAATTCGTAACTGTCTTCCCAACATAAGTGTCTCCTCTGGAAAACCTAGAATCTGCTAGTTCATTTTCTTGTTCGTGTGCATCACTGGTCTAGTTTCTGAAGAGACTCAGATTGCTGTCCTTAATCATTAACAACTTCATTTAGAACTATGTAATTTGCAGTATAACTCTTGTTATTCTGTTGATGAACTGTTTCTTGTTCCTTTGATCTCAGAAGCCCATTAGGTTGCGTCCATTAACTTTGGTGACCATAAGAAATTCAGAAATTCATGTACATTATTTTTAAACTAACACTGAACAAGAAGTATTGTTTGCTGCTGTTACTTGATTTTTTTCATATTCTGAAGAGATTCTTCTCCTGTACTTATCTCAAAGCAAAAGAAGAGGGGAAAAGCACCAAAATAATAATTTTTAACAAAAAATATATTAGATTGGAGCACTTTTGGAAAGTTTTACCAGACTAATACTAACGTCATTAGTAGAGTGAGAAAGTACAACGCCACGGAGCTATGGCGTTAATAATGCTCACGTCATTAGTGGCGTGAAACTGTCTCACGCCACTATGTGGTGTGGATTATATATTAATTCACGCCACAGAGTGGCGTGATTTGTTAAAAAAAAATTATTAAAATTATAAATAATAATTCTAATTAATTATAAATAATAAAAAGAGTAAATAATAATTTTAATTAATAATTAAGGGAATTAAAATATATAAAATTTATTATAAACCTTAGGAACAAGGCTAATTAGTAAATTAATTCATTAGTAAATTTATTATAAACTTTAAGATAGATGACTAATTATTTAATATCGTGTACATTAACAATTTGATATATAAAGTACCCTAAAATAGATAAGATAAGTTTAAATAGAGAATAATAATTAGTCAAATAATTAATTCATTATTGAGACTAGGGGTGGAAATAGGCTAGGTTAGGCTTTAGCTAAGTAGGCATGGGCCTGCGATGGAAATCCAAAGCCTGGGTCTGGGCCTGAGCTTATGTGTAGACCTTTTTTTAGGCCTGAGCTTGGGCCTTCAAAAAGCCTATTTAAATGCCTACTTAAAATGTAGGTCTTTATATAGTCTGACCCGTTTGGATGGGCTTTTTAAAAGTGTGCTTTTTTTTAAGCTCCAAATTGGAGCTTTTAAAAAAACAGCATTTTGGCTTTTTTTTTTGTGACTTTTGCTTTTTCAAAAAAATATCATCTAAACACATAAATTAATTAAAAAGCATTTCTTTTGGCATTAAAAAAGTGTTTTTTTATCAAAAAAACCCATCCAAACGGGCTTATGTTCATATATAATTCATCAAGTCTATTTAAATGCCTACATTATGTCTAAAAAGTTTAGGGATTCATTCTCATATGAAATAAAAGAGTAAGTGAAAGAAAAGAACACCTAATGGCATCAATTGTTTGAGGAAGTATGAATAAGAAAAATCAATCATTTATTGACTAAGAATATATATTTCTTAAAATCAACCAAGCACGACAAGTGGCATGCAAAACTAGATTTTACCTCTTATTTTTCTTGCAGAAAATGAGACAAACTCTACCTATTTGGATCATTTTTATTTGGGCATCACTAAAATAAACTTAATGCAATTTTTATGTTACATCAAATGACATAAATCAATGGAGGAGTAGTGAGCTAGCATTGCCAACCTCGAGCGATCAAAAAGAAGAGAAGTATATGTGATCAATTGATGAATGAAAAGGTTAAACTCATTTATAAATGGAGAAATGTGAAATTTAAGGTTAATAATACGTTCTTAATTTTATAAATAATCTAAGAATTAGTTTAGATTAAATTATATATAACTATGTATAATAAAACATTTTTTTTAAAAAAAAAAAAAACTAAATAGGCCAGGCCTGAAGGCTAGGCCTTATGAAAATAGGTCTGGCCTGTTTAACTAAATAGGCCTGACAATAGGCCTAAATTTGAGTCTGGCCTATTTACTAAATAGGTCAGACAAGGCTTAAAGTAGGCTAGGTCGTAGGCCCTGATAGGAGCCTGACCTATTTTTACCCCTAATTGAGACTGTGAGAGAGTGAAAGATTCTCGGGAAAAGCATTACGGTAGCAACTTTTAACAAAAATTGTACCTAATATCTTGTAGAACAGTTAACAAAAATTGTACCTTAAAATTTTTGTTAACTATTCTACAAGATATTAGGTACAATTTTTGTTAAAAGTTGCTACCATAATGCTTTTCCTGAGAATCTCTCACTCTCTCATAGTCTCAATAGTGAATTAATTATTTGACTAATTTCTCTATTTAAGCTTATCTTATCTATTTTAGGGTACTTTATATATCAAATTGTTAATGTACACAATATTAAATAATTAGTCATCTATCTTAAAGTTTATAATAAATTCACTAATGAATTAATTTACTAATTAGTCTTGTTCCTAAGGTTTATAAAAAAATTTAGATATTTTAATTTCCTTAATTATTAATTAAAATTATTATTTACTATTTTTATTATTTATAATTAATTAGAATTATTATTTATAATTTTAATTAAAAAAATTAACAAATCACGCAATTAATATATAATTCACGCCACAGAGTGGCGTGATAAAGCATCACGCCATTGATGTTATCTCACGCCACTAATGGCATGAGCATTTTTAACGCCACAGCTCAGTGGAGTTGTACTTTCTCACGCCACTAATTGCGTTAGTATTAGTCTAGTAAAACTTTCCAAAAGTGCTCCAATCTGATATATTTTTTGTTAAAAAAAATTTTTTGGTGCTTTTCCCAAAAGAAGACCTTATATTTCTTGAGAGTTGAGGCATATAAATCTTTTAGGGAGGTGTATAAAAATGTAGGCCCTTAGATATGTTTTAAAACTTATCTTTCTAATATTATATATAACCCTTCAAGGCTATTTAAAAGTCTACTTTATATCTTACACAGCCTTTGAGGGTATTAAAAAAATTATATATGATTTAATTTTTCAAATAGATGTAATTTAAATTTACAATAAAATAACACAACTCCATTCATTATAATAGCTCATTACATTTTATAGACCTTTGATGAGGCCATCTGACTATCAAGTCAATCCTGAGCTATCCTACCACGGCAGGCTAAGAACTAATATCTTTAATAATTAAACCTATAAGGATTTGATTAAAATTAGGGAAAATTCTAAATAAATACCATTTGAATTTGTAAAACCCTCAGAAGTCTGTTGAATTTGTAAAAAGACTGAGAGGTACCAAAAACCTATGAGGGATATGCAAATTCGTGTGAAATTACCCTTTTACCCTTAGTTTTAAATAAATCAAAAAATAATAAAAAACCCTCAAACCCCCACCACCGCCGGCCACCTCCGCTGCCCGGTCGCCGGCAATGGTAGCCGCCGTCGGTGGTGGCCGGCAGTGGTGGGGGTTGGAGGGTTTTTTATTTTTTTATTTTACATATCCCTCATAGGTCTTTGGTACCTCTCAGTATTTTTACAAATTCAACAAACTTCTGGGAGTTTTGTAAATTTAAATGGTATTTATTTAGAATTTTCCCTTAAAATAATTCAAACTATTAGAACCTAATTTAAAATTTAGTTATATTGTAAGGATCTTCAAATCAGTTTTCCCTAATATATTTCAATTTAATTAATTAATATCTTCTCTTGAAACATTTGTATTTTAAAATATGAACGTTTTATAAACTTAAAACTCATCTTGTCCATTAACTAACCCATTTTGGCATTTTCTCTTACTCTCTCTTTCCTCATATATTGTTTTCTCCGTTGACCAAAAAAATATATTTGTTTTCTCCCTCTCATAATTTATCTTCCACTTATATCAACAACAAAAACAAAAAATCTTCCACTTAAACCTACCGCCATAAAAAAGTGTGGATATTCGATCCAGCCTAAAACCCAACGGGCTTGACCCAAATGTTTTGAACTTACCTACTGGGCTTAGCCTAAAACCCAACGGGCTTGACCCAAATGTTTTGGACCTACCTACTGGTCTAACCTGAAAATCCTTATTATAAAATTGTTAATATAATGTTTGGTCGTTACAATTTGTTCTCATTTTATTTTTGTCCTTATAGTTAGGAGTAGGAATAGGTCAAGCCTCTATCAAATGGCTTGCAGCTTAGCCTATTTAAGGTCTGGTCTTGCATGGCCTGTTTGTTAAAAATGTCAAGGTAAAGCCTATTTAAAGGTCTAAATGTGTATATAGGTCAGGCCTATTTTGTTAAGATCTGACCTGTAAGCCTTCAGGTATGGTCTGTTTACATATTAAATAAATATAATTATATTTATATTATATAAATAAGGGATTAACATTTCTGCTTGAGCTGTAGACACATTTTTCTGCAGCAAGTAAAACGACAGAGTTTCAGTAGACTTCCGTTGTTCATTCTTGCATTAGCCGATGCTGTTTCCGTTCTTCAAGCCTCCTTGCTCGATAGACTTCCAGACTCCTCCTTTTCTGTTTCGGGAGTCAAGGTTGTGTAATTAAATTTGTTTCATATGGGCTAAGCCCTCCTGCTCCACCCTTCGTCTTTTTCTTAAAAAAAATAAAATAATAATGAAACGGCGTCGTTTCTTACTTGCTGAAGAAATGATTATAAATAACACAATATTTTTTTTAAGATTCTTATATTCTAATTTCAAAGTGCACAAAGTCTACTTATAACCTTTAAAGCCTGCAATATGGATTCTTTTTAGGGAAAATTTCAAATAAATATCATTTGAATTTGCAAAACCCCCAGAAGTCTGTCGAACTAGTAAAAAGACTGAGAGATACCAAGGACCTATGAGGGATATGCAAATTCGCGTGAAATTACCCTTTTGCCCTTAGTTTTAAAAAAAAATCCCTCGCCGGCTGCCGGGGAGAGGGTGGGGGTTTTTTTTTTGGAGTGGGTTTTTTTTTATCAAAAAATTAATACATTCAAGTGTAGGTGGTGGGTTTCGAACCCCCCACCCCTGATACATGCATGGGACCAAGTGGTCCACTAGTTGGGCCACTTGGTTCCTTTGATTTCTATTTACATTAACAAATATATATATTCTTCTTAACATTTTTTCAATGTTAATTACAAATCAACCATCGCTATTTACAAATCAACCATCGTCATTTACAAGTAGACAATCATCATTTACAACTTGTTTTGGGGTTTTTCATTTTTGCCCCTGAAATAGACACATAAACTTGATGCATTATTACAAGTAAACCATCGTCATTTACAAGTCCCCCATCGTCATTTACAAGTAGACCATCGTCATTTACAACTTGTTTTGGGGTTTTTCATTCTTACCCCTGAAATAGACACATAAACTTGATGCATTATTACAAGTAGACCATCGTCATTTACAAGTAGATCATCGTCATTTACAGCTTGTTTCGTAATTACCGATGAAAGTTTTGTAAATAGCGATTTTTGATTTGTAAATACCGATGGTTGTTGTGTAAATAGCGATGGTTGATTTGTAAATAGCGATGGTTGATTTGTAAATAGCGATGAAAGTTTTGTAATTACCGATGGTTTTACAAACTAACCATCGCTATTTACAAATCAACCATCGTTATTTACAAAACTTTCATCGCTATTTACAAATCAACCATTGGTATTTACAAACATCGGTATTTACAAATCAACCATCATTATTTATAAAACAACCATCGGTATTTACAAATCAACCATCGCTATTCTTGAGCAAAAAAAAAAAAAATCATCGCTATTTACAAAACTTTCATCGGTAATTACAAAACAAGTTGTAAATGACGATGGTCTACTTGTAAATGATTATGGTCTACTTGTAAATGACAATGGTCTACTTGTAATAATGCATCAACTTTATGTGTCTATTTCAGGGGTAAGAATGAAAAACCCCAAAACAAGTTGTAAATGATGATGGTCTACTTGTAATAATGCATCAAGTTTATGTGTCTATTTCAGGGACAAGAATGAAAAACCCCAAAACAAGTTGTAAATGACGATGATCTACTTATAATAATGCATCAAGTTTATGTGTCTATTTCAGGGGCAAGAATGAAAAACCCCAAAACAAGTTGTAAATGACGATGGTCTACTTGTAAATGACGATGATTGATTTGTAAATAGCGATGGTTGATTTGTAATTAACATTGAAAAAATGTTAAGAAGAATATATATATTTGTTAATGTAAATAAAAATCAAAGGAACCAAGTGGCCCAACTGGTGGACCACTTGGTCCCATGCATGTATCAGGGGTGGGGGGTTCCTACACTTCAATGAATTAATTTTTTGACCAAAAAAAAAAACCCTCCCCGCGGCCGGCGAGGTTTTTTTTTTTTGATTTTTTTAAAACTAAGGGCAAAAGGGTAATTTTTACGCGAATTTGCATATCCCTCATAGGTCCTTGATACCTCTCAGTCTTTTACAAATTCGACAGACTTTTGGGGGTTTTGCAAATTCAAATGGGATTTATTTGGAATTTTCCCTTCTTTTTAAATGCCTATGTTATAAATAGGATTTTAAAAAGGCTTCAGGCTCAATCAGGCCTTATGAATACTCAAGCTTGAGCCTAAAAAACAGCCTGCATTCAGCCTCAGGCCCAGGCTCAAGCCTTTTGCCCCCATAATAGACCCATACCTGTTTAACCAAAGTCTGGCCTAACCTAGTTTATTCTTATGCCTACTTATAATTTTCAACTATAATTTTAGTCCCTCAAGAGACAAAATGTTCGAGCAAAAAAAAAGAAAAAATGAATATAGGTTATTTTTAAATTATAAGAACTATTTTTTCATAAAGAAAGAAACTTAAGGAACTGAAATTTATTGTTTAAAACTATAGAAACCAAATCAAAATGAAGATAAATTATTAAGATGAAACATTATATTAACCTAAATAGAAAAGTGTGATTTCATAACAGCACGGTCCTAATAGATTTAAGGCTTTGATCAAAATTTTAAAACCCATAAAAAACCAGTATTCATAAAAATAGGAAAATTCATTTTTAAATTCGATGTACAATATTTCACTTATAGTTTAATTAAGAAATATTGATCTAATTCAAAAAAAAAAAAAAATCTTTTCATTAAACTTGAAATTATCTAGGGAAAATACTAAAAATATCCCACTTGAATTTCAAAATCTCAAATAGAAGATTTTTTAATAAAATGAGTTATCAAATTGCTTTCTTATTCTTGATATCCTATTAACGTTGTTATCAACAGGATTTTAAACTTTATGTGATCTACCCAATTACTATCTATTATTAATGGTACTACTACTACATATGCATTATCACATGGTCTATAAGCCTAGCCTTTTCTTTCAATCTTTCCTATATAGTCTTAGGGATTGGAAGTTTTGAGCCTTTTGGAGTATTTGATGATTACATGAAAGGTTCAATGAATCAGAGTCTTTAGCTCTCTGAGTAGGTAAAATGGGAGGCGCCAAAAGTTATGAAAAGTAAAAGAAAATATCTTCTTGTCCCCTCCTATGATTTTGAAATTAAGCATACTTTCTTGATTTTTTATTAGTAGGAAAAAAAAAACAAAATTCAAATGCATCCAAGACTTATTTTTAAAATTGTTGTTCATTAAAAACTCTTTATTGAATGAGCATCGTTAAGTTAGGTACAGATTGACTGTCTTGTTGCTTTGAAGTTAGTTACGAAGCCCAGCGGCTCAATGCTTGTAGCGCCATCGTAAGAAGGATCCAGTGGTTGCTGTCTCAGGATTGGAGGGTTGTCATCACCCATGTCTACCGTGAAGGGAATCAATGTGCGGATTTCTTAGCTACTTTTGCTTTGAGTAAGGAAGAAGGGTTTCATCCCCTTCAGGAACCACCAAGTGCTTTGCAATGCCTTCTTCATGCGGATGAGGTAGGCGAGGGACGTACTCGGATGTGCCTTGTTTCTTCTGATTAGTTTTAATCAGCCCTTGTAAACAAAAAAAAAGTAAAACATTAATAATAAAAGCATTTTAGTTCAAATTGTTTAATTTGAAACATATTTATTGAAATAAAGTAACTTCTTGTGTGAAATAGTTAAAGATTTGTTTATTTTAAAAGCAAAAGAAAGTATTTTAAAATTCTCATTTGTATACGACTTCAGCGATTTTTTTTTTTGATCGAAGACTTCAGCGATTTCACCTCATACTTTAGTCATATGTTTAACTTACTCCTCTTTTTTTTTTTTTTAGAATCGATATTTTACTATTAGAGGTAATCTTATTTGAGATACGGTCGGGCCTTTCATTTAATATTAAATGTAAGACCTAGTAAAGATTTTTTTTTTGTTCTAAATCTAAGACTCTAATTGAATTTATCTTCCAAATTTAAAGTTTTTCCCTAAACTCTCCTTATTGATTATATATATTAAAGGATTTTTAATAAGATCGTTGTTGACTTGAAAGATGATTAAAAGAGGTACTTCAAATAAATAACCAAATATATTTTTACAAATAACTGAATCAATTATTTTTTTTTTAAATTTTTGTAGATTACTTATTTAACTTCTAAATTTAGAACTAGGTAAAATTTATATAGAATGTGAATTTTAATATTTTTAATATTTTTTACTCTCTTTAAATAATACAAAACAAGAAAACAAAATTTGAATTGAATAGTCACATACAAAAGCACGAACAAAGTTGGAAATAATTAGTGGATCATGGTAGTTAAAAACTCGTTTATCACTGCGATTTTATGTTTTTACGATTTTTTTTACGTTTTACGATTTTTCATTCTCCTTCCGTTTTTAGGTAAAATCTACGTTTTCACTACCATGAGTGGGACAATAGAAGGCAAAATACTCTTTTTATTATTTATAAGTCACTTCTAATATATTTTACTTAGAAATAGGATATTATTACTACCAATTTTGGTCACTACCACTTTTTTTACCGTTAGATTAGAATCTCATACACATTTATCATTTCTCTCTTCTATTGAGATTATAATCTAACGGTGAAAAAAATGGTAGTAACAAAAAATGATAGTGACAATATCCTATCCCTTTTACTTAAACTAAAAAACTCTCAAATCTCATTAATTCTGTCTTAAAATTTAATGACCTTCTAATTTTACTGACTATTTAATATGTACTATGTCTAAGAGTATAGAGTATATCCAATAATAAATTAAAAGTAAAATTGTACCTTCATATAAAAAAATTAATAATCTATCTTATAAAATAAGACTCTTAAAAACACACACACACACACACACACAACACACACACACACTCTCTCTCTCTCGGAAGTATTTTAGGTATCATTTTTGCCCCGAAAGTTTACAAAATGGAGTAAATATGCCCCGGAAGTTTTGTTTAGGAGAAAATTTTTGTAAACCTTCGGGGCAAAAATGATACCAATCCAACGGTCAAGATCAACTGATGAGCAAAATTTCTATGTTTGTAAACTTTCAGGGTAAAAATGATACCACAAATACTTTCGAGTGCTGGGCGCTCCCTTAACAAAACTTTCATGATAAATTAGGTCTTTAACCCTTTTTTTTAGGCATAAGTTTCCTCTTATTAAAGACAATTTTATCTAAAACATTGTTGGATACTAAATATAAACACATCTTCTAACAACGATTCAAATATTGGTTTATTACATTGTGAGTCGGTGGATCCAACCCTGTTGGTGAATCATATTCAACTATTCATGAAAGACCCAACGGCCAACAGTAACACCAAGAAAACATTGATTTTTGACCCCCAAAAAAAAAAACATTGATGTCCCTTGGCCCCATCAAATCATTATTAATGACAAATTTATCTTCTTCGATGTGAGGAGCACATGGATTTCCCTGCCATTTTTGTTTCTAACTTGGCCCTCCCTTGTTCCCTCTACTTTTTAAGATTCTCTCTGATTTTTTTTATTTTTCACTTTATTTTTTCTCACATAATCTCGACACTTTAATTTGGTTCATAAATTCATCTCAGTATATTTTTATAATTTTACATAAAGTATATATTTTATCTTTTAACTTTTATAAAATATATTTTTGATCTTATATTTTTAACATTGTTAATATTACTAACAAAAAAATGTTGATGTCATAAAGTCAAATAATGATTGTGCAATTGATAAATCATCTTTTAATTTTAATTTTTTAATATAATATATTTATATCATTAAACTAAAATAAATCGACAAGTTGTGTGGTTTTGCTATTTAGATTATTAAGCTAAATTTTCTAATAAACTAATATATTTAGATTATGAAACTTCAATTTTTTAATACAATCAAGGTTTTGATATTGTCTGCTTCATTAGGTTTTTAGATATTTTTCAATTTTTACATATTTTAAATTTAAGATTAATAGTATTTAATGACACAATCATCACTTAAGTTTACACCGTCATCACTTGAGTTTGTTGTATCAAGGTTTCTGTTAGTAACATTAACGATGTTAGAATTGTAAGACAAAAAGTATAATTTATAACGTTAAATGATGAAAAGTATACCTTATGTAAACTTAGAGAACTAAAAATATAGTTTAGCCTCTCACAAATGTCACTATTGGGTATATTGATTCATGAGAATATAATATTCTGGAACATTTTTTGGCTCAATATACCTTCACACTTGTCTTAGCGACTGCCAAGTGAGTTACTTTCGCTTGCCCAAAATCACATTTTGGTCGTTCGTAAGCTCTAGCTAGGTCGCATTCCTTTGGTGCTTTGTTTTCCTTATTCGATTGAGGTACCTTTGTGAAGTCACGACGCGAAAAAGCATTCAAGGTATATTAACTTGCTTTTGTGAAGTTACTTTTTTTGGAAAACCTATTATTTCTCTGATCGAATATTCATTTCTTGTTACAGGTAGTTGTCAACCCATTGTTTTGACTAAAAGTTCCTATTTTTTTGAAGTAACTTCTAAAGATATGATCCCTAAGAAAATACATCTCTCTTTTTTGGAAGTATCCATATCTCCTAAAGTTACTTCAAAAAGTTCAAAAAGTATAATGAATAAATTATTTCAGATATACCGATGAGAGTTATACATGAACAAGCTTTGTGAATAAACTAGTTCAGATATACCGAGAGTCATACATAAACAAGTTTTATGAATAAACTAATTCAAGTGATGTAATGAATTTATTGTTGTCAAGCTGTCATTATTGCTCTAACCGGAGGTTCATGATTTGTCTTTCTAGTGAGTAAGTCACATCAAATTAAACTCTATGAAAATCAACATTGTGATCATGATTTGTCTTTCTAGTGAGTAAGTCACATCAAATTAAACTCTATGAAAATCAACATTGTGATCATCATTCCTAGACTCTTCAATGTGAGAGTTTCTAAGCTATTTGGTCTCGTCTTTATATATATATATAATAGAGTAGTATTTCTCACATCGAGTAGCGATGCAATTTGGATATATCAAGATTTTCTAAGATGTGGTTAGAATCTGTTACGGATTTTATATAATGCCCATTAGCGATGCGGCCCAATAACAGGGGGATCTATCATGATCACCAGCAGATCAGATAAGGTCATAACCAACCTACAATCAAGGAGATAATCAAGGGAAATCTCTATCACAAATAGAGGGCCCATGAGCCCAAGACCAACAGGTACACTCTATACATACGAGTTAAACCCTAAAGGTACACATCTTCCATCTCTACACTCTCTCTCAATTGCATATACTGCACACAGAGCACACACCCCACGCCCTTTGGCTAACAGCCATCCAATATCCTCGAACTACGTGGACTTTGATCCCTCTTCAGGGTACGTAGGCCCTAGGAATCGCTCCTAGGTCAAGTCCCAATCAACATCAACATCCTAGCCCCTCAGGGCTAGACAATCTGTGTTCTACACCAGAACAGAATCAATTGCACTCTTAATCTATATATATATATATATATATAATGTAAGTGTTCACCTATATTTTGTATCTCTTAAGCAATTAAGCCTAGAAAGCAAATGAAAATGGGGTAAAAAAAACAAATACCCCTATCAGAAAGGGCATAGGAGTTACGCAAACTGTTGAACTCAAGTGTTTGCATATCCCCTCCGTCCTTTTTGATAGGGGTATATGTTTTTTCCTCAAAGTTCTTTGCTTTCCAAGGTTAATTCTTGTGAAGATACATAATTATATATAGGTCAACAATTACATTATTACTTATATGCGTCAACAGTTGACATTGATTCTTCTCACAAAGCCTGGGATGTCTCGATCCAACCCAAATTACATAGCAACTCGATGGGGAAGGTACTGTTATTCTATTTTATATATAAAGGAGGTCACTTAGCTCATAAACTCTCATTTAAAGAGTCTTATATCCATTCACCGTGGTTATTAAATTAAAGCTATCATTTATTGTAAAAGTTCACGATTCTTATTTTTATTTAAAGTCACAGTTTTTATATACAAACCATTTTATATGTTACTGAATAAATAACGGTTGAAAAATGAGACCGTTATATATCATGTAAGCATTGCCATATATTATGACAGTTGTTTACATATGCCTATTAATTATTATCACACCAATGGGCAAGTCATGACCTCACCAAACCTCAATACATAACGGGTGTTATATTATAACCGTTATAATAGGTCTAGAATAAATAACAATTTAAAACCATAATGTATCTACGCCGAGCTTTTATAACTCTTGCATATATGACGGTTTAAAACCATTATATATGGCAATTAATAACCGTCATAATCACGATTTATGTGGTAATTTGTTTTAAAAGGCACAAAATTAATTTATATGTTTAGAATTTAATATGAAGAGTATGAACGGTTTAAAACTGTAGAAAGAAAAAACTTAGTAACAAGTTTCAAGATGATGTTGTCCGCATGAACATAACATGATCACAATCAAAGAATAAATAATTCTCCAAGTTTTTTTTCCGTGTAGAATTTTAGGAACCTGAAAACATTTTGACAATATGAAAAGCTATTTTGACAATGAGATTTTTATAGAAACATTTTAACAACTAATAAAACCATTTTGACAACATAAAAAACTATTTTGATAACAGGACTTTTTTGCAACAAGAATTCCGTAATTAATATCAAAAAGTCCCTTAGAACTTTTTTGAGAGAGGATTTGAGGTTGACACTTTTTTAATATTTTTTATCTATCTGGGACCTCAATGATATTTTCCCTTATAAATTTATAACCAATCTTAAGAGAGGGTTTGTGAGTGGAGGAGTGGTCCCAAGTCCCAAATGGCAATGAGGGGCAGGCCATGATTGGTTTGGACTTTGGAGAGACAAAAGATATGTCGTTTTCCTCTCTTGGAACACCCAAAATCCATTACACCCCTCACATGCATCCCACCGTGCAAGGCATTCTATTTCTCTGTTTCCTTGTCTTCCCACTATTAGAAGGGAAAATCCTTTAAAAATACCTCAACTTATTCTAAATATAATATAAAATTGATTTTTTTTAGAGAGATTAAATAAGCTTAATAAGTTATTTAATCATATAATATGTTGTATATCTTTAGATTATATATTAGTTTATTAGTTAAACTAATTAGTTTAGAGAAAAAAATAAAAATAAAATACTTTAAAGTAATTTAATTAGCTTGATTAATCTCTCTGAAATAAGTTAATTTTGTCTTATATTTAAGACCGGAGGGAGTACTAAAGAACAAAACAGCATTTTGAATATTTATAATATCAAATAGGTATTAGTATCTGATTTATTCTTTTTAAAATTAAATTGAAATTACAAAAATGTCCCTCTAAATTTAAACAAACAAAATAGAGAAGGTGCAATGTAGTGGGTAACTTCCCGAACACTATAGTGCCCCCAGGGCGGACCCAGAAAATCACAGAAGGGGGGCATAATTGGAGGAAGAGATTTGGGGGCTGCCCCCCGAATTTTTTTTTTTTTTTGGAGAAAATTTTAAATGCATTAAAAAACAAAAAAATATAAATAAGAAAAAAATATATCAAATTTTTTTTTTATATGAAATCAAGTGAATACTGATGATGTACTAAGAGAGGCAATTATTTTACAAACCTGTCATTTAGAAAAGTAAGGTTAAGTACTGTTAGAAATAAATACAGCTACATAAATTACAATGAAGGGTGAATATTCAATAAATTCAAGTACATATATTTTAATAAAGAAAGTATATTACAATAAAAATAATCACAATGTCATCCTTCTAGGCCTTATTTTTTAGAATTCCATCATAATTGTCTTATTATCAATGCTATCAAATACATCTTTTTTCAATATAAGGCACTAAACAATCATTCAATCATTCATCCTCCATCCGATTACGAAGTGTAGTCTTGATGTATTAAAGGTAGGCAATCATTCAAACATGTATTGATTTATAAATAATAAAAAAAATTAAAATTAAAATCCCAAATTTAGGGGGGGCACTTCCCCCCCCCCCCAATCTACTATGTAGGTCCGCCAATGGTGCCCCCAATATCATGCTCCCCTCCCATTTTCTCTCTGACTTGTGTTGGTGATTGGGGCCGAAAAGATTCGTCATGAGGGGTGTAGTAGCTTGTAGTGAGAGAGAAGACTATGTCGAAAGTTGATATCGTGGAACTAATGATGAGAGATTCACAACTTCATATAAGGTTTTAACAACTTTTTATAAGAATTCTACAAATTCCCATTTAACACTGAAAACACTTGCTATAATGACAATGTATTGATGCACACTTTTTAATGAAGAATTCATAAGTTTAAATAAAGTTTCAACAAATTCTGAAAATATTTTTATAAATTTCCATTTAATATTGAACACATGTTACGATGACAAGGTAGTAAAACATTGTCATTGATATCAAAGCCATTTTAAGGGGTGAGGTTCTAAGAACCACCCCCTTATCTGTAAGAACTCGATTGTTGAAGAACCTGCATAAGAAAATCTCATAAAAAAACAAGAGCACCCACATATACGGGCGAGGTTCTAACTTGTGTTGTTAAAAATGTATTGAATAGGTTGAAATTGAATATACAGTAAACAGATACTATTAAAATAGCACAACAAGAATTTGTATTATTGAAACAACACATATGGATAGCATACAACAGGTCTGTATAATATGAAAAAGTTATAAACGAACTCATAAAACTGCCAAATAGGTAATGAACTATACAGAAATCCGGGCCCAATGTACGTTGTGTCCTTAAGACAATTTTGCTCCCTCAATATGGATGCCGAAGGTTTTTGAGCAATTGCCTCTAAGGATAGAGCGGATTATTCGTCTTCAGAAAGATGGCTCTCTCAATCTGAAGCCCAAGCAAATCTAACGAGCTTGCTTTCGGAACACACAGAATGTTTTGTATATGCAGTATGCAGAAAGAGTATATGTAGAAAAAATTGAATTCAATTCTGTGACTAGGGCGCCCTATTTATAGACAACGAAAAACTTGATCAGAGGGACTCGTCTGTTGCAGTGAACTAGTGCGTTGTGCAAATAGACGCACCAGAACGGAACGAACAGAAGCGACCCTCATCTCAGCTGTTGGTTGGAAAATCTCGGAAGGGAAAAATCGTAATTATTAAAAGTTCGGGGTCAAATTAGAAATTCAAAAAATTATTTAATAAAAAATTATTTTTTATTTCACACACGTGCAAACCGGACCAGGCGCACACGTGTGTGATGGACCAAGGGTCACCTAAGTCCTCACCCCTCCACAAAAGTAGGTTGGCCAAAGGGCCTATTTAGTAAGAGCAAAGTTGAGGCTTATGTACCTTCTAACTTCTCTCCAACTAATCAATGTGGGATTTCTATCCACATACACATTCCTTCTTCCTTTTTCCTCTTCTTTTCCATCCTTCTTCTTATTCATAACCTATAGGATTTTATCCTAAATTCCAACAACTTGTTGCTTCGGGCAATGATATTTGTTCCTCTTGTGGCTGCTAGGTTCTGACTTCTGAGATCCGGCGAAGAGGATGTTACATGTCAGCTTCTTAGTCAACAATGGAAACTGACACGTGGAAATTATCCAAGTTAGCGTCCATGTAACCATTAACTGTCAAAATGGAATAATTTCACTGAGGGGTTACTGTTGCACTCTTTTTTTTTAAAAAGTTTATAGTCACTTTTACACACAAGATAAGATAAGGTTACTATGGTATGCCTACTTTTAGAAAAAGTTATTTTGATACTTTTTTTTTTGCTACAAAAATTTTAGGAAAGGGGTTGGACTCACCCACAATCCAAGGGCAGGGCGCTTGGAGCCCAGTCCACAGGCATACTGGACAGAGAGTACATATGCCTCCACCTCTACCAGCGTTTCCACTGCTTCCTAGACCCCTAGGATGCCTCCCCCAGCGCCTTGACCAATGCAGGGATCAAACCCCCTCCCTTGAAGTGAGGAAGTCCAACCCCTTCGCGCCAGTTGAACCTAAGGGACGAGGGGTAGTTCTTTTGATATTTTTACCTCTTAACTAAAAGAAAAAGAATAGAGAGATAAAATTAAATGTTTGAAAATGACACATCAAAATTGGGCCTATTCATTTCAATTGGGTCTTTGAAATGAAAAAGAAAAGCCCATAGGCCCATAAGCAAGCTCACAGCTCTAGATCGTGTAGGGTTAGAGCAGGCATCTACATTGGCTTCGATTCTGCCAGAAGACGCTCGCTCGCTCCCTTGCACAAGTCGAGAGAGAGACTGAGAGAAAGCTTCAAGCTTCAATGGCCGCCAAGAGTGCTTTGCAGCCTCTATTGAAATATTTGAGGGTGCCGGTTCAGCCTCTAAGTCAAAATATCTTCTCGATTTCCCCTCACTTGTTTCGACGCTTTTCCACGGAGGAGGTTAGAGGATGCTTTCTCGATAAGTCGGAGGTCGCCGATCGCGTCATCTCCGTTGTCAAAAACTTCGAGAAAGTTAATCCTTCCAAGGTACACTGGTCTTGCACTCATACTTGACTTATGTAGGCTGTTCGGCACCAGGGAAATGGATGACGGAATTTGTTTTGCTTTGTTTTTCTTTGATTCTTTTGAAAAATAAAGATGGTGTGTGGTTGAAACCGATATTTTGCTCGCCATTTATCAAAGCCCTCAAGATTTCTGATAGATACTTCATGAGACTTAATGGGAACCTTGATTTGCTTCTGAGTGAGGTTATTCAAAATGTGGTTGCAAGAGAGGGGAAATGATTCAACCAAGTAGGTCTCGAAATTGAATGTCTATCTCGCTATTACTAGTTGTTCAATATTATCTTAGATAATGTTTTCTTGTCGAACATGAAAGTGGTTCGTACTTAAGATTATGCGGCTGCCTTTTCTTAGTTGACCTAAATTTATATAAGACACGCCCTGTATGTTGGGAAGTTTTATCTTGGAAGTTAAGTCTCATACCTTGCAATTGGGTAATACTTCTTTCTTTTTAAGTGGCAATGTTGGCATATCTCCCAGAATGTTGGAAAATATCTGAGACTTGATTGGGTGGTATTTTTGGGCTTAAGTCTGACTCCTTGATATCTTAGAGAATGAAGATGGTGGTAGAAGCTAAATTATACTGCGTAATAGCTCCTAGAATGCTGGCTAAATTTTCACAATTCCACCTGTGAGAAAATTATTGGTAGGCAGCTTATTATCCAATTAGGTTAAGGAGATCAAGCACGGGTACTTACAGAGTTTAGATTTTGAGATGATCTGTGTGCAGGTTATTTTTTGTCAAAATTGCAATTTTGATGACTTGGAATGCAACTCCCATGTCAATTTGGGTTGCACGTACTTTTCATGGAAATGTTTTTTTTATAAAGCCTAGCAGTTCAGGACAATGGATAATTCTATGAAGATAAAGTTTTTTTCTTAAGTTTTGAAATGTAGGAATTTGTTGGTCATATATTTGAAGGATTTTAAATTCATGTTATATGAACTTGATTGTCCTTTTTATGATGAATTGTGGACTTTAAGTTATGCATTATTGGTCCCAAGGAACAACATCAATTTCATACTAGTTGGAGCCAAGTATTTGATTGGAGTTGCATTCAAATAGATATGATTTCTGGCACATGGCATTGAATTTGAGAAATGTACCACTCTGGTTATGACTTTTGGTTTGTGAATATTGTGCCTGGCTACAAGTTTTTTAAAATTGTATATTGATATCAATATATTAATGGCTGTTTTTCACATTGTTCTTGTTTTATCAATCAGTATAAAATACTCCCTCCTGTCTTAAATATTAAGCAAAGTTGATTTTTTTTAGATATTGAGAAAGCTAATTAAATTATTTTAAAATATTTATATTTGTTATTTTTTCTCCAAACTATTTTGTCTAACTTATATACTGATATAATCTGAAGATACACAACATATGATATGATTAAAGATACACAACATATGATATGATTAACTTATTTTGCTTCATTAATCTTTCCAAAAAAAGTCAATTTTGTCTTATATTTAGAAGGGAGTAGAAAAAATGTACAGAGAGCTGTATTGCATTTTCCAACAAGCTTTGAAAAGGTTAATTCGTATCAGCCTATCAGGCTTTGTGCAAATTCTATCTTGTTTTTCTTAATTTGACATTTCAATCTTGAGTTCTTTCAGGTTAATCCAAATGCTCATTTCCAAAACGATCTTGGATTGGACAGTTTAGATTCTGTAGAGATTGTGATGGCTCTTGAAGAAGAGTTTGGTTTTGAGATTCCAGATAACGAAGCAGACAAGATCAATTCCATTAATCTTGCTGTGGACTTTATTGCATCCCATCCTCAGGCAAAGTGAGGAAAAATCTACCAAGATTGGTCTCTTCTTTATTTTGCATTAGTTTCATGAGGATATGCCAATATTAATGCTACTATATTTCTCAACAATCAAACTTCCAGTCTTCAATTTCTTTTTGCCTTTGTTAGTTTCCAATGTGTATCTTAAATTTCTTTTGGATTCCGTATAGAAATGTTGTATGGGGATATGCCAATATTAACGCTACTATATTTCTCAAGCGGAGCTTCGTTTGAGAAATAATAAGGGGCTACTGATTGGATTAGAAATTATTCGAAAATAAATTTTTTTGGTTCTTTATCATGTTTGCATACGTGAAAAAGCAAGAGAAATCGGTTTATTCTTATATTTAATTGAATAAAAATAATATAAAGACTAGAAGTATAGTTGAAAATTATTTATTAGGGCCACTTTTGAAGGTATTGGCTTTTAGCCTTCTACATTAAACAAGATTTCAATGATACTCCCGTTTTAAATATAAGATAGTTGCCGTTTTTTGTTTTTTGAGATATTAAAAAAATTAAATAAGTTGTTTAATCATATCATATATGATATGTTGTTGTGTATCCTTAGATTATATAGTTTATTTGTTAAACTAATTAGTTTAGAGAAAAAAAATATAAATACTTTAAAATAATTTGATTAGTTTGTTTAATCTCTTTAAAAAAATTAATTTTGTCTTATATTTAGAATCGGAGGAAGTATTAAACAACTCCTCCCTCGTTTTATATGATGCCTTTAAAGTTAAAAGGTATATTCGGCAAGTGTTTTTATAGTTTCAACTAGGATGAAATATTTCTTACATATATTTTCATATTTAATACTCATCTTATCCATATTATAAGACATTTGAGAAGTTGATATTGTTCCTCAAAAGACAGTTTTCAATCAAACTTTTTCTAATTTACTTTTATTGATGTTCCCTCAACAATAATTAAGGAAAAAAGGGGGGAGAAACTAAAGAATGCGATTAGAGTGTTTTAGAAAATATATATCATATTAACTAATTTAATCAATTTCTTTAGAGCCTATTTGAGAAAGCGGTTGGGAGGGCAAGAGCCACGGTGAAGCTGGTGCATAGTGTTTGGGTTAACTATCTGCTGGAAAGGCTTGTTGGTCAAAAGCTAAGGTACTGCGAAAGCCATCGGTAACTAGTGAGAGAAGAGAGAAGGGCATAAGGAAAAAAACAAAGAGGAGACGCCATGGATGACTAGGGAGAGAAGAGAGAAGGGGCATAAGGAAAAAAAAAAGAAGAGGAGACGTGGTGAGGGGAGAGAAACATAGAAGGGTATATAGATTGTATAAAAAAAGGAAGGAGAGACCAACGGGGTTGTCACAAGTGGTAAGCGGCTTGTGTCGATTAAGTAAGGTCTCGAGTTTGAGCATTGTGAATGCAGAAAAGCCCTGCTGGGAGACTCATCCACCACCATAGCCAGGTGCACAACCCATGTCGGATTTGGATTAGACAAGGTAAAACTCTGAATATCAGATGGGCAATCAAAAAAAAAAAAAAAGGAGAGAGAAACATGGGATGATAATGCAAAAATGTTTTTTTAAAATTATATTATATTATATTCTTTCTTTTACTTGTGCAATATTGAGAAGGTTTATTTTGGTCCTATTTATAAAGCATAGAAGAGAATTTTTTCATGTAAATTTACAATTTTACCTTTATTTATCATAATGTATTTGGCAATTTGTTTGAGAAATAATCGGTGAAAGTTGGAAAAAATCTATTGACAATATTAAATCATTAACAAAATTTAAATTTGGGGATTTGTTTGAGAAATAACCGGAAAACAAAAATGAAATTAATTAGGGAAAAAAATTTATATGTATTATTTAATAAGATTCATATTCTTTTTAATCATTATCGATTTAAACTTGTTTTTTAAATAATCATCCAAATAAGATTCAGTTTGAAAAAAATCACTTCTATCACCGCAAATCCAAACATAAATCACATTTAAAATCAACCTTTTATCTTATTTTAAGTTTACAAAAATCAAATTTAAAAAAAAAAAAAAACACTTCTACCACCGCTAATCCAAGTGGGTACATCTAATCAAATTAGGTAAATATGTCTTATAGTAAGGATCTGAAGAGTAAGGATCATGAGAGAGTAAAGATTAATATGATGTTGGAGTTTAGTGTAGTTGGTTATGGTAATATTAGAAATTACATACTTTTTTTGTCAAATTTAATGTTTTTTTTTTTTTAAAAAATGTAGTAGGGTTTTGAAGCCTTACTTTGACTTGAGATAAATATCTGAGAGCAGTTTTATCTCGACTTATGTAAATATACTTACTTCTCCAGTGCTTTTTATAAGAGCATGATAACTAAATTATGTAGATAAAAAAATAGTTAAATGTAATAATTATGTCAAAATTGATTTTTCTTTTTTTTAAGTATGAATTTATTTATGAGAGATAAATAGAACAACAATGAGAAAAGGTGTGAAAGGGAATGTAATATGAAAAAAGATGATGAGAGATAATTGAATTAAGGGTAAAGGTGTAAAAATACACATGTATTTTGCCCTCAGGAGCGTCCAACACCACGTGCTTTTTTTAGGTGCAAAAATACACGTGGTTAGAAAATAGGTGCAAAAGTCACACTTATGTTAAAACCAAAAACGTTGACCGTTAAAAACAAACTTTTTGACTAACGGTGCTGAATTGGCATATATTTACCGTCTGAAAAAGAAAAAAAAAAAAACTGAACACACTTACTTCCTCCCTACATGTTTTAAACCTCTGGCGACGTTGCAGCGAAGAAAAGATTGAGAGAGAGAATGAGAAACCTTTAAAAGTCAAGACCAACTCCATTTTGCAATCAATTATCTTACACGAGGTTCATGTGTCTTGCTCTGTTTTATTGGTTTAAAACAGAGCACGCTTAGCACCACTGCAAAGGCTTTAATCTATATAATTCACTGCAGTTTTCTAAATATGAATACGACACAAAAATCAAATGCAAATAAAAAAGAAAAAAAGGGAGAAGTCTTTGTTTCTTAAAAGCAAAAGCTTCAAGTAAGCTAAAGGTCATGTAAAAAGAAATAAAAATAAAATAACAAAGCGAAAGCCAGCGTTAATATGCCTTATGTAAACTATGCTCTTAACTAAAGTATCAAATATATATTTTTACTCAAAAAATGTATCAAATATATGTGTGGTGGACAAAGGGAATCGTTATAGATATTATAAGAAGTTACTGATGAACTTGCATAAGGTGACAATGAAGACTGCTTCAACTAGTATCCCTCAACCACTGCGAAATGGAAAGAATCATAGAACTTAAGCATGAATTTTGACATTTCACGAAGATATAAACAAGTATAAAAGTAGTAGTCAAGTGTAGAGCAGCAAAGAGCATATGACGACGAATGCTGGTGAGAAGGGTGGACACTTTAAGGTGAGATTTGTCTTGCTCTGTTTTATTGGTTTAAAACTATGCCTCATGAGCTCTGTTTCATCATTCTTGGTTATACAGTAAGATATGCAGGGAGGAAGTTGCGCCTGCAATGCCGAGAATTGAATGAGAAGAAGGAGTTTGGACTATGCCTCATGAGCTCTGTTTCATCATTCTTGGTTATACAGTAAGATATGCAGAAAGTTGCACCTGCAATGCCGAGAATTGAATGAGAAGAAGGAGTTTGGACTATGCCTCATAAGCTCTGTTTCATCATTCTTGGTCTAGTGCTCAGGTGTTCAGTTTTTTTTTTCTTTTCGACGGTAAATATATGCCAAGTCTCAGACTGTTAGTCAAAATGTTTGTTTTTAACGGTCAACGATTTTGGTTTTAACATAAGTGTGACTTTTGCACCTATTTTCTAACCACATGTGTATTTTTGCACCTAAAAAAAGCACGTGGTGTTGGACGCTCCTGAGGACAAAACACATGTGTATTTTTGCACCTTTACCCTTGAATTAATTATGGGGCAAAAATATTTAAAAAGCATTCAATATAAAAATAACATTGAGTAAGATCTTATAAAAAAAAATTAAGACAATTTAAATTTCAAACTCTTATAAAAAAAATCTAAAGAAGGCCTAAAATTTCGGCTTCCAAGCCGCATTTTACCACTCTGGTCCTATTTATAAGTTTATTTTGACCAAATCTCACATACCAAGAAGAGGTAGTTAACTCAATAATTATGAGGTAAATTCTCACATAAATAGGAACGGAATGATAGTTGTGATACTTCTTCAGCATTTATTCAATGACAGGGAGGTTATAGGTGGCGTTGTGAAGCTAGAGCTTCTAGATCCATAATGACATGATCTACAGAATCTTAGAGCAATCAGTTTGGGGAGATGGTTTATGAGTATATCAAAATCATCATGGCTTCTTGTAGGATTTTGTGCCATTCAACAAAGCCAATCATTATTGTTGTGAGTTCACAATCTAACTAATGTTTTTACGATTTTTTCATTACAAAATCAAGTATAATTACTAGTAAATTTGTGTGATAAACTTACAAGTTTACACACCGAGTTTATTAGTTTTACGTTTCTAATTTATAAAATCGTATTAATTTACTCTTAAATATATGTTACTTTTTTTGATTTAATCATACTCAGAGACTTTATATGTAAATTTATTTACTAAGTATAATACATTATAAATGTTGATGTATTTAATTTTAATTATTTAGATTTAAAATATATTTAATAATTTTTTTTATATTTAATTATACACTATAAATACATAAACTCAATCAAACGCTTTAATCAGTCTATTGCATTAGGATTACATATAATCATCTCCCATGAAATCAAACCAAGCAGGCTATACCCAAACAAATCATATGATACTAACTACTGCAGAGGATTGAGAGATGATGGTCAAGCTTGTAACTTAATCCGTCTATTGCATCAGGATTACATATAATCATCTCCCATGAAATCAAACCAAACAGGCTATACCAAAACAAATCATATGATACTAACCACTACAGAGGATTGAGAGATAGTCAAGCTTGTAACTTAATAACATGAAAACTCTATTATATATGATAAATTGCATGTTTGATCTTGCTTGTAACCTTTGCTCTTCTAGTAAAATTTCAAAAAAAAAAAAAAACTCTCGACTCCAAATTGAAATTAAATTAATATAAAGTTTCCAAAATGTCATAATCTCCTAGAATAAGCGACGCAAACCCTTACTATAAGCAACTTGCATATATATATGTGCATACATCCAACAAACAATTTGGCTAAATTATTAACCTGCCGAATAAACTAAACACTTGACGAAGGCAAATTAAAGGAAAATTTTGTGTTGCTTTCAGGCTACAAAGAGCCAAAGACTAACAAAAACCAAAGTTAACCTACAAAATTAGATTGTGAGTTTTTAATTTGCATGAAACCAAAGTTGAGTAGTAGTGAGTGTTGTTTATTTGCTTATGGATCATATGGGGTAAAGGAATTTTGTCATGATTTTTTTTTTTTTTTGGAATAGAATATGATTTGTTTTAATTTTAATCATATATTACCTCCGGTCTTTAATATAAGAGCTAACTGACTTTTTGTAAGAGAAATTAAGAAATTAAATAAATTACTTAATCATAATATATGTTGTGCGTCATTAGATTATATATCAGTTTATAAGTTAGGTAAATTAGTTTTTTTTTTTTAAAAAAAGAACTTATTTAGCTTTATTAATCTCTCTAAAAAAATCAACAAGATCTTATATTAAGGATCAGAAGGAACATATATTCAATTTGAATGACTTTAATTTAAATAAAATATTGTATTATTAATTAAAACTACAAATTCATATTAGCTGTGAATGACCTAAATTTAAATGCCATTGAAATGATTGAGAGTGGTGGGACGTAATGTATCCCTCTTGCATACAAATCGACTTCCACCTAAAAGCAGAAAAAGGAGATAACATGACTATGACTAAATATACACTAATTGATGTGAACAACTAATAAGTCCCAAAAAAAAATTCTTAGACTAATAAATCTTAAAAAATTATTCCTTTTAGGGAATAAATCTTTTATTCTATTTGCTTTATTATATTTGAAGCAAACATCCTGTTTTGTGTAAATATAAATTTGAGAAGGGAAAGTTGTACAAATCTATTTTCATGTCCTATTTATCGAAAAAATTTATCATTATATTATCTCTCTTCAGCAACAGAAACTGTATGATTGAAAATTATCATAATTAAAAAAGGGTTAAGGTGAAAAAATAAACATGTGCTTTCGTCAGAGGAGCACCCAGTAGCAAGTGCTTTTTTTAGGTGCAAAAGTGACTATGTGGTTACAAATAAAGTGCAAAAATACTGTTTGACCGTTAAGTTTGACTTTTTTTTGCTGACTAGACGATGACATGGCATTTCAAAGGTGCAAAAATACACATGTGGTTTGTCAAAAAGAGCATCTAACACCAAATTCTTTTTTAAATTTAATAATTTTATTTTATTAAAAAAAATATTTTCAGGGTACTGACAGGTACTAAAAAGATACTTCAGGTTGCTGAATACTACTGAAAAATTACTTCATAATCTTGAAAAATATTTTAGAATTTTCAAAAATATTTAGTCTCGACGTATTAAAAATATACTTCAAGCTATTTCTTGGTACTAACAAAATACTTCATGATCTCGAAAAATTATTTCTAATACTGGTACTCAAAATATACTTCAGGATACTGATTGACATTAAAAAAATAATTCATGATCTTAAAAAAATATTTTAGGATATTGAAAAAATATTTCAGGGTACAGAATGGTACTAAAAAAATATTCTAGAGTATTTACTGGTACTAAAAATATACTTGGGATATTTTTTGAAGATCTTAAAATAATTTTTCAAGATCATGAAGTAATTTTTCAATACCTAAAGTATCTTTTTAGTACCAGTCGGTACTCTAAAAATATTTATTTTTTTAAAAAAGCAAAGTTCACTTAAAATTATGCAAAAAGGGCGCAGTTTTAAGTATTGGATGGCAGCGGACACTAGCCAGATCCAAATAAGGAGAAAATTTAGCAATTATTAATTAGAAAATTTAATAAGGATTTTTTTAAAAAAATAAAAAAAAAATTATGGAAATAAATTTTTTTACCATTTTTACACATTGAATAAATCCCCTTTCCCAAAATGATAAATTAGAAGAAAAAATTTGGCCTCCAGGAAAAATACCTAAAGAAATAATAATTTTCCTTTAATTGAAGTAAAAATATTAAATTAAAAAAAATTGGTGTTGGACGCTCTCTTTGACAAATCATATGTGTATTTTTGCACTCGTCAGGTCGTAAAAAAAGTCAAAGTCAAACTTAACGGTCAAACGGTATTTTTGCACCTAATTTGTAACCACGTGTGCACTTTTGCACCTAAAAAAAGCATTTGTTACTGGGCGCTCCTATGACAAAAACACATGTATATTTTTGCACCTTAACCCATAAAAAAATTATAAAATTTGTTATTCAAGATCCTTTAACATATCATTTTTAAGATAGGATCTTTAGAGCTAATTTTCCCATTAAACAATTGGTGGGTAATTTTCTTGACAACTAGATGGGTTGTTGAAATTCCTTGTTTGGATTGTTAGGGCAATTTGTTTAATACCCATAAAAATAATTAAATATTTTAAGGGATAAGTGTTTTTGTTTAATTTATATAGAAGATAAAAGGAGACAAAATGCACATGATTTATTAATGTAAAGAGATAAGTTAGCTTACTTATTTATTGATCAACAACAATAAGCATATTATTAATAGAATCTATTTTCTAAATTAAGTTGATGCAATGAATGTTTTCAACAACAACTACTACTATTATCTTGTTTTAAATTTTTAAATGAAAATATTCTCCGATATAATCGGACCTATTTAATTTTTTATTTATTCTTGTTTGGGAACAAAACAATATGCCAAAACTCTATTTTAGGACCATCTTAATTAAGTTTTTCTATTGCCAAGGAAAGAGTCAATGCAATTATATTTTTTTTTTGGATTGAAATATTTTTTTTCATTTTTTTTACTTGGAAATATTAGTTGTTCAAGCTGTTAGTTCTCTATTAGTTTTGATGATAACTGACAATTGTAAACTCAAATTGAAGTTTGTCTTTGTTAAGTTGAAAAACTTATCGCAAAGGCAAACTCGAATTTTGGTTTGGAAACTCGAGTTTGGACTTGACAGAGAACAGCTCAAGTTTTTGCAAAGTTATACAAACTCGAGTTCGAGTATTGAAACTCGAGTTTTGACCATACTGAGAGCATCTAAGTTTTTCAAAAGTAAAGCAAACTCGAGTTTGGTTTTAATGAACTCAAGTTTTGACAAGACAGAGAGCTACCAATTTTTCAAACTTAGCAAAACTCCAGTTTCCATTTGGAAACTCGAGTTTGTGCTAAACAAAGAGTTCTCTAAGTTTCCAAGGTTTGTTGGAAACTCGAGTTTGGTTTTGAAACTCGAGTTTACGGCATATGGAGAACAATGCTCAATTCGAACTTGTGAAAACTCCGGTTTTCATTAGACAAGGTTTTTCAAAGTTTTCTCTCATATGAGGAAACTCGAGTTTAGTTTTGAAAACTCGAGTTTAGGTCTTACAGAAAAGAATTCAAAGTTTCTAAAGTTTTGAAAACTTCGGTTTGAATAAGCGAGAGAAGTTTCCATTTTTCAAAGATTTATGGAAACTCGAGTTTCACTTTGCAAACTCGAGTTTAGGCCAAGCAGAGAACTCTGCTAAATTTGAACCTATTGAAAACTCCAGTTTTGATATAGAAACTCCAGTTTTGAGATTTTAGACTTAAACTTGTTTTCTCATCAAAGGTCCAAAACTCGAGTTTGTCACTTAATGACTCGAGTTTTTAACTCTTCTCAAAACCTGCTTCAAAGACCAAAACGCGACATTCTTCTGTGGATGGAGAAAACTCGAGTTAGGTTTTGGAAACTCGAGTTTAGGCTTTTAATGATTAATGAAAACTCCAGTTTTGATGAACAAACTTGAGTTTGTGTCACTGGTTTTGAATTTCAAACTGGACGAATTTGTGAAATCTTTGTATTTGATTCTAATATTTCATATCATCACTCATTACTATTCCTAACTATGTTTAATCAGTTTGTTAGTGAGTTTCGAGATGATTTAGAGAGAATTAAATGAAGCATTAGCATAAAGCATAAAGTGATGTCAGCTCATTAAATGCCAAGTCCAGAAAACTTGCATCCTTTTGGACAATCATTCTACACAGTTGCAAAGGGATTAATGTTTCCTTTCCATATCCAGTAGCTGCTCTTCCAACGGATTAAAAGTCAAGAAGTCAAGCATAAAGTTCTGTGCAGCTGGATTAATCAAAGAGTAGAGATAGAAGAAGACCAAAACTTCAACTAATCCATTCTTAATGTTGGCAATGGTCACATTGAAGATTACAACGGTCATTTAATGTTCTCTTGGTATAAATAGATATGCATTCCATTCTTTTCAACAACCAATCTGCAGAAAATGAAAATCATTCATGTGTCCAACTACTCTTTGAGTTTTTTTGTGTAAAGTATATTTTGATACATTATACTTCAGTGTTTATCTTTATCCACTCTTAGAGAGAGTTCATTTATTGTAAGAATCTCAAGTCATGTGACTTGGAGATTGGGATATTGATTGCAACTTGTAAAGGGGAGTAAGTTCTAGTGAGAGAATTACTCTTGAGTTACAGAGTGTGTAATCAATTGTGATAGTGAAAAATCCCAGAGAGTCTGGGGACTGGACGTAGGTCAAGAGATTAGATCGAACCAGTATAAATCTCTTGTGTCTTACTTCTCTTCCTTATCCTCTGTTTATCCCTGTTTTTTGTATTAAAAAACAGAGCATATCGAAAAAAAATTAGAATCCCCAATTCACCCCCCTCTTGGTGATTCAGCTCCACTTTCACAAGCATTGTTTTCCCCATAAAAAAAATGACAACTACCCTTTAGGTCCTAGTTATAAGGCACTTTTAGCATATATCAATTTCAAACAGGTCAAGAAAAACCTTAAACTGCATTAATTTTTTTCTTAAAATTCAATAAATTCCCAAATTTATTCATATTTAATACATTATACCATAAGAGAATATAGTCAATACAATAGTACTCCCCCTAGTTCTATTTATAAGATCTCGATAACTTAATTACACGGTTTAAGAAAATAATTAAAATTAGTTAAAAATAATAAATGTGTCTGAAACAAATTTTTTTTTCAAGTATGCCATTTTTTATGAGAGGACAAGTAAGAGAGAGAAATGAAATAAATATAAGTATCATCAATTTTTTAATTAATGTAATATATATAATTAATGAGGAAAAAAAGGAAAAAAATTTATTAAATGTTCAGAAAATTCTTGTTGAGCTCTTATAAAAGTATTAGGACAATTCAAATTTTGGACCCCTATAAAAAAGATTTGATGGAGTAAAAAATAATTGGTAAAATTATACTTTCATATAAAAAATTTAACGATTTTATTTATAAATAAAGTTTTATATCTATGCCGTATAAAAAAGCACGAGTGGAGTATACCATTGTAATAATTTTTTTATTTATTGGACATAAATTTAAATATTTCATTTAGAACATCATCCATTCAACTCAATTCTCAATCTTTATGAGTCAACTTTCAGTCTTATCACTTGCTACCAAATTGATTTATGATTGAAGAAATTATTACTTATATATAAGTATTTGGAAAAAAAAAAAAAAAACATTGTGCGTAATCAATCATTTGAAATGGTCAAATGAGGACAAAACAGATTCGGCCACGTAGTAAGCTTGCCACCTAATTTTTGGGGACAATTACAGCTGTAATGTTTGATCATAGATTTTCTTGCAAATTACTCAAAATATTTATTATTTACTTCTCCATATTAATGGTTCAAACTGACAGCCTAATTCTTGAAGTACAATTACTTTTTAAATGGACTTAAAATTAATATTATATATCGGCTAAATTTTAAAAGTCCGAATTCACAAGCTTAAAAACATCTTAAAAAAGCATTGAGAAAATTTTAAATAAATATCATTTGAATTTGTAAAACCCCTAGAAGTCTGTCGAATTTGTAAAAAGACTGTGAGGTACCAAGAACCTATGAGGGATTGGAAAATTCGCATGAAATTATCCTTTTACCCTTAATTTTAAAAAAAATAAATAAATAAATAAATAAAACACTCGCCGACCGAGGAATGCCACCAGCGGGGGTGGTGGGGGTTTTTTTTTTTGAGTTTTTTTTTGTCAAAAAATTAATTTATTGAAATGTAGGTGGTGAGGTTCGAACCCCCCACCCCTGACACATGCATGGGACCAAGTGGTCTACTAGTTGGGTCACTTGGTTCCTTTGATTTTTATTTACATTAACAAATATATATATATTCTTTTTAACCTTTTTTTAATGGTAATTACAAAACTTTCATCGCTATTTACAAAACAACCATCGCTATTTACAAAACAATCATCGCTATTTACAAAACTTTCATCGGTAATTACAAAACTGTCATCGCTATTTACAAATCAACCATCGGTATTTACAAATCAATCATCGCTATTTACAAAACAACTATCGGTATTTACAAATCAACCATCGCTATTTACAAAACTTTCATCGGTAATTACAAAACTTTCATCGCTATTTACAAATCAACCATCGGTATTTACAAATCAATCATCGCTATTTACAAAACATCCATCGTTATTTACAAAACTTTTATAATTATGCATTACTTTAAATAGCGATGGTTGATTTGTAAATAGCGATGAAAGTTTTGTAATTATCGATGAAAGTTTTGTAAATAGCGATGGTTGATTTGTAAATACTGATGAAAGTTTTGTAAATAGCGATGATTGATTTGTAAATTGCGATGAAAGTTTTGTAATTACCGATGAAAGTTTTGTAAATAGCCATGGTTGATTTGTAAATAGCAATGACAGTTTTGTAATTACCGATGAAAGTTTTGTAAATAGCGATGGTTGATTTGTAAATAACAATGAAAGTTTTGTAATTATCGAGGAAAGTTTTGTAAATAGCGATAGTTGATTTTGTAAATACCGATGGTTGATTTGTAAATAGCGATGAAAGTTTTGTAATTACCGATGAAAGTTTTGTAAATAGCGATGGTTGTTTTGTAAATTGCGATGGTTGTTTTATAAATAGCGATGATTGATTTGTAAATATCGATGGTTGATTTGTAAATAGCGATGACAGTTTTGTAATTATCGATAAAAGTTTTGTAAATAGCGATGGCTGATTTGTAAATAGCGATGACAGTTTTGTAATTACCGATGAAAGTTTTGTAAATAACAATGGTTGATTTGTAAATAGTGATGGTTGATTTGTAAATACCGATGACGTTTTGTAATTACCAATGAAAGTTTTGTAAATAGCGATGGTTGATTTGTAAATAGCGATGAAAGTTTTGTAATTACCGATGAAAGTTTTGTAAATAGCGATGATTGTTTTGTAAATAGCGATGGTTGATTTGTAAATAGCGATGAAAATTTTGTAATTACCGATGAAAGTTTTGTAAATAGCGATAGTTGATTTGTAAATAGCGATGATTGTTTTGTAAATACCGATGGTTGATTTGTAAATAGAGATGACAGTTTTGTAATTATCGATGAAAGTTTTGTAAATAGCGATGGTTGTTTGTAAATAGCGATGAAAGTTTTGTAATTACCATTGAAAAAATGTTAAGAAGAATATATATATATATGTTAATGTAAATAAAAATCAAAGGAACCAAGTGGCCCAACTGGTGGACCAATTGGTCCCATGGTGGGGGGGTTCGATCCCGACCACCAACACTTCAATGAATTAATTTTTTGACCAAAAAAAACCCACTCCAAAAAAAAAAACTCCACCACCCCCACCTCTCGCCAGCGGCCAGTGACCAGCGGCCGGCGATGGTTTTTTTATTTTTTTGATTTTTAAAAAACTAAGGGAAAAATGGTAATTTCACCCGAATTTGCATATCCATCATAGGTCCTTGGTACATCTCAGTCTTTTTACAAATTCGACAGACTTCTGAGGGTTTTGCAAATTCAAATGGTATTTATTTGAAATTTTCCCAAAAGGATATCAGTGTCATAAATTTTGATAAATTCAATTTTTTAAATTTTTAACAATATTTGTAAATATATACCTCATAATTAATGTTAGTTCATCAGTTAAATTTAAAATTTTGAGCCAATGATATTTAACATTTTGAGCAATGGTGATATTTTAATTAGATGAGGACATGAGGTCTTCTGATTAAATTTAAATTTTTGAGCAAGTAATATTTTGGATTAAGTAGCAAATCCGTTTTAGAAGTATAGACTCATAAGCAATATTTCCTTGAAAGTTTTTCATGTCTTAATGTTGCTCATGAAATTTCAAAACGCAGCAATATTACCCTATTCTGTTAAAAACCTAACGTTAACCGTAAAAAAATTAACATTAACCGTTAGCCTTTTAACGAAAATGAGTAACATTACTACATTTTGAAACTTCCGGGGCAACATTGAGATAAGAAAAAATTCAAGGCAATATTGCTTCTCAAAAAAAAACTTCTGGGACAAATTTACTATTTAACCCTAATATTCTTGAGTAAATAATAAGTTAATTCAATTTAAAATATCTACATTTACAAAAAGAAATATCTATAGTACACTCAAAAAATGTAAAAGAAAAAAGAAAAAAAAAAGTGAGTTTCAAATACAAAAGTACTTTTTCATATTCTCTTCTTCATCTCTTTTTCATTGTTCACCATTTCCTTTAAATATTCGAACACTTATGGTAAAAAGACCACAAGCACTAACACAAACAAGTAATACTTCTGAAAAACATGACAATCCAAATTTTCTTTATTTTTTAATTGAAAACAATTACAAGATTAAGAGAAATTTTTTGTTTTTGTTTTTGTTTTAGAGATATCAACTGATTTTTTTAAGCTGTATCCATGTAAAGTTCTCATAGCAAAAAAATTTTAAAAAATGTCAATCAAGTATGATTGTGTCTCACAACTTTATGGGAAAAATAATAAATAAAAATAATAATTGCAAATGGGTCCATCTATGAATTCAGTCCAACGTGATTGAAAATAAAGAAAACAGCTATGCCCACGCTTGCCTTTTGAGCAGCTTTAACATTTCACAATGTTCAAAAAGCCTAATTATCACTTTTTTCCCTTTTCCATATAATTTACTTTTCATGATTTTACCCACATTTTTTTTTTATTTTCCATATAATATATTGGGATAAAAAAAAATCGAATCTTTTGGTAAAAGTAGTTCATCCTTTATCATTGTATTTACTTACTCATTTTTACGAATATTTTAAAATTCAGTTATGTGATATCTCAATTAGGTTATATGAAGTCAGCTATACATATAAGTACTTGTATATGCATTTTTTTTTTCTATTTTGCTCACTCATATTTTTTCAAGAACATATAACATTAAGAGAGAAAGTGAATTTCATAAAGGCCTTGAACAATGGCAGAGCTTAGCGGAGACAATGGGGGGTCATGGCCCACCCAAAAAAAATGTGTTTAGAATTTTTTTTAAAACGATTGTTCACTTTTTTTTTTTTTGATAAGAGAAAGTTTTGGAGGAGTTCGTCGAACCCGACCAATGGCTAATTGGATCCCTTCTCTAAAACATTGGTACGATTGTTCACTTTTAATTAAACGATTGCCTCACTTTTTTTCATAGGTTGCCAGTCACCACCATAAGTGGGAAAGTGTTCATTCATTCCCTTTTATTTTTTTGGTACATTTCACTGAGATATTAGCATTAACCAAAAGTCATTGAATTGCCTGCTGTAACATTTATATATGTAGGTATCTCACAAGCTATGATGATGAGTTGGTGTTTGGAATTTTATTGGAGAAAAAAGGTAAGAAAGTAATAAAAAGAAAGTGAGAGAAAGGGATGAGAGAGAGGTTCAATTATCATTTCATATGGAGGTGGGGCATCTCAATAGGGACAAGTGGGAAAGCAAAGTCCCATCAACATTCAAATCTGCATATAAACGGAGCAGATTGTAATCCAAGATTCAGATTTTTTCTCTTACTAAGTTTGACACTATATATATATATATATATATAGAGAGAGAGTATATATATAGAGAGAGAGATTGACACACCATTGGAGGCATGCAAGGATTACAATCTTCAATCTAACCAACAAGGCTCAGTACAAAGACCAAACCAAGTAAACAAAAGCCAAAGCCTTTTTTGATCACGTGTTTGTGTAGGTTTGATAGGTAGATGTGAATATCACTATTGCAAATGTTTGTTTTAACCTTATACGAAAAACAAAAAGTGTTTTTACGATTTACGAAGTAAATATGTAAGATAAATTTTATTCTGATTTGTTAAAAATAACTAATGAAACTATGATTTTAGGATTTCCAAAACATGCACATAATGTGAATCTGACTAAACGATTAAATGCTTGTTTAGAATCACAATTCATAAATACATTTATGTAATTCTTGACAAAAAATTTCTTATATATTTATCCAGTAAACTTTAAATCACAAAGAAAAATTTGTTTTTGAAGGTTCCGATTGTCATTCTAATTTCCAAATAAGCACTAATATCCCCAAGCGAAACAAAATTACATAACAAGCTTTGTTTATCTCATACCCCTATGATCTTTATTATAAGTCGCATTCTAAAATAATTTCAAGTTCTTAACTTAAGTAACTTGGAGATACATTAATGCTTATTTGCTAGTTTTACCCCTATAATTAATATTTAAATATGGCTCGTTGTATTTTTCTATCTCCTTCTTTTTTAAGGACAGGAAAAATGATATTAATAAGTTTAAACAGATTACATAGTACCGTAAAAAAATGACACATAGTATTTCTAAAAACATTAAAAAAGAGGGAAGGGTGATCTAGAAAAAAAAAAGTTACAGTGGAAAAAGATCTAAGCATAATTTTAATATCATTGCAGAAAATACTATAGTAGTCTTGAGCAATACTTTGAGTGTTGATGTTTAGCTTGTTGGTGCAAATGATGTCTAAATGTTTTTAATCTTAAATCTAAAGAGCTTATGTATATGCTCCATGTGTCAGTCCAGCAATGAAGGGATTAACCACATTTTTAAAGGATGCAATTTAGCCTCCTTAGTCTGCAAGAAAATCCTGCATGCTGATATGAGCTCTGACTTCTTCAGAATGGACATTAGAAGCTGGCTGGCTCGCATCATTCGTCTACCCTCCTTAGACTCCTCTTGGAAGATAGGTGTCTGTATAACCTGTTGGAAACTTTGGGAAACTCGCAACAAAAGAATCTTCACCGGTGCTACCTTCTCCACTGATGAGATTCTCGCCCTTGTCAAATGCTTAGTTGTGCACTTCCAGTCTTGTTTTTCTAGATTTAATCTCATTCTGTAACCTTTACGCTTTTATTTGCTCTCGGATGTAATCTGTCTCATAGTTGTACCCTTTTGATCCTTATCAATTGAATTCCTATTCATTCAAAAAAAAAAAAAAAGAGCTTATATATGTATCCAATGGAGAGTTGCTCTAAGCCAAAAGAAGGAAATGATGTTGCATTATGAGAGTCCTTTTTCCAACAGAAGTGTCATAGATAGAGGGGAATCAAATCCGCAAATAAATGATCTTCTTTCTTTCTTTCTTTCTTTTTTTTTTTTTTGCATGATTAATGTCCAAGTATCCATGAATGTTGGCTTATGGGGTGAAAACTTTTCCTTTTCCAAACCATTTTGTTTTTTTTTGGAAAAAAGCCATGAAATTGTATTCAACTTTACAATGATCTATTTGAAAACTAATTCTGGTGACAAAGAGTCACCTTGATGAAGAATTAGATTCCTTTTATACCATAATGTATTTATGAGGATGATACGTAGAAGAAGACACAGATTAAATTATCATCTCCATAGAGATGTTGCATAGTCATTTTCAACCTAGTTTGTAATGAAGTCAGATCATAAGCATCGATTCTCTAACAGAAGGACAACCAAATCAAATTGACATAGCAAATGGATACGAAATGAAGAGATTGGCAAGTGTTTCCTTTTGGTTACACCCAAAAAACCAATAACCAGATGTAGTGAGATGATGAGTTTTTAAGATGCCAGAAGAAGGCAATGCCTTATGAAGAAGCTTCCAAATGAGTGGCAATGATTTAGAGGACAATAAGATTGACTAAGTTTGGAATGAAGTTAGATCAGAAGCATTTATTCTAATAGAAAGACAACCAAATCAAATTGATATAGCAAATGGATGAGAGATTAAGAGATTGCCAAGTGTTTCCTTTTGGTCACACCCCAAAAACAATAACTAGATGTATTGAGATTATGTGCCACCATTAAGATGTTAGAAGAAGGCAATGTCTTATGAAGAAGCTTCCAAATCAGTAGCAATAATTTAGAGGGAAGTATAAGATTGACTATAAAAAGTTTCAAAAGGGATCGATAGCTAAAGGTGACGAGTAAGAATCTGACACACTTTTAATGAAACCGTCCTTATAAGAGTATAAGCTCAAAGTATTGTCTTTTCAAACTAAGGAATATCATATAAGAAAGATTTGGAGTTGAAATAATTTTATCAGCAATCTAAAAGAAATATAAGCTTCAGATTAAGGAAACATTCCATTTAGTTAGAATAAACTTGAAAGGAGAATGTAGTATGAGATCAACCACATTTTTCTATCTCCTTCAAAACTTACTAATATAGGTGAAGTTAGAAAATTTTATTAATTTAAAACAAATTTAATGAGTTAACTGTCATTCATTGGCTTCTGTAAATTAGTTGAAAATGCCTTATAATAAAGATCAGAGCAGAATAATAAATTCAATATTAGAAGAGAAGGGATAGGTTTTTCATGGGAGAGGAGAGGAAGAGAGTCAATATTTTGGAGGGTACGTTACATCACACAAGAAATTGATTAGCCAATTCTCCTGATATCTCATATATCACCTTCCAATGGCTAACAAGGCAGTTTTTAAAGAAAATACAAAACTACCTTATGTGACCCATATATTTTATTTATTCAAAATATACCCCATTTATTTAATTGGATTTGAGCCCTAATCCATTAAAAATGAACTTAGGGCCCATTTGGATGGAAGAAAAGGTAGGAATGAAAATGAAAAGAATGTAATAGAACGGAAAATATTTTGCCTCGGTGTATTTGGTTCGTACTGGAAAAGAAAATGGGTTAATAGGAAAATTTTTGTTTGGTTGGAAGAAAATAAGGTAGGAAAATGAGGCAACATACCATTTTGCCCTAAAAATAAAATATTATTTTGAACCACACAAAACCATGCAATGCACACTTGAGTGTGCATTGCAAGTATACAATGTGCGCTTCTCTTCCTCCCTTCTTCGCCAAAGCGTCGTTGTCTCCAATGGGTCGTCACCTCTCATCCATCTTTATCACATTCGTCATTGACGGATCTGCAGCGGCAAAGAGGTCACCGTCAGCAGCTTCCTCCTCCTACACTGTGGTCACTAACGGATCTACACCATCGGCAGCAAAGAGGCTATCGTTGGCAGCTTCTTCCTCCTCCTTCTACGATATTTTCCGATGTCACTCTCTTCCTCTCCCCAGGCACTAAAAAATGTAAGTTGGTCTTCTACCATTTTGTTCATCTGTCGGAAAATGGGTTCCCATTAAAATAGGTGAGAAATGATTTTCCTATATTTAAGGGAAAATGGCCTACCACCGGAAAACATTTTCCTGTAAAAATGCGAACCAATCAACCACGCCCGGCAAAAAATGCCCATTTTTCGTTTTCTTCCCCTAATTTTCCTTAAACCAAACGGGCCCTTAGTATAACCCAATAATTTGGTTGGAGGGAAAGTGAGGAGAAGTATTTCCCTCCCTTAGTTATAACAATGTTTTCTACACTTCCCTTCTAAATCCTCTCTCTCTCTTTCTAAAAGGCAGAATTATGTTAATTAATAAAAAAAGTTTACATCAATAGTAAAGGAAAGGCATAGGAAACTATTTACAAGATTATAAAATAGAGGAGGGGAGGTATATAAAATAAGCTTTTTTTTTTGTCAAATATAAAATAAAAAACTAAAGAGAAAGCCTTGAACATAAGTGCCAAGTTTTGCCAACTAATACTTTGTTGATCTAAATTAAGTTAGGATAATGAGGTTCATTCTCCTTTAAAGGAATTACAATGAAGTCCCTAAGAAAGGACTTAATTACCAAGAAATCGTAATAATAAACGATGTATTATTGTCATTATAACTTATTGATAATTAAGTCTTTTTCTTTATAACCTCATTGTAATTCCCACTCTCCTTTTGCTAATGTCAAGTTGTCAGCGAAGAACATAGAACTCTCAGAATCTAGATCTTCTCTCTTATGAACTAGCTAGAATAAGGAAAAACGAAGACGTAAAGGTAAAAAGGAACTAAGTAGAGTTGTTCTTCGGAAGAGGATTCTCTCATAAGCATTTTTCTCATTATCTCTCATAGTCTCATCCTGGCTGTCGAAATTTTGATCCAAGAGTCCAGAACATTTTTTTGAAAAAACCGCATGCGGTATTTTTACCGCATGCGGTTTTTCAAAAATGGTCAGGCCCTGGATCAAGATTCGACTTGACCAGATTTGCAGATGATGAGGGATAGACAGAAATGAGATATGAAGAAAAACCGGACTCGTTGTTCCTCCCCTCCTCTTCTAACTCTCTCCTCTTCGCATTGGTAGATTTGTAGAGAGTATTAAAATACATTTCCCCCTCCATTATACCACGTACTACGTAAGAGTACAAAGACTAATTCCAAGATTACTATGATTGGAGAAAAATGAAAATATTCTCATGAATATTTTAGTCTTGTAATATATTAAACAAAAGAACATCATTCTCATGAATATTCAAACTATTATCTATGAGCCACATCAATATAAAAATTCTAAGATTTTTGTTTTTGATGATTGTCTTTTGCACAATCCTTGTAGCTTTTATATCTATCTTCGATCTGAAACTTTAGAAGCCAGCTTTCAGAATTGGATTAACCTTAGGCTACATTTTCTTATTTAATCTTCTTACAATTCACAAACCTTGCCACGGAAAAAAATTTAAGAAAAAGTTGTATAAAAATTTACTTTAGAATACTAAGTACTATTAGAAAATGTTTAAAGGTGTTGAATGCAACTTAATTTTTTTATTTATAATTTTTTTATAAGTGTTTTTTGAGTTAATAGAGAGGAAACCATTAAGCTGTGGGGCATGGGGATATAAATGTGATCCTAATGAAAAATGTGGGTGTTTAAAAAAACAAATCTTCCTAAATTTTTTATTAGATCTGTCTTAAATTATAAAAAATATTTTTACCTCTATAAATGAGATTTATTAAAAGGAAGTTACATTTAAGTATTAATTACCGAGGTAAAATTAGTAAATAAGTGTTAGTTTCTTTTAAAGTGACTTGTATTATTGAAAAGCAATTTTAGAAAGCAATTCTATTGTGGATGGAAGTAAGGTTGTCAAACTCGCGAGTTTAAATAAACTTGTGACAGTGATATAAACTCTTATCGTAAACTCGAATCGTAAATTCGTAAGGATTTACTTTCACTATTAAATAGGGTATTAAAAGTGTATAATAAATAATTAAAATATAAAAAAAATGACAACAATTTGATTTAAAAATATTTTAAATCCAAATAATTGAAATTAAATCCATCAACATTCAAAATTTATCATACTTAATAAATAAATTTCTATAAAACTTATATATAAAGCCGTTGAGTATGATTAAATAAAAAAAGTTAGCACGAGTTTAAATGTGAGTTAACACCGTTTTGTAAGTTAAAATCGTAAAAACGGTGAACTCGATGTATAAACTCGTAAGTTTAACCGAGTTTACAACGGTCAAGAGTTTACTAGTGACTTGACTCGATTTGGTAAGTTAAAAACGTAAAGACGGTAAACTTGGAGAGTCAACTAGCGAGTTTGACAACAATGGATAGAAGGAAGTAAATATGATTTTTTTTTTTTCAACTGATTCAGCTGATACCAAAATAGTTAAAATAATATTTAAATTTCATCAATTATGTATGGGTGCAAGGTGGAGAGTCGCTTCATAGATAAGATTAATAACTCTCAGCTTTACTATGAACTCGTCCGGTTATTGAACCAATCAGGGTACTGAATCAAACATCAATGAATCAAACCAGAATCAAGCAAAAGTTAACCCGGGGTCAAACTGGTGAGAAAGTGAAGTTTTGAGGATTATTAATATAAAATTATAAAAAAAAATAAAAAAATTGGGTTAATGCCCGGATCAGACCGATTTACTGATCAGTTCACCAATTTCCCAACCCGTGAAAGATCACTTTCTCGTAGGGTTAAGGTGCAAAAATAGACATGTACTTTTTTCAAAAGAGCGCCCAGTGGCAAATACTTTTTTTAGGTGCAAAAGTAGACACGTGGTTACAAAAGTGGAGCAAAATTAGCATTGACCGTTAGTTGGCCAGTTATCGACGCCGACGTGGCGGTGGGATCGACTTCTCCATTAAAATTAAGCCACATTGTCACTCCTCTCTCTTCCATATCAACTTCTTCTTCCTTTCTTTCTCTTTTTTTATGCCACCTGTCACTCCTCACTCCCTTCTTTCTTCTTCCCTTCTTTCTCACCTTCGAATTGCACCTGGAAAAAAGCCCCACCGCCGACTTGCATCTTCAACTTTCTTGCTGTCGACGATCCAAGCCCCGCCGCCATCTCCTTCACTCTCTTCCCTTCTCAACTTCGTCTTCCCTTCTCAACTTCGTCTTCCCTTCTTCCATTCTCTTCCATTAAAACTCAGATCGAGATTGGGGGGTCCAGATCGAGGAGGGGGTGGATCCAGATCTAGATGGTGGGGTGGGGAGGTTCAGATCGAGATTGGGGGGTGGCGGGCCTTCTTCGTCTGACCAACATACTACCCGCCGCCGCTACCATGTGAGCGGTAGCACCAGCTCCGGCGAGAAGAAGGATCACCGGAATCTGGGTTTTGTGAAAAAGGTGAAACTTTACTTCAACACAGGAAAATCCATTATTCTACTCTGTGGCCTCTCCTTAATGAGAGAAATACTGAAATAGGACGAACATTTTCATGTCCATCCACCTTAGGGTCCCAATACGACATCGTTAGTGGATTCCTCTCTAATTCTCTAGTTCCTTCCCCGCAATAAGCAAATTTCTATTCCGATTTCGCATTGGGATCGAGGGAAGGTCTCGAATTTGAGATCTTGGCGAATCAGCAAGGACCCTGAGGATGGAGATCGATACGTTGTCCGTTAGTTCGATCTCCAAAGAACACCGAGAAGATCTATCAAGAGTGGTTCAATCATGTTGATTCGGTACGATTGTTTTCCCCTTCCGATTTCGCTCTTGGTCTTTGCTTGGGTTGCGCTTTATAGAATTTTGCGAATGCTGAGTTTTCTTTCCACTTGGGATTCTCAGATGGTGATGGCCGTCTTACGGGGAGTGATGCCATTGCTTTTTTCTCCATGTCCAATTTGTCTCGCCAAGATCTCAAGCAGGTGTAGCAACGTAAAATTTTCTCCCCATGGTTATTTTGGATGGTTTGGTTATTGGATTTCATGTCTTTGTAAATCAACCATGTGAACCTTGGTTTTTGAGTAATCAATCTCCTGGAGGTTTCTGAGTCTTCAATCATGATCTTCTGTATATTATTTGTTTGCATGATTGCTTTCTTCGATTGAGTAGTTTAAAGTTTAATCAATCTTTCCCTCTGGTGAGGAACGGAAGTGCACCTGGATCGGAGGAGGGGAAGGGTTATTTCAAAGGAAGGGGGTATACCCGAGGAAGAAGAAGGTGTTTTGACCAGGGATTTAAATGAAAATTTTAAAAGTTTATAGAGGGACTAAATTGAAAATTTTGAAATGTATCCGGGGCTGAACTGTAATTTATAAAGCATTAACATCCACGTCATCGTCCACGTCATCATTTTCAATTCAGAAAAAGTCAACTAACGGTCAAACGGTATTTTTGCTCCACTTTTGTAACCACGTGTCTACTTTTGTACCTAAAAAAAGTATTTGCTACTGGGCGCTCTTTTGAAAAAAGTATATGTCTATTTTTGCACCTTAACCCCTTTCTCGTAAAAGACAAAAAAATAATAATAAATAACCAGAAGAAAAAGTACATAAATTTTAAATCACTTTCTCATAGTCACGTGTTTGGCATGGTGAAATGAGTTAAAAATACATTTGTACTTCCTCCACTCCTCGCCATAAGCCATCTTTAACCCCCTTACAAAAATTAACGAGAGGTGATTGAATTATGAAAATGAAATAAATTTTTAAATTTAACCATATTTAATATTCACTCTGGTTTTTTTTTTTTATAAGAGTCTAAAATTTAAATTGTCTTAATCTTTTTTATTAGATCTCAGCCAGAATTATTTCAACATTTAATGATTTTTATTTTTCATTTTACCCCTCCTTAATTATATATATTGCATTAATTAAAGAATTGGTAATAATTATGTTTACTTTATTCTTCCTCTTATTTGCCCCCTTATAAATAAGGGCATATTTATAAAAAAAAAAATAAGATATACTTATTATTTTTAGAAAGTGCGATCATATGGGATATTAATTACCACTCTGATCTCTGTTATAAATTACACGTAAGCATGGTTATCAGAACCGGACCGGACCGGCCGGTTCTGACCAAGAACCATCCAACCGGTCCTGGAACCGGTTTGATCCAGATAAGAAACCGGGGTTAAGCCCCTGAACCGGGGCTAACCCGGTGGAACCGATGTGAACCGGGTAAACCGGTCTTAACCCGCTGGGCAGACCGGTTTCATATTTTTTTAAAAAAAAAAAATTTGCCGAAGCAACCAAAAACAAAAAGCAATCGCATGGTTTTCGATTTTTTCACTTTTTTTATTCTCTTCAACTCAAAAATCAAAATTTCCCTTGCTTTTCTCTGCTCCCTCCTTCGCGACACAGGTGCTCCGTTCAGGCCAAAATCGCCATCATCGTGGGTTAAAGGTAGAACCTTTTGTTTCGTCTTCACCTCTCGTTGCCTTTTGTTCTTTGGTACGAGAGGCATTTTTGTCGCCGTTCGTCGTGGGTGGTCGGGGCCTTTGGTTCTTCTTCACCTCTCGTCGTCTTTTGTTAAAGGTCGGACCTTTTTTATTCTTCTTCACCTCACATTACGATTTGAACATTGTCGAACTTCACCCCTGTTCTGATTTGATCTTAATGATGATTATCATGTTGATGATTATTAGTTTAGTGATTGAAGGTGAGAATATTTTGTTATGATGTAGGTGAGAATATGCTAATCATATAGGTGGGAATATTTTGTTATCATATAGTTGGTTTTTGATATTTTGTTATGATGAATGTTTGTGATTCCATTACAAATTAGGTGTCATTGGGTGGTATATGATGCTTTGATATCAATTTGTAAAGAATATTGTAAAGAATATTTGACATGTATATAATTATTTGGCTAGTGATCTAAAGTATTGAAATAATATATAGTAGTTGGAATTATGGATTATGTGATAAGAAATTAAATTATTTCTCAAATTTTTATTCCTCACCAGTTTGGTCCCTAGTTGACTCCGATCTGACCCACTAACCTTTGACCTAGTACCCTGGCCGGTTCACTGACCGGTCTGGGTTTAATTACCTAGCACGTAAGAGTAAAGTTATTTTCAAAGTAATCAATGACTGTTTTTCATTTTTACTTTTTTTAGTTTTTGTTAGAAAGAGAGAGACATGAGAACTATTTGTAAACATAGAAAAAAAATTTAATTTGAAAAGATTTGGAAAAGAGTAAATACTTTTTTTGATTCCTAACAAAAAACACGGACTTCATTTTGGTCTCTGACAAAAAAAAAGTCCTTTTTAGTCCATTAAAAGGACGAATAAGGGTCGATTGGTAGACATTTTGATCCCTCACAAATTTCCAAAATGTCTTTTTTAGTCCTATAAAAAGGACGAATAAGGGTCAATTTTTTTGTTAAGGACAAAAATAGGGTCCGTATTTTTTGTCAGGAACCAGAAAAGATATTTACTCTTGGAAAATTATCAATTAATATGTGAAAATAGGGGATTTTTACCAAAAAATTGCTTATTAAATAAAATATTACCTGATCAGAGCACCTTTCAAACTAATTTCCAGAGTAATGCTCACGCCAGTAGTGGCGTTTTTCTCTCTCACGCCACTACAACGTGGCGTGGGAGAGAGAAAAACGCCACACAGAGTGGCGTAAGACAGTCTCACGCCACTCTGTGCGTGATTTAAAAAAAAAAAATTATATATATATATATATATATATATATAAATTATAAATAATAATTCTAATTAATAATAAATAATAAAAATAGTATTATTTTATTTAATAATTAAGGCAATTAAAATATCTAAAATTTATTATAAACCTTAGAAACCAGACTAATTAGTAAATTAATTAATTAGCAACTTTTAACACGATATTAAGTTGCTACAATTTAGGTTAAAAGTTTAGGGTTTAAGTGCTTTTCCCGAGAATCTCTCACTCTCTCAGTCTTAATAGTGAATTAATTAATTACTGAATTAATTCACTATTGAGAGTGAGAGATTCTCGCGAAAGCACTATTATAGCAAACTCTTAATAAAAATTGTACCTAAATTGTAGCAACTTAATATCGTGTTAAAAGTCGCTACAATTATATACAATTTTGTTAAAAATTGCTACAATAGTCTTTTCCCGAGAATCTCTCACTCTCTCACTCAGCTAAATTATATAAATTGTAGCAACTTTTAACACGATATTAAGTTGCTACAATTTTTGTTAAGAGCTGCTACAATAGTGCTTTTCGCGCACTCTCAATAGTGAATTAATTCAGTAATTAATTAATTCACTATTAAGACTGAGAGAGAGTGAGAGATTCTCGGGAAAAGCACCTAAACCTAAACTTTTAACCTAAATTGTAGCAACTTAATATCGTGTTAAAGTTGCTAATTAATTAATTTAATAAATTAACTAATTAATTAATTTACTAATTAGTGGTTCCTAAGGTTTATAATAAATTTTAGATATCTTAATTGCCTTAATTATTAATTAAAATAATACTATTTTATTATTTATTATTAATTAGAATTATTATTTATAATTTATATATATATATATATATATATATATATATATAAATCACGCACAGAGTGGCGTGAGGCATCACGCCACGTTGTAGTGGCGTGAGAGAGAAAAACGTTACTACTGGCGTGAGCATTACTCTGTAAATTAGTTTGAAAGGTGCTCTGATCAGGTAATATTTTATTTAATAAGCTATTTTTTTGATAAAAATCCCGTGAAAATAGGATACAAATAACTAGGGACCGGGTATGGTAAATTTGAAAACATATTTTTTGGTAGAAACAATCTGAATATACGGAGTGTGTGTTTACAAGTAACAGTGGAAGACATTTCAGTCAATAGCACATATATTGAGGTTGCTGTTATCCAAGACGTCAACATGGAGATTACTAATTTTGGAAAAATAAAAAAACATAAATAAAATAGGAGATTCAAGTTCATTATATTCATTTATCAAGATTTCCAATTACACGTAATCTTGTGTTATATTTTTAAATATCATTATTTAATCATAAATTCATATGAAAATAATAATACACATAACCGTGTGTGATTAGAAAATCTGATATAGTAAATATTCTAAGAGAAAAAACTTTAATGCTTTGTATTTACTAGGAAAATTTCTAATGGATTTTAAAATTAAGAAAAAATTAGCATGGATTTTTATATTGTAACTTAGTATTATAATAACTTTAATAATTGATAAATAATGAACCAATTTTATCTTCATTGATGCATTATTAAAACAATAATTAACAAGCTATGTCATTTGATGGGGTCAGCATCATTTTATTTTATATTTGATCTTTGATTGATGACAATGATTCAATATAATTTTACCAACAATTTTTTTTTGTACGACCATGTGACAAAAGTTTTAAACGAGGGAAATATAATATTAGAAAAATGATAGAAAAAATATCACTTAAATTTAAAAATCCTGTTGACAATGACAATAATGAAATTAATAAGAACAGTAAAACAATTGATAATTTATTTTATTAGGAAATCATCTATTAAAGATTTGGAAGTTAAAGTGGTATTGTTTTAGGATTTTCCCTATTATATTTTAAAAATGATGTAATTTTAACAATTTCATTACATTTGGTTGAAATGTTATTATAAGGCCGAAGGAAAAACAAGTGAGTAAAGAATAAAATTACTTATTTTTAAAAAAGTTTGTTTATTTTTATACGTTTGAAAAAACTTAATTATGCTTAACACTCCTTATCAAAAATTTCCTTGTAACCTTTGTCTTTGAACTCAACTGGTAAAGGGGTCAAACACTTTTACCAAAGGGAGAGGGTTCAATCCTAGAATTAGTCAGGACGCTGGGGGAGGTATCCTAGGTGATGTGAACTTGTAAAAACGCAGGCTGGGGTGGAGGCATGTGTACTCTCAGTTTTGTATGCCTTAGGGAACAAAGTTATAGCGCCCTATCTTTGGACTCTGGGTGAACTCAAGTCCTCTCCTAAAATTTTTTTATCAAAAATAAAAACTTCCTTGTAAAAATTAAATCTTAACCCAAAAGAAATATTTTGTGTACTGTTGTTATTGTAAACATAACCGCAGAGAGGTGGTTATAAAGGAAAACATAACTGTAGAGAGCATTCGAGTCAGAGAACCATTTTGTGAGAGTATTTTGATTGGGAAAAGCATTGACTGTCCTAACACATGATGAACCAATGAAGGCCACGCCATCAGCGTTTGTGCTTAACTCTCTAGTTAATGCTGATTATGGAATGGTCGGGACTCGGGAGACCCGCAAGCCTCCATTGGAGCGTGAAACCAAACTCCCCCAAGCGCGTCGAACAAAACATCATAGCGTGAGTCTGCTCTGCTCGGGAAAGAAAGGCACAGAAAATTGAAAGTTTAAAAATAGTGTCAGAAGGTAGGGGCAAGTGAACGTGCACTATTCCAGGCACAGATCTGAATTATTTATAAATAAGTCTTTTTTAATTAAATTACATGTATGAAGGAAAAATACTCAATTCAATGATTATGGGGTAAATTTTTTTAAAAAAATTTATTTATGAATATGTATTTTTCAACTCTTTCTTCTCTTTCTATTTTTATCTTTACAATTAATATGAATAAAATTATCATAATCTCATTTATTACCTCAAAAAAGATTTATAAATAGGATTAAAGTGACATATTATATAGGAAAAATTTATTTCAGGGCCCTTTTAACAGGAGAAATTACAAAAAATGCCCAAAATTCTGATAATCCCTAAAACATATTTTTTATTTTTTATGTATCTAAAGGTAACGTCTATGGTCTATGTCAAAAGCAGCAAAATATTGAAAGATTAATAATATTGAATTATTGTTGACTAAAAATAAAGTTGACCATTTTTTTTTGATGAATTTGTAATTTTAATTCAATTTAAATATTTGTATTGGACTAAACTATACATTTGTATTGGACTAACTATATATTTTATATGGGTAAAAGATTTTTTTAGTCACTGGAGATAAATTGACCTCGAAAACTACATCGTTTTGATTAATGAAGAGTGTTTCTGTAATTTTGTTTATTTTTTTATCATATACATTTTACCGAAACGCCCTTCATTAATTCATTTAAAATTACAAACACATCCTTCATTAATTCAAAACGACGTAGTTTTAGAGGTCACTGGAGACAAACTTATCTCTAGTGACTAAAGAAATATTTTTCCCATTTTATATTTGTACTAGATTAAAGAGAATATATGAAAAAAATTCAATACAAGGAAAATATTTTTTTTCTTAAAAATAGAAAGTGAACTTTTTAGGAAATTCCTTATCATGATCCCGTGATCAAAAACAGGATTGGAAATGAAAATATTTCCCAAGCTCCTTTTGCGATCAGGAATGAGATTTTTCGATACCGTCCTATACTAAGAACCCTCCAACAATATAGTATAAATAAATTAAGGAAATAATTGAAAACGGGTCCATGCATTTCACATACTAATAAGAAATACAAGTGGGATTGTTAATAGTTTACGGATTGTATGCTTATTTTTTTTTACTTTATATTATGGACTATTGATAGTACTCCCTCCGGTCTTAATTATAAGATATAGTTGACTTTTTTGGAAAAATTAAAGAAGCTAATTAAATTACTTTAGAATATTTTTATTTTTATTCTTTTCTTTAAAATAATTAGTTTGGCTAATAAACTAATATATAATCTAAAGATACACAACATATAAAATGATTAAGTAATTTATTTAGTTTCCTTAATCTCTCCAAATAAAGTCAACTATGTCTTATAATTAGGACAGGAGGTAGTATTATTTATGATTCTAGCAAAAAAAAAAAAAAAATACTTTCACTAAATTCTGTCTAATTTATAGGGCCATATTTATTGGTATTTAATATAATTGTTTTGTAAAATCTAATGTCATATTAATGACATATATTTAATAGTCCCTTTATCTATTTCATTTCTTTTATATTTTAAACTATAGTTTTAGTTTAATTAAGTGTAATTTTAAATAGTAATATTTAATTAGCTTTAACAGATTAGCTAACTTGTCAACTTTTGAAAGATAATTAACATGGCATTATAACAAGGTCCAATGTAAATATTGTTTATGAGATTAGAAAATACTCCCTTGGGTATTTTATATATAAATTGATTGATGGTTTTATATATAAATTACTTGATGAGTTATTAATTATTATTTTCAACATTAATCTTATTACAATTTATTAGAAAGAGATTTAATGTTTGATGAAGTTTAGTGTTTCTTTGTGTTCTGAAATAAGAATGAAATTGATTTTTCATATACATTATACATATAAACCTAATATGTAAACCACAATTTACAGGACAACATTACTTCCGGGTGTATATTTCCAGAACGGATTTGCTACTTAATCCTAAAAAGTATATGTACTCAAATTTGGATCTTTTGATAATTTTTTTTTTTTTAAAAACATAAGCTTTTAACTAATTTTCCATATTAATATCACCATAGATCTACAAAGTTTTAAAGTTTTGTTAAATTCTAAATAATATAGCTCATACACTCTTTTTCTCAACATTAATCTCACTACAATTTTTAAAGAAAGAGATTTAATGTAGTTCAAGGTTTCTTTACGCTAACCACACTTTTTAAATTCTAGTAAGATGGCTGAAAATAACTTGTAGTCCCTCCGGTCCTAATTATAAAGGCTATTTAACCGATTTTAAAGAGATTAATGAGAGAAGTTAAATTAGTTAAATTTACTCATTTTCCTAAAATGTCCTTATATAAATTTAAAACGACATAAGTAAAAGTGAATTACAACCCTACCACATATCTCTCTGACCAATTTTCCTTTCCACACATTTTCTAATTGAAATAATGGTCTTACTATATAAACATATATGTGTATACATATAGATCTATCTATCTACACACATAGACACACACACATATCTCTACACTCACAGAGATAAACATCATATATATATGTGTGTGTGTGTGTTTGTTTGTGTAGACACACACATATATATATTGACACACATAAACACAGATATACATATATATGTACACACATATATAAATGCTCCTAATGATAATTATAAGTAGAGGTATTATAAGGAAAAAAATTGACAAAAGTTAAAATTTGCTCTTATAATTAAGACAAAAACCAACTCCAAAATATGTTCTTCTAATTAATACCGAGGGGAGAAACAGATAATTACTTACGACTAAACTTGGATTCGCATGCATCCTTGGATTTACTTTTTTTTTTTAAAACTAAAATATTAAAAGTTTGATTCTCGTAAAGTTTGTATATAAAGCAAATTGTTTTTTGAAGTGGTAACTTTTATTAGGATTTCGTACATAAAAAAAATTATGTTCTTGATCTTTTTTATTTTGGAGTTTAAATAGAAGCTCTTCACTAATTTTCCATATGAATATCACTATAAATCTTTAAAGCTGTGTTTGGTTTGAGGGGATGGAAGAAAGAAAAGTTTCTCTTCTTGATATGAAAAGTCAGATATGATTATGATGTAAAATTTTATGCGAAAAACGATGCAAATTTAGGGTTATATCTGACTTTTTACACTATGGAGGGGAGTTCACATGGGAAAGTTCAAATTTGGCGGGAAAGTTCAAATTTGGCGAAATTTTTTTCTTCAAAAGTTCGAACTTAACAATAATATATTTTTTAAAAATATATTTTAGAAAAAAAAATATTTTTATTTTGAATTAATTTCTTTTGAGGGTAAAATAGACATTTCCTAATTTTTACCAACTTTCCCTCTTCATTTTCTTCCTACCAAACAACTCAAGCCATATTCCTTCATCTTTCAAATCGTCCTTTCCTTTCCTTTCCCTCCTCCAAAGTTCATTTCCCTCCCCAAACTTTCTTTATAACAAACGGGTCCTTAGTGTATAAAAGTTCTAAATAATAATATAGCTAATTTTTCATGCTTTGCGTACAGTACATAAGCTTTCCAAGCTTCCAGACAAATCTGACTACAGAGGTAATAGCATCTTCACACAAATGCTTAGAAATCAAGAATTTACTTGCACTAACACTCTTTGAAGTGAAAAAAAACTAGGGTTAAGTAACAATTTTATTTTGGAAGTATATTTTTAGGAGTAATTTTGCCTCAAATTTGTTTTTGGGACCAATTTTGTCCCTCCGTTAGAAATCCTAACGGTCAACTAACCGTTGACCATTAGGGTTGTTAACGAAGAGGCAAAATTGCTAAAAAAAAAACTTCTGGGCAAAATTGCTACTTAACCCACAAAAAATGTTAAAACTGCTATTTATGATATAATATATTTCTAATTCTTATTTACATAATATATAAGGGTGGAAACAGGCCAGCCTAGCCCAACCCAGCCTAGGCTTCACCCTTAACAAGCCAAGCCTGTTCGTCAACATAGTGGCCTGAGCTTGTGGCCTGTTATAGACCATTTTTTCAGCCTGAGCCTGACCTGTGTACAGGCCTGGTCTGGCTAACTTGTGCCTTGTTAAGGAGACCTATATTTTTAAAAATTTTATAATTAGGCTAACAGGTCACAGGCCTACTTCAAACCGGCCAAAAAGAGGCCTACTTTAAACAGACCGAATTACATAAATCAGCGAAGATAGAGATAAAAAAGGGCTGCATTTTCATTAACGAGTCATTATTGGAAAATTAAATATAAAAAATATACGGCCAGGAGCAATTATTTTCATTAACGAGTCATTATTAGAAAATTTAATATAAAAAATATACGACCAGGAGCAATTTTGCCGCAAAAGTTTTTTTTTGGAGCAATTTTGCCCCAGAAGTTTTTTTGGGAGCAATTTTGCCCCTCCGTTAAGGGTTAACGATTGACCGTTAGGGTTTCTAACGAGGGGTAAAATTGAACCCAAAAACTTCTATTGTCTCTGAACAGTACTTAAAATTGCCAAAAAACTAACCAACTCCCAATTAAAAAAAATAATATTAGAAAAAACTTCCAAGGCAAAATTGTTACTTAACCCAAAAAACTAACACCAACTCCCAATTAAAAAAATAATATTAGAAAAAACTCATTTTGGTTTTGGTTTATATTGTTTTGAGGTTTCGACTCTGGACAAAATGATCCATGTTTTTATTAAAATATAGAAACTAACATTTTAAACAGAAAAAAACTTGAATCACAATAAGCTATGGTTTGAAATTCGAAGAATTAAAGCTAATAAATTATAAGCACTATATGCTATTTTGACCCTATTTATAAGTCTATTTTAACTAATTTTTTTGATTATTATTATAAGTCCAATTTTAGGATAACAAATGCATTTTTTAATTTTTTGCCCCTTTTAATTGCAATAAAAAAAAATTATTCATGTTGACTTTTAAAATTAATCATAGATAAAGGTAAAATTAAAAATTTAATCCATAATTAATGAATTAACTAACTTTTTTTTTTTTATATATATGAAAGTTAGTTAATTTAGATTTATACACAGAATTAGAGTGATAGAGTGTAGCAGGAAAAAAAAATTAAACCTTGTCATTTTTCACATTCAATTAAGGCAACAATGTTCTAAAAAAGGACACTAATATCTACGGAAAACGTAGAAGTACAGCCCGATGACACAAACAGAGAAATTAATTTTTTCTGTTTTAAAATTTTGAAAGAACATGGAAAGAAGGACAGACAAGAGAGGACTGTAGAGAGAGAAGAAAATGTTGTAGCGAGGAGAGAGAAAAAAAGGCCTTTAACTTCACTGCCCAGAACCCCATAAAACAGAGTAGAGCAGCGAGCAAGGGTTGTTGCAATAGCTGGTTTCTTTCTTCCCTCTTCTTCCTCAGCTTCTGCTCCTGCTTCTGCTCAGAAGCTATAAAGAAGAGGTTGCCTCGGCTATTGTAGTAAGTTTTGACTGCTATTTTTCCTGTTTTTGAACAGAGAAATCCAAAAACCATATGAAGATTATATCTTTCATGGGTAAGTCCGTACTCTTCTGCTCAGACTTAGATTTCAATTTCAATTTGGAAAAAAAGGTGGGTCTGTGAGATTTAGAAGCTTGAGGAAGAAGAAGATAGTGGGGAAGTGAAATCTTCTCTCTCTCTCTCCCCCCCTTTTATTAAAAGATTAAACTTTTATCTTTTTTTTTTTTTCTGTGTTTCTTTTCTTTTGTTGTTTCTGCAACTTTTGCACTCATTACTTCTTTATAGAGAAATTCAACTACCATCTTATGTGTCTCTCTCTCCATCTCTCTCTCGTTCTTCCTCTCTTCTTCCTTTGATGAATGGGTAATCTCTTGGAGCATCCTCCATTAGTCTTCTTTTTAGACAACCACACGAGAATACGCCTTTTGACACTTCACTTTCTTATTTCCCCTCTTTAACTTGCTTTCTTGGGCTTTGGCTTTGCAGGAATATGAGAAAGCAAAACACTGTGATACCACTCAAATCCTCTCAAGTTGGTAGGTAAGGTCTCTTGTGTGTGGTTGAGAAAGAAACCTTACTTGTAGCAGCAAGAGGAGTGAGAGACATACATAGCCACTAGGGAGTATAGAGAGAGAAACACCACTCAACTCACAAACAAACAAGTATTTGGTTTAGTTTGCAGCCATGGATGGGTATGAAGCTACCAGAATTGTTTTCTCACGGATCCAAAACTTGGACCCTGAGAATGCTTCCAAAATCATGGGTCTACTTCTGATTCAAGACCATGGTGAGAAAGAAATGATTAGATTAGCATTTGGTCCTGAAGCTCTTGTTCACTCTGTGATTGTTAAAGCTCGCAAAGACCTGGGCTTATCCTCGTACTCTCCGTCTTCACCTTCAACTCCTCCATCTTCTTCTTCATCACCACCATCTTTCCTTCCAAGGCAAAATTCTACTCCTTCAAGGCTAAGCAACACTGGAGTCAACTTTCCTCCTCCTGCTCTAGCAATCCCAAATCTCTCTTCTTCAGTGCCTTGGGCTGATAATTTGATGAGTCCAAACAATAATTTACTTGTTGGCTCTAATTCTCCTCATATAAACCTTCCTTCACCATCTTCTTCCTTATCCTTTTATGGGTCTGATCCAATTGATGAGTTTCAGCTTCAGGACCAGCTTTCTTTCCTTAATGATGGGTCTCCTACTCTTTCCAGGAAAAACCCAGATTTGTTCTATACTCAGTCTGACTTATCTTTGAGTCCTACCGCCGGCGGTGGCGGAGGCGCTGCTGTTTTTCCCTCTTACGGGTGGGGCGGACCGGTCCATCGCCGGAGTTGTTCCGTTAATGAAGCTTCTTTGGGGTCTGAGGATCCCAACTCTGGGTTTGGTTGGAAGCCTTGTCTTTACTTTGCTCGAGGGTATTGCAAAAACGGTACTAGCTGTAGGTTCCTTCATGGAGGAGGAATTGGAGATTCTGATGGTGTTTCAATGGTTGGGTCTCCTAGTAAGATTGAGATGTTGGAGCAGAGCAACAACCATGAGCTTCTCAGATCTAAAACTGCTCAACAGCAAAGATTGCTCATGGCTTCTTCTTTGCCTTACTCTCCAAAGGGCATGAATTTTCTACTTCAACAGCAGCAAAATGATACCCAGAGGTACAGAGTTGTAATTTCGTAATGGGTTTTCTTAAAAATAAAAACTTTTCTTAAAGTCTTGACCATGTTTTCTGATATGATCGTTTATACTCAGAGCTGCAACTGCACTTATGATGAACGAGGATATGCACAAGTTTGGACGATCCAGGCTTGAAAGAAACGATTTTTCACTCAATGGATGTTCTGGAATAGGAAACCCAGCTTCAAGGCAGATCTACTTGACCTTTCCAGCTGATAGTACTTTCAGAGAGGAAGATGTTTCAAATTACTTCAGGTTACTTCTTGTTCTACTTTGCCTTGAGCATTAAATTATTGCGGGACGCAAAAATTTAACTTTTATCTTTCCCTTTTCTGTTGTTGAAGTATTTATGGTCCTGTTCAAGATGTGAGGATTCCATATCAGCAGAAACGTATGTTTGGATTTGTGACCTTTGTTTATCCAGAGACTGTGAAGCTCATTCTTTCAAAGGGAAATCCCCATTTTGTTTGTGATTCTCGTGTGCTAGTCAAGCCTTACAAGGAAAAAGGCAAAGTCCCAGACAAGTACAGGCATTTTCTCCCTCTTTTCTTGGTGTGTGTATAGTATTATCAATCAATATCCTTGAGCTTTTCTAATGTATTTCATTTCTTTTACAGGAAACAAGTCGAAAGGGGTGATTTCTCACCTTGTGGTACTCCTGCTGGACTTGATGCTAGAGATCCATTTGATCTTCAACTTGGTAAGTTTCTTCTTTTGCCTTAAGACTGTCTCAGATTTTGAGCTAGCCATGTTGAGATGCTAACTATTTCCTAAAAACTTAGGAGGGAGAATGTACTATAGTACTCAAGATATGCTGTGGAGGAGGAAGTTGGAGGAGCAAACTGATTTTCAGCAAGCTCTTGAGCTCCAAAGTAGGAGACTCATGGGTCTGCAACTTCTTGACATCAAGAAGCAGCACCAGAGGGCATTTTCAACAGGAAGCCCAATTCCTTCCCCTACTCAATCTCCCAACATGTTCAATCAGAATCTTGTTCTTCCTTCATTCCGTGGTGGTGGCAGCCCTGAGGCTTCTCTGGAGGGTATATAAACTTAAGACACTTTAAATACAGTTGCTTGCTACTGCTTTTCATTGTTCTTGCTTCTTTCTGGGAATTGGAATGAACTGGTTGAGATCTATGTCTGATTCCAGAGAGCGTTTTGAGCTCTGTTCCTCCTAGCACGGCACCAATTTCTGTTGCTCAGCAGCCACCAATGCAGCCAAAGGTCAATATTTCTGCTGGCAAGGTGACAGCCAATGGTGAGAATGGCAGCGATGGCAATGGCAGGCTGAGCTCTAGTCGTGAAGACTGTAATTTTCAAGAATGGTATGAAACTTTTCCCATTCAGGATAACTAAAAGGCTACAAGAATAGCAAGCACCTTTATCTCCTTTTAACTCCTCTTAGTCGATGACAATTGCGATCCTGGCATTTATTCCAGAGTTCAAATTTCCAAATTTAATTGTCAAAGGTAATGCATTTATCTATTTAGATTCTTGAATAAATGCAGTTTGGAGCATAACCTCCCAGATAGCCCTTTTGCTTCTCCTACAAAAGCTGCTGGAGACTACATGGCTGCCTTCTCCAATGGAGGACATAATGATGCCATTGATTCGGATGGCTCAGCCGCATCTACCAACTCTGAATTTGGTACCACAAGTGCATTTCTTCCAGCACCATCTTCTCTTGATATGGGATCTTTCAAGTCCTTTAACTGTCAAATACCAAGGTACCATTATCTTCTGGAATCACTTCCAAGTTTTCAGATTGCACAGGGATTGAATGGTCCAGGCAAAGTTCAACGGAACCTTTACCTTAAAAAACAAATTAAATCTCATTATTACAATGAGTTCAATTATTTACAAGTTTTAATTTTTAAATGTGATTTGGGTTTTAATATAGGTTTTCTTCTGGCCATGGAAACATTGAGATGTTTGCCGGCAAGGGGGGACCCATCGCCATTTAGCATCCTGAGCTTCAGGTAAAAGACTTTGGATCTCCTTTTAATTCATTGCTATTTTTATTGCATATTGTCATCAACTTGCATATAGCATCCGTGTTAATTTGTTTATTAAATTGTTGGGGGTCTGCTTGGTCTTATTTTTGTCTGTTTTGTGCAAATACAAATACAAATTTTACAGGAAGAGAGAAGTTATGGACCAAAGAGGACCAGGAACAGCAAACAAATCTGTAGAGAATCATCACCACCAAGGCCATCAACATCATCATCAATACTATACTCCTTACTACCATACAAAATGCATACGTAAAAAGCAGTTTAGTAAAGGAAGTGGGACAGCCATTCCTTTTTCTTTTGTTGCCATTATTGTGTACCATTGTCTTCATTTTCTGTAGTAGCTGAATGTGAATGAACCACAGGTGAAAGAAAAAAATAACATAGAATCTGAGTCTATTGGTATTAGGAAAAACTGAAGTCCCTGGTACTGTAATTTCTTTTTCCCCTTCCCCTTTAATTACCAGGGATGGATGTATTCCAGTCTTAGTCCTATTATGTTTTAGTGCTTAGAGGTAGTATATAATTTAAGTCCTTGTATTGCTGGAGCAAGAACAGAGAAAGCATGAAGTGAAAACTAGAGCTCAAGTAAAAGCTGAGCTGTAACTACTGAGGCTGATTCAATCATTCAAGTTCCATTATGGACAATTTGACTTTGGAGGCCAGAGAAGTGAAAAAGGTAAGCGGGATGATTGTTGCTATTCCTAGCTGGCTAAAGCTTCAAAGTGGAGATTTCAGACGTCAACCTCTAATGTGTTGTAGCTTTGTCTGTAATTCCTACTTAGTTTATAATATACACAGTCAACAAAGCCCTTTAGAGATTACCGGAAAGCAAAGACTAAAGAGAGATTTAGAAGAAGAAGAAGAAAAAATCACAACGCAAAAAAAAAGTAGAGATTTCAAGACAAAATGGTCTGTATCCTTGCCTACCCTTCTCTTTTGTTGATTATTTATAGATGAATTCTTGTCTCTTTGTTACTCTTGCAATTAAACTTTCGTTTTCAAAAATTTGTAACTTGGTGGGGGGTGGGGTGTCTTTATTTCCTGTGCCATTATTGGTGGGAGGAAAAAGAGGAAGGTCCCACAGGGATGCACTATCTCGTTGTATTGGGTTGTTGAAACTGTAAGTGAGGCCTACATATTTACAAGATGCCAGGTTGTGTCTGGGTCCTGCCCCACCACCAACACCCACCCATGTGAACATTTGCCATACCCCCCCCCCCTCCTCATCTAGAGAGAGAATGAGGATGTCCTTATAGTGTTTGTTTGGGATCATAATTGGTCACCCAAAAGCATTTGTTCTCACAAATTGAGAAAAAATTCCTCACATAGTGCTTGTTTAGGATAACAATTGAAACTTTGAAAGGCAGCTCTTCAATTAATGGTAATACCATATGATATAATTATATGAATAGAGTTATTTTGATTTGTGTAAATAAACATTCTGTACACGATAAATTATGATTAAAAAACTACTTTTAAATAAATTTGGACCTCGGATGATTTACCGGTTTATACCAAAAAATCCGTGAAAAAGCATAAGCCCTAATGTTTCCTCTAAATCTTGCTGATAGGAAAGGACATGCTCGAATCTAAAAGCAGAAATAGATGCCCCACACGTATGACAAAATTGCACGGTTTCTGGAATCTTTCGGGGTCTGTGACAGTAGTAGTAGCCACAGTCTCTCTATGTGGTTTGGTTACCTTTGAATTTAACCGCCCCCTAGGTGTTTGTGAAAACGCCCAGCTCAACTCAATGAGAAACCCACCGATTCTAAAACATAAAGTATAGCAATAAACAATAAACAATAAACAAATCTTACAATACAACAGAGAATTGGATCGATAATAAAAAGTAAATTTATATATTAACAAATAGCAGATCACGAAAAGTAGGCGAGAAAGTTGAAGAAGAACGAAGAGTGATCGGAATGGCGCACCTTGTGGTTAAGGATAAGAATAAGCCAAAATTTGAGGGCGAAGGCGTGGCGACGTTTCGAAGAGGTTGGGTTTGACACGTCGGAAGCGCTGTGACTGAGACTGACTTTTGAGACTGACTTGAGAACGAAAGGTCACTAGATAGAGAGAGAGAGAGAGGAGCTTCATCGTTTTTTCGCGCAGACTTGAAAATTACTGTAGAACAGATATTTTTTAAAAATCGTTCAATTAAATATTTAAATTCTAACGGTCTATGATTGATATACATTTTTTATCTTTTGTCTAATGTTTTTTTTTTTGGTGGTTAGGGAAGGAAAAGCTATGAGAGACTTTTGAAATGTCATAATAATTTTGATTTATATAACACCATTCTCCTCTTGTGATATTCATGGTAGAGAGAAGGTTTTTTCGTGTGGTCTTATTTAGTTTGTTTGAGGTACCTATGGCCGATACTACTAAATAATTATATATACATAAATACATATAACTATTATAATGGTATCATTATAAGATAGAAAGATTGTTCAAAAAAAAATTATAAGATAGAAATAAATAATGAAAAAATAAAAAAATAAAACTATTTTCTTACCAAAAATTATAAGGCACTTCATTAAAGTTTTGAGGTGAATGGGCAATCATTCACTTATTATTGTGTTAACTTTGTTTTTATTTGGTACCACTCTGATCCTATTTATAAGTTCAGTTTGACCAAAAAAATTGGTCTTATTTAAAAGTTCAGTTTCATGTAATAAATGAGATTGCGACAATTTTATCCATATTAATTATACCCATGAAGATAAAGAGAGAAGAAACAATTGAAAAGCATCCAATCATAAATGAGGGCAAAATTAAAAATTTACCCCCATAATCATTGTGTCAACTATCTCTCCTTGGTATGTGAGATTTTGTCAAACTGAATTTATAAATAGGACCAGAGTGGTAGTATATTAAATAGGAATAGAGTTGAAAAGTTGTTGAATTATATGATAGAATTAATGAGATTTAAAGTTTTCCTTGATCTGTGTGAAAAATGTTAGCATTGCCCTATAAATAGGACCAGAAGAGTAGTATCTAGTATTAGATACTAATTCAGATTCATTTATTATCAGATGCAACATAAATTATCCGGGGGCAGCTACGGTCCACTACAGTGGACCGTTCACTGCCCCCCAAGGCAGTGAATTTCTGCCTCTTTCTTTCTTTTCTTTTTTTAAGGATAGTGACCGTATTAAAAATATATTTCAGGATACTGGTTAGTACTGAAAAAATACACTTTAAGATCAGGAAGTATTTTTCAAGTATCAGTCAGTATCTTCAAAAATATTTTTAGTGGTAGTTAGTACACTGAATTATTTTTTCAGTACTGGACAGTATCCTGCAATATCTTTTTAGTACCATCAATATCCTAAAATATTTATTTAAATAAAAAAGAGAGGCAGTGAATACTGCCTTGGGGGGCAGTGAACGGTCCACTGCAGTGGACTGTAGCTGCCCCCAAATTATCCCCTCTTCAAAATTAAGAAGGTAATTATCTCTCTTAAACGTGTTAGATATTGAAAAAATTTCAAACTGTTCCCTAATTTAATGTTTGAGTTTGTACCTTAAATTTAATGATTTGTAATTGCTACTCCCAATTTAATATGGGGTGCGAATGGAATAATAACGTAACAAATGTACTTTGAATTTTTATTATAAGACACTTTCAATAACCCGATTACAATTAAGGAGCGTTGGTAAAATAATTGAAGTTATTTTAAGATGTGAAAAAAAATTCTAAACTTGCCTCTATTTAAAACAGTGAATGGAGAGCGATGAGCGAGAGTGAGAGGAAGACGAGTTACGACGGCGATGGACGTGAGAGGGGCGATGGAGATGGTGGAGGTCAGAAGCAAGGGAGTGAGTCACGGCATGAAACCTTTGTTTTCGGGAGAGCGGATTCGAGGGAGGTCAGGAAGGCTGATCAGGGTAAGGAGAGTAGTCAGGGGGCTAGAAGACCGATTGCACTGTCATATAAAGAGAAGTTATTATCTCCGGGAGGCCTGGGATATCTGGTGAGTCATACGGAAGAAGAGGACATTGTTAGTGGATGGAAAGGATTTTTTGCAAAACAAAATGCAGAGACTGAACCCGCCAATGATGATGCCGAGACAGTGAGGGAGGAGGATATGGGGGTTGGGCGGATGAGTGGATACCCAGTTTTATCTGTCACGTCAGAGCAGTATACAACGTGGTGCCGACCGTGGATGAATTCCCTGATTATCAAACTGTTGGGATTGTCAGTTCCGAAGCATGTTCTTATTGACAGAGTGAGGCGTATGTGGAAGCCAAGACAGCCTTTGAAAGTGGTTCCACTTAGTAATGACTACTACATAGTCTCCTTTTCAAGCATGGAAGACAGAGATTATGCTTTGTATGAAGGCCCATGGATGATCGACGATCATTATCTCCTTGTTCAACGATGGCGGCCAAATTTCAATCCAAAGAAAGCAGACTGCCAGAGGAGGATCGCGGTTTGGGTTAGAATACCGGACTTGCCAATGGAATTTTGCACAGTGGAGTCGTAGGGCATCATTGGAAACATGATAGGGAAGATGATCAAGGTAGACCGATCGACATCCATTTATGACAAAGGAGAGTTCGCAAGGATCTGTGTGGAAGTTGATCTCCAGCAACCATTACTGCCAGCATTTACTGTGTTTGGGGAAGATAAGCAATTGGTATATGAAGGCTTGCATTTGGTTTGCTTTGGATGTGGGTTGTATGGGCACGAGTGTGAAAGTTGTCCTCAGCGAACGATGGCGGACGGAGGAAATAATAGTGGGCTTACGAATCAGAGTGTAGGCGCCGACGTTGGAGATAAAGCAGGGCATTCGAAACAGATGGGGGTTGACGCTGGGAGTAACCGGGAAGGACCAAAATCCACGGTGGTTGATGCAGACAGTGGGTCAGGTACAGAGAACGCTGCTTGTAACGGAGGGAAAAGGACAAACGGAGATCCCACGGCGTCCATGGTGGCTGCCAGTCTGCACTGCAATAAGAAGGAAAGCTCTAAACATGCGCACGAAACTGACGGTGGGAGCAAACATCTCGGCGCTCAAATGATTCTCAGGCGTGAGTTGCGGAGGAATAATAATGGCATGGCGAAACAGTCGGGCATCAAGAGTAGAGCTACGGATTTCTCGCAGATTAATCGGGATAAGGGGCGTGGTGGGAGTAACGGTTTGGAGCAGAAGGGAGTAATTGCAGCGGATAATATGGAGATCTCAAATCCTACATTAAAATAAAAAGACAGGAATAAAGGGGAGTGGGTTGTAGTGGGCTCAAAAAGAAAGAAGGAGGAAAGGCCCAAACTTCATGGGAAGGAGAACAAATCAATATGAAGGCCAAAATCCAAACTTAAAAATGTGTGTCCAGGTGGGCCAGGTAACATGGAATTAACTAATGAGTTTGCCTCTCTTCATGACCTGGACTCCAAGCCTGATGGCTCCATGAACGGCGCAATGCAGGTGGACACAAGCAAGGTAGCTGCAGTGGATAATTATAAAAACAAGGAGGTGGACTTCTCGCTTGAAAAAGGAAATGACGCAGGGGAGACTTCCGTCAACAAGGTTGATGACGTGATAAGGGTTAAAGATACAAATGAGGACCAGGTGAATTTAAATAATGTCTTGGGTAGTGGTTTGGCCCCCCACCTCTTTCGGTTTTAAATGAATTGTATGATCTGGAACTCACGAGGTACAGGCGCGAAGTCATTTCCAAGCCTTGTACGGGAATTGAAAAAATACTACAAACTGGATTTTTTGGCAGTTCTCGAAACACGTTCAGATGCTCCTAAGACAGATAGACGAATCTGTAATTTAGGATTCAGTAATTTTTCCTTTACAGCTGCAGAAGGGTATAGTGGAGGGATATGGTGTCTATGGGACGAAGTGTCACTTAAAATTGAGACAGTCAAACAGCACAAGCAGTTTATGCACTTGACCATCACTGATGCAAAAAGGCAACAATGGGGGCTAACTGTGGTATATGCAAGCCCTAATCGAATATATCGGCGTACACTGTGGACTGAACTTTTTCAGATCAAAAATTCTATGCAAGGACCATGGTGTATTGGCGGGGACTTCAATGCAACATTACTTGCAACTGAGAGGCGCTCATGTGCCGCTTCAAAGTTATCTTTCGATCGAGAATTTTGCAGATGGGCTGATGATATGGAGTTAATTGACCTGGGGTTTGACGGGCCAACCTATACTTGGAAGAGAGGGGGTACGAAGGCTTGATTGGACCAGATATTTGCTAATGAAGAATGGTGTGCGAGGAATGGGGATGCGAAGGTTCTTCATTTGCCCCACTACAAGTCTGACCACAGACCCTTGCTGCTCAAGATAGAAGGGGCTGCATCAAAAGGGGTGCCTCAAAGGCCGTTTCGATTTATTGCCTCTTGGGTGCTACATGAGAAATTCCCGGATCTGGTTAGGGAGGAGTGGAGTTGCTCAAGGAATTGGTCGACAAACATTGAGAGCTTTGCTAGTGCTTGCCAACGTTGGAACAGGGAGGTTTTCGGTCATATCCAGAAGCGAAAGAACCAACTCCTTCGAAGACTAGATGGGATCAACCGTGCAATTGCTAGAGGTGGTAATATCAAATCTTACGAAGAGCTTCAGGGGAATCTTTGGTTAGAACTTGATGAGACTCTAACGCAAGAAGCTTTGTTATGGGCCCAAAAGGCGAGGAGCAATTGGGCAATTGATGGGGATAGGAACACAAAGTTGTTCCATGCTCAAGCTAATAGCCGAAGGAAGCGGAACATGATTGATGCAATCTGTTTGAGTAACGGGGAATGGTGCTTTGAGGAGGAGAGAACTAAGGTACATGCAACTGAATACTTTTCAACCTTGTTCAGGGAGGAGGTAGTGGAGCGTCCAAGCATATCTTGCAATATTTCCTTCCCAAGTCTGACAGACTTCCACAAACGGATGTGCCAAAAGGATGTTGATGAAGCTGAGATTCGAGATGCTCTATTTAGCATGGGTGCGCTGAAAGCACTAGGACCGGACGGTTTTCACGCATTGTTCTTTCAACACTAGTGGGAGGTCGTCAGAGCATCTGTTGTAAAATTTGTCAAGCAGGTTTTTCTTCACCCTGAGAAGATTAGTGAGGTTAATAAGACACTGCTAGTTCTAATCCCATAAACGGATCACCCCGAGACGTTCAGGGACCTTCGGCCAATCAGCTTATGTAATGTGGTTTACAAGCTGGTGACAAAGATAGTGGCAAACAGAATGAGAGGCTTTATGTCGCATGTCATCTCTCCAAACCAGTGTAGTTTTGTACCGGGACGGCATAGCTCAGATAATATTATTGTGGCCCAAGAAGTTATTCATTCCATGAGAACAATGGGAGGAAAAAAAGGATTTATGGCTATTAAGATAGACCTAGAAAAGGCGTATGATAGAGTGAACTGGAAGTTCCTTCTCAGTTGTCTCCGTGAACTTAACCTTCCTAGTAACCTTGTCCGGGTGGTGGATCAATGCATTAGTACGGCTAATCTCCAACTTTTATGGAATGGGAATAAATCAGATTTCTTTCATACTTCCCGAGGAGTAAGACAGGGGGATCCTCTTTCGCCCTACCTGTTTGTGGTCTGCATTGAGAAGTTAGCCCACATGATCCAAGATCGAATGGAGTCACAGCAATGGAAACCTATACGCCTCACAAAAAATGGGCCTCCGGTTTCACATCTATTCTTTGCTGATGATATTATTTTGTTCACGGAAGCATCACTCCAACAAGCGGAGATGGTACGGGAGTGTTTGGACCACTTTTGTGATTGCTCAGGTCTTAAAGTTAATGCTTCGAAGACTCGGATATTCTTTTCTAAGAACATAAATCATAATAGGTTCACGGAATTAAGCGAGGTACTCGGGTTTAATCAAACGGCGGATCTTGGAAAATACCTAGGGTTGCAACTGCATCACAAGAGAGTGGGGTTGGAATCCTTTCAGGTGGTAATTGACAAGGTGAAGCAGCGGCTATCCAGGTGGAAAGCCAATTCCTTCTCCTTAGCGGGTAGAGCAACACTTATTTCCTCAGTGTCATCAGCTATCCCGGCATATACAATGCAAACATCACATCTCCCCAGTTTTGTTTGTGAGGCTCTGGACAAGCAGAATAGATCCTTTCTGTGGGGAAGTACAACGGATAAACGTCGGGTGTCCCTAGTTGCTTGGGATGAGGTGTGTAGGCCTAAACGGAGGGGAGGTTTGGGGTTGAGACATGCAAAATATCATAACCAAGCTTTCCTTATGAAGCTGGGATGGAGGCTTGTAACACACAGGGAGGACCTTTGGGTAAAAGTGATCCGTGACAAGTATAAATGTGGGAATGATTTACTTCCTCACATTGAGGCAGCTCGTCCTGGTTCCAACGTATGGACAGGAATTAAGCGATCATGGGATAAATTTCTTGGGGGGATTGAATCTACGAATACCTCACCGGGTGTTCGATGGAAGTGGGAAAGACACGGTGAGTTCACAGTGAAATCTGCATATGACGTTGCTTCCGGGAACGTGATGGAACAGGGGAGAGATTAGGATTGGCTATGGAAGGTACGGGCACCACATCGGTGCAAGATGCTCCTCTGGCTAGTAGCCCGCCAGTGCCTACTCACAAATGCTAACCGGATGAGACGGGGCCTCACAACAGATCAGAGTTGCATCCTTTGTGGCGCAGGAGTGGAAGACACGATGCATATCTTTCGTGATTGTGCTCACTCGCGATCGTTATGGCGGAAGGTAATACCCTCAGAGAAATGGCGCCAATTCTATAGCATGCCTATCTCAGACTGGGTATGGTGGAACGTGAGAGGACAGATAGGAGTGTCGAAGGAGTGGGCTGCTCGATTCACCATACTGTGTTGGTGGATTTGGAGGTGGAGGAATTTATTCATATTCGAGAAGAAGTTTACCCTCAATACGCATATTCTTGCTAGTACAAATGCAATGATGGAATGCAGGAGTGCTACAAACGATAGTCTTGCAGGAATGAAGCTTAATGGTGTCTCTCTCGCTATGAGTCGGACATCTTGGCATCCACCAGGGGAGGGGTGGGTGAAGGTGAATGTTGATGGTGCTTATTCTAGAGCTGCGGACAAGTGTGCATGTGGGGGACTTATTCGGGATGCTTCTGGCACATTTATAAGGGGATTCATTCATTCCATTGAGGATGGGGATGAATTGTCTGCAGAAGTATGGGCTTGTCTGTTAGGCCTTAAGACTGCTTGGGGGATGGGGTTCCGGAAAGTATGGTTGGAAACTGAATCTACCGAGTGTCTGGAGTTACTTTTCCATGATCAGGGGGACCGTCACCGCGACTCCGGCATCCTGAATGAAGCCAAAAAGCTGCTACGAATGGATTGGGAAGCAAAGGTCACGTACGTACCTCGGTCTGGCAAACCTGCGGCTGATTACCTTGCGAAAAGGGGCCTTGATTCATTATGGGGGCTCCATGAACTATATAAGCCTCCGGAGGCTCTAGAGGCGATACTGTGTGAGGATTGTAATGGGTGGAATAGTCCCATAGGAATAAGTTGAGGTGTCTCATTTCTTATCAAAAAAGAAAAAGAAAAACAGTGAATGAAGGGAGAGAGGTGTCTCCACTAATCCTTTTTCCACTTCCTCTCTATTTAATGTCTCAACCATTGATCATATTTCAATGGATGAGAATTAATGCTAGTATTAAATACTACCTCCAATCTTAATTATAAGAACACTTTTGTAGTGTAATTTGCAATACAAAAGTATTCCTATAATTAGGAACGGAGAGAGTAATAATGAGAACCTTGTTTAAATCTATTTGAAATACCTAAATGTAGAATTAGGCCTGCATTTTTAAAAAATCCCTAATAAGGCCTACAAGCCTTTTTAGGGATTTATAAATATTGTTAAAAGGCCATAATAATCCTTTATAATTTAAAAAAAATTGAAGATTTTTAATTGCAAATTCCCATTACTCCATTTGTCTTAATTATAATTGATTTTGAGGAGATTAAGGAGGGGAGTTAAATTAGTCAATTTTACTTATTTTCTTAAAATGCCCTTATATAAATTTAAAATGACATAAGTAAAAGTGAATCAACAGCCTCTGTCACATAGCTCTCCGACTTAAAATTTTCTTTTCCACACGTTTTTTAATTGAAATAATTGTTTTACTATATATAAATAAATGTGTGTATGTATATGTAGTGTGTGTGTATATCTACACACATATATATTGACAGACACACATACATATACATATATGCGCGCTCGCGCGCACACACATATTTGTGTGTGTCTATATATATTTGTGTATATATATCTATGTGTGTGTATATATGTATGCATGTATATATGTGTGTGTCTATATATATATTGGTAAATTACTGTCCGCTAATCGATAAATAATTTGAAATCCAACAATTTAAAAGTTTCAATGACTGGTAGAGTCTACACACTCACATACATATACTCACAAAAAACCAAACATATTTGAGAGAATAAAATAAAGGTATTTTAGAAAGAAATTGATAAAAATAAAAATTTTGTTCTTTAATTAGGACCAAAATCAACTCCCAAATGTTGTCCTATAATTAGGACCGGAGGAGTAATTTTTAACACTAACCCCAAAATTCACTCCTCCCTAAAGTATCGGATCTCAGCTTTTAGTCGACTCAACAATATCGAAAGGTAAGTCCTCACAATTTTTTTAACGTCAATGTCTCACAATTTACATGGAAGTATATGAGATGATTGAAAAATAAACACCTATAGTGTGTTTTCACAACTTTAGATTTGTAAAAAATTATATCTTTAATTTTCCTAGAAACAAAACCAGTCCAAATTTCAAGGTAATTATAAATTATCTTCAATAAGAACACTATTTTTGTGGTCATGTGTGATTGGAGAGGGACTCAAAGAAGAAACCAAGACCTGAATAGCATGTCAAATGATTAATCAACCAGATAAATCTCAGGATGGGGACATGAAATGTGAGGAATCGACGATATTGAGATGAAGATTTCATTAAAAAAAAAGAATTAGACAAAGAGATCGAAAATAACAAAATGACATATTTGTAAAAAAAAAAAAATCATAAATCCCTAATCAAGCCTAAGGCTTTATTCTGAATTTTGGTATTTCAAATGGCTTTAAATGAGATTTTCGCTAAATAGTATTATACTATTAAATATAATATAAATCTATAATTTTAATCCTATTACATTGTATTAAATTTCACCCATTAAAACATGATTTAATGGTTGAAATATTAAATGTAGAATAAAGTTAGTGGAGAGACTCCTTTTTCATGAACTACATCTTGAGAGTAAAAAATAAGGACAAATCTTAAAAAAAATGCGATTAATATCCCACTTTGTAACTTATAATCAAAACCACTCATTCCTTCTAGAAAGTAACTTATAATTGATATATGAGAAAGCAATTTTTTATGATTTGAACCAAAAAATAAATATGGAAGATGCTCCTACATTTAAGATGTGAGGGAGTTATTCTCCTTTATATATACTCTCCCTAAAATGAATACTTCAAATTAAATAAATTAATAATTTTCAAATTATATCTTTTTTATTCATTATGGTATTTTACTGTGTTTTTTTTTTTTCCATACTTAAACTATTATTATTATTACTATTATTGAAAAAGCAGAAAGATAGATGATAGAACATGATAAAAGTAAGAAAGCAATAATTTGTGGGGTTTGGATGATTGGATAATGGATGTTAAGTGGTGACTAGATTTTGTGTTTTGGGGACAGATTTAATGTATCCATCAATGTTATAATCTTGTTCCCCAAATTTGATTACGACATGTTTTCTTCCACGTCACCATTGTTAAGGTTTTGGACATTTTTGTGTCGAAAATCTATTGGGCACCACTAAAGATGGAAAATTATTTTCAAACTTTCTAAAATAAATAAGTAATTATTACGGTAAGTCACTAAATGAGGTTTTAACTTTTAATTACATTTTTCAAAAAAGTTGTCTCTATTTAAACTCATGCAATTTTTTTTTTTTTTTTTGCTTCTCATAGTACTTCCTTTGGTCCTTATTATAAGGCACCAACTAACAAGTTTATTTGGTCCTTTTTATAAGGCACTTACTTGTTCCCAATAAGCATTGATTATTTTTTTGCATGTCTACCCCTAATTAATAAAGGTAATGGGTGAGAGTAATAATTAATATAATATTAGAGTTTAGTGTAATTAGTAGGGGTAATATTGAAAATTACTTAGATTCTAGGACAACTTTATTGACTTTAATTACTTTTATTGGTTTGTGAGAAAAAATTAGTTTGTGCCTTATACCACTCTGGTCTTATTTATAAGTCCAGTTTGACCAAAAAAATTTGGTCCTATTTATAAGTCCAGTTTCATGTAATAAATGAGATTGTGACAATTTTACCCATGAAGATAGAGAGAGAAGAAACAATTAAAAAATATCCAATCATAAATGAGGGAAAAATTGAAAATTTATCCCCATAATCATTATGTCAACTACTTCTCCTTAGTATATGAGATTTGGTCAAACTGAACTTATAAATAGGACCAGTGGTAATAAAGACCAGAGGGAGTATAAGTCATTTGTGTTAGATATGGGTACATTTAGAAAGTTTTATTATTTTTAGACAAATTTAATGCTTTAACCACATTGTAGTAAGAGAGTTGAATGTCGACATAGATAAATATACTTTTGCAATTATTTTTTAATAATTGTAAATTTTAGGTAAACAAATGGTAATTATTATTTATTTTCGTTTTATTTATTTCTATCTTATACTGGGTCTCGAGTTTGAGTTTCAAATGAAACACTTATGTTGAAAGGGACACTCATGAACCCTGAACCATATAGTATGATAATATAAAAAAATAGTTATATGCATATATATGTGTGTGTGTGTGTAATTAACACTTGTGTGTATTTATTAAGTGTGTGTGTGTGTGTGTGTGTGTGTGTGTGTGTGTGTGTGTGTGTGTGTGTGTGTGTGTGTGTGTGTGTGTGTGTGTGTGTTTATGTGGGATATTTTTCAACTATTTCTTTTTGTCTATTTTCATTTATACAATTAATATGGGTGTCACAATCTCATTTACTATCCTGAAATTGAACTTATAAATATAACCAAATTTTTTAATTAAAAGGGACTTTATAACTAGGATCATAGTGGTATTTAGTAATATTGGCCATCGGATATCTCAAATATTTATTAAGAGAAGAAGTTAACTCAATGATTATGGTGTAAATTTTTAATTTTGCCCTCGTTTATGAAGGGATATTTTTCAACTATTTCTTTTTTCTCTATTTTCATTTATACAATTAATATGGGTGTCACAATCTCATTTACTATCCTGAAATTGAACTTATAAATATAACCAAATTTTTTAATTAAAAGGGACTTTATAACTAGGATCATAGTGGTATTTAGTAATATTGGCCATCGGATATCTCAAACAAACTAAAAAATCATTTTCTTTTCTTGTAGCTTGGTTAATTTGTTAGTTGAACTCGAATCCTTTGTATGATGATCATTGATCAAAGATTTAAGCCTTTGCTATTAAATTGTTTTAAAAAAAATCATAAATTGTGACTGTGAGTCTAATGCTTTTCTTGAAAGAATCATACCAAATGTTTTTAATTAGTAACAATGCCATATGATGAACCAAAGCAACCTAGTCAATTGGCTCGTAGCTAAGTACTCTTAAGCATCTAGTTAGGGGTTTGATCTCTGACGGTGTGTATGGAGAAGGTTATTTGGCCAGCACCAATGCCCTTTTGGGATGACTACGGTGCGAAGGAGGATTAGTCTCTTATATGGTTAATCTTTTTTGAATCATTTTGGGTTATTAGTTTGGTTTGATTAAGGAAGACTTGTTGGCTTTTGAGAGAATCCTGGATATTGAAGAGAGTCACTCAATCTCTTATCATTAGTTTATGAATTAACTACAAGTAAGATTCTACAAATACAGAGGAATAAACTGTGGCTTTTTTCTTAATTACCATCATACGAAAAACAAGTAAAAAAATATACCCAAATGCTAAATGCCAAGAACTATTTCTATTATTGTAAAATGTGATATTTATTGTTTTTAATTAAAAAGTGAAATTGTTCACAAGATAAACAATCTCAATTTTGTCATGTAGTAAAAATTATTCTTGTTAGAGGATCAACAGTATATGACAAAAATTGAAATCGTTCGAGATGAATAACGAGGGGAGTGGAAGCAGGACAGACCAGACTTCACCTTTGACAGGTTAGGCCTGTTTTGTAATAAGGTGGCTTGTTACAAGACTTATTTTCAACCTAAGCCTGGTCTATACAAACGCCTGACCTAAGTCCTGTTAAGATCCAGCACTGAATATTAGTGAAAATTTGATATGTTAAGGAGATCTGTTAAGATCAGACTAAGGAGACCTATTAAGATATTTTATTTTAATACAATTACATTTTTTTCCAGATAGAATAATTACTTTTTTTTTTCAAATAGGATAATTACTTTTTTTTTTCAGATTGAGTAATTAACTTTTTTTTTATAGAGAAATTAACAGACTCAAGCCAGCCTAACAGGTTTAATAGGCTTCTTAGTAAGCTTGCCCTGGTAACTGCCTTTAAATAGGCTTTGACCTTGTCTTTTTTACTAATAGGTCAAGCCTGACTAGACCAGGCCATAAGGCCCCTGTTATGTTGCCGACCTATTTTCACCCTATAAACGATTCAATTTTGAATTAAAAACAATAAATGACTCACATGACAAGAATTCAAATCGTTGAACAAATTCTAAATAAATCATCATTACTCATTTAATGTGTGAAGGACTATGGTACGTATCTCAAATACATAATACTTTCTCTGGTTCTAATTATATGAATACTTTTGTAGTACAAATTGTATTAGAAAAGTGTTCCTATAATTAGGACCGGAAGTAATATTATTTAAAAAGAATTGAGTTTATTCTACTTTTTTTGATATAAGAGAAGGCAAAGCGCCTAAATTACAACAAAGAAATTACACATGAGAGGAATTTAATCCTAGACTCTCCTGAACTACCCAAGACTAAGGTAATTAGGACAAACTTCCAACATGGAAGAATTAGAAATGCCTAACTTAGCTAAAGCATCCGCAACCCGATTAACCTTTCGAGGGACTACACGGAAATCCACTTGCCAATCCCAATGCAACATATCCTTGATCTTAACAATGAAATTGCTTCCAGTATAGTAAAAATCATATAGAATCAAATTAATTACCCCATCCGAATCCGATTCCAAAATGATTTTTCTCATCCCTAAATCTCAAGCCAATTGAAGCCCTTCCGCCACCGCCCATTCCTCAGAAGTAGCCGATTGACATATACCAATCCTCCTGCTAAACCCTACAATCCAGTTACCTATAAAATCACGGAAAACACCCTCACAACCCGCCATAGAAGATTGCAACTCCATAGCCCCGTCAACATTCAACTTGATCCAGTCATTGGGGGCTTTTCCCAAACCAAGGATGGAGGTGACCTTTGAGGCGCAGACCGCCCCTCATAGCCATCCAGAGATACAAATCTCGTCTAAGTCATAGCCAAAACAATAGCAGGGTTACAAGGCTTAACAAAACTATTATTAAAAATACATTGATTTCTCCAATCCCATAATTTCCAAATAACAACTCCAAAAAATAAACCCCAACATTGACCCCCATTCAAACCAGCCTCTACTGTTGGTTTTCAATTAGACATGTACATATACCATTGGAAAAAAAAATTGGATCCCTGTTTTGATTACGATCTTTGTACTTGTTCTTGTTGAAGTTTGAATCTAGTACTATAACAGTTAATGCATGACAAAACCTTATTATAATTCTAATCATATTCAAAGTAAGATTTGTTTTGTTACTCATTGCTTAATGCTTACACTTAGACCAAACATAAAAAGTTACAACTCAATGCATCAAGTGATTTTGTCTGTAATACTCATAACATCAAAGGTCAAAGCAAGAATGTTCAATGATCACATTGCAATATAATATGCATCATTTTTTATACATTGGCAAATTTAAAAATTGGTTTAGTATAGTAGAAGGAACTTCATTTTTTAAAAGGTTGAAAATTGAAGGTTTAAATCTTGCCCATAAAAAACAACATGTTACAAGAATTAGTATAGGAATTTGTTTTGAACATAAATATAACATTTTGATCAACTTTATCTCACAAATTTATAAATTGTACATGTTAAGAGAGTTTTTCATCATAAAAATAATGTTAATACAAATTTATAAAATGTTTTGGGGTTTTTCATTGTTGCCCATGAAATAAACACATAAAATTGATGCATTATTACAACTAGACCATCGTCATTTACCACTAGACCATTGGGGTTTTTCATTGTTATCCATGAAATAAACACATAAACTTGATGCATTATTACAACTAGACCATCGCCATTTACCACTAGACCATCGCCATTTACCACTAGACCATCGTCATTTACCACAAATCTTTTGGGGATTTCATTGTTGCCCATGAAATAAACACATAAACTTGATGCATTATTATAACTAGATCATCGTCATTTACCACAAATGTTTTGGGATTTTTCATTGTTGCCCATGAAATAAACATATAAACTTGATGCATTATTACAACTAGACCTTCGTCATTTACCACTAGACCTTCGTCATTTACAAGTCCACCATCATCATTCACTTGATGCATTATTTCATTGTGGTAAATGACGAAGGTCTAGTGGTAAATGACGATGGTCTAGTTGTAATAATGCATCAAGTTTATGTGTCTATTTCATGGGTAACAATGAAAACCCCAAAAACATTTGTGGTAAATGACGATGATCTAGTGGTAAATGGCGATGGTCTAGTGGTAAATGACGATGGTCTAGTTGTAATAATGCATCAAGTTTATGTGTCTATTTCATGGGCAACAATGAAAAACCCCAAAACATTTGTGGTAAATGACGATGGTCTAGTGATAAATGGCGATGGTCTAGTGGTAAATGACGATGGTCTAGTTGTAATAATGCATCAAGTTTATGTGTTTATTTCATGGGTAACAATGAAAAACCCCAAAGCATTTGTGGTAAATGACGATGGTCTAGTGGTAAATGGCGATGGTCTAGTGGTAAATGACGATGGTCTACTTGTAATTACCATTGAAAAAATGTTAAGAAATATATATATATATATATATATATATATATATATATATATATATATATATATATATATTGTGTATATATATCAAAGGTGCCAAGTAACCCAACTGGTTGGGCCACTTGGCCCCTATGTGAGAGGTGGAGGGTTCCAACCCCACCTCCTCACTTTCAAATTAATTTTGTTTAAACCCCCACCCCACCCAAAAAAAAACCCCACGGTGGGCCACCACCGTGGTTTTTTTTTTTTAAAACTAAAGGCAAAAGGGTAATTTCACGCGAATTTGCATATCCCTCATAGGTCCTTGGTACCTCTCAGTCTTTTTACAAATTCGACAGACTTCTGGGGGTTTTACAAATTCAAATGGTATTTATTTGAAATTTTCCCTTAAAAAAACCTAACACACATTTTATTACAAATAATTAAATTAATTTTTTATTATTATATAAAAATTAATTATCTACCTCGTAGATTTTGAATATGAGGAGGTAGTACATAATATTATATAGTAGTAAATTTTTTTTTTTAAAAAAAATCATAATTAGCACATGTACTCAACACGAACATGTCATCACCACATGGATGTGTCTTGAATTGAAGAGAAAGAATGTGCTGCAATAGTGGTGTATATCATTATTGCAATTTAGAGACAACTTTTGTAGTACATGTGTTCAAAAAGAGAGGATCATATATTCATATTTAACAAAAAAAAAAAAAAATTAAGTGCACTTTTTACCCCTTAATTTTCTTTTTTAAAACATTTCAACTTAATTTTCAAATACTCTAATTTGAATTCAACTATTGTTGTTGACCAAAAAAAAAAAAATCAACTATTGTTGTCTTTTCATAACTAACAATAACCAATAATGTGCTTAACACTTCCCATCTTAATTTATTCTCATGCTATTGAATAAGTAAACATTCATTTCATTAGAATAATGATAAAATAATTTTAAATTGGCTTTTGGAGTTTTGACTTGATTTTTTAATGAAAATTATATATTTTATGTAATTGTACCAACTAATTCATCTCACTTAATGTACTTTTGTGTGTGGATCTTTTTCTTTAAAAAAAAAAAAATTGGTCAACTAGACATTGACTAAGTTAGTCAGGTCATAAATCAAGTTTTAATATTTTTAGATTTTAGTTTAAATTAAATGTTGACATAAATCTAAAACATGTACAACTTTATTAATGTTCGGGCCATCTATGAACATGATAGTCGTCATAAAATTAAATGAAAGCGTATTGGTCTCATCTAGAACAGTGGTGGGCCTATGCAATGAGGGCCCGTTTGGATGGGCTTTTAACTTTTTTGTAGTGCTTTTTTTTAAAAGCTCCAAATTGAAACTTAAAAAAAAAAGCAGCATTTTGGTTTTTATTGTCACTTTTGCTTTTTAAAAAAAATATCATCTAAATACATAAATTAATAAAAAACATTTTTTTCATTAAAAAAGTTTTTTTATTATAAAAAAAGCTCATCCAAACGGGCTCTAAGCACAATGAGAAATAAAATTTTGAATTTGGATATTTTTTTTCAAGAATTATATATATATATAAAGCAATAGGCTTTGACACGATGTGTCGCAATTCTATGCTTCCACGTCATCTTGGAAACATGGTTAGACTTTATGTAATGTCATGTATGCTTAATAAAACCTATATTTATGTTTAGTTAACTATATATTGTCAATTATTGATTTTGATAGGAAACTAACAAGCATAACTTCAAATATTGTGCTAATAAAAAAAATATTAATGGAACTTAATTAATATAATAATATTTCTATTGTACATAATTTATGTTTTACATTCTTTTAATATAATCCCCATGTTGAATTATATAACATTTTTTTACACTACAAACTATATTCTATTTTTAAAATCAAAGTATTATTAACTTCTATTAGTTAGTAATTGAGGTGCATCACACAGATGCAAAATTTAGCTAAAAGCAAAACTTGAATAATTGAAATTTGAGTAATCATGGGCACCACACAGATCTAAAAATTTGGTTTTTAATAGAGCATAATGGTATCGTGCGATCTATGCAGTCGATCACACCGAGTGAGATAAGGCTTTATTGTTGTAGTTGAAATTTGATATGGATCAATAGAGTTTAACACAATACTTATCCTTGTATTATGATTTAAAATACTCCCTCCGGTCCTAATTATAGGACATATTTAACTGATTTTGGAGAGATTAAGGAAATGAGTTAAATTAGTTAATTTTACTCTTTTTCCTAAAATGTCCTTATATAAATTTTAAATGACATAAGTAAAAGTAAATTAATAGCCCTTACCTCATACCTCTCCAACCTATAATTTTTTCTTTCTACACACTTGGGAGAACAAAATAAGGGTATTCTAGGAAGAAATTGACAAAAATTAGAATATTGTCTTATAATTAGGACCAAAATGAACCCTCAAATATTGTCTTATAATTAGGACCGGAGGGAATATAATTTAGATGTAAAATAAAGTTTCACTCAAAATATATGTTGTTTTGTTGACTGTTATTTCTCAAAATTGATATTAACCTTGGGATTAGGTTTATTTGATGTCGTAAATATTTACTTGATGTTTATTTGAACTTATTCAAATTATGAAAGCCATTTATTTTGACATTTTGAAACTATAGGAACTGAATTAATACGAATTAAAAAATAGATATCATAAAATTTTAACAAATAATTTTTTTTTTAATTACATGAGAAAAACCCCCCAGCTCACATTTCTGTGAGTTTATCTCATCTCCATCATCATCAATCGCCTTAAAATTTAAATTCTCTTCAAATAAGAGACCTGCACAAAAAATTAAATCCATTTCACAGAAACTATTCATGTTCCTCCTACAAATTTCATACATTTAGATTACAAAAGCTTAGAAGAGCCTAAGGATGTAAATAAACTGTGAAGTTGTCCATACTAAGAGTAAGAAGTACAAATTTAAGTAGGCCTTCCAAAGTTACAGAGCCACATGTGAAGCTGTAGCTTAGTCACTCATCATTTTGTGATCTCTAGTGAGCTGATGAAGGCTTGTTGGGCTTCACAAATAGCTTGCCTATGTCTTCTGTAACAATGTTGCTCCTGTACAACACACAAACCAGAATTCCATGAATAACAGATGTCTTCAGGGATGAGAATATGTAATAGTCAGTTAGGATCACTATTGGAAAGTTAGAAAACTACATAATAAGGGAAAGATAATTTTTGTTGGTCAGAACTTTGACTTGCTATTTTGGAGAAAGAAATAGAGAAGTAGGGTCCTATAGGTTGCTGCGGTCAAAGTCTACGAGAAGGGCTGTGATAGTCATGTTTCGGGACTTTAAATCTTCACTCTGGTCAAGGGGGAGAGGCAGAGGCGGATCTTGGGAAAAAATTTTGGGGGGCCATATTATCTGGTATATATATAAAGTTATGGCTTATATATGTTGCCCTGACAGCAACACACAGATTGACCACCAACAGACCTGATATTTTTCTTTAGTAGGTAGTCAAAGTAAAATTTCAACATCTAATGAACTAGTAACTCATATATCATTGGTTCAGTTTTTAAAAAATTTAAAGTAACCTTGATGTTCTGGAAAAAGAAAAAAACAACCTTGATGTTAAAGAACATTCCAATCTTTTTTCCCCACTTCCTACTCTAAAACCTCCTTTTATACACACTGATTCGTTAGATACTTCATTATTCCGACATTAATATCATCACAAGAGTTCAGAAGCTTATGATTCATGAAAAAGTAAACCCAGAAACCCCATTAATATCATAAGAACATCACAAGAGTTCCTCAAGGTTTTCCAATGAAATAAAGGCACAACATAAAGAGGAACTTCATTGGAATCATTGAATCAAAGATACTTCATATGAAAATTTAGTAGAAGCAAGTAAGAACTGGATAATTAGCTCAAAGATGAAGAAACCCAGAAAACCGACTAGTGAAGGAAGCTCAAGTTCAATAATTTTCAATGAAGAAGAAGAAGAAGAAATATTTACCGTGAAATAAGAGAAATTGAGAGATGATGGAGACTGAAAGTGGGAGGGAATGAAAAATAAAAGTGGGAAATTTTTTTGGTCAAAGTTGCATTATTACACTAAAAAAGAAAATGTTCCATTAAAAAATTTTAAACAATATTTTTTTTGGGGGGTCATGGCCCCCCCCTTGTCATTGATAAGATCTGCCAGTGGGGAGAGGTAGAGAAGAATTTTAAGTCAGGCTTAGGCATTGAACTGGAGAGAACCAATCCTCTCGAACGATTGGGAGCCCTGTTGTGTTCTTTGTCTAGAGTTTCTGCAATGTTGAAATTGTAGTGTCACTGTGGGTGGGTCGTATGTTTTCTCTTTGTTTTGAGCAATGTTCTTGTACCAGTGTAGTGTATTTCTTATAAGTAATGTACTTTTAGTTTAATTTTCCACCATTTTGTGTAAGTCTATTCTCTATATATCTGTTGACCAAACAAAAATAAAATTCTCTATATATCTAAAGGTCATAATGTCATGTACAAACTGTGATCTTAGCTTTGACTTGAACAGAAAAAAGTGAGAAGAACAACAAACCATAGATTTATAATCATATCTATCCACACAATTTCAAGCCAACAGTTAGAGTAAACTATTATGTGGTTACAATTTGCTTCTGGTTTGTTTGGGCATTTGGGGTATGTTTGGTTTGAGGGGAGGGAGTGGAAAGGAGGATATTAACCAAATTACCATTAATGAAAAGAATATTCTTCTTTGTTGAGAGTATATTTTTAGAATATTGAAAAGTTTCCATGGGCAATTTAGTAAAGAGGAGGATACAAAATTTCTCTCTCCCCTCCCACTCCCTTCCTCCCTCAAACCAAACATACCCTTAAGAAATTAAGCTGGCAAGAATCTATTCTCATGAAAACCATATTGAATATATATATTTTTTTTTGGGGGATCCAAAAGTCAACAAGAATACATGACACTGCCACATATGCGGTGAACTTTAAGTTTAAAAATATGGTCAAGATGGAAGTTAAAGGTCCTTATAGGAGTTAATGGTTGCAGTGACAAGATTGAAGTTAAAGGTCCTTATAGGAGCTCTTGGATCGAAGTTCATCTCCCAAATATGTGTTGTTTTTTGAGGAATTCCCCCCTGCTTGTATTTTTAGTCAGAAGTAACCATACAATTTGGTCCCTTAAAACTATACCTCCTTATGATTTATTTCTCTATGCAAATAAGTCCGTTCATAACAAACTACATGTGCAATTGAGCTAGTCCCTCATAGTTGAGAGTGAATAAACAATACAATCCAACAGCGGGATGGCAAGTTACAAACTTTGACAGACAAAATTGTTTGGAAGATGAAATCTAAAGAATAAACTGTCAAGCGGTATATCATTAAGAGACCAAATGGTGCATATACTCTATATTCTACTCCCAATAATGCTCTGGTATGATCTCCCCGTTCTTCCCTGGCTAAGGCTACTGTTATGTGTTACAGAAGTTCAAAAACATACTGATGTAGCTTGGCAGTTGTTTGCTAATCCAGTAACATCAGATTTTTCTGCTTTCCTTAGAGAGACCCCCCCCCCAAAAAAAAAAAACCAAAAAATCTGAAGTTGAAAAGAAGGAAGGAGGGGAAGGTCTTTGAGGAGCTACAGATGTTTTAGTACAAAGTAGGCCTTCCCCCCATTTCTGATTTGTGCAAGGATTGGAGAACTTTGTTTTAGCCAATTCAATTTTATTCTCCCATTTATTTTTACTTTTGTTTTCCATTGAGATACAAGCAAGAGAGATTCTTATCCTTTCACTATGTTTTCCTGTCCTTTCTTAACATTACCTTTAGTCCTAATTATAGGACAGAGTTCATAGTGCAATTTGCACTACAAACTCTGTCCTATAATTAGGATTGGAGGGAGTAATATTTTTTATGACTACAAATAATATTAATAGAGAGTTGAGATTGAGGAGGAGGGAATGGGTGGAAGTTTGGGAGGGTACCAAGCCTTGAACCCCAGGCATCATGGCATATTCAATATCAACATACCTGAGTGCCCCAGGAGAGACCAGTACTATTGATAGAAAGTTGTACAACATTAGCCTTTCAAAATTTTAAGAAAATATAAAATGAGTAAATAACATATAGCAGCAGTAAGCTTATGCAATTGCCAACTTCAATGTAAGGTTATTGTCTAAATGTGACCCATCACCAATTTGGATTACCAATTATAACATGATATTCCTATAAAAATTATAAAAACTTAATTTTGAGAGCGTCTAATGAGAGCAACACAGGCATATAGAAGCTAATAAGAGAATTCTATAATATTTCACAACTAACCTTCCTTTGAGCTGAGGTGGAACTAGCACACCACTGGAAGTATCTGGAACAGTCCTTGAAGGAGGCAAGTTTCCTCTAGGAACTTTACTGCGAAGTGCAGAGGGAGCCAGCCCATTAGAGTCTCTCTTACGCAAGGCATTTTCAGCCAGAGCAGCTGCTACTCGAGTGGAGTGGTCGCTAGCATTCATCAGATTAGAAAACACTGCTGGTGAATTTAATAGAAGTGAAGCATCAGGAAGTTTCTCCAAAGAAGGAGGTGGCAAATCTAGTATTTTTTTTGGCTCCTGGTCTGATGAAGATCCTGATTTTGTCCTACATATTGAAAATGCAGAAAACAAAAGGAATCCAGAGACCATATTCATCGAGCAAGAAACATTATCAGTATAGGCAATGCTAAATAGATAATGTGTAAGCACATATACACTCCCTTAGAGTCCTCTCCGTTTGTGTCATATTTTGGGTAATACAGTCTAGTATACAGGTGTTATTACCTTCTATAATTTTTTTTTATACTTATATTTTGTACACGGAATCAAAATTATTTTCCAGAAAAGCTATTAATTTAAAGGGAATTTAAAGAGATCCAAGAGTGAAAAAAATATTTTCTTTGGTCTCAACATCAGAGCAAGAAAAAGAAATTAGCCAAAAAAAAAAGCACACACACAAGGGCTCTCTGGTCACTCAGAATATCCATCAAACTACTCATCCTTTCCTTGATGTAGGACCTAATTAGGGAGTTGATATTGGCCTTAAATGTAAGATATTTCCCATATTTGTTAGTCTTTTCTAGAATTACCTTATTGATGCTCCTTCAACAATAATTAAATAAGAAAGAGATTGAGGGAATTAAACAAGATAATTAGGGTACTTCAGAAAAAAACATGTCATATTAGCTAACTAAACTAATTTTCTAAATCTAATCAAATTAAGTAAATAGACCTCACACTAACGACCATAGGAGTATAGAAGATTCCTTGAAGAAATCGCAGTGGAGCAGAATAAAAGAGACTAAAAAGAAACTCAATCACTGATAAGATGAAAAGACATAAACCAAAACCATCGTGAATTCTAAAATTATGTTCCATCCAAGTACACCAAAGCCTATTTACAAAACATATCACCACAAAGCCGCCTTCCCCCCTCCATCTACTGAAATTTGTTTAAAGAGTCAGCAATGAGTGCTCCAAACTTAAAGACTTTACTCATAAGCAAACTTCCAAAATATTCCAAGGTACCAAACATAAGAAGAAAACCCAAAATTCATTTGTAGGGTCTGGAAATGGAATTCAACAAGGGGAGAATAAGAGTTTAACATTCGCATCCTGCATTCATAACATGTTTGGTCTGTAAATATTAAAATTACAAACGTGAAATTTGCAATTGTCTTTTTGGAAAATTTTCCAACCGAAAAGGAGACCGAACCTGCTGGATTCCCTTTAAAGAATATGAAACTAGAAGAACTTTAGTCATTTTGACAAGCTTTTCCACGAACTAGTCTTACGTTTAGGTGGGTTTTATCGCCTTCAAACGTCCTAAAGGACCTAAAGAAGGACGTGATAGGTAGGATTGAAAAGAGAAAGGTGGAAATTGGGGAACTGAAGTTTGGCAGAGTACTGGTACGAAAGGTCTGAATACATCCCGGATGTTTGATTCCTCCATTTTTCACCTTCCCAAAAGAACACTAAGAGGTCTGAATTCCTACCAAGCACAACCCAATTCCCATATTCGGGAATACCAGAATACCTACCAGTCTTCCATAATATAAGCATTTTTCTCATTTTCGCAACAAGCAAGTGTGCACAGCAACCCTTTTATAATTTACAAGCAATTTCTCAGAGGCAGTGATGTCAGAAAGTAAAGAAGAGAAACAGGGGTCAAAAGAAATTGAGAATTACTGCGTCGGAAGAGGTGGAGGTTCCGATGCCGATGGCCGTGCCCGTGGATTGTCTTGAGGAAGTTGGGGCTCTTCAACGAAATCGGGAGCTTCATCGTCCGAAGAGGAAGCGTAGTCTACCAGAGACATCTTGCGCGTCTTCTCTCTGAGTCTCTCCGTCTCCGGTGAGAGAACTTTCCGGTGGTCTTCAACTCCGCTAGTATGTCTAGTTTTCCCTCTGATTTGCGCCTTGCTGCTACATAATACTCGACAATAATAATCGACAATAAATTTTTTTTTTAGAACAAAATATATAGAAATTTGTATTGGAAACATTTTTAAGTAACACAAGTCAAATTTATTTTTTTTGCATTTTTTTAAAATTATTTAAGTGAATAATAAATTAATAGTGTTCAGTAAATTTATTCCTTTAGGATAAAAAGTAGATTGATATGCAAAGATTTTCTTTCTCGGATACTAACATACAAAGTGCAGGCTCCCGGCCCGTGCAAGGTTTTAGTGAAGTTATGAACCCATTTTCACCTGGTTCTTTCATAGAGAATTTTTTTAGTTGTTCTATAATTATAAGATATTGGCCACAACTCCTAGATTGTCTTACAATTTACAATTCATGGATCTTCTAAATCTTTCCTAGCGATATACAAATCATATTAGCAACATCACTTGGAAATAAGAGGGTTGATCCGAGTCGAGCCTAAAGTTACTATCTGTAAGAGCTATTCCACAATTATATGTAGATAAGAATCGACACTTCCCATGATTAAATGAACCTTTCGTGCAAAACAGGGTGAGCAAAACTACAAAAGATAATAGAACTCAACAAGGCAAAACACAAGAGAAGTGGCTTGAAGGCTAGAGCTGATCACCAGACCTTTGGTCTCATGCTCCTTTTATAGGCCGCGGATCATCATAACATTGGGCACACTTAAACACATTTAAAGATAATTAACTCGTCAGTTGATGGACATAGGTACAATTAAATGGACAATTACCTAGTCATTAACACACTTAATGATGATTAAATATGTCAGTTAATAACACTAAAGACACATAATGATTATTAGACAGACAGATTAATTAGAGGGATATTTCTTGTAAAGAGTGCTCAGTATCGCGTTTAACTCACATACAAGGAGGGGAAAATTTCTTGATTTCAACTACATTTCCAGTGCCCCATTGTCATGCAAGTAAGCCTATTCCTCTTCTTGGCCCATTTAGTATCCCAAGATTACTTGGACCCCACAATCCCATGCAATGTGAGACTCTTCCTTTAACACATCCACACATATTATTTACAACAATCCCCACGTGTGTCAAAGAAAGCACCATTAACTGAGTTACACACATAAGCATAACCATTGTATCTAGTGGTCCTTTAGACTATGAACAAGACCTAGATCAATAGAACTTAGTACACAGAGTTGTTAGTGAAGCATGCTTCTATGAACCAACAATTTTTGGGTGTGTGCTAGAGGCATTAAGAGTCAGATTATACCCCCACATTTCTACTGTTAACGTTGGTTTTATGTGTTAAAAGGCCATGTGCGTGCCTAGTGCATAACGAATGCTATAGATATTTCACCATGATCTCATAGGAGCGGCCCCACTCTACATTTATAAAGGTGATTTCATGAAATGTACTTGCAATGAGCACACCATCCCGTTGGATTATGAAATCATTTATAGCTTTTACGTAGCCTCATCAAAATGTATTCTAGCACTTTCCTAGACCATAGGAAAGGACTAGCAATTATTTTAATGCTAACAGAACTAACGAACGACTTGTTTTTACCCATATGAACCTTCTACAAGGGATCACAAATCACTAGGTTGGATTGACCATCACTGTTAATTTTGAATTGGCTTCAGTCCCAATCCCCTCAGCTAATTTAATTCTTCTCGGGGTTTTGTTAACGGATCCGTAGGTCCAATTTTTGACCTCACACAAAATCGATTTAGCTAACTCCATAATTTTTAAGTGCTTTATCATATCTCAAACGACTTCACATACCATTTTTTTTCTCTCTACAATAGCTATTGCTATTTGGCAATCTCTATTCATTGACACTAAATGTAGGGTTTTACACCATAATATTTGGTAAGAAGTTGTTTTACAACTTAACCTCCAATTTTAGTCAATTCCAGAGTAATAAACTCTATCTCACATAATATTTATTTTGGCTAATAGTTAATTTTCTCATTTAAAACTAAAATTCAGTTACCATCCATAAATCTCAATATAAAGGGAATCCATTATGTATGATACCAACATTTATGGTATCCACATAATTAATAATATATGCTCAATCTCCATATAGTACAAGCCATAGAGATTAACATCCTCTAATGGGCAACAAATTCTCAACAATTTGTGCATACTACAAAGTCACTTCAAAAACTATGTTAGAAGCATACGAAATATTCATAATGATTTTCAAAACAAAACTCCAAAACCATTTCTCAATATTGTATATAATCACCATTCCTATATAATCGCTATTTGGCAATCTCTATTCATTGTCACTAAATGTAGGGTTTTACACCATAATATTTGGTAAGAAGTTGTCTTACAACTTAACCTCCAATTTCAGTCAATTCCAGAGTAATAAACTCTCTCACATAATATTTATTTTGGCTAATAGTTAATTTTCTCATTTAAAACTAAAATTCAGTTACCATCCATAAATCTCAATATAAAGGGAATCCATTATGTATGATACCAACATTTATGGTATCCACATAATTAATAATATATGCTCAATCTCCATATAGTACAAGCCATAGAGATTAACATCCTCTAATGGGCAACAAATTCTCAACAATTTGTGCATACTACAAAGTCACTTCAAAAACTATGTTAGAAGCATACGAAATATTCATAATGATTTTCAAAACAAAACTCCAAAACCATTTCTCAATATTGTATATAATCACTATTCCTATATAATCGCTATTTGGCAATCTCTATTCATTGACACTAAATGTAGGGTTTTACACCATAATATTTAGTAAGAAGTTGTCTTACAACTTAACCTCCAATTACAGTCAATTCCAGAGTAATAAACTCTCTCACATAATATTTATTTTGGCTAATAGTTAATTTTCTCATTTAAAACTAAAATTCAGTTACCATCCATAAATCTCAATATAAAGGGAATCCATTATGCATGATACCAACATTTATGGTATCCACATAATTAATAATATATGCTCAATCTCCATATAGTACAAGCCATAGAGATTAACATCCTCTAATGGGCAACAAATTCTCAACAATTTGTGCATACTACAAAGTCACTTCAAAAACTATGTTAGAAGCATACGAAATATTCATAATGATTTTCAAAACAAAACTCCAAAACCATTTCTCAATATTGTATATAATCACTATTCCTTTATGATTTCAACATGCAAAATCACATTTGCTTTACACATACTTTCATATTAAATTTTGAAGCCACATTATAAACATACGCCACATTAGAAATTCAAGATTCACAATTGTCATGCGTATTTATACCATTATAAATATATACCCGCAAATCATGAAAATGATTAAATCTTCATATCACCATCATAAACTTGTTTCAAGCCACACACACTAGTACAAAAATCGCTTTTTAGACTAGGTAAAAATCATTTTAGACAGGTTTGATACCAATTATTCAAATATTAGGTCTAAAAAGTTAGAGTTTTTAGACCTGACATGGCTTATGTGAGGTCTAAAAAGTCACTTTTTAGATCAATTGCATAAAAGATTCGGTTTTAAAAGTCTGACTTTTAAGACTGATTTTGTACAATATCTGGTCTTTAAAGTCTTTTTAGACCTCATATTTATAACATCCGGTTTAAATTTTTTCATTTTTTTCCACATATCCACTCTATTTCTTCCTTTTATCCACCATCCAATCCAACACTTAAAAGATAGTACTTTAAGCTACAAGTTTTGAACAACTCAATATGAGTTACAAATTGAATTATTGGAAATGAATATACAAATTAAAAGAATATAATGCAAACAATATTCCAATTCAAGTGGGAAGCTTCACTTACCCTGCTATAGCTTCAGGGGATGCATTGTATTGCGCTTCGAGGAGGCTGTCCCGATGCTATAGCATTGTATCAGCCATGCTATACGCCTTTCACACAAAATCTCAAAACAAGATCTTTTTCTCAGCACATGTTTAGGATGCGTATGTTATTTATTCATGTTTATAAACTTCATCCTTAAGTTCCCCATATAATGAATTAATGCCTTTTTGCTCAGATTAAATGCAATTAAGCTTATGTTTACCACACAATTCAGTCATAGGATACAAGGGAAAACATGGCATAAATAGTGCTCATAAAAAACCTCATGAAATAATAAGGAATGAATGAAATCAAGTTAGCCTAGTTTGATCATGATATATTATTTTAAATAATTCAAACTACAATACCTTACTTGAGTACGTAATGTGAGCACTCGAGTCCCTTTACTTTGAGAGTGAAATCTTTTATCACTAGTGTAATGTCTCACCTAGTCGAGTGATCTTATTCTTCTAGGGTGATAAGTTTGATCACTTGAGTCCTGATTTGCCTCACTCGAGTTCTTCTTTAAATTAGAGTTGTTGTTCTCTGTCCTTCATCACTCAAGTTCCCTCACAAATCATTTGAATGATTCGCTATCACTTTCATAGTCACTGATAAGCACTATTTATGCGATATTTTCCCTGTATTCTATGATTGAATTGTATGGTGAACATAAGCTTAATTGCATTTAATCTGAGCAAAAAGGCATTAATTCATTATATAGGGAACTTGAGGATGAAGTTTAACAAACCCGAATAAAATTGCATATGCATCTTAAACATGTGCTAAGAAAAGATCGAGTTTTGAGATTTTGTGTGAAAGACACACAGCATGGCCGATACAATGCTATAGTATCGGGATAGCCTCCTCGAAGCGCAATACAATGCATCCCTGAAGCTATAGAAGAGTAAGTGAAGCAATGCTATGCGGCATTTATTCTAATCTTTTGTCAATGTTATTTCAAGAAACCTAGTGCAGATCGTTAACGGTTAGATTCCTGACGTATTGGAATAGAAGATGCGGAGTATCGAAACTAAAGATTTGAAGAATCCTGCAGTATCAACAGAATCAATCTACTGAGATTTGAAAGGAAAAATACGATTGAACCTCGACAGATTAGGAAAGGCCCAGTTCGTTGAACGTATGCAGCTAGTAAACAATACTATATAAGAAAAACAGAACCAACCCTAAGGGAGTCGAAGTTGTGAGGAGTCAAAGTCCATCCCTTAGGGCCAAACTCGAAAGAAGAGTGAGAGAAGTTACAAGGCACGAGAACTTCAGGAGAACCCAACATCCTTCCTTGTAGTGAGACAGAGATAAGAAGACGTGGAACTGTGACGTGACAGGGCTTCTTCCACGCTGTCAAACCTCCATCAAGCTTTCTGTTTTTCTTCTTAATTAATTTTACTTAATCTTTTGATCATGGGTTATTCTGCTGTACTCTGTTTAGTGATTCCCTCATCAGTCATGAACTAAACTTTATGTGGCTGAGCGAGGATGATTTCCTAAGTGTAGAAAGAACCCAGTTGCTAGTTTTTAATTCGATACATTCAGTTTTCTTATCAGTGATTTAATTACTTGTCGATTAGCGAGAGCTAAGGGCTAGATCAGTGGTCTCGGTTTACTGATAGGGAGTCGGGGCTAGACATATGAGAAATAATGATTGCTAGGCAGGCTGGGGCAAATCTTGACCTATTATTGTAGGCTTTAGGAATGGGTCTACCATTCAAAAACATAACACCTTGAATTGTAATGAACAACATAACTAGAAAATTGCCATAGATATATAGGAGAAGTAAGTTAGGATTGTACATATCGGACGCGAGAACTTCGATAGATTAGAGTGGTGGGTTAACTGAATAGCTTTGTAAGTAGTGTTTATGCTGTAGCATTTGCGAGAGCTATGCAGCATGGATGCTATAGCATTGTGCGAAGACAACTGAGGGATCGATATGCTTAGGAAGGATTCTAAGCTCAGCCTATCTTTTTACTGATATCTTCTTCGACTACGATCATTGTCTAATTTCTTACCTATTAGTATAATCATAAAAACTCCCAAACCAATCAGACTTATTTATCTTTTTAAACAAAACCAATTTCATAATACATGCGTCATCATTCGGTATCCCAGTCTCTGTGGGATGATACTCTACTTACTCTTTATTATTTGTTCGATTGGTTCACTTGCCATCAAGGAAATATACCAACAGCCACTCGAGTTACTTTACAAGTGATCCCTTCTCTGTTTATCTCTGTTTTTCGACGCGTTAACAGAGGGTCCTACAAAACAAAAATACATGCTCTTTGATACCCAACTTCTCTTGGGTCCACTTAATATTAGTCATAATAACTCTTATGCTCACTCTTACATAATTGAACCATCTTATACTTGAGCAAAGAGTATATTAAACCAACAAAGACCAGAATTATAATGTTATTCAATGAATTCACGTTACTGAACATAAAGGACATCAAATAAATGATATCAAGAATGTTGTTTTTCAATGACAATTTGTAGATATACTTTATGTAAAAAAGATTTCATTGATAAGAATATCATGTAATGCATGAATGAGATTAAATTTGTCAAAAATGATAATGAAACATGCAAATTGTTTCAAATCTCAAATGTTCTTTAAAACCATGATAATGAATTATGAGATTAAGATTTTAAGTATATGAAAACTCATTTGTGAAATATGTTCAAAATCACTACTCACTCTTAACATGGTGGAAGTCAACAGGTTAACAAAATATATCAGAATGCTTCAGTTTTGAAAAACATGTTGAACATTGAAGTTAACATGTTGAAGAATTTTGCCAAGAGCAAAAGTCATAAGGGTAAAGCATTAGTGAAACATGCTTAGCACAATAGAAATATGTGACCACAATGATTTTGCTATTGATTAAGAAATAATCTTACCTCTTAGAATTGAGTCTTGAAATATATGAATATGCAATACATGAATTTGAATACAAGGCTATAGTTACTCAAAAAATGGATGAATACGAATGTTGATGTATTTGAGCAACAAGATGAGTACAAGGATTCATGGATGATGGAGCACATACTCATTAGTCCCAATGATTAGAGTTCCAGAATATTATCCTAGTGAGTTATTCCACTATAATGGTTAATTCATAATCATTCAATGCATTAATAAATATTTGTAATACTTGCAATAACATGGCCAACTAAAGATTTATGCATTAGGAACAAGGCTTTCATGAATTTAATTCTTTTCTTGGAGATAGGCTTGAAACTCATATAGATGATCAACTTGTTAGACATGAGGTGTTACTTGTTAGAGAATAAAGACTATGGAGTTCAAGCATCACATTGAATTCCAAAGATTAATATGTGAATGATAGGGAAAACTCTAACGGACAGATTTGAAGCATATCTAACTTTTAGTACTTAAAGATTTAACCTCCAATTTTGAAACACCATTTGAATGCAATCCAAGTATGAATATTTTTCAAAACATGTGTATGCATTTTTATAAAGCAAGGTGAATTGTAATCCAAACAAGTTTTAGAATTGTGCATTTTAGAAAACCTAAAGTCAGAAAGTTATGAACAATTTAACTTACGGTCCATTTAGGAATTTGAAAACATTTTGAAAATCATAAATAATTGATTGCTAATAGAATGCAATAATGGACAAGTATTCATTACTGAAATATGTAATTCATTTAAGTGCAAGATAGGGTAAGAATTATATATTACTGTAATTCCTCATGTCCTTGTAGAAGCTCACTTGGTTAAAATGGATTAATATATATGTCTCCTTTTTCAACGTTCACCATCACTAGCAATCATAACTTGTTTAGTTTCCTCAAGAATCAAATTATTTCTCTAAATAGTTACACTCTTGAGAAGTTTTTTCTCATCCTACAAAACCATATAAATTATTTTAGGTTAAGGTGCGATTTGGCCAATAAAGTATTGGCTCAGGAGCGTCCAACACAATTAACTATTAAGTGGACCAAAAATACCAACAAACTTTTAAAAAGGTGCAGCCAGCATAATGCCGTTAGAAAAAGATAACGTCAATTTTCTAAGGTGCAGATTGACCAACAAACTTTTACTCCAGGAGCGTCCAACACAAAAAAGTTTTACTCAAGAGCGCTCAGCACAAAATTCTAAATTTTACTAAATTAAATAAATTTTTTTCTCAATTGTCATTATTCAAAACTACTTGTATAGTATGGACAAAAATTACTCATTCTTCAATTATGTCAAAATTATAATTTTCTAAAATAAACAAAATTTTTAATTAATAATATAATTATATGATTTAAATAAAATTTAAGGTGTTTTATAGTTTATTATATATGTCAAACAAACAAAAATTATATGATTTATTTTTATTTTAGAAGAAATTTATGTGAGTTAAAAAATTCATTTAATGTTAATGAAATTTAAAAAATATAAAAAATTTATTATATCCTGAAAGAAATGAAATGAGTTTAATTTTTATTTTTATAAAAAGAGCTTAATGAATATCAACATTGATACTTAATAATATAAATCCGGCAACTTGATGATATATTTGTTAATTAAATGATCTATTGATTATATGAATATGAGACTTGTTGAAAAAAAAAAGATAATTTAAGAGGTTTGATGAAGGACAATTTAATAATAGGTTAAGGAGAAATTATAATGAGTTAAGAAACAATTTGGCCTACGAAAATTTTATCAACATTAAATGAATTTTTTAACTCACATAAATTTCTTCTAAAATAAAAATAAATCATATAATTTTTGTTTGTTTGACATATATAATAAACTATAAAGCACCTTGAGTTTTATTTGAATCATATAATTATATTTTTAATTAAAATTTTTGTTTATTTTAGAAAATTATAATTTTGACAAAATTGAACAATGAGTAATTTTTGTCCATAAATATCTATACAAGTAGTTTTGAATAATGACAATTGAGAAAAAATTATTTAATTTAGTAAAATTTAGAATTTTGTGCTGGGCGTTCTTAGAATAAAAGTTCGTTGGCCAATCTACACCTTAGATAACGGACGTTAACTTTTTGTCTAACGGCGTTGTGCTGGGCGCTCCTGAGTAAAACTTTTTTTGTGCTGATTGCATCTTTTTAAAAGTTTGTTGGTATTTTTGGTCCACTTAATAGTTAATTGTGTTGGATGCTCCTAAGTCAATAGTTTATTGGCCAAATCGCGCATTAACCCAATCTTTTTCTTTCTTGGTATCCAACCTTACTTGGATCCATTCATTGTTAACTTGTAGAAACAAAATTCACATGCTCTAAGAATATAGTCAATAAGAGGAAATTGAGCATAATGGATCAAACATAACTTCATGCATAAAAGAAATATTTTCTTTTCAATTTATCACGTATGCATAAAGAATTAAACTATTGAATATTGCAATTCCTTTATAAATAAATCTATTAAGTGGATTTTTAAAGGATGTGTAAACCCAATTTCAAAATATTTTGCAATACTCACTCCTAAGATTTTCAAAATATAAAACCTCAAACAAATATAATAGCGTAGGAGGTTTTATCATTATATACATTTGTCTTAGGTACTTGGAGGATTAGTTTTGCTTACCCACTGCCTCTTTTTGTCACATTGATTCTTCATATGTTTTTCCATGGGTGTCTATAAATTAAAGCTTTTAAAAATATAGACTTCAATAGTCTTTTGTTTGATATTTGAGAGATTCTGTTTTTCTTATTCTCCTCAAGATAGTTGAACGTTGCTCTATGGTAGTTTATTCTTGAGATGAAATGTACTCCTATTTCCCATTGCTTCTCTTTGTGACTGGACTTTGTAGTTTCAGCAATGGGTGCTACGAGAGTTCTCCTATTTGATATGGATGTTATGATCCTCTTCATTGCTGCATGAGAAACTCTTGGCTTCTTGTTAATATTCTCTATACCCTTATGTCTATTGATTTTCAAATCATCCTACACTCATAGAGTACTAGATGGACATTTTCGTATCCAGTAATACTTGGGTTCTTGTTTGTTAGTACTAGACCTTACATGCCCTTGAGGAATCCAAACAAATTTATTTCTCATATTAGAGTTTCTTCTAATATAGCATGTGTGAGAAATATGACCAGATTTTCCATAATAGTTGCAAATAATAGAATAATGCTTATTATGAACATTTTTTCAAGTATTGTGCTGCTCGAGTGGATGCAATATCAAATGACCCATATTTGTATATCTTTCTTCCCACATGATTTTTCAGCATGATTGAAAACATTTTTGCCTTTCATAATAGAATCAATAATTGGGTGAATTTTTTTTTATGTAATTGTTAAAAATGATTTTTCTTAAATACACACGAAGAATTGAAATTGTTTACCACATGTGCATCTTGAGCTTTAGATAATGATTCATCATAATCGTATATGATGAGCTCTTCTTGGGAATCCACTTTCTCTTGTTCTTTTGGGTTGACTGAATCATGGAAGCATTCTCTGATTTCGCCTTCATCCATCTTGTCTTTCATTTGTTCATCACCCATAGATGTGCAGTTTATAATTTTTGATGAACTATCAACACTTTCAACTTTAACACAATTGTTAGAAGCGTAAATAGAATCAAGAGTATGCCAAATGTCTTTTGTACAAGAACAAAATTTTATTTTCTCAAAATCATTTTCAGCCAATGTACTATATAAAATTTTCATTGCTCTAATGTTCAACGAAATCACTTTATTTTCTTTTTCAGTTCAATCCTTCCTTCGTTTGAGATCAAAAGCATTTGTAAAGACATTTCACATGTCAAAATCATATGCTTTAATAAAACTAGTCATTTTAGTTTTTCAAAACCAAAAATCAATATCTTTTAAAAGAGGTGGAATTTTATAGTCAAATCTTTCTGAAAGTGAGTAATACCCAAAATCATCCATTTATAACTCTTAAGATGGTTAAGTTCGTTAAACAAGAGTCTTGCTATGATACCAAATGTTCGAACCGGCTAAACTCAAGATGAGGTAAATTGGGTGTAAGATAGAAACTTAATAACTTTAAAAATATTTTCGCATCTTAATAAAAGTGATAAGTATGAAAGTAATGATTCATGAATCAACAGACAGTTATTCAAATAATATATGTTGGAAATATAAAAGCTTAGGGAAGAAAATATGCAAACTGTAATTTATCATGGTTTGGTTCAATCTACAATGACCTACGTTTAGTCCCCAGGCTCCTCCTGAGATTTGAATACATTATCTTCTTCAAGTTTAACAAGGTACTTCAGAACCACTACAAATCCCACAAGTTTGATATGGGTACTTGTGAAGCCTTTACAATTCTTGTATTGAGATAAATATTCCCCCTTACATACTGTAAGGATACAATCTGTATCCCACTCAAGATCCCCCAATCTTGAGTAACTCTCACAAAGATAGAATGATTACAATGAAAGCATACTTCTCTCTAAATGAAGTAGATGGTGATTAACACTGAAGTAAAAGGTAGGAGTATGATTATAGAGCTTCGATCGGGTAAGACTCAGAATATCACATTGTAGGCATAGGCTCTCTATTTTCGTTTTTGTTCCTTGATTTTTTTTTTTTGTCTTGAATGAGCCTTTATTTATAGGAAATTGATATTAAGATCGTTGAGTATTTGTCCTTTTACAGTTGTGAATATTACCGTTGGGAGCATTCGGTCCGTTGGAGAAATAGTCGTTACTTTGCTTTCTCATTTCATCAAATGCTTCGTTGAATTTCCTGTCTTTATTTTCCATTTAACTTAAATGACCATTTCTTTCTTCACTTCATCAAATGCTTCAACTTCAAACTCTCTGCATGATCAATTTTTGCATTCGCTTCTGTCAGATTTTTGCTTTTGTTGGTCTTGAAGTTAATTCAAATGTTAATCACCTAAAACTTATACACAAATGATATTAGTGACATTAAGAAGTAGTATAAGTGATTATGGTGTTCATCATAAGAATCAAGATTTTCAGAGACGGTGATTTTCATCAGTGATGTCTACATTTCAGAATAGAGGTTAGCTTCTAGTGTCCATAACTGTTCGAATATAACTCCAAATTTAGCAATTGACCTATCCCTATAACGTTATTCAGGTCTTCTTTCAAATGCAAAAAAGAATCATCTCCAAATTCATTGTATTTGAGAGTTATGATCCGATGAATGACAACTGTTTGGAAAACAAAGTGAGAACATCAGAACACTGAATGTCAACTTTCAAGATCCTTATATCTTTATTCTGAACCTCGTTGAGCTTGGTCTCAACTTTTGTCAAACAAATTTTGAGTGAAGTTTCATATTCAACAAGTTTCACTTCAACTGGACATGTATTGATACGTCCACATAAGTGAACCTGTTTTGAAATGACATAAAAAATTTCAGTGTCAACTTCTGAAAGCTATATCTATTTCTTCTAAACCTCTTTAAGTTTGCTCTTAGCTTTTGTGAAATGAATTTTGAGTGTAGTTTCATATGCAACTGGTTTCACTTCAATTGGACATGTAGTTTGTGAGATACATCCAAATTACTGAACCTATATCTGATATGACGCGTGAATTATAGTATCAACTTCCTAAATCCATATCTCTTTTTTCTAAAATCCTTTGAGCTTGCTCTTGGTGTCTGTACAAAAATCTAGTTTCATATGAAACAAGTTTCACCTCAATCGAATATGTGGTTTGAGAGATATGACCGAGTTACTGAACATCCTACATGTTGAACGTAGAATAGAGTGGTTTGAATCGTGTTCTCACTTGAGTACTTCATGTTCCACTCGAGTGATGTTACTGTTCAAATACTTGATAGGAATTTTGGGAAATTCATGGACTAAATTGACATTTTAAAAATTTGTGGTACCAAACTGTCATTTCTAAAATTTGAGCCCCAAACTACCATTTTCAGGTTTAATCTGATTTCTTTCTTCTACTTCCTCTTAATCAATCCAACTCAAACTTATTTATTGATCTTCTTCTTGATCATTCTCCATAATTGAACTCCATATCTTCTAATCTTTGAATCTACATTAAGTATAAGAATTAGTCAAGGTAAGAGATAAATATGCTATGTAAACTTTTTGTTCTTAATATTGGTATCTATATTTGACATCATCAAAACTGATCATATATAACAAAGCCTCTTCTCCTACATCACGAATAATATCCTCTATCCGATTATCCATATCAGTATCACTATCATCAAAGGTCACTTCCCCCTGTTGAGATGCACTTGGCATTTCTATTTCTTCACCATGCCATACTGTTGGTCGATTTCCATGATGGCAAGTGAACCAGTCGAACAAGTAATAAAGGGTAAGTAGAGTATCGTCCCACAGAGACTGGGATACCGAATGTTGACGCCTAATCACGAATTCATTTGTAATTGCAAAGAAATATATTTGATTTAGGTTGAGATTTGTAGCTATGCTAAGAACAAGAAAAGAAATAGTTGGTCGTAGTTGAAAGGATATCAGTAAAAGTTAGGCTGAGCTTGGAATACTCCCTAAGCGTGTTAATCCCCTAGTTTCCCCTTGCACAATGCTATAGCATCTATACTGTACAGCTCTCGCAATTGCTACAGCATAGACACCATTGACACAACTATTTAGTTAACCCACCACTCTAGTCTATCGAAGCTCTCGCGTCTGATACATGCAAACCTAACTTACTTCTCCCATACATCTATGGCGATTTTCAAGATAAGTTGATCACTACAATTCAAGGTGTTATGATTATCAGCGGTAGACCCATCTCTGAAGCCTACAATAATAGGTCAAGCCTTGCACCAGCCTGCCTAGCAATCACTGTTTCTCAGAGGTCTAACCTTGACTCCCTCTCGGTAAACCGAAGCCACTGATCTAGTCCTTAGCTCTCGCTAATCGACAAGAAATTAAATCACTGAAACACAAACTGAATGTATTAAATTAAAACTAGCAACTGGGTTCATTCCACACTTAGGACATCATCCTCGCTTAGCCAGAGAAATTTTAGTTCATGACTGATGAGGGAAACAATAAACAGAGTACAATAGAATAGCCCATGATCAAAAGATTGACTAGAATAAATAAAAGCAAAACAGAAAGCTTGATGGAGGTTCGACGGCGTGGAAGAAGCCCTGTCACGCCATCGCTCCACGTCTTCTTATCTCCATCTCACTTGTAAGGACGGATGTTGGGTTCTCCTGACTGTCTCGTTCTTTGTAACTTCTCTCACTCTCCTCTTGAATCTGGCCGCGAAAGGTGGTCTCTTTCTGTTCAGAAGCACTTCGACACTTTTAGGGTTTACTTTCGTTTCCTTATATAGTCGGGATTACTTGCTGTGTACGTCCAACGAGCTGGGCCTTTCCTAATCCGTCGAGGTTCAATCGTATCTTTCTTTCCGCATCTCGGTAGATTGATTCTGCTGATACTGTGGGATTCTTCAAATCTTTAGTTTTGATATTCCGCATCCCCATATGACAACAATCTAACCGTTTACCAATCTGCTCTTTGTTTCTTGAAATAACCTTAACAAAATATCAGAACAAATGTCGCATAGCATTGCTTCATTTACTCTGCTATAGCTTCAGGGAATGCATTGTATTGCACTTCGAGGAAGCTGTCTTGATGCTATAGCATTGTATCGGCCATGTTTTGCGTCTTTCACATAAAACATGATCTTTTTCTCAGCACATGTTTAGGATGCTTATGTGATTTATTCATGTTTATAAACTTCATCTTTAAGTTCCCCATATAATGAATTAATGCCTTTTGCTTGGATTGAACGCAATTAAACTTATGTTTGCCCCACAATTCAGTCATAGGATATAGGGAAAACATGGTATAAATAGTGCTCATCATATACCCATATTGTATAACTCCTACAAAATTCTTCACGAATTAAATGTGTATATATATCTGTAGCACTTAGTTGCTTCTCATTCAAACATTATACATAAAGGTAGTAAAACTTCCCACTATCATCATCGGCATTTCTTTTAGTAAATTCTAAAAATTTCCTCACCCCATTTTCTTATTCAATACTCATATGTTTAGCTTTAATCCAACTGTGATCCATATTCGAATTCCTATAGATGACAAGATTTAACATACATTATCCCTACATGTAAGATACATGATCACATTGAAGCCACTAAATGGAAAGAAAAAGCATATATCAAACATATAAATATAAACTAAATATCCATATTTGAAAAAAAATATATCGATATTGTTTATGAGCTTTTTAATTCCTTAGTTCGTTACAATATAACTAGTTAATTCTGCTTGTAGACTGTGATTATGTGTCTGATGGGATTCTTTTTTGTAATGCTTTAGAGTGAGAGGAAAGACTAGGAAGGGGATGAAATGCAACACCAAGACGTTGCAAAATATTTGTGAATTGTGATATCCTTGGTTTATGTGGGTTTCGATAGAACTGGTGACCCTAGGAAGCAAACAATTTGGCGTGGGATTATGTATGAAAACATTATTGAAGAACCCATGTTCAAGGCCAGGTTACTGCTCCTACCAAGCCTAATACATGTCAACCCTTTTGAAAAACCAGAAAGAAAAGAAGAAAAATAATAAAGTGATATCAAACCAAAACACCTCTTACTACAGCTTGGTGTATCGCCTTTGAGCTAAGCAAACAAAAAGTGAGATTACTGGAACTAGCCTGTCAAGAGAGAAATGTGAAGCATCGACGAGGGCACACAACAATGTTAATGATAGAGAAATGAGCTGCCAAAGAGAAGCGGGGGGGTGACGGATGAGTTTAGAAAAGCGACAGAGCTCAGAGTTATCCGACAAGAAAAGACGTTCAGAGAAGGAAATTCGATTTTGGTGCGATGAAGAGAGCATTCAGAGATCAAGTTTTAATTTGGGGCTAATTTTTTAGATTGATTATTTATAAAAACCGGTCTCAAAAGTTCACCCTTAAGAGTTTGTCATCTGGGAGTACATGGTATCATACAGGTGGATCGAAGCCAATCCAAGTCATATCAAAGCCGTACTCGATATACCATCTCCAAGGTGCGTCAGGGATGTGTAGAAGCTGACAAGCTTGTAGTAGACCTAAACTGGTTCATTTCAAGGTCGTATGTGAAACCGCATTACAACAATTGAAATAATACCTGACTAACACACCATTGTTGTCCAAGCCAGAGGAAGGTGAGACACTCTGTGTACCTAGCAGTCTCACATAGGGTAGTTGGTATTTTTTTGGTCAGAGATGAAGGAGGTAAGATATGCCATATTTACTATACCAGTAAGGCACTCTTAGATGCGAAACCAGGTATTCTCAACTTTAAAAATTAGCTCTAACCCTTATATTTGCTTCTAAAAAATTATGTTCATACTTCCAATGTCACCCTATCAAGGTTGTTACCAATATCCCTTGAAAAACGTGTTGCACAAACCAGACCTGTTTGGTGGTTAGTTAAATGGGCCATAAAACTATGCAAATTTGATGTAACCTATGTACCATGTACTGCTATAAAATCATAGGTCATAGCAGATTTTGTAGCTGACTTTAGTCTTAACATGCAACTGTCCCGATGTGCAACTGGGTGTGGATAAAGAACTTTTGTGTATAACTGCTTAAAACTGGGCACTATTTGTGGATAGTTCGTCTGATGTTAAAGGAATAGGACTAGGCATCGTGTTAAAATCCTTTGACAGTAATACCATAAAACAGTTTGTATGTATGGATTTAAAGCTACTAATAATGAAGCAGAGTACGAAGCTATAATTATAGGTTCGCAACTAGCTAAAGAATTGGGAGTTAGAAACTCAAAGTCAAAAGCGACTCACAACTAGTCTCCAAGTAACTAGATGGTTTGTACCAAGCTAAAGACCTGCTCATGGAGATGTACCACAAACTAGCCACATCTTTGATGAAGGAATTCCAAGAGTTCAAAATAACACAGATTGGCAAGGACGACAATTGAGAAGCTGACGCACTAGCCAACCTAGGTTCATCCATCCAAACCATGAAACCAAAGTTGATACCAATCGTGTACCTATAATTCTCGGTGATCCATCATAGCGCAAATATCACACCGTCAAATAATCTAACATGGGATTGAAGATCTCCAATTTTATGATATTTGCAGGACAATGTATTCCCAAATGACAAAAATGAACCCGATGCGTGAAGATTCATGTTGTACAGTTCTATGTCTTGGACCAAATGTTGTACAAATGATCCTATGCTGGACCATTCCTTTAGTGTGTTAAACTGTAAGAAGCCAATTACATACCAAAGGAGGTGCATGAAGGTGAAAGTTTCAAATTTTCTGTCAAAAGTAGATAATACAACTCAACTTCTCTACACCTTGAAAATCCACAATCCAATGGGCAAGTTGAGTTAAGCAACAAAACCATCATCAACTCACTAAAGAAGAGGCTTGACAAAGCCAAAGGTGGGTCGAAGAGCTCCCATATGTCCTATGGGCTTTCAAAACCACTTCTCGTACGTCAATTGATGAAATGCCTTTCTCTTTGGTTTATGGGTCGGAAGTAATGATTTCGATCAAAGTAGGGATGTTGTCATTATGGTGTAGTTGTAAAAATGAAGAATCAAACAATCAAGCCATTACTGACCAACTAGACATGCTTGACGAACACCTAGAACATGCCCTGATTAGGGTCACAATGTACCAACAGAAGATTGCTCAATACTATAACAAAAATGTACACACCAGGCAATTCAAAGTGGGGGAATGGGTCCTCCAAAGATTTTCCATAAGAATTAGAGGTAAACGTTTGCAAGCCCATATTGGATGGGTGGCTCCTGTGAATGGATGGATAAAAGTTAATGTAGATGGGGCTTCTAAAGGAGAGCAAAAGCTGGCAGGATGTGGAGGCTTTTGTTCAGCTGTGAAAGCTAAGCTCTAGGCAGTGTTAACTGGGTTAGAGCTAGCATTAAGTAAGAACTACGCTAACATAATGGTTGAAAGTGACTCGGTAGCTGTAGTGCATATGTTAAAGTCATTGTAGGCTGAGGTAATGCAGAGTTTCTCAAATGTAAAGTTTGATCATGTGTATAGGGAAGGAATTTTTTGTGCAAATACTCTTGCTAGGTTTAGCTTTGAGACTAGGAGGAATTGTATGCTGCTTTTGATAATCCTTTGTTGGCTGTTGCTAGATTTTTGTATCAAGATTCTATGGGTGTGTCATACCCAAGATGTATATTGATTCAGTAATAGGAATGGGCTAAATGCCCCGTTTTATACCCAAAAAAATCACAAAGAAAGAAGAAGCGCATACCACAACCCAGTTAATAACGTCATAAACTCAGAAGGAATAAGGGACAAACCCTACCAAGAACTTATCGGGAAGATTGCAGCAAAGGCAAGACGAAAAGGACAAAAAAAGAGTACCTTTCCAAGACCTTCCAGCAAAACATAAGAAGTGTCAACGAAACAAGAGACCCACGGTTTGACCTACAAATCTTGGTGGAGCTCGATGTGAAACTAGATGCAAGCAAACAGACGAGCAAGACGTGAAAACAAGAAATCGGCAAAGAGAACAGTGAAGCACCGACATTCCCAATTCAGAACAAAGAAATGATGAGCTCGAGGAGCTTTGATGAAACTAACTAGGAAGTAGGAACCTAGAAGGACACCTCAAGAAGGGATAAACAACTTAGTAGACCACCTATGCTGACCGTCAGATCACAAGAAACGCTCAACGACTTGGATAAAGCGCTACTCTCCAAACCAATTGCCATATGGGCTTGGAGAGTGGGGGCTTAATGTTGGACAAAATTCTATCCCTTCAAGGCCCGAACGTAACAACAGCTAGGAAGTAGCCCAAGGAAGCGCGTCTAGCTCAAGTCCAAGACTCCCATACCCACATATGCTGAGTCAAACCAAGATCCCATCTGTTGTGCCAAATTCGAAATAGAAGGGATTGAGTCCCTTGGCTCGTTAGATAAAATGCTTATATATATAGGGAATAACATATCTGCTTTTATTGCAGAAAAATCTATCTGCAGCAAGTCAAAAACGACGTTGTTTCATTTTTTTCCCCTTTATATCTAATTTTGCCTCTAGTTTTCAGACCTATTTCAATCTTTCCTAGAAGCAGCCACAGTAGTCCCGCCGACAACGTAACATCACTCAGCTGATGCATATCTGTGAGAAGCATTTGTTAAGAATTCATGGCATTGCATTTTCTGGTGATTCTATGCTTATATGATTATAGCATGCATCATGCTCCATTCTTCGATGCATCAGCTTGACTTCACTTTGCAAGTTACTTTCCTTTTCTGATCTATGTTTCTTTGGACCAAAGACTGAACGTTAAAGCCTCTTGACATGGGTGGATTGTGTGTTAGCTTATGCAAATTTTCCATTTCCTATACATCAGGAGATCATCCTTAATAGCTATTCAGAACAATAATATAATAGCATGGAATAAATATATTGAGAATTGTTTTGATTCAGTAACTACACTCTTTTTAGTTCTGCTTCCTGCTGCTTTCGAATATTTAAGATTTTTGTAGACTCTTAAAATCTTAATCAAAATTGGTTATTCTTCTCTCAGTTGATAAGCTTGGATTCCATTGCTACTGGTATGTGAAAATTCATGTTATGTTCAAATGAAAACTGAGTACCGTTTCTAGTGAGTCAACTGTGACTATCAATGTGAAATGACATGGTCCCCTAAAAAAGGAATACTTTTTTTTAAAATAAATTTGGAGGTTGGTTCTACTGGAATTTTGTCATTTACATGATAAAATTTTCACGTCTTATTGTTTGTAAGCTGAAATTAGAATATCTGCATTTGAAGTCCTTTGGGCAAACCTGCCTCTGTTCACTTCCACTAGGGTGCTTGCCACATTAGGGTGAGCTTTTATTTGTTTTCAAATTTCCTAATTGAAGTTTTTCTATCAAATAAAATTTCGTAGAGGCGTTCACTACATCCTATGTTGACTTTCAAATCTAATACGATGAAGTTACCATCTAATCATTATATCCAACTTTCTTAATAGAACAACTTCAAAATCATATATTCTCAGAAGTCTGTCAGGCTACATTACTTTGATCATTAAATTCCTTTTTTCTGTGGCATTCATTTGGGCAACACATGTCCCTGGATCATTGAATTCCTCTTGTCTTGAATAATTATTAATGTGGTCTCAGTTTGTCCATCACCACAAGAGAAATTGACGACAAACTGCTTATATAAGAAGATAGACTTAATGCAGGATCTTCCGCTATTATCATTAGTAATCTACACAATAAAAGGACGGTTCAATGCACAAAACTCCCACTAGGTGAGGTATAAAAAGGATAAGATGTATGTAGTCTTATCTCACAATGACAATAAATCTATGTGGGAAATGCATCTATTTTCATATTCAAGAATCATTGATGTGTTCTCATTTTACATCATTGGGCTTGTTTTACTATCAATGTACTCCCCCGATACTAAATATAAGACATGATTGACTTTTTTGGAGATATTAAAAAAGTTAATTAAATTACGTTAATATATTTATATATATTGTTTTTCTTCAACTATTTTGTCTAATATATAAATTGATATATAAACTAATAATACATAACTTATTTAGCTTTCTTAATCTCTTTAAAAAAAAAAAAAGATAACTTTATTTTATATTTTGAAAAGGAGGGAGTGCAAATTAGTTGGATAATGGAATGTATTCCCAAGCAAAGGTTCTTCATGTTCTTTGGTAAGTTGCTTTATTACTTGATAAATATAATAACCATGTGTGAGTGTTCCTCTCAGCTGAGTGCTTTCAAATCCAACATTAAATCTGCTGCATGCTTTCTGCTATAACCTATGGGGAAAGTTGTGCTTTATTATTGGCAACAAAAGTGACTTGCATAGTTGCATGTAGCTGGTTATTGAGTGGTTTCAATTTTCGAAACCAGAGTCACGAGGTGATTTGTCTGAACCTCGCTTTCTGGAGTATTGGTGCAACTTGCGTTGTATGATCGATGGGTGTAGCAGTGATCTATAGAAATGATTCAGAAGCCACTGGATGCCATTCTCCTCTCGGAAACAGTGACAAGAATCTTTGAACAGTAACACGTTTTTTAAATTTTTGTTTTTGTTTTCAAGTTCTCCTTTTAGTTAATGCTGAACAAACATAGAGTTAAAAAACAAAGGAAGAAAATAAAAAGGTATACCCCACTATTAGTTGAAAGGGAAGAAATGCGGAATATAAAACAAAACGAAAAAAAAAAAGAAATGACATAAAACGATTCCCAATATTTTTATAACATAAACAAGCAAATGAGAGACAAACTGAATTTGATCACGTAGATAGGCTTTCACAGTCAGAGTTTTGGCCTATTTTTCTCTTGACAAGGCATAAACAGTTTTCTGATATGATTTATTGTTATTTTCTGAGTTTTTATTTTTCACATTATTGATAACATTTACACGAAAACATAATTCTGCCTAGCTGAAACACTAGAATTACAAACATAATAGCTGTTAAAAAGAAAATCGAGATTCCCTGTTTCCATTTGTCTTATACGATTGATTACTGTACGAATAGTGAATTATGAGTGTACAATTTTATCCTTGCTACTGGGCTAAAATGATTTCCGTTGTATTGCTCTAGCACAGTGACATTAAGGATTTTTACAGATTGAAATCCACTGCCTTTCTGAGGCATGTCTATCTTAATGTCGTTTTCCAGCATTTAGTTTAGCTTAAGTAATGTTTACCAGTCAGAGTTCAGTTCAATTTTATCTGTATAACATTCTATAGTATGTTGACAAACTCTCTTTCCTGATGTATATCTGAAACTTCATGGAGTTTCTTGTAGTCTTTATATTGAAACTGGCTTCATGAGATTATAAAAAAATAATAGAAGAGGCCTGCTTACAAAATTGATATATACATGCTTCCTAGTGCTAAAATTGTCAACTTAAAATTTTTAACCTGTCTAAACTCTAATAAACCATTAAGTATTTGACATTTTGACCCCTTTGTTGCCCAGATCTTAGTCAGCCCCTTCTTCCGCGCATACAAGGCATATTCTGTATATGCCACAAGGGCGTCTTCTTTTATCAATTAACAATAATAATATCTGCGGTCAAGAGAAGGATATTGCGTTTTGAAATATACGTTGGCCAGGAGCAAGTATTGCCAATGGGTCATAGGCAGATTTTCTCTGCAGAAATGCTTCCCACCGAGGACCAAAGTGGGCCCTCCATTCTTCCTGGGCAGTGTACTGGGGCAAATATTGCTTTACCCCAAGACGGGCACTTTCACAGTATTCTAGAATCCTTTTATTTTGCGTTAAAATATATTCCAGGCCATGAGGTCCATCGGAAGTAGGAACTGCAGAGGTCAGAAATGCCACCAAGTAGAAAATGTCTTCGTCAGGAATAACTACAGAAGTTCTGTTGTCCCACCTGTGAACAACAATATTATGTTAGTCACATGTTTGGAAGGCTAAAAATATTGGAGAAATATGAAAATCGAGGGAACATTACTTTGATTTGTTTACTGGGTAGATGAGAATTGGACCGTTGCTTGTTTCTGTTAGGATCTTCCCAAAGACACCTTCAGCAAAGTCGTGTATTTTGCTTTTGGGTATGAAAAGATTGAGCCACGGGTGTGGAACGTCCCATAAGCCTTTTGACCGCAATTTGACCTCAGCGACATGAACTCTGTCTAAGAACTCAACATATGTGACTTCTGTTAGAAAAAGTGTTGATGGGATATAGTTTAAGTGGGACAAATGCTCTTCAACTTCCTGCATATGAAGGAAACATAGTAAGAGAAAGTTGGTATTTGCTTTAATTTTTTCTTTTTTAATGACTACATGCATTATTGATTTATATATTTCAAGAATACGGATCTTTAAGTTGACCTGTTGCTTGCCTCACCTCATTTACTGCATCAGAGTCTTCCAGATTAAAGTATTTGGCCAATTCTAGGCAGAAGAGAGTTCTTCCATCTGATTTGAAACGACTTGCTTGAACTGGATCTTGTGGTTTGAAGGATGATCTCCAGTTGTTTAGCAGACCAGTTCTGTTTATTGTCACGAATCCTTCAATGTAATCAAATTTTCTTCCTGAAGATATTAGCTTCTCCTGATCTCTCGTGAATGCTGTGAAATCTGCATATAGCAACCTAATCCATTTTACCTGTTCAAAATAGAAACTTTATTGTTGACTACTCGTAGTTTCAGAACACAATAAAATTTCTGTCTGAGAAACATTTCTCATGATTTTTACCTTAGAAGGTGCTGGTTCGAGGACTATTCTTGCCCTGGTTATGATGCCAAACTGACCAAGCCCCCCAAGTACACTGTGAAAGAGTTCACCATTCTGCTCCTCAGAACAATTTACCACCTCCCCTTTTCCTGCAGACATTCATTGATAATCTTTTAAAAATAAAAGAGAATCCTATTTTTTTTACTTTCAAAACTTTATTCATGAGTTATGACTTTCCCATGTCACCAAGGTCAAGTCCCAGCATGTTTATAGTCGCTCAAAGTTGTTCAGTTTTGAAGAAATACTGAGTTGTTTTAAATGCAAAAATGTTCTTTTGTTGTTTATGTCTTAACCTTGGTTTCATAAGCTATATGGTTTTCTCACCAAGTTACAAACCTGTTACTATCTCCAGCTGCTGAACGTTACTTATTTGGGGACCATGACGAAATGCCTGCCCACTGATTCCAGCATTAGACAGAGTACCACCAACTGTGAGATGCAGGTAATCTGTCCATGATCTTGGTGCTAACCCATACCTTAGACTCTCACGCAGGATGTTTATCCACAGCTCACCACCATTAACATCCACATACGGAGAATTTCCTGTATAAACCTGCATTTCAGGGAACTTGAGTGATTCCATATTGATCACAACTCCTCCATGAGCTTGTGCCTGTCCCTGGAGTGAGTGGCCATGGCCTCTGGCTGCAACTGTGAGCTGAGAACTAGGACCCATCTGCCATATATGCTTGATGACGACTGCAATATCAGATACTGATTTTGGATGCAGAACAGCCATTGGATAATATTGGTATCTGTTGCCAAAATCCCTGGCTGCATGGCTAACATCATCAAAATTGAAATGACCTTCAAGGGGGAGTGATTTTAGTGAATAAGGGATACTGGAAACACAGAAGTTAAGTCGGATTGTTATGAAACTGAAGAACAGGATCATGAAGCCTTTAAGGAACAGAATGTTGTGTTCCCTAACTAGGCCAAGTGGTGGGGATCTCATTTTCCTGTTGAGGGATATGAGGGTAGTTGTTGAAGGCAGAAGAAGTCGAATCATTTTGTGTGAAGGGGCTTTTGTTGTTTCTTTGTGAGCAAGAACAACAAAAGGAGGGAAGTGATAGAGAGAGCGAAGGAAATTGAAGGGGTTGGGCCAGAATTTAAACAAGTTTTTGTGGTGGGTGGCTGAGTCAACCCATTATCATCAATAATCCGTATGAAGACTTGCTTACTTGGGAGGAGGAAGGAGTTTTTAAGGATTTTTCTTTTTCGGGGTTTGGTTCAAAAGGGGACGCCCAAAGCCATCATGCATAATCCAAGTTGAATCGGAAAAGTTGAAACAAAGAGAGATCTCACAAAATCTTGGCACTTTTTCCAAACAGTTACAACCACTATTCAATCTTTCCATCAACGACAGACATGTTTCAGAGTTAAGGATTGCCCCTTTTTCCCAATTTAGAAAAGTTCCATTTTTATGCAACTGTGCTCGTATACTTCTGCATCTACCTTACACGTATGTTTAGGAGATTTGTTGCTTAAGAAATCTGAAGCTGTCAGAAATGTAAACATCGCGTATCCTGCTTTAAGATTGGATGAGTAGGACAATGGGGTTATTGTAGGAGAGATGGAACTAGTGGGGTATGTGTTGGTCCATGAGACACGTGATCTTGGTTGATGTGTGCTTCTTTGGGGACTCTAGCTTCGGACATGGCTAGCCTGTAGGGTCCTCTCTTTTGGGGCCACTCTCGAAGGCCAAGAAAGAAAGCATAGAGAAGAAAAACAAATGTCAATTACAGAGCTTGGATCTTTTAAAGCAAGGATTAAGTTAAAGTAATGAGAGAGAAATAAAGAGAGGAGCATCTCTAAATCCAATCATACAAGTTTTACAGAGGTGAGCTCTACCTTTCTCTCTCTCTCATTAGTTTAGAAGGAAGTATCTAGAAGAACATGCAAACTGATCACGAAAACTGCCACAAAATATGCTGTATGAAATTTCATATTGTACCTTGTTGTATCTGATTTTGATTTAGGTGTTAGATTCATATTAGATACAATTCTTGTTTTAGAACATCAGTACATACTTCATAAGTGGTGTAGCATTGCCACTTAAATTTGTTACTATGTTAGAATTCTGAAATTCCCATGCTTACATGTTTTAAGTGATTTATATGACATGGGACCGTAAGCTGCCTTCACAAAGTAGGACTATGCATTATGCATCAATCAACCTTGACAGCATATTTGTTGTGGTTATAAATAACTTCTTTTTAAAAGATTTGGTAGGATAACACTAAATTTAAAGTATCAATACTATGTAATTCACATGTCAAATACAATAAGATTTTTTTTTTGGAGCAAAAAAGATATTATTTTTAAAGTATCAATAATGTTACTGCACTACTACTGTGAGTTCAAAGATTCCTAGCTATGGGACAGGTACAGGGTGATTCTGTTTTTAATGCTTTGTTTTGTTTCATAGTATGGTGGTAGAAAATCACTCAGGTACTACTATGACTTTTTCCTAGCAAGTTGTATATAGGGGCTTATGAGAAATTTGCAGTTTTATGAGAAAAATGTCTCACCCCCATTTCCCCTCATTGTGTGGTAAATTACTTACCAATGTGCCTAAATCAGTTCCTCATTTCATTATAATTAAATATCTTTGAGAAAATCATTGAGTCCCAAGGTAGAAATGTAGTCATAAAAAAGTTCACAATAAGTGAATAACATGTAATAACAAGTTTTGATGTAAAAAATGATAATAAGCATTCGAGAAAAGTTTTGTCCCGTTTTGCGTAAATAAACCCTTTTGAAGTGCCCAATCAGAATCTCAAACAAGCCAATGACTTTCCACTTGCTATGAGACATTTTTGTGCTTGCATTTCTTCCTTGAAACCCTAGTGATTTTCCCATATCTTTTACTAACGACAATTATGTCAAGTGGTTTGTAACCTTTTTCTTTTAAGCAAAGTTTCAAACTTTAGGTCTTATGTCAAGAGAAGATTGTCAGTGAAAAATATTTACACCTATATGATTTAATATGACTTCTTTCAAGCATAATTTTTGAAAACCATTAGCATTAGTAACATTTGCATTGTGTCTACGCATATGTATAAATCAGAGTTTGAGATTTTAAACAGGATAATACTTTTTTTTGTTGCCCACCTGGTTTATCGGGGCTTTGCCCCGACTAATCCGAATCTGACCCGAGTCGCGCACCTGACTTTGGTGGGAGAGTCTCCCAGCGGGGTTTTTTTTTTTACATTCACAAGGCTCGAACCCGAGACCTTGCTTAAACGACACAAGCCGCTTACCACCTGTGCCAACCCCGTTGGTTTAAACAGAATAATACTAAACCTCTTGAATAGTGTAAAGTTTAGATTGGGCACATACACACACATGTAAGCATTTTTGTGAAATATTGTGTGAGCTAGGGTTTCTTTTGTTTTTTGTCATGAGCAAGAGCTAGGGTTTTCATATGATAGGGCATATCATAACCTATATGAATTAAATAGTGAAAAGAACAACAGGGTTTTACCACCTTGTGTGGCTTAATGGTATTTGACGGCTTCCTTTTGGGGGGAGAGAGAGATGGAAGACACTTTTTTGGGTATTATAATTAGAATTAAGTAAACATACAAAAACAGAATCTAGAAAAGAATTCAAAAGTGGCATAATCATTACAGCAACACCGACAAGCACATATATGGTGGCCTCTTATGTTCCATTCCCAAGTCCTATCAACATATCTCTCTCTCTCTCTCTCTCTCTCTCTCTCTCTCTCTCTCTCTCTCTCTCTCTCAAAATAGAATTGGAGATTCCAATAATTGTCTGTAAACAATACACTACTACCCAATGATGTTTGAGTGAGTGTGTGTTGGGCAATAGTAGTGTGAAAATATGGGAATAAATCTTCTGTGCTTTGTGGTGAAAAACCAAATCCTTAATTATAATTGACTTGGCCATTGATTTCTAGAAGGAAGCCATTTGTTGCTCCCATAGTGATTATCATGTGGGAATATATGCATGGTGAGAGCCACGTTACAAATTAAAGGCCTTTAGAAAGATACTCTCTCGATCCTAAATATAAGATATAGCTTGTAGTATAAATTGCACTACAAACTATGCTATATATTTAATATCAGAGGTAGTATGTGATTTCTAGAGTTTTAAGTACTATGTACATAGTCGCGTTAAATACTTGTTAGAAGAACTTATAACCTATAAGAGTCTCAACCTACATCACTCCGAATTAGTCAAAGCTCGAAGATCTCTTGGCACCAAAGTAGTTAAAATCGAGATTTGACGTAAAATCGGAAGAGGGATAAAAAATCGTAAGACGTAAAATCTTAACGTAAAAAATTGTAAAAACATAAAAGCTTTTGGAAAATTAGTAAAATCGTTTTAATAAAAAAAAATCGTAACAACGTAAAATCGCAGTGATAAATCGATTTTTTAACTATCATGCTTGGTACAAGGCGCAATTGCAAGAGAGAAAGTGATTTTTTATTGTTTATCAAATAATATTTTTATTTTTAGCATGATTATGTCATATTTGTCACAGTCAATTAATTCAAATTCAAATATTACATAGAGTATAACGGATGTTTGGATGAGGATTTTGAAGGGGAGGAAAAAAATTTATGAGTTGGATAATTAGATTTTAAAAATTGGAAATTAAAGTGGGATTATAACATTTTAATAAAGAAAAAATGTAAGGTAAAAAAGGAAAAATTAATTTAAAATTTTTAACTCCACTTTTCTATTTTTTTTAAGAAAAATCTAATTTACAGAAAATTTTCCTTTACTCCAAATCCCTCTTACCAAGATGATAGAGCTCTCTCGTAGCTCTTTTAATACATAGAATTCAAACATGAAACTTCAATTAAGAACCTCTCTACTTACAACACTTATTTATTCTTAATGTTAAATTATCTCTGGACCGTTGAAATTTAATATCCTATAAAAATATTATTTTAATTGCTAGCAACAAAAAAATTATATAAATGAATTTAAGAAATTAAAATTTGACTTAAATAGTTCATATCGTTATTCTTTTATTAAAATATTCTTTTTTTTTATAATTTTAATAGGATATTAAATTTCAACCATCAAGAATTGATTTAATAGCAAGAATAAACAAGTGGACAGTAAAAACACCTTTCCAGTTTAACTACCACCGATTCAAAAAAATTGAAGACGCATTTCACAAAATTTCCTATAAAAAATATACTTATATTATTTAGAATAACATTTTTTATATTTATTGTTTTCATAATATCTAATAAGTATAAAATAAAGGATATTGAAATAATTAATATTTTAAATATAAATAAGTATTATTTTTAAGAGCAGGCATTGATCAAATTTTAGTTTTGCAAAACTTGTGCATGTTTATAAATAAAATAAATATGTATGTAATTGAAGATTAGCACTACGTGAAACAGATAATAAATAACTCGAATGTTCTATTGTCCGGAAGTGATATTTTTCATCTTTCAATTGTCATTTAATTATAAGAATAAGACAAGAAATGCCACATCAGCACCGTTCAAGAAATTCTATTGGCTGGTCGGAAAAATTGCAAGTTTAACAAACACACATATATAATTATAATAATTTGGCAAAATCAAAAAACAACAGGTGGCCTCAAAGTAAGATTGGGGAAAATTAAATTATAATATTAATAAATTAATGTCTCAACCCCAATAATTATTATCGTGGCATTACATTGAGAAATGAGGACGGTTGGCACTTGGTAGGGCACAGACTAAAGTTGATTTAGAATGTTCAAATTAATCAAATCCATCATATTATTATTATTATATTTAATAATAATAATAATTAAACTTATCATATCTCCTTTTTATCCCAACTTTTATTATCCTCTCTTATCAATGTCTCCTTCCTTGTCTCATCTAAACCATATTCATTAATTTCAAATTTACTTGTGATTAATCCACTTTTATCCTTTGTGCTTTTTTATTTAAGGGAAAATCCCTTTAAGATCTAAAGGGACCAAAAAAGATATTTAAAAAGTCCCACAGAAAATTCTAATGTAAAAAAAGTCTCATTAACAACTCATTCAGTATGTGATTAACAATTCCGTCTGTGGGTTTTAACAACTCTTTGGGAACTTTTTAACATCAGAATTTTCTGTGGGATTTTTTTGATATTTTCTTGGTCCCTTGGGAGTATTGTTGTCAAACTCGCGAATTGACTCTCCGAGTTTACCGTTTTTACGTTTTTACCTTACTAAATCGAGTTAAGTTTCTAGTAAAATCATGTTAGCTGTAAACTCAGATAAATTCACGAGTTTACATACCGAATTTACCGTTTTTACGTTTATAGCTTACAAAATTGTGTTAATTTTTTTTCAATTTTTTCATCCTCAACGGCTTTATATATGAATTTTATAGAAATTTCTTTATTAAATATAATAAATTATGAATGTTGATATATTTAATTTCAATTATTTGGATTAAAAATATATTTAAATTAAATTGTTGTCATTTTTATATTTTAATTATTTAATTATTTAATTATATACTGTTAATACATATTTAATGAGAAAAGTAAACTCTTACAAGTTTACCGATTCGAGTTCACGATACGAGTTTATGTAACTGTCACGAGTTTGCTTAGACTCGTGAGTTTGACAACCTTAATTAGGAGCTTAAAGGGATTTTCCCTTTATTTAATTCATGCATGTTAATTAATGATGATTAATTATCGTGGGCATATGTGTACTACATTGTCATTTATTTGTACTGCAAGTCACCATTTTCTTGACCATCCCATGCCTAACATATAAAAAATTAAAAGTAAAGTATAAGTTTCAATTAGGTGAATCTCAATATATAATATTTATGGTAACAGCACCACTAACAAATACTCAATAAGAATCGGCAACTTTAATATAGAAAATTGATAACTATTATTCTTCATAAGATAACTACATAAGTTTATTTATATATAAATAATAATTTGTATTATATTTCTAAACGGTAAAAAAAAAAATAGGAAAAATTCTCTGATTAAAAATTTAATTGGTATAAATGACTTGATAATTTTTTATATACATAAAATACCAGTACTCTAAAAATTCATGTCCTTTTTCAGTAATTTTTCATCTAAACTTACTTTTTAAATAATCATCCAAAACAATTTTAATTGAAAAAAAAAAGTCACATCTACCACCATTAATCTAAACACAAATTATATTTACAATATAACTTTTATCTTATCTTACTTTTACAAAAGTCAAATAAAAAATAAGTCACTTTTCTCACTGCTAACCTAAACAGACTTAAAAGTCAAATCATATTTTGATAAATGTATACTAATTAAATTTATTTAGAATTAAATGACATGAGATTTCATCTTTATTTTGGTGATTTTAAGTAAGTTTTTTTATATTTTGAACTGTTGTGTGTAACTTGAGAGTGATTTTCCCAATAAAGATTTGTTCTTTTGGAAGGGTTGATTAATATACTTTGTAAGAACATGTATTCAAATGATGTTACTCACAAATACTATGTAATTTATAAATACATCTTAAACACTTTTGTTTGACTTATTATAAGTTCTACTCAAATAACATAAATTTCATTATTTTCAAATGAAGAGTGTGTCCATGACATATTTATATATGGATATTTAAAAGGGTTAAATAGTAATACTGTCCCGGAAGTTTTTGTTAAGGAGCAATGTTGCCTTAAAAGTTTTTTTTGTTTCAATATTGTCCGGAAGTTTCAAAACGTAGTAATGTTGCCTATTTTCGTTAAAAAGTTAACGGTCAACATCAATTTTTTTAACGGTTAGTATTAGTTTTTTTTTGAAGCATACCGGCAAGCCGAGGCTTGTAATTGAAAAGAGACCAGGCTATAAAAGCTTGGCCCAAAGTACAACAGAAAACTAGGAACGACAGATCATCTGGTCCTTCAATGCCATTGCAAGGCATCCTTCGGTATGATAGGAATTAGAACCTCACCCGCATCGGGAATATTATGACCTTCCTTGGCCAAATAATCGGCACAAGCGATGTTGTCTCTTGAGGTATGAAGAATCTTGACGTCCCAGTCACGAAGAAGGAGGTCTCTGATATCTCTAATAATGTCCCGGAGCGGGTGATCATCAGAGCAACAATCTCGCATGAACAGAATATGACAACATTGTTACGTTTTGAAGCTTTCTGAGCAACATTAAGATAAGAAAAACTTTCAGGACAATATTACTCCTATGCTTATACTTCCAGGACGGATTTACTTCTTAACTCTATTTAAAATACTTAAATACAAACTTATTTTAATGATTTTGGTTATATGAAATTTTGTTATGAAAGTATGTTTATCCTACGTGGTCCTCACTCAGTGAGAGGAGGTCCCCACTCTCAAATGAGGAAAAACAAAAGAAATTGGAAAGCTTAGCTAGTTTTGTCTTATAATTAACATGTATATTTAATTATTGTCATTTTTTTCTAAGCAACCTTTTGGTTAAATAAATTAATTAATTAATTAATCATAACATATTCAGGTCAAAAACTTTGGTCGAAAAAAAGTACTATGTTAAAGCACTAAGGAATGAATGAATATTTATAAATAAATACTTAGTTTGTGATTGAATATATAAATATATGTCGGCCATTTAGTTAGATGTAAGGGGTCCATATTAGGGTTTGTTAAATTCTCATTACTTTGTGTTCTCATCTAAGAGAATCCAAATCTATTATTGGTTCTTTCTACATTGTTCCAATCTATCTTTAAAAAAAAAAGTTTATTGTTTAACACGATATCCTAAAAATTATTTGATAATTAATTAAAGGTGGTTGTAGTTAATTAAAAAAAAATTAACCTGTATTTTACAGAAATATATGTATCAAATTATGTTGCCGATAATGTTATTGCTGAATAATATATGAATATATATTTATAAATGTTTTTATCCATGTAATGTGACTTGCCTTAACTCTAATAAACTCATCTAATGTTTTATTTCTCAAAAAGTTTAGCAATAAAATAATATTTACCTTATGTTTTCAGTAATTACCATAGTAAGACCTGTTCATTTAATGGAGTTCCACGGATCAGATTGTCTGCGCGATTGCCCCTAGGCTAGGTTGCTAATGCGCCTAGTCTAAGGTCCATAACAATCCATGTAATGTGACTTGCCTTACCTTGATCAAAACCGGGTCCGATTAATCATTAATGTCAAAAACCGCATGTGGTAAATATAAAAAAAAAACTAATAAACTCATCTAATGTTTTATTTCTCAAAAAGTGTAGCAATAAAATAATATTTACCTTATGTTTTCAGTAATTACCATAGAAAGACCTGTTCATTTAATGGAGTTCCACATGGCAAGTAACAGCCGATTTACTACTTATAAATAATGTAATTATAAATTTTAAGGGAAATTAGTTTCAAAGTACCTATTTAAAAATTTTATTGACAAAAATGACTTGATAATTTTTTATAACGTAATATTTCATATACAAAAAGTACCAATTCCATTATTTAATTTTTTTGCCATTAAAATTTTTAAATAGGAATTTTTCACTGGTTTTTCTAAATTTTATCTCAAAATATAGTTTGGTTTTCCCTAAATGGGATGAAATTGATATTTTTGTTCTTAATTGTTATTCAAGTTTATTATAAATCAATTCTAAAATTGAAATGGAGAAGTTATAATTATGGAAGATATATATTGAGATAAGGAGAGAACATATTCACTAATAATAATTTCAAAACCCTAAAAGACAAGGCAGGCCATCAAATCAAGGGGTTGAGTGACACATGGATTCAATGTGTTCAATTCAAACCATATTTGCTTCAAACTCCAAATGTCATTTTCCATAATAATAAAAGTGTCAAATACATGTGTCTCTATCTGTATCTCATTGTCTATAAGTGGGTGTTTCATGTCCTCAACTTTGTAATACTTTATTTCTTTTTCTTTTTCTTTCTTCAAATTATTCTAGAATATCTACAATGACAACATATATTGAAATTTTTAATATCTCTAGCTAACAAAAAAAGTTGGTCTATTTGATAAAAATTGTTACTTACATTTTATAAATGCGTGATTTTTAATTTTTTCTAATGTAATATTTTATTAATGAGTAATTTATAAACACTCTTTAAATTATGAGATCTATCTTAATTTATAGTCTAAAATATAAAAATCCCCATAAATTTTATATCAGTTACATATAATCTAATGATGGTTCTGTTAGAACCGGCTGATACCCAAGAGGGGGTGAACTAGGTGTAAAATAAAAATTTAAAAACTTTGAAAATCTTTATGAATCTTAATGAAAACAACAAGTATGAAGATAATGAATCATAAATTTACTGTCGATAATTCAAATCAAATATGCTAGAATTATAAGAGATCTGGGAAGAGAATATGCAAACTATGATTTATACTGGTTTAGTTGAATCATCGATGACCTACGTCCAGTCTTCAAGCTACGCTTAAGATTTTCAATCCACTATCTTTTAGTTTAGTCCGAGCACAATAGAAGCTTTTATAGTCTCATAAGTTTACCCGAACACTTGTGAAGCCTTTTACAAATCATAAGCTCTCAGTCTATTCAACATCAACTTCTTCACATCAAGGCAAGAACTCTCCCCTTACAATCATAAAGATACAACTTTGATGATAAAGGATTATAATCAATCGTTTTTTTTAAAGAAGTGAATAATGATAATCACTAAAGTACAATATAAGTAAACTCTGTCTAAAGTCAATGATACAAGCTTTGAGAAACAAAGAGTATATAAGCTGAAATGTTGAAGTTAGAGTTTCACTTTTTGATGGTGTATGCACTAGCTCTCTCTTCATAGGCTTCGAATACTCCTTTTCTATTTATAGCTTATGAAGATCATTTGACCATTGAAAAATTGAGCTTCTCAAAATATGACCGTTGGGGGTTATCATTGAAAGTAGCCATTGGAAATTCTAATGAAATTTTCTTTTTGGCCATTGAAGCTAAATCCAATTTTAATAATCTGTAATCCCCACATAAACTTGATTCGTGATGATTAAAAATGGTTAGGATCAAGATTTAAATGAGTTTGGAAGAGTTTAGAACAAATCCGAGACGTTGATAAAAACTGTGTAGAACATCACTACCAGGTTCACTGTGGTGATGTGCTAGTGATGAGTCATCACTCGAGTAGTTACGACCATGATGATCTTCCTTGGTTTTTAGAAGAGATTCACTACAATGATGTGATCGTGATAAGTGCAAATATGATCACTTGAGTGGTCACTCAAATGATTATGCTTCATCTTGAAATAAATCGCCAGTTAACTCACCATAGTATAGTGAAAGTGATGTCAGAACAAAATTTCATCACTCGAGTGATATCTTTTTATTAGTAGTGGGATTGAGAATATATATATATAGACACACACATACACTTTATTTTATATTTTAATATTTCAAAATATTTTGCAATTTGTAATTATCTCCCCGGATATCTCTTTTTATATTTTGAGCATGTTTTACTTTTTATCATTATTTTAGTTGTTACGATATTCATGGCAGGAGGAGGGCAAAGAGACTCTCAATGTAAAATATTTTATTTTATATTTTGATATTGTAAAATTTCTTGTAATTTGTAACTATATCATGAAATCTCTCCTTATTTTTGAGAATATTTTGTTTAGTTTCTTTATTTTAATTGTTACGATATTTATGGTGAGAGGAGAGCCTATCAAATGGCAGGAAGAGGGACTCTCAACGTCAGTGGGAAAGAGATACTCTCATAAGTTTTCTTTCTCCTTATCCCTCCTCATCCCATCTATACCGTTGATTGGGAAGAGGAGTATTATATATTGTGACATTTCAGATTAATTGGACAGATATGATTTAAAAATTATGAAGGATAATGAGAGAAACCTGAGCCACGTCAAAGTCACTCCTTTATATAATCAACATATGTATTAGCAACCCTTTTAAGTTTTGAAATTTGTTTGGGCCTGAAAATGCGAAGTCTATGTGGTTGACAAAGTGCTTTGTCCAATTACAGAAATTAATCTTATCAAAAAAAAAAAAATTACAGAAATTAATGATTAGCTAAATTACGTGGAAACTTATGGAACCAGCCATAGAATAATGTCTTGCATTGAATCGGTCAAATTCAAATCTTGCTTGCCTAGTGTACACATGTGTGTATATATAATTATACATATACTCTTTTAAAAATAAAATATTTATGTGATTTCAATATAATCTTAAAAAATATGCACTTGATTTAAAAAATAAAATTTTTGGGTAATTGCATTATTAATGTTTAATTTCGTTAAAGTAGCATTTTCATCGATGAGATTAATAATGTTAAGATTAAGGAATTGAAAATGCACTTTATAGTTATAAAGGATTAAATTGAAACTTAATGCAAGATTATAAGACCAAATATATATTTAAATTTATCTAAGAATGACACAAAATTCATATTAAAAATTCTTAAAATTATAAATACTCCATGACAAAAGTTACTTTCAAGGTTTAATAATATTTTAATATTATATTTAAGCATGGTATTGAAAACTAGATATATCATTAAAAGGCTTAGTAAGTGAAGGAAAAAAAATATAAAGTAAAACTAGTTGTTCTATCTAAATAACTGATTTATCAACTCAATTATCTAATTGGCAAACCAATTTGGATTTAGAAAAGTTATTACCAAATTCATTTAAACTACAAATTCGTTAAATTTTTTAATAATTTTCTTAACACTCAAGAATAAGTTTGTCAAAAACAACTTTTTTTTAGTAAAAAAAATGATGGCAAGTGTGCAACCACTCCGGGTTCTGCAGTGGCAAGGACAACCCTCCCAACAGTCGTAGCTCAATTCAAGGCGGATTACGAGTGGTTTTACCGCAGCTCGAACCCTAAACCTCTTAAGGGAATCCAACGCCACATTCCGCTGGATCAACCACATGTTGGTGTCAAAAACAACTTGATGATAACTTTATAATCCAAGAAATAATTGCAGTGTTTATAATATTTTAATCAAAATATCCCAAAATTTAAAATCTATGTGCTCTGACAATGGAACGTTGGTTAGGTCCAACTCCAAGGACTAATGTTTGATGCCGGGTTTCTTCAACTCAAAGTCACAACTTTTTGACCCAATCAAACAAACAACTCACAACAATATAATCAAAGTGGAGGCACTTGTTCACTTTCACGTTTCCAATTAGTACAATGTTGGAAAATTTTAACGTAGGTTCATGGAACTTGGACATTACTGTTATTTGTCTCTTCTGGCAATAAAATATTATATAAAAAAACAATTAATGGTCACTAATCATAGTTTTAATTATGTAAATATGACTATGACTTTGGGATTTTTTTTTTTTTTTAACTTTCCCAAATGATTGTCACTTAAAAAATAAATTGAATATAAGTTGTAACTTACTTTTTTGAATCTATTGTTTTCATATGGGATAAATACCAATTTTGCCACGGAAGTTTTTGTTTTAGAGCACCTAGCACCCAGAAGTTTTTTTGGTATCATTTTTACCCTGGAAGTTTACAAATGTAGCAATCTTGCCCATCAGTTGATCTTAACCGTTGGATTGATCATTTGTGATATCATTTTTGCCCCGGAAGTTTACACAAATTTGCTCTTAAAAAAAACTTTCGGAGCAAATTTCCTCCTAAAAAAACTTTCAGGGCACATTTGCTCCTTTTTGTAAACTTTCAGGGCAAAAATGATACCAAGAAAACTTCCGGGTGTTAGATGCCCCCTAGCCAAAACTTCCGTAACAAAAATGATATTTAACCCTTTTCATATTGCTCATTTGGATTACTTGTCTTTGTTTTAAAAAAATCTTGTTTATTTGAACTTGGAAAAAGTTAGATACAAAGAATCTATTGTCTTAGTTTGTTATGTAACTTATTATATATTTATATAATTTTTTATAAATATTGGATACAATAAAAATATTTTGTTTATGTAATGATATTTGTATTGTTAAAAGAAGAGATAAGTGTCATTTTTTCTAGGAAGTTTTCACTGAGAAACTGTGAGTATCCTGAAGTTTTTTTAAGAGTAATTTTTCCCTTAGAAATTTAATAAACGTAGCACAAATTTAACGGTCAAGATTAATGGAATGACAAGATTACTATATTTTGTTAACTTTTGGGACAAAATTGCTCCCAAAAAAATTCTGGGTCTTCAGTGCTCATCAACCAAAACTTTCAGAACAAAAATGATACTTATCCCTTAAAAGAATAATAGTTTCATGTGATTTTTTTTTTTTTTACGTGATAGAGTAATAAAATAGTGAGTGATGAAACTTATGAATTATTTATATGATCATACATTATTTTATGGGCACGTGATTTTTATTTTATATATTTGAATATTTTTATAAAAGGTATAAACAATGCAACCCTTTATTACTCAAGTAGCGAGAGCCGAGAGATAAAAACCTTTTGCATTGTAAGTCTCAAAAGTGATTAGTCTCAAGTTCAAGAGGTAACTTGGTGATGTACCATATTGATCAAATATAAAAAAGAAAAATAAGGGAGAAATTTAATCAACCCAAACAAACATATTATGAAATTACATTGCAATACCAAAGGACTAAGTGAAAGTCTATTTTTATGCTAAATGACAAAAATGCCATTCATTTTTTTTTATAAGTGCACATATGCATTTTAACAACTATTAATAATAAAATTTATTTATAAGTGTACATATCACTACAAAAAAAACACGGATTATCCACAGAATTACTGACGGAAAAAATTCCGTTGGAAATCACCCACGGAATTCTATAGGTAATTTTTGATGGAATTTTTGTAGTGTATACAAATTTACATTATATATAATAGCTCATACAAAAATTTACAAGTGTTCAAGTGATGAATTTTCAAGTGCATATAATCATTTAACAACTAATAATAACAAAATTCACTAATGTGTGTACGAAAATTTACAACTCATAATTTACTACCATTGATACAAAAATCTACAAGTGGATTTAAAAGTGCATATAAGCATTTTAACAACAGACAATAACAAAATAATTATTGCTAGCTTCTTCATATAAATTAAGTTTATATTGAACTCCCCATAGACTGGCCGGTTAGGTTTACTCTTGCTAACTTTAGAACTATGAGAGACACACATACTGAGATATCAACACTACATTTCATGGAGGAGTGATAAACAAAACAATCTAGATTGAGAGCCAAGAGAAACATGTTCTTCAGTTTATGATTATTCCTCATCTCCAATGCTTTGATGCTAGGATTATGAAAGCTCAAGTTCTCAGGCAATGCACAAACGATCAGTGACTAATTCTACTAACTACTTTGAGATCACATAGAGACATGTTTTAATTTATGACTTACAAGAAAAAAAATGATCCAAAAAATGGTTAATGTCACACCATTTGTATTTAGAGATTGTATTTGTAAAGCAGAAATCCAAAAGATTCTTTCCTTTCAATTGAACTCCTTCTAGCTCACTACAGAATTATGATAGAATCAGCAACTAGAAATCTAAAGTAGTTAAAGGTTGAGCTCATCCAAAAATTGTGATGAAAATAAACTAAGAAGAGGGTTCAGACCTCACATTAACCAAATTATTGGTGCATATATAAAAAATGATCTCTTTAGCATTGTTGAGTATCCATGAATTAATTGCAAGAGAAATTGTTAGTGTACCTTTACAATCATTTCATTGCCTTTCTTATTGAAAAATAGGTGATGCTTTGTTATTATAACATTATTGATTATTGATAGTTAAAATAAATTATTTCTAAGGGTTAAGATGCAGATTTACCAACCAACTATTACTCGAGGAGCATCTGGCACAAAAAACAATTGAGGGGACCAAAATTACCAATCAACAATTAAAAAGTGAAAAAAAAACCAAATAACTATTAAAAAAAACTATCACAATTAAGTTAAAATATGAGGCACTGGCGTAGAGCGGTGGCGGAGACACTGGAGAAAAGAGCGGTTAAGCCTTCTTGTTGAATAAGGTAAACACCAACAGAGATGGGACCCATGGGAGCAGGCGCTGTGGCAGCAACGGGTGCTGCTTGTGGCATCGGAGGGATGGAACCAGGGTGCAAGACGCGTGCTGGTCGAAAGCTGTGGACTGATAGATGAGTTCAAGAGGGTGAGTGAAACACCTAGCAACAATGGAAGCTTTGGAGACACCGACACTGTGACAGTCAATGGAAGACGGAGACACCAAGACAGTGACGGGGTAATAGTTCGTTGGCGAATCTGCACCAAATTGTGTTTTTTTTTTTCACTTTTTAATTGTTGATTGGTAATTTTGGTCCCCTCAATTGTTTTTTGTGCCAGATGCTCCTCGGGTAATAGTTGGTTGGCAAATCTGCGCCTTAACCCTATTTCTAAATATGTAATTATAATTACATTTTTAATTATATACCACTCTGGCCATATCTATAAGTTTATTTTGACTAAACATTTTTGTCCTTATTATAAGTTTATTTTTAGAGTAATAAATGCATTTTTTTTTTTACTTTTTTGCAACAATTAATTGCAATAAATAAAAAAAATTATTCACATTGATTTTTAGAACGAATCACAAAAAAAAGGTAAAATTGAAAATTTAGTTCATAATTAATTAGTTAACTAACTCTCTTTGGTATGTGAGAGTTAGTTAATTTGAACTTATAAGTAGGACCGGAATGATATATATATATATATATATAAATATCTATATATAATCATCAAACACTCATAAAAGAACAAATAAATCAAGAGTCTTTTTTATAATAAAATAAAGAGGGCAATGAGAAGAAAGAGGCCCAACCCTGATTTTCCACTAGCCATCAATAAGCCCATAATTGATTGACATTTAACACCCCAAATTTTAGCACCCACCTAACATTTTGAGGCATATGTACATAACTAAATCTTTTTTTATTATTATTATAGAAAAAGGTTGAATAAAAAAAGGTTAGATGGACTCTGGGGATAAAAAAAAACCCCCCTTTTTAGTCTAACAGGATACGTTTAATTTATTTATTTACCAAACAAATTGAAAGAAGAAATCACACACACACACTATTCTTTTTAAATCAATAATTCTTAATATAATTAGTATTATGGAAACAACTTTCATTCTTTTCAATGCCTCAGAAGAGTTAAAATCTGATATACATGAGTAAATGAAAATATATGAAATGAGAATTTGTAATATGTAAAATGAACTTAGCACCTTCACTTTTAAAAGTCATAAAAGAAATAAAATAATAATTACAAATATATAATAAACATTATGAAGAGAAGAAACAAAAGGAATTGATTTTCCCTTTCCCTACCAAACGATGTTCACTCAAGTCAAAAACAATAATTAATACCCACTCAAATTTACAAGGTAAGGAACAGAGTCATTCTCTTCAAAGCCCACACAGAGAAAGTCTGTTAATGCAAGCTGAGCATCAGAATCCAAAGCCTCATTTCAAGATACCTTGTCCATCCCAATCTACAAAAGGAAAAAACTTTAGGTTTAGTTTCTTTCCCTTTTCTGATTTTTTTTTTTTTAATACATTCTTCAATAAAATCATAACATGTTCTCAAAGGAAACCTTGACAACAATCAAACAGCTGAAGAATTTTGAAACCGTTATGGGTGCTCATCAAAGTAATGAGCACACAAACCTCATCAGATTGAGATCTTTCTGATTTGATCTGATCTACGCAGTCTAGATTGAAGTTTTTCATCTTTATTTCTTAAAAAAATCATTTTTCTAGATTAGAATCTGAAATTGAAATAAAGATAGCATCTTAACTATCATTATTTCAATTTTTTTTTTTAATTTAAAAATTATCAGTTGAAAATCATTAAATTTGGATTGTCCAAATCTGATTCAGATATGATGAGGTTTGAGTGTTCATCAAACAAGATTTTTACCTCTGTCGTATCCGTACAGAAATGAGCTATCTGAGTTAATGCTGAGGTCCTTCACTGTCCTGCTTGATCTTATAGGTCCTGAGATTCCCTTTAAACTTGGAGATCTTTGCTGGTTAATGGAAGAAGATACAAAAGATAGCTTCTTTTTGCATGGTGAGTTGCCATCAAGTTTTGTGGTATCAACCACATTCACTGTTCTTAGTTTTGGGGAGCTTGAAGACCTTGATTTTGCTCTGGCTGATTCAGTAGCTGCCATGAATGTTGGAAGTACAGAAGGGCTTGAAGGCTCATCATTTCCCAGAGAATGTTGCCTTCTGTGAGGAGAAGGTTTTCTTATTGGAGCAAGTTTTGGAGAATATAATGAGCCTTCGATCTGATTTTGTCTTTGGCTCTGAATATTTCTCGGATGAAGCTGTCTTCTTCCCCCACCTCCCACATATTCTTCTCTTGCTCTGTAATGTGAACTGAAGACTGAATCTAAATCTTCAAGTTCTTTACTTTTGGAAAGTTGGGTATCTACCCACTGCTCCATCCAATACCTCCACCTTCCATTTACCTTGTTTCTCTCTGATTCTGCTGATCTCTGGGATGATATTTTAAGTAAAGTAAATTTAGCATCAGAACTATATACACGCATGATTTTGAACCTAGGTATGGTTATAGAAAGAAAAATATGAAGATTTACCCCAAAGGTTAGCTTAGTTAGAAAAAGTGGTATCTTCAACAATGTCATCAAAAAAAAACAAAAATCAAGAGCTTACTCGATGGTTGAATGCGTATTCTTTCATTCGTTCTCTCTTAACTTCTGCTTCTTTCTTGCTCATGTAAAAAGCATCTGTCTCTTGCTTTAACAAAATGCTGTCATCCCACCTCCTTTCACTGTCTGAATCCATCTGAAATATGAATCTATAATTTAGCCTTCACATTTTACAAGGTTATCTATCATCGTGACTCTTGAGAGTTATTTTTAAGGAACAAAATGCCTGTTAAATACCTGTAACTTAATGAAAGTTAAAATCAAAATTTCTCTACTCATGCTTCTTAAAGTTACCATGCTCTCTAAAATTACAACTTAATTTTCCTGATGTTGCACAAACCTCTTTAGAACCATGAAAATAAGTCAACGTCCCGAGTTCTTTAAATTACAAACCTTTAAATGAAAAAGCTCTTGCATGAAGATCATGTTATAACTTTGAGGAGCATGAGTAATAATTTCAGGATGCACTAATAGTACTTTACTTCTGGAGTTCTGCATAGAAATTTTGATTCTGTAAGGCCTTCAACTGTCATTAATATAAATTTAGGAGTCCTTGACTATCATTTCCCCCCTTCTTTTATAAGATTCCAATATTAAGGTAAAGAGGCAGAGAGCGTGTTTCAGAATTTGTAATGAGAAGAGAGAACTTGTGAGATTACCCTTATTATCTTGTCTCTTGAACTTGGAGTCTCTTGGTTCTCATCAAAATCCCATCTTCCTTTAGCCATTTGGAGTCTCTTGGCACAGACCTGTGACTGGATATCAACAAGTGACTGCAAGCACTTCAGAGTGCTCATAGTTTGCCGTCTTACTGCTCTGCCTCTAATGAGAGCTTGTAGCTTCACTATTCCCTTCAATGCCCTTAGAGCCTTCCTTGCCTGTAATGCCATACCAGTTAAGAAATGAGGAAATATGAATGAAAATCTACCAATCCTTTAGTAATATAACTTCAGTTTCTTATACTCAGATTCATCTATTATTCTTTTTCAATGTCACTTGTGTCCTTTACGTTTAAGTTAAATTTAGAGCTAAATAAGACTCTGGTGCTTGGAAAATGACGAGATTATCGGATTAATACTTCAGACTAAAGTCTTAAGCTGTCTTATTTTTGTTTTTGAAAGTACTAATTAAGAGAAAACTTCTAAACTAGTAGTTTCACCCTCAGAAATCTAGTTCAACTTCAGTTCTCCAGTACATGCTTATATATACTTCTTGAAACTTTCCAAATCCATCTGTGAGCATTTAGAAGAAAAGTTAAACATGATGGGGAAAATTATTTGAAGGTAACCGATTTTTTTTTTTAAAAGGATCATGAGCAAACTCACAAGGTAACCCCGAAATGTAGTTTGAATTTTGATGGCGAAAGATTCTTGAATCTTCCTCTGGCATTGTACTGTGGGTTGAGGAGCCTCAATTCCGGACTTAACAACTTGTAATTCTTCAGTTTCACCCTGACATTGATTGCCATTATTGAGCTTCTCAACCTCTTGTTTTGTTTCTTTTAGTGTTGCTGGTGGAGCTGTAATAGAAGGTAGTCTCTTTATCCTAAGCCTTCCAATTCCAAACATCCATTTCCTTCTTTTCTCTTTCTGGAAGGGAAAAAAACAAAGAGAGAAAAACCTGAGTCTTATCAGTCACTAAGAATCACTTCAGAATTAATCAAAAGTTAAAAACAGCTGAGTCTTATCAGTTACTTAGAATCACTACAGAATGAATCAACAGGGGGGAAAAAAAGCTGAGGATTTTTACTTTTACCTTCTCTGGTTTGGATTGTGTGTCCCATACAAAGAGCCTCTTCACAAAACCAAACAAGCTCTTCCTCTTTGCCATTCAACAGTCTTACATAGAACAACTGCAATTTCTGTGATCTGATAATATGCCCATTAGATAATCCCCTCTTGTAATAGGAAACAAAGCAATGAAATGAAGCTGTACGTTACAGAATGGAGCATTACCTTGTGAAGAAACAAACAAAAAATTTGCAGAACATGTCATAGATTTAACTATTTTTTTGCAGAAGTAGTGGTATAGAGGGCCAAGTATTGTGTCCATTAACAATAAAGTAAAAACTAAAAAGGCAATGCACACAAGTCAAGATAGTGGATAACATGATGAAGGTTAAGAAGATTTGGAGTGAGATCTAAGTTTGATTTGCATACCCATCTCCTGGAATCCTGCAAAAATCCGTTGAAAAGGACAAGAACCACCGATTCAGGGAGCTTAGTGCTTTGAAACAAGTGCTAGTTGTGAAGTCTGAAAACTCAGAAAGAAGAATAACAAAGCCTTGAAATCATCAAAACATTCTTTATAATATCAGAGAAACCCAGAAGAAGATTGAGATTGATTTTCATCAGAGAATGCAGAAAGATGTTGTTGTTTTTCCCCCCTTTTTCTTTGTTTACTTATCAGGAGGAGCTGAAATTTTACATAACATACGCACTCAAAAAAGAGGCCTGTGGGTGAAGCCAATCATTCACAATTCCCAACTTTTTATTATGAGTTTTCCTCTGTTCAACATGTGGGCCTTCAAGAGTAAGCATTACACAGAAGAAAGAAGAGAAAAAGAAAAAGAAAAGAAGAAGAAGCAGAGCTTTGTTTACATTTAGGGAGCCTCTTAACTAGTCCTTGAGAAATTCCTTTCAGTTGAATGGGTCCTCTGGTTTTTCTCAACTGTAGCAGGCATGTTCATATGTCTGTTGGGCATGAAATTACAAAACAGTCCCTCCATCTATATAGCCCTGCTTTTTTATGAGAAAATATCAAACACAGCAAGGACAAGCTGTATGTCCATCCTTTGATAATGTGAACTTGTTTTTGTGCTGTTGAAATTAGTTAAGTATTGTTTCCAAGATAGTACCATCTTTATTTAAAGCAAGGTGTTTGGTTAATCCTTGACAACAAAAGATTTTTAAAGAGATTTCCAAACAAAGATGGGACTATCTTTATTGAATTATGCTTATGCATGAAGTAAAGAGAAATATATAAAGGTGATGATGTAAAAAAGAGAGTTAATAGATGAAAATATAAAGAAAGTCAGTCTAATACATAATTTTACTTATGGTCTCATTTTTTCCCGTCACAAGTACTTTATAGATTATTCTCATTCTAGATTCACTTAGTATCAACATAAAAAATGAAAAACCTGAGCTTTGATTGATCATAGATTTTTTTTTTTTTTTTAAATAAAGTTTTCAGAGGAAGGTGCTTAATTAATTCATAAATGCTAAAATATCTTCCAGAGAAAGACTTACCGCCAAAGAAATCAATCAATATAAAAGCTTTGCACATGGAAGTCCTAACTTGTGCTTTTTTAGGTACCAGCTAACTCATTTAATCCCCAAGATTAACTTTGGGAAATATCATCTTTAGATTTTTTTTGTTATTAAAGAAAAAAGACAACTCAATCTGTCATAAATCATAATACCTGAACATTAAGAAAATTCTATCTCTAGCCTAATGCAACTTGCGATATAAACATGATATATATATATATATATATATATATATTATACAAAAATTTTATGAGGGGTTGGATTCACCTACAGTCCAAGGGTAGGGCGCTATGACTTTGTTCCTCAGGGCATACAGGACTGAGAGTACATATGCCTCCACCTCAGCCTGCGTATCTACAAGTTCACATCACCTAGGATGCCTCCCCCAGCGGCTTGACAAACTCTAGGATTGAACGCCCTCCCTTTAGTGAAAGTGACATGATCTTATATTAAAGACAAGAGCTAGTATTATTTGGTGTGTTTGGGATGACTTAACCATCCAAAAAGTAGTTTTTTGATGCCCAAACATGCTTATGCTTATGGTTGATTTTGTTTTTTTGAAGATATTTGAGATGACTTTTTTTTTCAATTAGGCTTAAAAAAAAAAAAGTAGTTTAAGCCGTAAGTCAAAATTTTTTGCTTTTGGTTTTTCTACTATGGAGAGAGAAAAGTAGTTTTTGAAAGAAAATGTTGGGCCTCACTTTTTTATAATTGAAATACAGTTATAGTCTTTATTATAAATCCTTATAGTTGAAATTTTTTGTCCTAAATATAAATTCGCTTAAAAGTACTTTGATTTATGTCCATGAAAAATTTAATTGGTGAGAATTATTTGATAATTTTTTATATAAAAATCATGACAATACTTAGGTCATTCTCACCAATTAAATAGTTTAGTATTGTAAATTTTTTCCAAATATACATTACCTATTTTTATTTTTATAAAATTTATGTCTTTTTCAATCTTTTACTTTTAAACTTATTTTTCTATTAAACATCCAAACAAGTTTCTATATTTTTCACAATAGATATGCATTATTTAATAAGATCAATATCATTTTCCATCTAAATTTTCTTTTCAAATTAATCTTTCAAACAAGTTTCAGTTTTAAAAAAATTACTTATATTACTGTCAATCTAAATACAAATCACATTACATAATCTGATATTTACCTTATTTTAAGTTTTCAAAAGCCATATTACAAAAAAAAAAAAAAAAACCACTTTTTTCACCATTGTTCCAAACACACACATATATCCAACAGAGCCAATAATTGTTGACTGAAGACTTTCTTTCTTAAGGCAAACAGTGACCATCAGATTGGCTAAAAAAACTGGAGACCTCAGATTCAGAGTACATGACATGGCCAATTTTGTTTTGATATCATGTGAGATTGGCCCAAAAAGGTCAAAATCTCTCACCTATAAAGATAAAGAAAAGAAGAAAGAGGTTTAGATAGTAATGGCAGCATCACAAGGTTGCACAATTTCACTCAGGCATTGTTACATACAGGTGGGGAACTGCATAATTGAGCCATTGTGGGAGACACAATGTGCAGAAGTAAGAGAATGTGTGCTAGAAAACAAAAGAGGAATTTGGCAACGAGAGACCAATACAGCTGTTAAAAAGGACCCGCACCCAAAAGGATGATTCAGAATTCCGATTCGTCTCCAAAACTTTTCCCCATAATTTACCCCTCGAAACACCGATACCAAACACGAACGATTCAAATCGGCTGTTTTTCTTCTTCTAGGGTTTGATAAATTCTGAGAAAATGAATGAGGACGATGGGTATTATTGTGTAGTTATGATTGTCTTAAAGAGCAGAGGACAATTTTGTCAAACAAAGATTCTACAGTAAAACGACTGGGGAAAGCGATGTTTGTGCGGCGAGAAAAGGGACTTATCGAGAGGAAAACGGAAAGGTGTTTGGGCATTAATGGCGAAGAGGGAGGGATGGAGGGAGGAAAAACTCAGCGATGAGGAGGGAACAAAGACAGGGATTGGTCTGAGGAATTCTCAATTCATGAAAGTGAAATTGCCTCCATTGTATCAAGCAATGCAACAGGCTGTTGCAAGTGCCACCAAGACACACCAGAACCAATTTGAACAAAATAGTTGGCTTTCCACTGCCCATTTGATTGAACTATCCATTATATTTTGACCACAAAAAAAAAAAAAAATCAATTATATCATTTTTAAATTTCTTACTCTTTTTTCCTATTTTTTTAGTTAAATTGCAAATTCGCCCCGGAAGTATACACCTAAAAGCAATGCTATCATATAAGTTTTTTTATGTTCAATATTACTCGGAAGTTTTAAAATCTAGCAATGTTTTTTTTTCCCGTTAAAAAGTTAACGGTTAACGTCAAATTTTTAATAGTTACCGTTAGTTTTTTAACAGTATCGGGTTATATTGTTATGTTTTAAAACTTTCGGGTGATATTAAACCTGTAAAAGCTTCCAAAGCAATGTTGCTCATAGGCGTATACTTACAGGGTGGCTACTTAACCCTTCTTTTTTTTTTTTTTTTTGAAAAAATCACAACCAACCAAACAAAATAATATCATAAAACCTCTATAGCTTGTTAAGGACAAGTGAAAAAAAGTTACTATTGACAATTTATGAGATTTTTCTAATAATATTTTCTTTATTTGAGACATTGATATGACTTTCCCTTACTTTTTCCTCCATCCAAGCTCTTCAAAAAATTGTTGTCCATGTAAGTGAGAGGGTTTGCACTTAACTACACATTAGATATTTGACGAAGTTATTCTAGGTTGCTGAGATTTTAAAATTAGATAGATAAAAAAAATAATGTGCATAAATATACAATTTAAGCTAAAATACACAAAATTCCTTAAATTAAAGAAGCTAATGTTTTATGTCTTGGTTCTTAGACTTTCAAACCCTCCGTTGTTAAAATTCTGTTAAAGTTAACATTTTTTTGGTCAAATTTTTTACATTTTATTATATTTCATGTCATTTAAAGAAGGGGAAAAGAAAAATACTTTCAAAATTGATAAAATACAAATAAGTATCTTAAATTTCAATAATTACTAAGGGATCGATTTAGAATTTTAAAATGTTGTAAAATTTGAGAAATTACCTAACTATCCTTATTTTTTTAATAAAAATTCCTCAACCCCCTTTGCTTGCGCTAGAGCTCCCATGCCGGTGACCAGCGGCGCTGGCCGTCACCGGAGCACTGGCAACCTTGCCGGCAGTTGGCCATCATAGCTCTAATGCTCGTTCACTAGAGCTCTAACGGTCTCATATATTTTATTTTGAATTTCTCAAGCAAAAGTCGTTAATATGGATAGTTGAGTTATTAATATAGATACTGAAGTCATAAATAGGGTTAACTGATGCTCCACGCAATCTCATAATTTTTTTTGAATTTCTTAAGCAAAAGTTGTCAATATGGATACTTGAGTTATTAATATGTATACTAAAGTTGTAAAAAATAAATGAGATCGCCGAAGCTCTGGTCAGGGGCAGATCCAGAAAGTTACTGAGGGGGCACCATTGGTGGGGGGATTTGGGGGCCCCCAAAAGTTTTTTAAAAAGGAAAGTTTTAAATGCATTAAAAAACAAAAGAATATAAACAAGAAAAAAAAAAGATATAAAAAAATATTCATGAAATCAAGTGAATACTGATGATATAATAAGAGAGGCAATTATTTTACAAACCTGTCATTTAGAAAAGCAAGGCTAAGTGCTGTTAGAAATGCAGCTACATAAATTACAATAAAGGGTTGACACTCAATAAGTTCAAGTACATATATTTTAATAACAAAAGTATATTACAATAAAAATAATTATAATGTCATCCTTCTAAGTCTTATTTTTTAGAATTCTATTATAATTGCCTTATTATCAAGGGAAAATTCCAAATAAATACCATTTGAATTTGCAAAACCCCCAGAAGTCTGTTGAATTTGTAAAAAGACTGAGAGGTACCAAGGACCTATGAGGGATATGCAAATTTGGGTGAAATACCCTTTTGCCCTTAGTTTTAAATAAATAAATAAATAATAAAAAACCCTCCAACCCCCACCAAAGCCAGTAGTACAGGCCACTTGCGACCACCACCGCCGGACGATCTAACGGTGGTGGCCGCCGGCGAGGGTGGGGGTTGGAGGGTTTTTTATTTTTATTTATTTATTTAAAACTAAGGGCAAAAGGGTAATTTCACCCAAATTTGCATATCCCTCATAGGTCCTTAGTACCTCTCAGTCTTTTTACAAATTCAACAGACTTCTGGGGGTTTTGCAAATTCAAATGGTATTTATTTGGAATTCTCCCTATTATCAATGCTATCAAATACATCTTTTTTCAATATAAGACACTAAACAATCATTCAACCATTCATCCCCATCCAATTACGAAGTGTAGTCTTGATGTATTAAGGGTAGACACTTAATTTAAGGGTGGGTAATCATTCAAACATGTATTAATTTTTTTTTTAAAAAAAAATCCTCAATTCCCCAATTTAAGAGTGGGCACTTGCCCTCCAATCATATACCTAGGTTTGCCCTTGGCTCTGGTCGACCCTATTTATGACTTTAGTATGCATATTAACAACTCAGTATCCATGTATATGACTTTTGCTTGAGAAATTAAAATACATTTGAGACCGCTAGAGCTCCAATCTACCTTATTTCTTAGTACTTTAGTATCTATATTAACCATTCATGTATTCATATTAATGACTTTTGCTTAAGAAATTTTTTTAAAGAGAGAGAGAGAGAGAGATTGCTGGAGCTTTGGTGCCAGCAATCACCATTGCCTTAGCTCCGACGGTCGGCAAAGGGGATTAAAGATTTTTTATTAAAAAAATTAAGGATAATTAGGTAATTTCTCAAATTTTACAATATTTCAAAATTTCAAATCAGTCTCTTTGAAATTATTGAAATTTAACATACTTATTTATCTTTTATAAATTTTGACAATATTTTTCTGGATTTTTCCCTTTATAGAATAACACCGGGCTTTCATACCTAAAAAAAAAAAATCTAGCATTTGATATGTAATTCAAAAACATAGAAGTTCTCTAATTTGCTAGAAGCATCTTACACCTATCTTCCTACTCCTCTCCCGCCTACTAATCAATTCCATATCCCTTGTCTTCATAGCTTGCATTCTCTACCTGTCAACTTTCCTTAACCGTCTTTGAACACTACTAGAAAATAGCTGAATTGCGACGCACTTTATAGCATTATGACATCTTTACCCACCTTTGTTGTATGGCTGTAGCATCATGTGTTTTTTGAAATCTTTCATGTTACAATGGAATTGCCTCTAGGTATTTAGTGAATATTTTAATTATTTTTAGATTAGTGCATAATGTGATAATTCTAACTTGAGCTGCAGTTGATGAAAATTATGCAAATCCTTCTCAAATTTGAATTGCTTGTTATGTGATATTGCAGTAAGATCTTATGGGACAGAGGGGAGAAGAAAAGATGGTCCACAGGTTCCTCCAAGTGACAAGGTTTATGAATACATTCTTTTTCGAGGGAGTGACATTAAGGTAAGCATATTATAATTTCATCCAACATCATAGTTTAATGTGGTGTTGCCAAGAAAAGTAACTGCTCACTTGGGCATTCCAGTACCTATTTCTTTGGGGGTGGGGGTTCTGATATAGTATTATTATGCATAAATGAATTTGCAATGAGGATTTAAACTTGTTTCCAAGTCCTTTATTTCTTGCACCAGCACAAGTTTAATATTGGTGATAGAATCTAGATCTGTTTGGTGAATGAATTTTAATTTCAGAAATAACCTACATTTTTTTAAGTAATTTAAATATTTGGCGTCTTTAAAATTTTTATGATCTTTATTCTAAGATTGTTTTATTCTCATCGCAAGGTTAACTCTTTTCTGGAAACCAATAGATCACCTTAGTCCATCATTGACATGTTCTTTCTATTTTTTTTTTTTCTGGTTATTTCTGAATATGCGCCCACTTAGTTTCAAAGTGCTGACTTATACTGGCCTCTTTCAAAAGGAGTTTTTTGTTCCTGGGGGATGTTATGATGCTTTACTGTATTTGAAGATTTTACTGGGCAAATTATAACTGAATGTTGGCATAAGTAGGCTTGTTGGAATTTGAAGAATTCATTGATTAGAATCAAATCTATCATCAGTTCTATTAAACATAAACCCCAACACAAACCAATGAAGAATAACTGAATAAGTCATCCTAACTGGAGTTGAGTGTTTGAAACGGGAGAGCTACTGATAAAATCTAAAGTAGAATAGCTAAGTCTGATGTTGAACAGACTCCTTTCCGTCAATAATAGTGATCTGAAAGTTCCAAATAGGCTTATTTTTCCAATAATTAATGTTATTTGTTGATTATCCTATAGTCGATTCCAAATTTCCAAAGTAGGTTGAGTCTAGGCTCTCTCCCTTAACTTCAACAGCTTGTACATTCTAATGAATCTTTTTCCTTTTCAGGATTTGCAGGTGATCAAGTCCCCTCCTACATCTACCAAAGAAGAGCAGATATTCAGTGATCCAGCTATCATTCAGGTACTTATGTTCAAACTTTGTAAGTGGAAAAAAATTACCGAGCCTTATTTTTCGAACTTTCTATACTTTTTGCAGTCACAATATTCTAAGTGGAAAATGATTGTTTTACGATGGAAAAGTTCCATCGCAAAATAAGGCTTTTTTTGTAATGTGAAGTCGTCTACAAAGCGCTCATCCAGCAATGTTGGAGGTATTCCTGCAGGTAGACGTAATACTTTTGCTATCAATCGCAAACCATTATTCCCTCGTCCATTTAAATGAAATACAAAAAATAAACTGACTTTGTAATGTTGGTTTTGCAGAAGATAAGAGGGTAAAAGCGTTAGAAGAAAAGGTGAAGGAGCAAGGAGAGATGCGGGCTCTTATCCAGTCCCTATTGAAGGACAAGGGTACGAGAACTCCTAGTGGTGATGACGATATTGGTGATAATGATGATCAGAATGCTGCTATTTAGACTTTTTTTTAGTTCATTTTGGTTACAACATTATAATTTATAATATTTTGTTTTTGCTATGTAAACTCTTATGATTGTTACAACTTACAATCTATTTTTATGATATACAAGTCCTTTTATTTTCTATTTTTTCTGATTTTTATATTTTTTTAAAATAAATTTAAATTTGCGAGGGAAAATCATTTCCCTCGCAAAATCCTGAATTTTGCGAGGGAAAGGATTTTCCCTCACAAAATATGGATTTTGCGATGGAAAAAATGATTTTTCAATCGCAAAAATGGGTTGCAATGTCTTTTTTTGTGATGGACTGTTTTTTGTCGTAAATTCCGCCGCAAACCATTTTTGAGACGGAAAATGCTCATTTTGCGACGGAAAAGTTCCGCCGCAAAACAAGGCTTTTTTTGTAGTTTGTGTCCTCATTCTCAATCCAAGAAAAATGTAATGTTTAATTAGTATTTTTTAAAAGTGTTCTTTTTGACAAATATATTTCCTTCTTTTTTAAATCATGTAAGATTAGATGATGACAAATATTTGGGTTTACATGTTCTATCAGTTGGTATCAAAGGTATATCCGATGGAAAACCTTAATTACCTTTAAAGTTAGATGTTGAAGTGGAAAAACCAAGCCACTCAAATATCATAATTTAATTAATAGAACTTATTGTTCTGCTAAGATATTAAAGATACCCAGAAATATACTCTTGAAAGGATATGGTTAGAAAATGTTGATCCTTAATTACATATAAAGTGAAGGGAAAACTCTTGATTGAAAAAATGATTTGATAGCAATTTATAAGCTCTCAGCTCATGCCACATTTTAAGTTCTATCTCCTCAATACTTATCAATTAGTATCACTCCTTTCAACTTAGGTAATTATTAGTTGGTATCATTTGGTACCTCAAGGTACCAATTGAACATCTAATACCCATTGATATATAGATACATAAATAAGAATTACATAGGGATTGCATTTTAAGTTCAGCCTTCTCAAATAATACCCATCAATTGGTATCACTCATCCCACTTACCTACTAATTAATAGGTCTAACAGCTATCAAGGATTAGGTACATCTGCTATCAATTGAACATCTGATACCAATTGATGGATGCATAATTGAGAATTAAAAAAAGATGAGTATCAACACCCAGGGGCTACCATTGCTATGACAACGAAATAAGGTCACACTTGCACAGTTTTTGGCATGGTTATCCATACCTTAATAGGGTTACTCATACTGTAGTTTTGATTCAAGGTGGAGTACAGATGGAAGATGCATTCAAGTTAATTGGAGTAATACATAATGTTGAATATTCAAAACTAGGATGCATCAAAGAGACCCAAAATAGTTTGGATAGTAGGGAACTGTAACATCCCAAATAATGAGATTTGGAATTTTAAATATTATATGGAAATTATTGTGAAATTTGGCTAAAATAATTATGAAGTTAATTATTGGAAAATTAAGGAATTATTTTTTCTTGAGAAATTTACAGGAAAAGAATAAATTCAAGGAATATTCGTAAAGGATAATTTTAGGTCTAAAAATTATGGAATAATGTTGAATATTCAAAACTAGGATGCATCAAAGAGACCCAAAATAGTTTGGATAGTAATGAATTGTAACATCCCAAATAATAGGATTTGGAATTTTAAATATTATATGGAAATTATTGTGAAATTTGGTTAAAATAATTATGAAGTTAATTATTGAAAAAATTAAGGAATTATTTTTCCTTGAGAAATTTACAGGAAAAAAAAAATAAATTCAAGTAATATTCGTAAAAGATAATTTTAGGTCTAAAAATTATGGAATAAATATTTTATGGCCTAAAGGAATTGATTGGGAAAGGAAAATCCTTATATGAAATTAAGGATTAATTTATTTTCCAATAATTTCAATTATATAAGTAATGTACCTAATTACAAATAAAAGTCTTGAAGGATAAATAAGTATCATACCTCATAACACAATATTCACCATATCTCATGAAAAAGAAAGAACAAGAAGAAGAAAAGATCACAACCAAATCACGTAAAGCACGATGGAGCAGCAGAACTGATTAATCTTGCTTTCGGCTATCCAACTGCTCACGCAAGGAACAACAAGAAAAAAAAAAACCAGCGACCCATGCTTCTCTCCTCAGCAAACCAGACTCTCCTTGCTTCTTGAGCCCAGCGCCATTAACCAGCGTTAAATTCGGATTGGACCCTTGGTCCTTATATATCACACTGCTTCTCTTTAGTTTCAGCTGGGTATACTCTGTTTAAAAAAAAAAAAAAACCAGAGAAACAGAGAACGTGAGAGAGGGAGAAGGAGAAAGAGTGAGAGTTGAAGCTGTGTATAAGCTCTGTTCTTAAACAAGAAAACAGAGGTATCTTCTATCTCTCCTCCTTCTAGTTTTATGTGTTTTTCCCAACATAAGTTTGGAGTTTTGTTTTTGTTTTACGTTGGAAAATCTCTGAACCAAAACATGAACCCAAGTCTTGCTGTCATTATAAAACGCTGCAACTTTTGGAAAAGTAATCAAGGTTGCTGGTGGGTAGTTTTGTAGGATGAAACACTTTGCTATCATATATATATACATATAAAACGCCACACTAATGTGTGTGTGTGTGTGTATGAGACGCTGCTGATAGATAAAGAAGAAACTTGCTGTATAGTTGCCATGAAACATAGAAAAGCAAAAGGAGAATGACTTAATCTGCTGCATAAATCGTTGAAAGAGAGGAAGATGATATTATGATATTATAAAGTAAATATTATTTTGATTCTGGGAGATTATGTGGTCTTAGTAGGTTATATTAAGTTTCCTAATAACTACTAGTGTTGTCGCTGCATCTGGAAAAAAAGAAAGAGAAGGAAGAACTTGTCTTATACATATACATGTATGCATGTCGTTGCTTATGAAAATGAGAGGAGAACTTGCTGTCAATGTGTGTGTGTGTGTATTACTTCACGTGAGAAGAAAGAGAAAAGGTTTTCATGTATATAGGAAAGTTGCGGTCATAAAAGTAAGCATGTTTGTAATGGAACAGCAAACATTGGGTAAGGTAAAACCAGGGTAAACGAACTTCTTTGACCCTGAAATTTTGTGGAGATTTAGTACACATCATGATCTTTAAAATGAGCCAAGCAACACCTAGATCCGATGTGTACAATGACAATTATGAATTTCCAAAGTTCGACAGCAAAACTGTCATGAACAGTGATTTTTGTGTTAAATTTTGAAATAGTAAACCTTTGATTTTTTACATGAAATTTTTATAGTAAATAGTAGACTCAATAAGGTTTAAAAAAAGCTTTGTATTACCTTAAATGGAGTTCTATAACTCGAGTTATAATTTTTGGAAGTTGAGCTAAGAATCTGGAAATTTCTGGTATGTTTTGGAGTATGAAAATGACGTTTGATTTCAGACCAAGTAAACAAAATAAAAAAGATGTGAAATTTTTCAGATAAATATTAGACACATAGAGGTTTAATTTGATAGGTAATTTGTCGAATTTCGATAAGTATTGAAGGAGTTATGGTTCCTCAAAGATTGGTCAAGAAATCTAGAAAATTCTGAATATTGCTTGTGTTTTAAGAAAGTTGGGAATTTTCTCAGCCATAAATCAACTTAGTGACTTTAATTTATGAAAATATACTTATCAAGGTTTAAGTAGAAATTGGAATCACTCCATTTAGAGTTGTATCAGTCAAATTATGAATTTTCTAAATTCTCAGAAAAGTTAAAGACTGAATTTTTTATAAGTATTAAAATAGTCACGCAAGTTGTTCATTGTGCATCAGATTAGAGTTTATATGGAGTTAGTAATTATTAAACTCCTAATTTAAATTGTTGGAATAGCCTCTGAGGGTTTAAAATAACTATAGAGAAATAATAATAAATAAATAGTAATAAATAATATTATTAAATAAAGAGTAAATAATAAATAGAAAGGAGAATTAATAGTTACAATGATCTCATTGATTTTTTTTGTCCCGTCATAATGTGGCCACTTCAAGCATTCCAAACTTATTATTACTAAAATTTATATATTATAAGTTATAATTTTGATTATGTAGAGTTTTAAAAGAGTTATTAATGATTAGTAAATTGGTTGTGGTAGATTGATTTTTGGCGTGTGTTTGAGCTCTTGGATTAGGAGCAGTGTGATAATAGTTAGCTTTGGCGAAAGGTAACCACTTTCCACTTGTTATGTGTATTGATATGTTGTTTGTGAGTATGTTGTGAAATAATTATGAATATTTTAATAGAAATTTCCTTGTGAAACCTTGGGATTTGAATTGTGAAATATATACATATTTTTATATATGTATAAGATTGAGAATTGTGATATTATGACATGTATATGAGAGTTATTTAAATAACATGATATGAATGTGTAAATCTTGAAAAAAATTCCTGTTGAGTTATTTATTATGATAATTATGGAAATGGTTGAATTGGGAAGAAATTGAGTAGTTTATTCCACCACGTGGTGATGCCTCCATTGGTGTATAATGGTTGGCTTTCTATTGTCCCATTTGTTCAATGAGGGCTTACGACACCCCACTAATTCAATGAGGGGAAAAGACCCATGGTCTGGAACATGTACTCTGAGGATTTTGGCCGGTCCTCATCACATGACCAGTGAGCTTTTGAGTAACCAGTAATATGGATGTAACTTAGCCCATGGGTCTAGTCAGAGGAAATAAAGCAGTTCGGTTGTATTGATGGGAGACATCTTGAGAATTGTGTTAATGAAAACTATGATACATAATTTTGATACAAAATTCATGACATGAAAATTTGTGACATGCATATTGGTGAATTATATTTTTAATATTTTGTTATATAAAGTGTTCCATTTGACACCTCACTAGCACATATTAGTATTTGTAATAAGTTGGATTGATGGTTACCACATTTTTCAGGTGATAGTTCCCGTGCGGGTCCATCAGGGAAGACCTCGAAAGCTTAGGCTACTTCTGCCGAAAGTAATACTTCCGTCTTTTTGGTATATGTTGGATAATTGTATATTGCCACGTTAGGGCTCATTTTGCACACTCTAGTTTATTTTGGATATTTTGATTAATGATGAAGTATTATTAAGTTATTGATCTAACTATTATATAGTTATTATGTTAAGTAAAATGAAGGGTGTTACATGAACCACCTGTGCCTGAGGCCACTAATAGTACATCGATCAAAACACAGAAAATTAGAGAATATAGAGATTCCTATATGTAGTAGGCAACAAAGATTGAGGTGCATGAGAAGCATAAATTCAAAGGCATCCCTCTGGTTCTTGATTCCTTGAGTAACACCTAGAATGAAATAGAAGAGGCTAGTTTCATACTTGGTTTGTATATATTTGGGAAGAATCTTGTTCAAGTAAAAAGATTTGTTGGCAATAAGAACATGGGATATTTTGTCATTCTATTGTGTAAAATTTTATAGGACTGACATATATCAAAGATGGTCAAAATGTAGAAAAAATGAGAAGCAGGAAATGCATTTACGGATAGAAGATTTTCACAGGTTTAAGGCAACAAGAGCTCTTGTCTCGTTTACCTTCCAATTTATCAAAGGACTGCCGTGATAATTTACGCAAGGCACTAATTGGAATTCTTCCTAACTTCTAGTTTGCTCAATTTCATCATTTTATGTCATCAACATTTAGGACAGTTCAAGGTAAATTTATAACTGTTCTGGTGTAGAACACAGATGTCCATCCCGGTAGGCTAGAGCTTTAATATAGGATCGATAGACTCCTCCTGTATGCCTATAGGGAAGACGTCCAGGAGAAGGATGGATCACTGTACACAACCAGGCGTTTCGCCTAAGGGGGTGCGGTGTGTGCACAGTGTAACTATATGTAGATGAGTTCAAGGATGAGAACTTGTGTACCTTGATCGTGTAATCCCTATTTATATATAGAGTGTACCTTGCGGTTAGATCTCCCGCATCAGGTGTGTCCATGAATCTCGGTAACCTCCCCTTTGAATAGGTCTTTCGGTTTGGATCCCTATGGGTCGGTTAAGATCCTTGTGCGGACTGCCCCTTGACTGGGCCTGCTAGCTTATGGGCCTGGACTCGATGGGCCTAGACTTAGGTCCATAACAGTTGCCCCCAGCTCGGGTGCTCAAGTTTTTGGGCAGCCGAGGTGAACGTATTTCCTGTGAGAGAAGGTGAGATTACCTCTTACCGTGTTACAAGCGTGATTGACATTTACCAGCCGTCTTTTGGCTCTCGTGATCCATGAGGCTGCTATGAGCTGAGCTGTAGTTGGCCCACCAGCCCGGATTGTCCATGCCTTGGATATTCGGGGTGAATGATGACTGGAAATGGTATTAATCGGAAAGCGGATCCGACTTGATATACCCGGGATTTATCAATGCGTGAACCCGGGTTAGGCAAGCGGGCTATAGCCGTGTTGACGAAACGGGATTCCAGGTAGCCAGGTTAGAAGAGCCGTAACCATGGTTGTGTGACACCGGCTATTCTGTATATTCGTGGCGTTCTCTGGGTTTACGTCGTTTCTTCTTCTTCGGTTATCATGACTTTTTGACAACTGGCACCCCTCGACTGTCATGAAGCCGAAACGGAAGCGTGCTAACCTCTACTGCAGCGTGTGCATTAAATGCGCGTGTCACGTCATTCTTTCTTTTTGAGTGGAGTTTACGCTTTTTCCCCTGACGGTTTGTTTCTCACAAGTTTAAACTTTGCTAGTGTTTCATTTTCATTTCCCACATTTTCAAGCTTTTTCTCTCAAACGCGTCTTTCTGCTCTGTGAAGACCTTCTTCTTCTGCGGTTGTTGCTTATCACTGTTTAGAGTTTTCCCAGCATTAACACAGGTACCGATCCTTCTCCCCTTGCTTCTTTAGTTCTGCTTCGTGTTTCTGCTTGGGATTTCGACTCTCATCTGGTCCTGTGTTATCTTTCTTTATTTCTCCTGGGTAGGTTCATTCTCTTGAACGCATCCCAACTAAGGATGTCAGCGGAGCTTTCGGCGTCCACAAATATGCGTTTGACCCAACAATGGACTAATATCCCGGTCACTACTAGACCGTCTTGATGTCCGGGGACGACGTCCTTAAGATCTTCATTTGTGAAGTATAATGGCGGGTGAGATGGTCCGTTAAAACTCTCTTTGAACCTCGGACGATCTCTTACCGAGTGGACCTCTCGTAAATACTTCCTTCGCTGGCTCATTGTATCTCCACCTCCACCCATTGCGCTGCTTATCACACTACAGTCAAACTCGGCCTCTGGAAATACATCATCAGCCTCGGTCGATTTCTTGTGTTTTTCCTCCTGCTTTTTGTGCTTTCTAGGGCGGCTTTTGCTATGGCTAGAGCACAGATGTTCAGCCCGGTAGGCTAGAGCTTTAATATAGGATTGATAGACTCCTCTTGTATGCCTATAGGGAAGACGTCCAGGAGAAGGATGGATCACTGTACACAACCAGGCGTTTCGCCTAAGGGGGTGCGGTGTGTGCACAGTGTAACTGTATGTAGATGAGTTCAAGGATGAGAACTTGTGTACATTGATCGTGTAATCCCTATGTATATATAGAGTGTACCATGTGGTTAGATCTCCCGCATCAGGTGTGTCCATGAATCTCGGTAACCTCCCCTTTGAATAGGTCTTTCGGTTTGGATCCCTATGGGTCGGTTAAGATCCTTGTGCGGACTGCCCCTTGACTGGGCCTGCTAGCTTATGGGCCTGGACTCGATGGGCCTAGACTTAGGTCCATAACAATAACTAAAGACACTCAGCCATTATTGAAGATATTATCCTTGCCTCAATAGTCAATACATTGCATTACCATTTACCACATGAACAATTGGCAAAATCCTTTATACCTCTTTTATTCATGCACCACTGACATAACTCTTCTCATAGCAAGGTTCCTTTTAATTGATTATCATTCTCTCAAAAATGGTATTGATAAAATTACTTAATAGGTGTCTACGACATTTGCAGAGGGAAAAATGCTTCTAGAAGACTATGTCTTATCTTTGAAAGCTTTAAAGGAAATAATAGTTGGTAAAGGACACGATCTTATAGGTATCAATGCAGAATTGAATCCGACTCAGACTCTTCCCGTTTGCCCAGAAATGACAATTGGCAAGGCATGTTCCATACTTACACTTGAAGAAATAATAACCTTTCTTACTAGAAACTTCAGATGAAGTGTTTATTGAATATCTGATACCAATTGATGGGTGCATGATTGAGAATTACACCTCAACCTGTGCAAACGAGCTTAGATGCTAAAGACGTTTACACATTACGGATTTATGACGGCACATAAGTGAGGATTCTAGATTTGGAAAATCGTTTTTCCCCTCCAATTTTTGATAATGAGAAGGATAACGGTATCGAAGGAGACAATATTTTAGAGGGATGGATGGCAAAGCATATAATAACACTAATTAACCTCCGTAGAACCTGTCATGTAGAATTCCTAACAAATCATTAGACGATATGGGAAAATGTGCTTAACTGGGAGAAAATTATTGATATTACAGAAACAACTCTCTGATACCACGAGTGAATTTGAAGGCTTGAAATAGAAAGGATAATAGTTTCTAAATATTAAAATTTCCTCCTAAAATAGTACCCATCAATTGGTATCACTCATCCCACCTAGGTACTTATAAATTAGTATAAAAGATCAGGTACATTTGTTATCAATTAAACCTATGATACCAATTGATGGGCACATAATTAAGAATTACATCGCAACCCATGCAAACAAGAATGGATACTAAATATGTCTACATATTAGGGATTTGCGACGATTTAGAAGGGATGATTCGAGATTTGAAAATCATTTTTTTTTTGGTAAGGAGGAGGGTAATGATATTGGAGGTGGAAAAGACGATATTTTAGAAGGATGGACTGCTAAGCATGTATCAACACTAATTAACCTTCATAGAACCCATCATGCAAAATTCCTAACAAATACTCAGATGATATGTGAAAATGTGCTTAACTAGGAGTAAATTATCAATTATTTATAGAAACAACTCAGTTCTGATACCAATCTGATACCATACTGGAATTTGAAGGATTGAAATAAAAAGAATAAGAGTCTCTAAATATTGCATTTGCGTGCTCAAATAGTAACCATCAATTGGTATCACTCATCTTAGGTACTTATAAATTTGTATCAAAGATTATGATACCAATTGAACATATGATACCAATTGATGGGTGCATAATTGATAATTACATCAAGACTTGTGTACATGTATGTTGAAGAGGTCTACATATGAGGAATTTATGATGACATAGAAGAAATCATTTTTTCCAATAATTTGGTGAAGAGGAGGGTAGTGGTATCGGAGAAGGAGGAGATGAGATTTTAGAGAGATGGAATGTTGAGCATGTAATAACTCTAATTAGCCTTCATAGAACCCGTCATGCAGAAATCCTAGCAAACCCTTAGATGACATGGGATAATGTCCCTTGTGAAATGGAAGTGGAGGGAGTGACTCCCAAAAGCTACCAACTTAAATGGTAGGAAATTATCGACTATTATGGCCCATTAGGTTCTTGGAATCAAGAGATGTAATAGAATATAATGGAATGTAAAGTAATGATGATTACATGAATTTGTTTGGTTCGTCATTAAGAAAAGATAGTGCGTGTGCATAAAAACGTTTATTTGGATTACATCAAACATGAAAATATATGGCTATAATATAGTAAGACACAAAATTACCCTTGTCTACATATTTGTATAATATATATCTTGGGTTCATGGTATTTTTTTTCATTTTGTGCGGTGTACGTGTTGGGTTCATAGTAATTTTTTAGTATTTAATGGTGGAAATATTATGCAATGTACCAATGGGTTCATAGTAATTTTTTAATATTTAATGGTGAAAATATTATGCAATGTATTGGGTTCATAGTCATCTTTAAATATTTAATAGTGGAAATATTATTTAATGGGATATTTTAATATTTTAAAGGTAGAATTTTTTTAAAATATTTAATGGTAATGATTATTTAATATTTAACAATTTATGGGTGGGCACTTTGGTCAATTTAAAAAATTATAATGACAATAATGTATTTTTTACTTGATTACAAGATGTTTGCATCCTATTCATCAGTCTTAACAATATAATCTTGATCGCATTAAATGATGTAATCAAAATTATAAAATATAATCCTCTTTATATTATATAAGCCCAACCAAACGCTGTAATCGGTCTATTGTATCAAGATTATATGTAATCCTATAGAATCAAACCAAACATGCTAGAAAATGTTTGAAGTAAAAAGATTAAGAGTCTGAATGTTATTAGGGTTTTATACTTCTTATGTAACAGGAGAAGAAAACTTCTTATGCAACGGTTGAAACGACACCGTTTTGCAATAAACCCTGTTTTAATACCTTTCTTGCTTTCGAGTGTTCTTGCTTCACCCATGGCCGAATCCGAGTCTGAGCGATTGTCGAATCCGAGTCTTGCACTTGATGCGACAATGTTCTTCCACCCTGGAAACGATTGCCGAAATAGAAGGGTATGAGCGATGAATATGGGCTTACTGATATGCAGAAAAGGTCAAGAAGGTAAGATTAATGTGAATTGGTTGGGACCCACGAATACATACGCGTGAAGTGGGTCCAGACTCCAAAAACATAACATGGGGATGATCAAAACATTATAACTAACCTAGGCACCCAAACCTTGCACGGCTTGTTGCCCTTGAGTCCGTGAAGATCCATTGAATTTGTGAGCCAATGAGACCTCTATATATATAACTTGACGATAAGCTGGCTGGTGTCTCCAGAGTGGAAGAACATCGTTGCATCAGGTGCAAGACTCCGATTCGGCAATCGCTCAGACTCAGATTCGGCCATGGGTGAAGCAAGAACACTCGAAAGCAAGAAAGGTATTTAAAACAGAGTTTATTGCAAAATGGTGTCGTTTAAGCCGTTGCATAAGAAGTTTTCTTCTCCTATTACATAAGAAGTATAAAACCCTTATTATTAATGTGTAAATATAAATAAGAGTACATGTAAGTATGTATACAAGAAAAGCATAAGCCAATAGGCTAACCTTAAAATCTAATTTAATTTCATCACAAATCATAATATCTCATATCAGTAATATATGATATAATATCTCAACAAATAATTTTTTTTGGATAAGAATCTCTTAGCTGCACCCAAAATTAGGTGATTTCCTTAATAATAACACACTTGGTATCTTGGATAAATATTAATATGTGAAACACTACCTCGAGTGTTAAATATATGACATATTTTGTAATGTAATTTACGCAATAAATTATGTCCTATATAATTTTTTTTTTGATAAGAAGAAGGTTTAGGTGGGTTCGGCACCGGTCCCCCACCAAGACTAGGGCACGGCTCCAGGGCTCTTTGAGCACTTACAAGGACTTACGAGATCGCCTAGCAAAGGAACCCTCACAACGGTAGAGGAAATCGAACTCTCGTCCTTTTGGGACTTGAGCCCGTTCCTTACCATTTGTGCCAACTCTCATCGGCAATTATGTCCTATATTAAGGATAAGAGAAGTAATAAAATGAAAAGCATGCCAAATAAAGTTTCAAGAAGCATGAAAAATATATTGAAGCAGATCTGGGCCATTACCGTTTGATTGTCTTGGGCCCAACTATTCAATTTGGGCCTCAACTGTCTGATTATTATGCTAAAGGTTCTGGCATATTGAGTTGAAGGGCTTATTTAGAACTGGTAATACTGGCAACCCGCCAGTTAAAGATATCTACGAAGTTTGTTTTTTCCCTCTGCCTGCCTATTCCCTCTACTCTAGTTCTCCTTCTTCTCTATCTCTACCTTCTCTCTTTCTCTACACCATTCTTAACAAAGTGTTTTTGGGGAAAAAAGAGAAAGAAAGAGAAGGCTCATACATATTTTTGGTTCATGCTGTTATTCTTTCTATTTTTAAAAAATTACAAACATTATACTTGAAATAATTTTTATTACCCTTATTTAATGATATTTAACATGCGTTTTGGATTAATTAAAATCTAGGATCATTATTAAACTATTAAGATGCTTCCAAAATTATGTGATTTCCATGATAACAACACGCAAGAAATGATGAAATCTTGAGACGGAAGTTTCAAGAAGGCCTACATAATGAGGTAAAAAAAGAGAGGTGGCTGGTTGAAGCAGAGTTTTGGGCCACTGCAGTCTGATTGCATTGGGCCCAATGATTCAATTTGGGCATCATATGTTTGGGTCTCATTATTACTCTTAAGTTAAAGGTTATGGCAACCAGCGGGAGTTGGCTCAAGTGGAAGAGACTTGAGCTGCTTAAGCAAGGGTCTCGAGTTCGAGTCCTTGTGGATGCAAAAAAATCCCCTGGGAGAGGTCCCCGCATATGCGCCCGACAGAACCTCGATCCAGACTAATCAGGGCAAAGCTCTGGTGAACTGGGTGCAATAGCAAAAAAAAAAAAAAAAGGTTATGGCAAACCATGTTTTTTGGTATTCTACCCGGTTCATTGGAACATTTGATTCTGACTAATTTGGATTTTGTTCCGCGTTGGGCCCACGGTCGTGGGGAAAGAGCTCCCAATACCATTTTTTTCATTCCCACGCCTCGAACCGAGGACATGGTGGTGGGAGGGTAAGTCCCTTTTCATTTACTCCCAAGGAATGTTGGTCATGGCAAAAGGGATACATTGAAGGAAGGCGTTATTGGATTGCTTTTAGGTACTTGGCTGCCTAGTCAACAGTCGATACTTTTAAGAAGGTGGTGGAAGATAACTGGTCTAACACAAGTTCAATGGCTGTGAATGTTAGACAACTGACAGAATCTGCCAAGGTTTGGAACCATGAGACTTTTGGTAGTATTAAAAATCGTAAAGAATTATGGCATGCTTGGTGGCATCCAAAAAGCACAGGAAACTCGCCATTCTGCCTATCTTGAATAGCTTGAGAAAGACCTGAGTAAGGAATTTGAAGTTGTTTGTGAACAAGAGAGTTTGACATGGGCACAAAGAGCTAGATGTGATTGGCTTAAGTTTGGTGATCATAATACAACCTATTTTCATGCTAAGGTGGTTAGAAGAAGTCACAAGAAAATAATCCCAGCTTTAAAAGATGAGAACGGTCAGTGGGATTCCAAGGTTGAAACTCTCCAAGAATGGGCTACCCAATTTTTTAAGAATTTATACTCAAGAGAAAAAGACTTAGCTCCGCAATATTGTAGTAGGGGTATGTTTCCCGCTCTTGATGACTCTTTGATTCGTTCCCTTGAATCAAGGATTTTGCTTAATGAAGTTCATAATAAGGCTTTTTTTCAAATGAAATCCTTGAGGGCACCTGGGATTGATGGGTTGCATGCGGCTTTTTTCCAAAGTTAGTGGCAAGTGGTAGGCCACTTCCTTTGTCATATGGTAACGTGTGCTTTTGAGGAGGGTATTCTTGAGCCTGAAATAAATGAAACTCTCATTACTTTAATTCTTAAAGTTACGTCCTCAGAGAAATTGAAAGAATTTCGCCCAATTAGCTTATGTACGATTCTTTATAAGACTATTACCAAGGCGTTAGTGAACAGGCTTAAAAAATTGCTGCCTTGACTGATCCTTTCGAATCAATCTAGCTTTGTGTTTGGTCAGAATATTACAAATAATATAATTGTGGCATAGGAGGTGATTCACTACTTGAGAAATACGAGTGGTAATGAAGAGTGGATGGCAATCAAGGTTGATTTCGAGAAAACGTATGATAGTTTGAGATGGGATTTTATTGAGGATTTTCTCCAGGATGCGAGGCTTCCACGTAAATTTGTACAAGCACCGTTCTATGTGTCTCTACATGTAGTATGAGAGTGGTGTGGAATGGAGCTTGTCTTGAGAAATTCAAACCCACCAGGGGTATTAAACAGGGATCCTCTCTCTCTCCTTACATTTTTGTTCTTTGCATGGAGAGATAATCTCAAGTTACTAGAGAACCAGTTATGGTGCCTATCCAAAAGATAGGCACCACCAACCTATCCCATATGGACCGTCCAGATGGGATCTAGACAATCCAAATTTGATATTTTTTATTTTTTAAAAAAATTATTTTAATGGATAGAGAATCTAAAATAAAAATAATCTTTTAACTAATATTTTTTCAAAAAATCATTTTTTCATTTAAAAAACATATTTTAAAAAATATAAAATCTGGATCGACCAGATGGGATCTGAACGATCCAAATAGGATGGGTTGATGGTGCCTATCTTTTGGATAGGCACCATAACTGGTTTCAACTCAGCACTAAGCTAAGCTTTGGAGCTAAGCAAAACAATTTTAGAGAAAAATACCTCCGTCTTCATACTACTAACCTTGTGACCCGATCTCAATTACAAAAGTCATCTAGAAGACTTTTGATGAGGTGGACATGAAAGACATTTGTAGTGCTAAAAAGAACTAATTAAATCATGGGGGGGCCTATACCCATCCTGATAGGCTTCCAACGATTCTCTGCTACATGCTTACTAATAACTTTTAAAAAAAATAAAAAAGAAAAAAAACTATCAAATCTGGATCGTCCAGATCCCATCTGGACGGTCCATATGGGATGGGTTGGTGGCAGTGGCAGTGGCAGAGTCAGGAATTAGAGTTTATGGGTGCACAATTAGTGTAGGGGTTCGGGGGCAGCGCCCCCGAAATTTTTTTTTTTTTAAGGAAAGTTTTAAATGCTTTAAGATTGTATCGTTAACATTTTCTGAAAGGAAAAAAGTTTGACAAAATTAAAGAACATGTTACAAACCGTAGAGCAAAGGAATAAGAGAAGGATAGTTACAAACCGGCACTACAAGTTCAGCATGACTCAAAAAAGGCTATCCACTAGAGAGCACAACACTTTCAATAGGTTCAACACCAAACACCTACATAAAGGAGGAAGGAAAACAATGAGAACACAAATGCATTAACATAGAAAAATAATAATCAATAGTCAACTAACCTTTACATCATAAGGATTACAAAATCATTCTTCGTTTCTTCATTCCTTGAAAATATTGCATTATATCCTCATCGTCAATCATATCAAATATATCACGTTCAACAAAAGTTAACATGCATGAGTTAAACCAATCATCACTTATTCGATTGCGCAACTTATTCTTAACAAAAGTCATTGCGAAAAAACCCGCTCAACACTAGCGCTTGCTACCTAGAACGAGTGCCAACTTTATCAACAAATAGACCAGTGGATAAATAATATCATTTCTCTTCTCAACCATCTTCAAAGCAATGTCAGAAATTGTTTGCAAATTGACGAAGGATAGAATCGAGAAAACTCAATCAACTTTTCATTGTTAAAATTAGCAAATGAATCATGAGGATCAAGACAACTCAAACACTCAAGCAACTTGATATTGACATTATCAAATCGATCATTCAACTCTTGAACCTGAGTATCTATCATCAGATTAAATAACTCCACCTTAAAGTAGTGGAGGAATGTGAATGATTCCAATCTCCGTCTCGATCTCCCTTTAGGACAATAAACATCATTCATATTTGGAATGTCAATATCATATTTATTGGCAAATATGTTTGTTTCTTGAAGCAATTTATCAAAACCATTATCCCTCACCTCTTGTAAACGAGACTTGACTACCTTCACTAAACCAATTGCATTTAAAAGGTCTTGATCTTTTCTTTGCAGTGCTTGTGACAACTCATAAGAAATCCCCAAGATCAATTTCATAAGATGCAACAAGAATGCAAATTCAAAATCCTCCATCGCATACAAAATGCAACCTGCATCGGTTCTTGCAGCATCATTTTTCGGATCGTCTTGAATAACTTTCATCAAGGAAATTATTGGAGAAAATAAGGAGATAACACTTGTAACCGTACCAAAATGGGAACCCCAACGAGTTTCTCCAGGTCGCTTTAAGGTTGTCTCTTGATTTAAACCTTTTCCAGTTGGTATTTCACCACTAGCAATTCTTTCAACTATTAGCTCATACTGATTCATTTGAAGAATTTCCTTCCGCTTGCATGAACCCCCCACAACGGTAGTCATCTTTTGAAGCATGTCGAAAAATTCTTGAATCTTCGTGTGTTGTTTTGCAACCTTCACAAGTGCCAATTGTAATCGATGAGCAAAACAATGAATGTAGAATGCAGATGTGTTGTCGCCAAAATCAAACTCTTAAGCCCTTTGAATTCACCCCGCATATTACTAGCACCATCATAGCCTTGCCCGCGACATTTAGACAAACTTAAACCAAGTTTAGAAAATAGGCCATCAATCGCTGCTTTTAGTGATTGTGCAGTCGTATCTGAAACATGAATTATGCCAATGAAACGTTCAACAATGGACCCTTTTTTGTTTACATACCGAAGTACAACCGCCATTTGTTCTTTAATTGCAACATCACGAGCTTCATCAACTAGCAAGGAAAAGTAATCATCATCAAGCTCACTAATTATTGCTTTAATACCAAATCAAGACAAGCTTGGGAAAGATCTTTCTGAATCATTGGTGAAGTCAATTTGTGATTATCGGGGGCATTTTTCAAGACCACATCACTCATCTCTTTATTTGGCTTAGAATAAAACTTTAGAATTTCAAGGAATAAACCTTGCTGATTTGAACTTGTAGATTCATCATGTCCCCGAAAAGACTGACCATTGCGTAGTAGGAATCTAATACAATCTAAAGAAGTTTTCACCTAATACGATAATCAATTTTTGTTGTTCGAAATATTTGAAAAAGCAATATCAATATGTTGTTTTTGCTTCATCAAATCTTGACCAAACTTGATAACATCTATTGTGCACACTCTTATGATCTCCAACATGAGCTTTGATTCTATCCTTCTTACGCCAATTTTTGAAACCCCCACTGACAAATGCTTCCTGCGCCGAACCACTACCTCCAACCTCCATAGCAAATAGATAACAATACAAGCAAAAACATGCGTCTTTGGATACACTATACTCCAACCAAGAACCAAATTCTTCATACCACTTCGAATTAAATCTACGCATTTTTCCATACATTTTACTTTGAGGGAATGGTTTAAGAATTGGTTGAGTTGGCCCCTTGAGCAAATAAGCTCTCCGGATATTTTCTCTTTCTATAGGATTTGATGTCAATGAATAAATTGAAGGTCTTTTTCCTGGATCTGCTTCAAGATTTTCTATATTAACTTTTGCTTGAGGTGGTGATTGAAAACTTTGAAATTGAGATGCTTGTGGTGGTTGATCAGATTCTTGGACAATTGGAACTAAAATACTATTTGAAGCTTCCTCACTTTGAGATTCAGGTTCTGTATTTGTGGGTTTTAGACGTTTGAAATAAGATTGTATCTTTGACATTTTCTGGAAACAAAACATTAAAAAAGTTGAAACAAAAAATAAACAAGGCAACAAGGCACATTCTATTTATATACCTCACTAGGGGCACATTCAACATTCAACTATTGTTGTACTTGAAGCAATGATAACAGGGCTCAAATTTAAAGTACCAAACTGATAGCTAACTTCAAGTTAGAAAGCCTAAGTAAATGATGAGGCAAATGTTTAATGATTAACCATAACTTCATGCAGAAAAAAAAGTTATTCCAACTTCTAACACCATAACTTCAAGTTGGTTTAAATATATCATGTGAACTCTAATCAAGTTTCTCTATCCGATTTTGTTTCAGAAGAAAGATTAGGCACCAACTATTTCTCTTTTTGGTTATTTTCATATTCCGAGCTGGTTTGTAAGAGTTTCGGTCGGTGGATAAAAATACAAGCTAGTATTTTACAAAGTGAAGAAAGAATAAAAATAGGAGTCGGAGAAAATTAAACCTTGTCAAAGAATTAGCATTACGAAGCAATGTTGTCTTTATTAAAATTCTGGAAGCCTGAGATAATCTGCCAAAGAAACCAAAGTTATTGTTAATATACTTATGAAGAAATGTGAAAAGGAGACATGTTTGAAGAATATATATTAATGGAGAAACTGAGAAAAACAACGGGAACTTAAGAACTAAGAAAGAGGAATAGATCAGCAAAGAAACAGCAGTATGTGGCAAAAAAAGGATGTTCAAGAGTAAGAATTGTTGGAGAATGGAAGTGAAAAATATATAATCAAAACAAGTACCACTCTGGTCCTATTTATAAGTCCCTTTTGACCAAAACACATATACCAAGGAGAGTTAGTTAGCTCAATGATTATGAGGTAAATTTTCAACTTTGCCCTCATTTATGAATGAGTATCTTTCAACTTTTTCTTCTCTCTCTATTTTCATTGGGTATCTTTCAACTTTTTCTTCTCTCTCTATTTTCATTGGTATAATTAATATGGGCAAAATTGTCATAATCTCATTTATTACCTAAAAGAGGACTTATAAATAGGACCAAATTTTTTGACCAAAGGGGACTTATAAATAGGACCAGAGTGGTAATTAATAAAAGAAAATAGGAATAGATGAGTTTGAAAGATTGTGAAAGAAAATTATGCATGTTTGATAAATCCAATAGAAATATGAATAGATGAGCTTTCATAGAATGGGATTTTGCTTTGCGTGATTTTTGGGTTAGAAACCTGGCAAATTTTGTATTATGGTGTTCCCTAAATTTTTTTTTTTTGTGGCGCCTAGCTATAACTCTTATAGGAGATTGTAAATGATTTTTTCCCCAAATTTGTATGCCACGCGAGAAGGTCCAAATGACATACTATTATATTATTTCCTATAAAAAAGCATAGTAATGTGATTCCAGAGAAATGGGTAAGCTTTTTGCAGAGTGGGGAGGGCAAAAGCTTTGAATGAGACGGAACACCAATAATGGAGAGGACAAAATACCCTTATTTATTAGGCAGGACCACCACAAAAGGGGTCGACTTATTTTTCATTCTGTCTACTGTCACCATTCTCTTGTCCATTTTCACTCCATAGTTTTCTGGCAACGAATAAAATATAATGCTTTAAAGAGTAAGTACTTATTTCTAATCATATACAACAGAATCAATACATAAATATCTTTTCATTGTTCACTTTTTCAGCCCCCTAGATTCTGTTTTAAATTTTTGAACCAACAGATAAAATACTTTCCTTTACATAGAAAAAGATACTAATTAGAACATGAGAAAGGCTGATACACTATTAGCAAGTAAGATGCCTTAATTCATATATGCAAACACATTTAGGCATAGATTATGCACCACCAAGCAGTCATGGACAAGGAAGGAATGACTGTGATTAATGAAAGAGAAGGCCAACAAGATGTTCGAACAAATCACTCCTCTGATGGCCTTTGCCCCAACACAGGAATGTCTTCATATCGTTTCCCAACATTATTGAAAGAATCATACATGTATATAACTTATTTCATATAACTCATTTATAATCTTAACAACGTTTCAATAACTAAAATTCATAAATTCGAACCCATGGATTGCAAGAATCATACATGTATATAACTCTTACCCAATCTATCTATTTCATCGATTTAAACCTTTTGTGAGATTTTTCACAAAAGGAGACGAACATAACGCCTCCGTACAAAAAGGGCAAATTTCAAAAATCATCTCTCCTAAACCCAATGGGGTTCAAAAAATGGAATTGGGGCAATGGGAAGAGGGAATTTGATTCAGATTTGGGAGGAAAAGGAACAAGTTGAGGCTATACATTTACAGGATAGGAGAGACATATATCTACGAAAATCGTTAAATCGAAGTAGAAAAGGAGACAAATCGCAATTGCTCGTGGCTCGATCTGGTTTGAAATCGCCGGAGTTGGGGGAAGGAACAGAGGTGGATGAAGAACCGGAGTTGGAACCTTGGAGCCTGGAGGAAGGAAGAGAGCGAGAAGCTACACAGACGGGAGGGAGCTTAGAGGAAGGAAGAGACATGGACGAACGAAGCTTCACAGACGGGAGAGAGATAAGTTAGGTCACTGATGCATTTTTTCATTAAATTAAAAAAAAAAAAAAAACTCCAAATGTTTACGTCTGCACGTGCGGTCGGTTGCCCCAACGTGCCTCCGCCCCTGGTTGGTGGTGCCTATCTTTTGGATAGGCACCATAACTAGTTCTATGTTGAGTTGGGTTTCAAAAATTCAGACGATCTTGGAAGATACCTTGGCGTGCCCTTATTGCATGAACATGTTTGGAATGGCACCTACAAGTATATTGAAGGTAATGTAAAACACAAACTCTCTAGCCGGGCAGCTAAGACCCTTTCCTTGGCTGGGCGTATTACCTTAGCAAAATCAGTTTTATCAGTCTTCTTGGGGATGAGAACTACATGCTCATCTTTTTGGATGAGTATGGAATGTAGATTCCTTTCGGACATGGGTTCTCTTAAGCTCTTGGCTTTTCTTGAGATCTCAGAAGATGAGGCTTCTCTTCCTATTAGTAACTTTGTGAGCGAGGATGGCAGTAGGGACTAAGATCGTTTTCGTGGCGACCTCCCAATAAATATTATGTCTCTTATTGAAGGCTCTAAACCCCCGTCCATGGATGACAGTGAAGCTCAATGCTACTGCAATGGTACTAGTGATGGGCATTTCCCCGTTGCTTCTTCTTACAATATGTCGTGTGAAGATTATTCACTAGAAGTAAACAAAGACTGATATTGTTTCGAAATGGGATGGGGCACAACGTGTTAAGAGTTTTTCTTTGGTTGGCTTTAAGGAATAGCTTGCTTAATAATGCCAAACATTGCTGACGACATATGACAGACTCTGATCTGTGTGTGAGGTGTGGTATTGGGGCGGAAGATATTGAACATGTATTACGAAGATGTGAGTTCACCCAGAATACTTGTTTGAAGAACCACCGAGAACTCTGCAGCGGATTCTGCATGAGGAAGCGGAGGGTTTTTTTTTTTATATAAAAGTTTAGGTGCGGGCAAGGTTCTGAAAACCGAACCGTTCTTTGAACTGGTAGAGGTATTGGGTTAAGGGTCAGTGGGTCAGACCGAAGTCAAATCGGTATTAAATTTAAAACCCACCCTTCATCTCTATCCATACTAATTCCTATTAGATTTCTCCTAATAACCTTAATTATATGGGTGCTTGTTTAATAAATAAATTATTTTATAAATATATTACTTTATGCTTATCCGTGACTATAGCACTTGTACTTGCCTGACGCATCATTAATATATTAACCTATTATTATAGTTTAGGTGGATGCTTTTTCAAACTTAGGCTTAGTTGTATGGGGTGGAAACAGGTCAGGCTCCACCCTTAACAGGCCAGGCCTGTTAAGCAACAAAGTGGCCAAAATGTAAGAATTGGAAACTTCATTTTTTTTTCTTTGTCCACTTATTATATCTGCCAATTGTGAAATAGAATTTTTGGCAATAAAAATCATAATGTTGAAAGCACACATGCTTGCAATGTGATATGTATCAATAGAATAGAAATTCAAACATCTCTCAGTACAAACAAAACTACACCACAGAACCACTCGCCACAGATTGGAAGCATTGCTTCCTTTCAATAGCTAGTGTAGACATATATCAGTTCCTGATGTCTCCTAACAATAACTTAAAATGATTTGCAAACTCATTCAAGAAAGTCATGATTTTATATATTTGCTCAGTCATCAAATCAATTGGCTCTTCGGTTCCTGTAACATCCCATTTTAAAAGCGGATTTTTTTTTTTTTCCAATTAGAGTAGAGCAATGGAGCGAAAGAGTAACTGATACATATTCAAACGTAAACCATAGTGTAACATAGTATTGATAATACAGTCATCCTACTGTTTCAAAGGTAAGTACAAAAACAACGTATCTATCACATATATGTACTTAAGAAGCACAAGATTAGTGTTACAGTACGCGTCCGTACCTCCGTTGACAATATACAGTACTTCTGGTATGTTTTGACGAAAATTGCACTTTTGACGGAAACAACGGGTTGACAGCAGCACGTCAGACGGCGGTACGACGGCGGTTCGTGATCAAAGATTTCCTATAGGAATAGTATCACATTTGTCAATATTTGACATTATAACAGGCATTTTAGGTAAAAATTATCATTTTGCCCCTATTCCCTTAATTGCCGTAATTTTGCCAGCGCTTCGCTACTTTGACTCCGACTTTCCAAAATTTTGCCAAAACTTCGACTTCAACATGATTTTTGAAATTTAAGACTAAAATACCCCTATCATATGATATCTAATCATACTTGGAAGATTAAAGACTAATCTAACATTTCTACTCTAACTACCGAAACTTAAGACTAAGGACCGAAAACTTACTCGAGCTTCACGCAAACTTCCCCGAACTTCTTCCTTCCTTCCTTGCTGCTCCAATTCGAAATTTTCAAGTGATTTTTGGTGTGAGAATTCCAAATGGGGTGAAGTCCTATTTATAGGCAAATTCTGTGACATTATTCATGCTTTACCAGACCGGATATCGACCGTCGGATCGCACTTGGATGAAGTGGCTCCATCCCCTCCCTACACCTAGATGCCGTCCTCTTGGCTCCCCAAAAGTCAAAGGATGAGCCAATAATGTGGTGCCACATAGCCACATTCTAGAAGCCTATACCGGTAGAATCCCCGACCGGTGTCCGAATCGCGTAATCGCGCAAAATCTCAGAAATTCGGAATCACAATTTTGAAGATCCTTTCTTACTCATTAGAAATATCTAGGTTAACCTAATTTTTGATTCCATACGTGGTTTCAACGGTCCCATTGAAGTTTCTCGAAAACGTGCTTGGTTACTAAATAACTTCCGAATAATCAACTTTGGGACAAAACTCACCGATTCCAAATATGTCCAGATAATTCTCAACTCATCCCCGATGTTGAGTTATAATTTATTTTCTTCAAATTCCAACTTGTGACTATCTGCCTCTTTCACAGATTACCATTTTTCGTCTTATTACTTAAGTATTCTTCCAATCACGGAAATGACTTCTGAAACAGTCCAGTCCGAGATAAAAATTCACTCATTAATATTTTTCTCTGACTTTAGAAATCTTGTCCATGGTTTTTTAGATAGGATTTAATTTCTATCCGTGGTCATTTATCCTATTTGCTTTTTTACATAAATTATATTATTATTATATTACAAGTTGCAAATAAATATCATGATATTTTCTCATTCACTCTTATCCATATTTTTTCCCCAAAATTCGGCTGGCCCTTTTAAATTATTATTAATATTTATTTTTTAATTAATTAATTATATATTTCAATTTTCTTAAAAATTTCACAAAATTCCCTTATTGGTCCATTCTTGCATTTAGGCTTAAAATTACTTAATCTCACCAATTTTTCTTCATATTTTCCAATTAATTAGAAAATATATTTTATGTTAATTCTAGCCATAAACCACTATTTATAGGGTTTTACATAATTATCTTTGAATTTTCCTTTGTTCATGCTTAAGTAATTAGCCAATAATTACTTAATTAACTCCTTACTAATTTTTAATAATTTTCTTAATTAGAATAACTCATTACCTCACAACTTTAGCACTGACATTAGTCTTTTATGCCACATGCATTATATTAGAATTTACGGGGACATTCTGACCATTATAATACTTTTTGATTGTTCCCTCTTTATTTTCCCAAGGTTATATTTTATTAAATTACCAAAATTAGAGACAATATACTCTCTTAATTTCAATAATTATTTTACTGCCTCCTAGGATTTTTCATAATTTCCTTAGATCTTTATATGCTCCCAAGGACATTTTAGTCATTTTGACTCCTTATTCTTTTTCCCTCGTAAAAATGATAAACACAACATAGAAACTGAGACCACAATTTTACTTATCAGAAATGGCCATTTTATTTATCCGGGTATTACAGTTCCCACAATCCCAATCCAAATAGTCCAAATTTTTTTCAGGAGTAAGGACAAGGAACAATTCTAAAGAAAGTATTCCAATTCCTTTCTAAATCCATAAGGAGCAGCCATTGATATTACAAAAGAAACTTCAGATTCAGACTAGAGACTCACGCATTCCATTCTAACCATTGTGATCATAGTTCTGCAAAACCAAGTGTATAATTTTTACAGGCTATAATGAGTCAAAAGTCAATATTTGGCACACTTAGAATCCTAAGTAGATGCATTTTATATGGATAAGGTAATTTATTTTCAATGCTCTATGGATACTTCCGGCTAAAGGTGACTTTACCAAACTTAGATGAGAAGAGTAAAGAAAAAATACAGTGCAACGCTCTTCAATCAGAACCTCAATTGGTGCAATATGTAGTAAGTGATTCATAGCAAAATATAATCAAGAAAAAGATTAATAAAAGCCAAAACAGAGAGATCATACCAGTTTCGCATAGCCTTCACTCTCTTCTCTTAGAAGATTGAATTTGATCTGCTGATAAAGAAGCCGTGTATTAATTCTAACCTGAAATCAATAGCACAAAAACGCATACACATAAGAGTAATCAGATATCATTCAAGCTGATATAGAGGTCCTGGATATTTTATGCAAGCAAGAACAGGACCAAAAGAGAAAAAACTTAGCAATCAAAGACATTAAATCTGTTATAATATTGCTAAGAGAGGCCAAGGGAGAAAAACGCAAGTTCACAAAAGATAAACAACAATTAGCCAGTTCAAGGAAAGAAAAGATAAAGAAAAGATAAGACGCAAAAGCATAAGTGAAGTGTAACAAGGACTTGACTTACGGCTCCAGCATTTATATATGTCCAAGAGAAAAATTATTAGACGACAACCAAAATTAATGCTATGCCCCTAACAAGTATAATGCATCTAGGCACACACTTAATCCTTTGATAAAAGCTTTGGATCATAACATGTAAGCTTTGGGGATATTAAAAGTTCAATAACACTCTCAACTCCTATATGCAACCTGAGAACATGGAATCTAATGTAATCTCTTCAATTTCCCAAAAAAGTCACTGAAAGGTTACAATGAACCGCCCGTTTAATATCCTATGAAGCTTAAACCCACGAAATCCTTTAGCATGATTCTCGGATTTTTTCAAGTTTCCACAGTAGCAACAACAAAAGAAGAAGATTTACCTTCATCGACGACGACCTGCATCGCATCAACCCCACCCTTTTCATTCAGATCTAGCCACAAAGATAGAAGATTGAAGAGACCATGAATTCAAAGTTGAAGAGGAGAAGCTTCATTGATTCAGCTTCACCAGCTACACCAAATCAATCTGTCGCCCTCGACCGGCTCCACCACATGGCCACACCACCACCGCTAGTCTCATGCTTGCGATCACTAGAACTTGAATCTCCTTGAACGTAAACCTCATCTGATCCTATAGTTGGTCGTAGATTCTGACGACGCCGTGAAAGGGGAGACTGAGAGGTTGAGATTGAAATTGAAATTAGGGTTAGGCTTGGCTTATTTTGAGAGAGGCTAGGAGTGAGTGTGAGAGCAAGAGCGAGAGCGAGAGCGAGGAGCGGCCGAATGTTGGGAGTGAGTGTGAGAGCGAGAGCGAGGAAGAAAGAAGGTTAGGGTTGTTGTTGTGTCACTGAGAGGGATAGAGACGATGGCAAGATCTATCGGTTCAAGGGAGAGACTTGGGCTATTTTTAAAAACGTGTCACAATCAGGGAGGGTAGAGAATTATTAAATATGAAATTACAATTATACCCCTATAACAGGCCGGCCTAACAGGCTCATGAAGAGGCATAGGCCTGGCCTGTTTAGATAAATAGGCCTTAAAAAAGGCCTAGGCCTGACCTATTAGCCTGACAGGCCAGGCCATAGGCCCCTGGCCTGTTTCCACCCCTAGTTGTACTCCTCTTTTATGAAGATGCTCACATCCCTCCCTCGAATATGACCCTGCCCACTCTTAAATATCAATATTTAATTATTCCTGAAGCTACTCACTCTCACTCACCCTCTTTCTCCTTCCTTCTTCCCTCTCTCTGCACATTGCGCTCCACCGGAGACTTCCTTTCCTTTTCTAACCTTCCTTCTTCATTATGTTTCCTTGCCTCCATGGATCTCTGCCCTTTCGTGTGACTGGCCGTCGCTCTCAAGATTCCCATCGCTTTCCGTCATTCATCCTTCTTCTTTTCACTGTTTCTATCATTCATCCTTCTACTTCTTCAATCTTCTGTTGTTCCCTTCATTCGGACCAAACTTTCGCTCCCAACTCGACCCAGTTCAACTCGGCCGGTTTAGGCCGAGTTAAGCGGGTTGACTCAGAGTCACCGAGTCAACCCGTTTCTCCACTAAACCGGACCGGCTTTCCAACCGGTTGGCCGGTTTTCGGTCCGAACCAGCCGGTCTGGTCCGGGTTCACAAACCATGGGTGCGGGTAGATACCGGTACCCCACCAAAGCCAGAGCATGCCTCCAGGCTCAAAGAGTGCTTATAGAGATACTTACAGATCGTCCACCAATGAGACCCTCATATCGATCAGTGGGTATCGAACCTCCTCCCTTTTAGGATGAAAGACTATACCTTAACCAATTGTGTCAATCCTCATTGACAGAAGCAGAGGGTATTGGTTGCGCAAGAATTTGCATCACCATGGACTTCTAGTTGTAAACAAAAAATAAATATTATTATATTATACAACATAGTGTTTAAAGACTAAAGAAAATATTGTTAATACAGATGCGATGAGCTCAAACCTAGTCCATTGATAGAACAGACTTGTTGATAAAAAAAATTGTGCTCCCCAATGCTTAATGTAGAATATATTTGGGGAGTTAATTTTAGTGTTAAATATAATAGGTATTTTTTACATTGATTATTTTTTTTTTAATTTACTCCTATTGATAATTCCCTCAACAATAATCAAGGAGAGGAGGAAATAAATGAATTAAGAAAGATGATTAGGGTGTTTTTAAAAAATACATGTCAAATTAATTAGCTTAATTAATTTCTTTAATATAATAAAATTAAATAAATATGTCTTATATTAAAGATCGGAGGGAGTATATTTTTAAAATAAAGGGAAAAGTCTATATAATTAACATAAAATAAAAGGGTGGTAAAAATATTTTATACAAAATTTAATCACATCTGAACTCGAGAGCATATATCATGTATAAGCCTATCCAAACTACTCAGAGGTTATTTTTAATCTATTATATATATATATATATATATATATAGGCTAAAGTATACATTTGGTCCTTCATGTTTGCCTCTGGTATCATTTTAGTCCCTTAAGTTTGTAAAGTACACATTTGGTTCCTTAATGTTAACATCGTTAGTCTGACTTAACGGAAAATACTGATTAAGCATGCTTATATATTAGACTCAATAATTTTAAAGCGTTGAAAAATATTTAATCTTCTTCGACAAAAAAGTAGGCAATTAAATGCTGATAAAGCATGCTTATATATTAGTATTTTAATAAATTAATATTTTAAATTCTATTAATTGAAAAAAATTTAATCTTCTTCGACAAAAAAAGTATATATTTAATCTTCACAAATTGTGAAAAACGGTAAAACGATATGTGAAAATTAATTTTTTTTCAATTCATAGGATTTAAATTATTAATTTATTAAAATACTAACATATAAACATGTTTGGTCAGCATTTAATTGCACAGTTATCGCTTAAAATTGTTGAGTCAAAAATATATATTTTTTCCGTTAAGTCGACTAACATATAAGTATGCTTAACATTAAAAGACCAAACGTGCACTTTTTACAAACTTAAGGGATTAAAATGAAACCAGACGTGAACATGAAGAACCAAAAGGTATAGCCTAAAAGGAATTATCACAGCTTCTTTTCTGAATAATAGAAAAGTTGTTTAGCGCCTACTGGAGTCACAGACAAAACATAAAATAATTAAGAAACATTATATTTTAAATATAAGCAAAAATTTGGGTAACTGAAGTCTCTTGCCTTTTGTATTCTGCAAGTCTCTTCTCTTACACAAATCCCATTTTCCCATATCATTTTTCCCTAGATATAAAATTACACAACTACCAAAAAAAAAAAAAAAATCAGATCTTCTTATTATCAACTTATTAACAGAAAATGATGGATTCATTCACTGTTCTTGATTCAATAGACACTAGAATTGTCCTCTGTATCTTCCTCATTATTGTACATAGAAACCCACCAAACTCTTAAGCTTTTGTCCATGCTTCCACTATAAAGCAAAAAACCACCATCACTTGTATTTCTACAAGATGTCTCTAAACACTTCACTGGCCCTTCATGTCCATTTATTACCCCAATTTTACAAAGCCCACCATTAAATCCCTCTTTCTTCCAAATTCCTATACTCTTATCTGACGACCCACTTAACAAAATCTCCCCTTTTAAACACATGCACAAAACAGCCATTTCATGTGCTCTTGTCTCACTTACAAGCTTCCATGATTCATTGAACTGGTCAAGATATTGGTTCATCATCGTATCGGAGTTGGTTTGAATGTCGATTTTCTCCCATTCCATTATGAAACCATTAGAATCTCCTCCATATACCCATCTCCCATCTTGAGAAACAAGAACACAATTAAAGGATGAATCTTTATGATGACCCTTTAAAACCCCTTTTAAACAATGTGAGATCTTCTTGTTTCCCTCTTTTCTTCCCCAAGCTTTGATTTTTCCATCTGCAGAAGCAGAATAAACAACCCCTTTACATGCTACTAAGCCATTGATGGCATCATCATGAGCTTTAAAGGATTCTAAACACTTGAAGCTTGATAAATTCCATACCTTAAGGGTCTTGTCCCATGAACCAGAATAGATGAAACCATTACAGACTGTCAAGCATGATATGCTATCTGAATGCTCAATCCACAATCTCTTGTGGTGTCTTCTTGTTTGGACATAATTACCCTGTTTCATGAATTTCCCCAAATAATCCTTTGTAGTCGGGAGAGTTTCCGCAAGCTTGAAGACATTTTTCTCTGATGAGCTCCTAGAAACCTTCCATACTCTAATTTTGCCATCTTGATGAGCCGAGAAGATCTTGTTACTGGCCGTGACGAGGGATTTAACCGATCCATCTCCATGTCCGAACTTGTCGAGAAGCTTGAAATATTGTTTCTGCCATACGATGATGTCTTTGCTTTGAGAGGCACTGAGTATGAAGTCTCCACAGAGGGATAAACAAGAAACAGAGGCCATATGACCAGAAAGAATAGCCAATGGGCGATGTGATGAGAACGATTTAGAAATAAGCTTTGTGTCTTGCAGAGGAAAGGGACTGGTTTCTTCAGTTTCACTGCTGGTAGAGCTTGATCCTTCAGAGAGTAATAATGAAGGAGAAAGTTTGGATTTTGAAATGTGGGACTTCATTGGATTGTTTCAAAGTTTGATCACAGAGAGAGAGATTTTGGGAGATGGGAAAGACCGAAAGAGAGAAGAGGAGGAAGAATATAAAGGGTTTAGGTTAAGAAGAATGTAGCTAGGTGTAACGACTACCAACAAAATGGAAACTTGTTCTTTGGGCTAAATTTATTTAGTATCGGCACTCATACAATTGTCCATCACTATCATGTCCTTTAAAGGTGTCACTAACATTCCCTTATTACTAGTTTAATGCCCCTTTTCTACCAGCACTAGTTTAAAGGAGTCACTAACATTGGTGATTTATGGAGGATATAGACGGACAGACGTTGATTTATGTAAGATTAAATTCAAATTATGTAGCCAAGATAATGTAATGAGAATTATCTAATTTATTGTAATATGTTATAATAAGGATCACATTGGATTATTTTACTATGCCAACCAATCTAAATTAGCAAAATGCTAGGATGGAAGCAGATCCTCTCATCATATGTTTTTCTCATTATCCCTCATGAGCCCATCTGGGCCGTTGATTGGAAAGATGCGATAAAAATTAAAATAGTATTGTGACTTTTCAGATTGATTGGACGAATATGATTTAAGAATTATAAGAGATGATGAGAAAATGATGATGACAGAAACATAACCCCATTAGGATATACTATAGCTTGTAATCCTTGTACATGGAATTCAACCAAACTTGCCATTAGAGTCTTTGCTATTAATATACCATGTTATTAGTTTTATATTATTTAATTTGACCTATTAGCCTTGGCAACTTGCTATAAAAGACGGATTGTTTCAATATAACACTTTAATTGCCAATCAAGTTGTAGTACGCATATTAATGGTCCATATCTCCTTTATAAATGAAACACTTTAAAGAAGGGAAAGAAAACATATTTTAGTACATGGAACATTAGTTGAGCACTTGAGCATGTAACCAATGGTAGATCTCAAGATGCTTGGTAAATACTCCTTTTGATCGGCACCAACTAACAAGTGTATTTGATCTTTTTTATAAAGTTGTTTCCAAGGAGTATTAATTATTTTTTCCATATATGCCTCTAATTAATAAAGGTAGTAGGTGAGAGTAATAATTAATATGATATTAGAGTTTAATGCAATTAGTAAGAGTAATATTAGAAATTACTTAAATTTTAGGACAACTTTATTGACTCTAACTATTTTTATTGGTTTGTAAGAATTGTTAGTTGATGCCTTATAATAAAGACCAAAGGAAGTAGAAAATTAATTTGATACATACTCCATCCTCCGGTCCTTTTTACAAGAACCCGATAATCGAATTACACGGTTTAATAAATCAGTTAAAATTAGTTAAAAGTAATAAGTTTGTCTTAAAATAAACAGTTTTCTCAATATGCCCTTATTTATAAGGGAAAATTAAAAGAGAGAAATAGAGTAAATGTAAATATCATTAACCCTCTAATTAATTAATTAATGCAATATATATATTTAAAAAAATCATTAAGTATTGAGACAACTCTTTTCAGATTTTTTTTTTTTAAAAAAAGATTAAGATAATTTAAATTTTGAGATATTATAAAAAAGATCGGAGGAAGGGAGTATAATATCACAACAACCAAATTTGTTTACACGTATGATAAAAAGTGCAGGGCATCTAGACATGTAGTCCATTTTTCTTGGAAACATGAACATATTTAATTGTGGCACATAAATCTCACTTGTGCCAAATGTCACAACATTCCTGGAATGCAGAAATATTAAAAAGAAACAAAAACAATATGGGAGAATATCATGTGAGATCACTGTTTAATTAATACTCCTCCGATTTTTAATATAAGACATATTTACCTAATTTAATTATATTAAAGAAGTTGGTTAAGTTACTTAATATGACATGTATTTTCTGAAACACTTAGTCACCTTTCTGAATTTCCTCCTTAATTATTGTTGATGAAGCATCAATCGAGGTAAATTAGGAAAAAAAATTAACAAATTTGAAAACTTTGTCTTATATTTAGGACCAAGATCAACTCTCTAAATATGTCTTATATTAAAAACTGGAGAAGTAATAATTTAATATGATATGGTGGAACGTCACTTTTTGTTGTTGTTAGCTCACATGAAACGCATTAATCTCACAAATGTGCTTTCTAACATCTAACTACTACTTTTGTTTTACTATATATGTTTTTAATTTTCTTATTTATTATAAGGAGAGAGCTAGCAAAGACAAAGTTGAATTCTGGATTAATATTTTTTATCTATTAATATGTGTTTTTGTCCCTATATGTCATTTTAAAAGTTAAATCCTTTTAAAATTAATTTTATTTAGAGGTTCTTGTTTGTCATTCTCCCACTTTTTTTAAGAAAAAATATTTAATTAACTTGGTGGTTGAGTGGGACTTAATTAAGAAAGAGATGAGGAAAAAAGAGAGAGAATGTAATACTTAAAAAAATATTTCATATACTTGTTAATTTGAGAGACACTTATGATTTATTCTCTCATAGTAAATATTTCAATATAATTAATTGAAATTTATATTAATGAGAAATATTAAAGAGTAAATACCATTTCTGATTCCTGGAGAAAGACGTGATCCCCATCTTGGTCCCTTACAAAAAAATGTCCTTTTTAGTCCATAAAAAGGACGAATAAGGGTCGATTGGTTGACATTTTGATCCCTCACAAATTTCCAAAAGGTCATTTTTTAGTCCCTAAAAAAGGACGAATAAGGGATTTTTTTTTTGTAAGGGATCAAAATGGGGTCCGTGTTTTTTGTCAGGGACCAGAAAGGGTATTTACTCTATATTAAACCTTTGGAAAATAATATTCTTCACAAGTTTATTAAATAAGATGTTAATTAATTGATAGAGGCATAAGAAAGCAACATAATGCACTTGGAACTTTCCTCTTGATCACATGAAGTAATCTCATGGCTTCTTCTATATGCACAAAAGATGAAAAGAGAGCTAAGAAATAAAAGCAAAGGAGAAAACTTTTTAGGTAAGTGTGAGATACAAATAGATTAATCTGATTTGGTAGAAAGCAAATAATTTAGATCACCATTTGTTCCTCTAATTTGGTAGAAAGAAATAATTTAGGTGGGAAAATTTAAAATAATTTATACATTATTATATAAAAAAATTTAAGTCCAAGGGTTATAAACTATCACATAAGAAATTTTATCTTTTACTAACATTTCGATTTTTTCTTTGGCTAAGTTGACTAACTTGCTTTTAAAAGGAGAGTTAATTCACTTTGTGAAAAAAGGAGAGTTAATTAATTAACAAAAATATCCTTATTCAAATATATAAGTTGAAAATATTCCTCATGAAAAGCTAATTCAAGTATGGTATTGTGATAAAGTTATACGGAACAAGGATGGCAAAGATTGAATAATTGAAACTTCAAATTTAATTATATGTGAGTTAAATCTATATATACTAAAAATCCATTTTCTTTTTGGTTAATTTTGTCAATTGCTTAGAGGATCAAAATTTCTAATTGACATTTTAAAAATTTGAGTCTTAAATTACCATAATACTTTTTTATTAGTTCTAAAGTGTCATTTATTCCTTTAAGCCATAGCTAGTTCACATGAATAACATAATATTGGGGAAAAAAAGGAATTAACGTCAATCAACCCCAACATCATATAAACATGCGCATTGTCAAAATTGCTTGAGAAAGGGAGACACAAACATGTATGAACGTTTCAAAGAGAGGACCCCAATGCTCTTATACTTGACACTTTGATGCCTCTCTAGCTAACCTTTCTTTTCATTGAAAGATGCTTCTCTACCTTAAATTATATTTAATTCATTGAATCAATTAAAGTGGTGGACTACAAGGCTCAGCATTCAATTTCATATTGTAGTGTAATAATTATAATTAAAATGGAACAACATTATGGCACCTCATCAGTGATGTGTCAGTCTTGCTATATTTTAATTTCTAGTTTAACTTTTGATATATAGGTTTGGTAGCATGTAAGTGTGAAAATACTTCACACACATGCTATACCTAGACTAAAAATTATATTGTCTACTATTTATAACTTGCAAATAATAGGTTTGGTAGCATGTCACTACTACAAATTATAGATACTACTACCTAAAAAGACGTCCGTTTTAAAAAAAATGATGTAAAAAGTGAAGGCGATAGCATTGTCGTAATTATTTGCTTCACTTTGAAACTTTAGACGACCTAAATATTAATTTAGGACGCCTAAAAAGTTTTTTTGGCGTCCTAAACATAATTTAGGACTCCTAAAATTAAACATTTTGGCACATTTAGTGAAATTTTTTGGCGCCAGTGGGTTTTTTGGCACTAGTGAAAATTTTTGGCGTCCTAAAAAAAGTTCAGGACGCCTAAAATTAAATTTTGGCTACCTGAAAGAAGTTCAGGACGCCTAAAATAAAATATTTGGCGCGTTTTGTGAAATTTTTTGGCGCCAGGGGAGTTTTTTTGGCGCTGGTGAAAATTTTTGGCGTCCTGAAAAAAATTCAGGACGCCTAAAATTAAATATTTGGCGTGTTTTGTGAAAAATCTAAAAAAATATTAATATTTGGCGCGTTTTTCATGACAACAAATGCGCATAAAATATTTATGAAACTTAATATTTAAAGAAAGAAATATCTTGAGTGGCTTATTAAATTTAATTAAAATATAATTATAAAATACTAATAAGAAAAGAAACGCCATAAATCTAGCTCAAATCAAAATCCTAAGAATCTGCTTTTAGTAACCGAAAAAATCAAATTAATATCTGTTATTTTAAAATATCCATAATTTTTAATATTTATTCATTTAAAAGTAATTACCGTGTAAACGACAAATACGCATAAAATATTTATGAAACTTAATATTTAAAGAAAGAAATATCTTGAGTGGCTTTAAATTTAATTAAAATATAATTATAAAATACTAATAACAAAAGAAACGCCATAAATCTAGATCAAATCAAAATCCTAAGAATCTGCTTTTAGTAACCGAAAAAAATCAAATTAATATCTGTTATTTAAAAATATCCATACTTTTTAATATTTATTCATTTAAAAGTAATTATCGTGTAAACGACAAATACGCATAAAATATTTATGAAACTTAATATTTAAAGAAAGAAATATCTTGAGTGGCTTAAAATTTAATTAAAATATAATTATAAAATACTAATAACAAAAGAAACGCCATAAATCTAGCTCAAATCAAAATCCTAAGAATCTACTTTTTGTAACCTGAAAAATCAAATTAATATCAGTTATTCATCAGAAATCAAATTTAATTAAACAAAGGCGTCCTGAACAAAGTTCAGGACGCAAAAAATAGATGTTTGGCGTCCTACATTTAAATCAAGACGCCAAAGTCTTGTTTTTTTTCCTGCTCCATATTATTAATATCCTCTCACCTTTCTCATCATCAGTTAATCGTCCCTCTCTCTCTCTCCCTCGCACGCATATCGCTCTCCCTTGCACGCCAAAGTCTTCAAGTCTCAAATAAGTCGCCGTCACTCGTCGTCGCTCACCGCTCGCCGTCAACGTCGCTTGCCATCTTGCAACCACACCGAAGCTCCTCCTCCGTTGTCCACCAAGGTCGAGCACCGCGAAAAGAGAACACAACCGCGAGCTCAGATCGACGAACCAGAGCCCCTCCTCTTCTGTTTCTTCCGGCGACCTTGGTTCTGTTTTGCTCGTCGCTCATCACAAGTCTTCAGGTTCTAGATCTGCTGTTCTTCTTAGATCTGGAATTTTACATTTTTAGATCTGTTGTTCTAGATCTGCTTCTACATATTACTACTTGTTAAGCCTGGGATGGTTTGTATATATATATGTGCTTCACACATAAGAATGATATTTCCATGTTTGAAAAATGCTATTACGTTTGAAGCAAATATTCCATATTGATTAATTATTGTTGGCTTGGATCCCACGTACTTCGAATTCGATTTGTTTTATTTCGATTCTCGTTGATGTTTCTTTGTAGTTTTCCAGAAAACTCTCTCTGCGTTCTAACGTGTTTGCATCCGATGTTTGATTAAATAATATTGGGGCTTCAGGGTTTGTTTTTTTTTTTTTTTTTTTTAAAAAAGCACTAAGGCGTCCTGAAACTCGTTCAGGACGCCTTAACTAAGGCGTCCTGAAACTCGTTCAGGACGCCTTAGTGCCTTTTTTTTAACTTCCCCCTGCCCAACGTCCTTATAAAAAAGGACGTTAATTGGGTCTTATTTAGGTCGTTTTTTTCGTTTTTTTGTAGTAGTGTGTAAGTGTTTAATCATCATCATTTCCTATGGCATCATCGAGTGTCATGTCCTATAGTTGTAGTAAAGAGGGAAAACAAAATATATATTATTATTGCAACAATAGCCCTTCATAACTTCATCAGAAAGTCTGGTGTTGATAATGAAGAGTTTGACAAGTGTGATCTTAATCCTGATTATATTTCTGAGGGTCAAAACGAATGTAAAATTGATGAAAAAATGAGTATCCATAATCATGGAAGAACTGAAGATAATGGTTATATGAATAGAGTTCGAAATCAAATAGCATCAACATTAATGGAAAATAGAAATATGTGATCGATTTCAAGTGAATGAAATATTGGTTGACAATTTGCACGTAAGACTACTAATGATTTCTTTATTATGCTCCACCGTTGGCAAATCTATTCTCATAGTATTTTTATTTTGTGAATATATTGATAGTTTAAAGGTTATTTTATAATATACATTTTTATGATATTTTTATCAGAAAAATTGCTTATGACAAAAATTTTGTCAAACAAGCTTATTTTTAATTTAAACTTTTAAGCTAAAAAATTTATGTAATCATCAAACAACTTTTAGTTTTTTTTAAAAAGTTTTTTTATTTATTTAGTTTTAGCTTAAAAGTAGTTTTTATCTTAAAAATAAGAGGATCTAAACAGACTTTAGTGTATATGATAGCTTGAGCCTATAATTAACCAATATAATGTAGATCTCAAGATGCTTGATATATATATAGATAATTAATCTCAAAGTATCACAACCACCAAAATTGTTTATATAAATGATAACAAGTGCATTGCATCAAGACTTACAGTAGTCCATCTTTCTTGGAAAGATGAACATATATTTGAATTTCGATTACATGCCAAATGAATCTCACTATTGCCAAATGTTACAACAATCCTGGAAAGCAGAAATATTAAACAGCCACAAAAGCAATATGGGAGAATGCATGTGAGATCACTGTTTAATTAATTAATAATTTAATATCATACGGTGGAACATCACTTGTTGTTGTTAGCTCACATGAAACGCAATAGTCTCACAAATGTGCTTTTTTCTAACATCTAACTACTCTCTCTTTTTTTTTTTTTTATTAATGTTTTTGTCTATTTATTATAAGGTGAGAGGTAGCAAAGAGAAAGATGAATTCTGGAATTTTTTTATTAATTTCTTAATATGTGTTTTTGGGCATACATTTCATTTAAAAGTTAAAATCCCTTAAACATTATTTTTTAGAGATTCTTATGGTTATCCCAATTTTTTTTAAAGGGATTTAATTAATCTGGTCCAATGTGGTTTGATTTGGACTTATGAGAGTGATGAGATTTTTTTTTTTCTAAACAGAGAACACCTAAAAGAGTTTTACACACACACACACACTTATTTGAGGGTGACTTTATGATTTATTCTTTGTGAAATTTCTTTTGACACACACTAGAACTTCAACGTGGCATAGGTCTGAAATTCCAACAAGTGATGTTCATAAGCAAACATAGAAAAATAGAAAAGAAACCATGACAATAAAATTTCTTGCCTCATCAATTTATTATATTCTCCTTCATTAATTGTATGCACTAAGATCATGTCCTTAACTTTATCTTCTTCCAGGATTGATTTAAATTTGAATGGTCCTGATTCTTCTTTATTAATCTATGTATATAAGGGTGTTTAATTGTAAAAGGGTCAGACACTCTCACCAAAAAAGAGGGAGTTCGATCTTGGAGTTGGTCAAGGCGTTAAGGGAGGCATTCTAGGAGTCTACGAAGCAACGGTAACCCAGACTAAGGTGGAAGCATGTGTATTCTTAGTCTTGAATTCCTTACGGGGTGGGCTCCAAACGCCCTGTTTTTGAATTGTGGGTAAGCCCAACCACTCTCCTAAAAAAAAATTATCAACAAAAAAGTGGTTAGTATAAGAGCTACTTGCAGATTGAATTTGATCTTAAATGTAATACTCTAATCCACCTTATCTTCTAAATTTATAATTTTTCTAAAGTGTTCCTATCGAACACACACATAAGAGGGTTTTACCCAAGAGTAGTCATAATAAAATATAGTATTTTAGAAAAACTAACATATATTTACTATAAATAACTAATATAACTAGTTTCTTTAATCAACTCAAATTAGTCAACTAGCTCTATTTAAGGTAAGGACCATATGTACTATAAGATATATTTAAAGGTTAAGGTGCATTCGATAGGCGCATCAAATATTCCAAAGTGTTTTGTGGTGCATTTAATATCTAGGAGTATTGTTTTAGGCACATTCGCACCTTAAAATATTGTTTTGGGCGTCCAACATCTTAAAGTATTTTTATATGTCTAATACTTTCTTTCTTTTGCATTTAAGGCACACAAAAATATTTTAGGGTGCTAGATACATTTTAAAAAAATACTTTAAAGTGTTTGATATACTACAAAAGTAATTTAAGATGGCTAGATGCACTTGAGAAAATTTTTTATGTGCTAGATGTACAAAAGAAAAATCTTTTAGGTATTGGATGCACTTTAACCTTATATTTAATTGAATTACACACATGTGTGTGTATGTATATATAAAATTAGATGATAATATCTATTATGCTAAATTATTCAATTGCATATAGCTATACTTACTATTATTATTTTCATGTGAATTATTAATTAAAGGGTAAAGATACAATTCTACTCATAAACATTTTTCAGAAGAGCTACATGCACAATAAAGTTCTTTGGACGTAAAAGTACCCATCAGCATTAAAAATTGGAAAAATTATGTGCAGGTCCCAAGGACAAAAAATAATTATAAAAAAGTCTCTTGAAATCACCAAACTACACAGAAGTCCCAAAGGACTTTTTTGATATTATTTGTATTAACAACAAGAAATGTCATATTTACAACTGAAATTGCCATATTTACAACAACATTTAAACACTTGACCATTTACAACAGACAAAGTCATATTTACAACAGAAAGTTTCATATTTACAACAACATTTAAACACTTGGATTTTGAACGTAGAGAGGTCATTTACAACAGAAAAATGCTATATTTACAATAGGAAGTGTTGTATTTACAACAAAATTTACTGGTCATTTACAACAGACAAAGTCATATTTACAACAAAAAGTGTCATATTTACAACATTTAAACACATGGATTTTGAACGTAGAGAAGTCATTTACAATAGAAAAATGCTATATTTACAATAGGAAGTGCTGTATTTACAACAAAATATAAAATCTGGCCATTTACAACAGAAAAAACCATATTTACACCAGAAAGTGTCATATTTACAACAAAATTTAAAAACCTGGATTTTGTTTCCATATAAATAATATCAAAAAAGTCTCTAGGGACTTTTATGTAATTTGGTGATTTCAATGGACTTTTTGTAATTATTTTTGGTCCTTGGGACCTGCACGTAATTTTCCCTTAAAAATTGGCCAATAATATCATTTCAGTTAAGTTTGGTGTAATACCCTGAAAATCTCACTTATGATAAGTATCATATTGAGTAAATAATACCTATTGGAAATAGGTGAATATATGATCTCAAAGACCTTGTAGAGAATTTATCTTATTTTCGGGGTAGCTGGACGTTTGGGTGTGTTGTATGGCCACCAAACATCCATCTAGAAACCCTAAAATGCTTGGTTAAAATGGAAGGGAAAATTACCAAGTTTGCAAGGGAAAATTACCAAGTTGGACCCAAAATTCTCCTATAAATAGGCATGCATTTCCTCTTCAAATCTCACACCAATTCTCTTGAGAATTTCGAAAGTAGAGAGAGGTTTTAGAGAGAGAAGCTCTGGAGGAAAAAGCAGCGAAGCTCTGGGTAAGTTTTCGGTACTTAGTCTTAAGCTTCCGTAGTTCTTTCGGTAGTTAAAGTAGAAATGCTATATTAGTCTTTAATCTTCCGAGTATGATTAGATATCATATGTTAGGGGTATTTTAGTCATTATTTCGAAAATCTTGGTGGGGTCGAAGTTTTGGCAAAATTTTGGAAGATTAGAGTTAAAATAGCGAAGCTCTGGCGAAATTCCGCCGATTAGGGGCATCAGGGGCAAAATGGTAATTTTTACCTAAAATGTCTGTTATGATGTAAATCATTAATTAATATGATTTATATTTCGAAAATTATGTTGGAGTAGGAGTTATGTTGAAATTTTGGAAGATTAGGGTCAAAGTAACGAAGTGCTGGTGAAATTCCGCCGATTAGGGGGTCAGGGGTAAAATGGTCATTTTGACTAAAAATGTCCGTCGTAATGATAGATCCTTAACAAGTACGTTGTTAAGGATTAAAATAGCGAAGATTAGGGTTAAAATAGCGAAGCTCTGGCGAAATTCCGCCGATTAGGGGCATCAGGGGCAAAATGGTAATTTTTATCTAAAATGCCTGTTATGATGTAAATCATTAATTAATATGATTTATATTTCGAAAATTATGTTGGAGTAGGAGTTATGTTGAAATTTTGGAAGATTAGGGTCAAAGTAACGAAGTGCTGGCGAAATTCCGCCGATTAGGGGGTCAGGGGTAAAATGGTCATTTTGACTAAAAATGTCCGTCGTAATGATAGATCCTTAACAAGTATGTTGTTATGTTGATAGGATATCCCTGATTACGTTCTGACCTACTGTCGTGCCGTATACCGACAGAAATACCGACTACCGTCAACGAAGGTACGTCCGCGTACTGTAACACTAATCTGATGTTTATGGTATGCATGTATGTGCTAGGTGTATTGTATGTGGTAGTTGTTAGCTCTGTGATATGTTTATGTACTGTTGTTATGCTTGCTGGGTATTGGGATACGATTGCTAGGTGTGAAATGCTAGGTGTGAAACAACTGCTAGGTGTGACACGATAGCTAAGTGTGACACATGTACTAGGGGTTATGTGCTCTTGGGATATGCTTGTTTGCTGTATGATTATCTGTAATGCATATGTTGTGTATGTAAATATGAGGTTAACCGTTACGGGTAAGTGTCTACCGAGATCCGGTGCGGATCTCGGCTCTTAACATAGCGTCGGGGTCGGGAGGACCGAGGGACCGAGGAGAGAGGAAGCAACAAGCTTAGAGGTTCGACCGAAGACTATCGTTTCTTTGTCACGGCGTAGGAATCAAAGAAACACTTCAACTAGAGAAAATGGTTTTGTTGTTGTTTACTTTAAAAACTCTCGATTCTTGTACCGCTTCTGTAATTAGCCAGTGGGCATTTTGAATATAAGTATCAGTTACACTCTTACTCCGGTGCTCTACTCTGATGAAAAAAATTTATACTGCTTGTGAAAACGGGATGTTACATTTGGGGACGTTGACTGTGAGGATGAAACATTTGACCAATTATGCTGACGCGTATGATGAGCTGGCGAAGTTAATATCATATGTGGCAGTGAGAGAGTATGAGAGAGAAAAACACAGGCAAGAGAGAGAGAGAGAGAGAGAGAGAAGGTGTACGTCTCTCTCTCTCTCTTTCTTCCCCATCTCTCAAATTCAGATTTTGATAGCAATAATCAACTTCAAAACTTTATACCCAACCATCATTTTCTTCAATCTATTCAACAACCTTAAAACCAAAGTGAAAGCATTTCTCATGAATTAATTGACCAAGAAAAGAAAAGCATATCAGTTTCTGGATAAATTAGGCCAAAGAAAAGAGAAGAGGGGAGAATGAGAAAGAAAGCCGCAGGATCAAGACTAATAGAGACTTAATTTCAAGTAATATCAAGCCTCTATATTTGTAGTCTCATAGAGAACTACATTTGTACCACAAAAAGGCAATACATGAAGGTAGCCAATAAGTAAAATAAAGTTGGAGTACACAGAAGTGGCTTTCTGATGAGGTTTTTCAGATAAGTCATTTTTTAAAAGTTAGTTTGTAGATATGATTTGTATTTGGATAGCAGTGACGGAAGTGACTTTTTTTCAAAAACTATAAATATTGGCTTCTTTTGAGAAGTTAATTTTTTTACTAGAAGCCCATAATAACCTAATGTCATCCCATACACCAAATTTTCCTTAGAGATTGCCACTTAAACTTTTGAGAGTCGTTTGAATGTATGCCAAACACAGCAGCGAAATCTAATACAAAGTATTTAATATGATCAATTCCAATTTCCACTTAAAGGAAGGGGGAGAAATAAAGGAATCAATTTTTTCAATCTCACAGAAGATACAGAGGTTTTAAACAACAACATTGTTGCTGAAAGATGAACAAACTTGAATTTTTAAAAGGGATTTATACGAACATTAACCCCACTATCTGAATCGTGATGAATTCCGACAAGTTAGCTCGTTCTTTTTATATGAGCCACCCATCATTCACGCAATGGCTTCCATCTTTTCTGCAACTTTGTTTCTCTCATCTTAGGGGCCCAACATCTCAAGTACCTGATGGTTCTAAGGGACTCTTAGGCTTGCTTGAGCTTATTGGAATTGGAAGATTTGAAGGCGGAAGCATTGAGGGCATTAGAGAAGCGCTTGGCCTGCTTGGAGGAAGAAGGCGAAGCAGATGGTGGAGTCGTCATTCTTGGAACCCTGATCTTTCATCCCCTGCAAAAATCGCATCCCTGTTTGGTACACTATCCTCCACATGTACCTTAAGCTCATATATGCCCAGCGATTATTAATATGAAGAAGAAGCAACGAAGAGGTGTCAATGAATATAAGATTGAGTTGAATTTAATAGTGGTTATAAGGGAAGCTTGTGAAGGATGTTTCCGATGAGAGAGATGGGGAGGGGATGGGGAAAAGAGAGAGGTGTGGAGGTGGGGGAAAGAGAGAGAGAGTGAACTCTGGTTTGTTTTTGGGGGAAATCCATATGAGGGCCCAAGATAGCAACATAATTTCAAAAAAGGTCCAAGGAACTTTCAAATGTTAGAAAAGGCCCTAGGGCCTTTATGGGTATTAAGTTACAATACAAAATTACATTGATGCCCCTAGAATTAAAAAAGGAAAAGTCATTTGTGGTTTTGGCGCTGAAACGAACTGAGAATGGAAAAATGCTGAAACTGAACGTGGGTTTTTTCTCTGACTGACTGTATCCTCACCTTGATCGTTTATCCTTCTTTTCCTTCTTCCCTTGGCTCATTTAAATTGGGTTGTATTCTGATCATCCATTACATTAGAATCTCAACTCAACTGGTTGTATATTGTTGTTTGTCATTGTTTTTTTCAATCGGAAGGTTGGGTGACTGAATGGTTGGAGCTTCGCCTCATTTATGTTATAATCGGGTAGGAGATAGGTAAGAAATGCTAATATTTTGATCAAGATATCATAATCACTATGCTACGTTGTTTTTAATCACTGCAGGGTTGGGTTAGTAAAATATTGCTCTGTTTTTGGGCATGGAAACAGAGGGAAAGGTCTATATTTGAGTGAGAATTGTTGAAAGTGATCAAGGAATGAAGGCTGAAAAAATGCTGAAATTTGATAGTTGTTAATACCTGTCGTTTTAGTTGTTAATATGGCTGTTTAACTTGTTAATACAAGCTGAAAGTGAAATCGCTATAGGGTAGGTTGCTCTATTTTTTGGGCATGGAAACACAGGGAGGTTTGTTTGTTAGTGGGAATGATTGAATGTGAAAACGCTGATATGGGATAGTTGTTAATACCTACAGTTTTAATTGTTAATACCTTCAACTTTAGTTGTTAATATGACTGTTAAAGTTGTTAATACTAACTCTATGTTGCAGATCATAATTAAAGATGGCTACTATTTCAGGGAAGAACCTATTATGTTTCTTCCATGTAGGGGGTAACTTTCTACATGGGGGAGGACAAGAAAGTGATTATGTTGGTGGAATGGTAAGAACAAGATGCATCAAGGAAGGAACAACATATGAGGAGTTGCAAAGAATCGACATAGCATCTTTAATTGGGAAAAAAAATACTGAAATTTGCGTGAAGTTCAAACTTAGCATGGATACATCTACATTTGTTGATCTTGTAGATGATGAAGGGGTAGAACATTTAATAAGGTATAATGAAGAATATTGTCATGTGTACATTGAAGAAAATGAGAATAATGACAATAGACCACAACAAATGAATGTTCAAATGGAAGAACAAGGAGTGTAAGTCTTGTTGTGTTAAGAAATGTAATTTGTTTGTATATAAATTGTCATTACTTGGTTCTCATTACTTGCACTAATAATTGTTGTTTGTCGCAGGAGGGATCAAGTCTTTGGAGGTGCAACTGGGTTGTCTATGTCTCCCCCTCAAATGTTCAATGAAACTCAAGAGTTGCTATCATGACCGTGTTGTTCGCAAAGTATGCCATTAAGCAGGCCTAAAATGAATCATTCTAAATGGAAGAATTTGATAATGGGAGAAGGACAGATATTTGCGAATGTTGTGACCCTCCATGAAACATTATACAAATACAGCATTGCACATAAGTTTTCCTACAAATTTGTGAAGAACAAGCCAAAGAAGATAATAGTGAAGTGCAATGTTGATGGTTGTCCCTGGTACATGGGTGCATATTCAATGGGAGAACGTCAAGATACCGAGTTCCTAATCATTAGAACATACAGAAGTGAACACATACACCATGCACATGATAGCCTTATTGTATCTCATCCACCCAAGTGTAGCTTGACATCATCAATTGTAATTGATGGTTTGAGAAATAATATTGAGAAGATAGCTAATGAAATTCGAACTAAGTTGTACAACAAGTATGGGATACGGCTGAACTATCGTCAAGCATATAGAGCGAAAGAAAGAGCGGTGGGGCAATTACATGGACGAGTAGAGGACTTTTACAAGGTTATTCCTTGGATGTGGGGCAGACTTATAGAGAGTGATCTCAACAAAGTTGCAAAATGGGAAGGGTCACCCGATAACATATTTGAGAGGCTATTTATTGCCTTAAAGTGAATTTCCAGAAATTCCAACAAAATCTACAACAATAATAATTCTGAAATAAAGAGCACCATCAAGATTAGCGTTTTATTACTATGGTTCAAATCAAGGAATTCAATTCTTCTAGTTCAGGACAATATATATATATATATATATATATATATATATATATATATATCATATTTTGATTGAAAGTGGAGCTTAATCACCAAGAGGGAGGTGAATTGGGGATTATAAAATTCTTTTCTAATTGCTCTGTTTTTGAACACTAAAAACAGAGCTAAACAAAGTATAGGGAAGAAGAGCAAGACACAAGGAATTTATACTGGTTCGGTTCAACCTCTTGACCTACTTCCAATCCCCAGACTCTCTGGGATTTTTCACTAACTCAATTGATTACACATTCTGTAACTCAAGAGTAATTATCTCGCTAGAACTTACTCCCCCTTACAAGTTGCAATCAATATCCCAATCTCCAAGTCCCCTGACTTGAGATTCTTACAATAAATGATTTTCAATAAATGAACTCTCTCTAAGAGTGGATAAATATAATCACTGAAGTACAAATATATTAAAAGATACTTTACACAAGAAAACTCAAAGAGTAGTTGGAAACTTGAATGATTTTCGTTTTTTGCAGATTGGTTGTTGAGAAGACTTCAATGCAGCTTCTTATATACCAAGAGATCATTAAATGACCGTTGGATTTAGTAATGTAGCCGTTGGACACATTGTTGAAGTGATTAGAAAAGCTTTGGTCTTCTTCTCTCTCTACTCGTTGGTTAATCCAGTTGCACAGAAGTTTATGGTTGACTTCCCTTGAATTAAATCCGTTGGAAGAGCAACTTCTAGTTAGGGAAAAGAAACATTAATCCCTTTGCAAAGTGTAGAGAATGATTGTCCAAAAGGATGCAAGCTTTCTGAACTTTGCATTTAATGAGCTGACATCACTTTTTGCTTTATACTAAATCTTCATTTAATACTCTTTAAATCATCTGAAACTCACTAACAAACTGATTAAACATAGTTAGGAATAATAATGAGTGATGATAGGAAGTATCTAGGTTAAACACAAAGATTTCACAGATTCGAGCAGTTTGATTTTCAAACTCTATTACACAAACTCGAGTTTGTTCACCCAAACTGGAGTTTTCAATTTCCTTCAGAAGCCTAAACTCGAGTTTACAAAACAAAACTCGAGTTTCCTTCATCCAGAGAAGGATGTCGCAATTTGGTCTTTGAAGCAAGTTTTGAGACAGGTTCAGCACTCGAGTCATTAAGTGACAAACTCGAGTTTTGGACTTTTATGATGAAAACAAGTTTAAATCCAAAAGCTCAAAACTGGAGTTTCCAAAACCAAAATGGAGTTTTCAAAAGGTTCAAATAGAGCAGGGCTTTCTGCTTGGCCTAAACTCAAGTTTACAAAGTGAAACTCGAGTTTCCATAAATCTTAGGAAAAATGGAAAACTCTCTATATGGTCCAAACTGGAGTTTGCAAATGAAGACTGGAGTTTTCAAATTTTTAGAAATCTTGAGATGTTCTCTGTAAGTTACAAACTTGAGTTTCCTCATAATAGAGAAAACTTTCTGCCAGATGCAAACTGGAGTTTTAAAACAAAACTGGAGTTTTCACAAGTACAGAATGGAGCATAGTTCTCTGTATGTTGTAAACTCGAGTTTCCAACAAAATTTGGAAATTTAGAGAATTCTCTATCAAGCATAAACTCGAGTTTCCAAATGGAAACTAGAGTTTTGAAAAGTTCAAAATGTTGATAGCTCTCTGTCTTGTCAAAACTCGAGTTCATTAAAACCAAACTCGAGTTTGCTTTGTCTTGAAAAACTTAGGAGCTCTCTGTATGGTCGAAACTCGAGTTTCTAAATCCAAACTCGAGTTTGTCTAAGTTTGTAAAAACTTAAGCTACTCTTTGTCAAGTCCAAACTCGAGTTTGTCTTTGACAGTAAGTTTTTCAACTTAACAAAGACAAATTTCAACTTAGGTTTACAATTGTCAGTTATCATCAAAACACATAGAGAACTAACATTGATCTCAATCAATTTCAATGCAGCAAGTCAAAAGTTCAAGATCATACAAAATAGAGCAATCACTTGCAGTAGGAATTCAAAACTTTTAAGTCAAATAGTTAAGATTTAAGCAAGTAATACAAACAATTTTAGTTAAGATTTAATCCCTAAAATGTTTGTACCTTCGATTACGGACGATTGCAATAGGCGAATCGGTGACGGTGATGGCGACACTATCCGCTTCAGAGGGTCGACGGTGGCTGACGGGGACAAGAGTGAGAGTGACAGTGACAGTGACGAGAGTGAGGCTGATTTCAATTTTTGATTCCCTCCTTATTTAGGGTTTTTTGTCATTTCACAAAACAATTACATGTCAGAAAAGGCCCTAGCCTTTTCTGACATGTGAAAGTTCCTTGGACCTTTTTTGAGTTTTTTTTTTTTTTTTGTTAAATGGACCCTCATATGGATTTTTCCTTTTTATTTGCATGTGTTCTTCTGTCTCATACTCTCTCACTACCACATATGATGTTAACTCTGCCAGCTCACCATACACGTTAGCATAAATGGTCAAATGTTTCATTCTCATGGTCAACGTCCCCTAACTTAATGAAGATGCCACTTTTTAACATTTGAGTACTTTTTCTCCCAAAAAATATTTACTATACCTATATCTCTTCCAAAAAAGGACTTGAATTGCATCCGCTGCAAGCTCCTCTCCGCTCACTGTGGTCAAACTGCATCGTTTTGACATAAAAACTGTGAAATTTTTGCCTTTTAAAAAAAAATATTTCAGGATACTGACAGATACTAAAAAAATACTTTAGGGTAATGACCGGTGTTAGAAAAATACTTCATGATCTTGAAAAAATATTTTAGGATCTTGAAAAAATATCCTAAAGTGTATTTTTAGTACTAGTTAGTACTCTGAAATATTTTTAGGATTGGTACTAAAAAAATACTATCTTGACAAATTATTTTAGGATCTTAAAAAAATATTTCAGGGTAATGGCTAAAACTAAAATGATACTTCAGGATACTGGTACTGAAAAATATTTCATGATATTTTAGGATCTTAAAAATATATTTCAAGGTACTGATTAATACTAAAAATATACTTTAGGTAAAAAAAAATATTTTTTCAAGATTTTAAAATATTTTTTTAAGATGATGAAATATTTTTATAGCACCGGTCATTATTATTATTCTGCTTTCCTAGATTGAGCTTTGATTTTTGTTTTTTTGTTTTTTTGATCGAGGATTGAGCTTTGATTTGGGTGCTGAGATTGAGGTTTATTTTTTGAACTTAACTTAAGCAGGTTTTTTTAAATAAAAAATAGGCGGCTTGGTGGGCGGACTTGGGCGGGCAAAATCCAGCCCGCCAAGTTGCGGGTTGCTCCAACTTTCACCGTTCAACCCGTGTGCCGTGGCGTGCCCGCCCTTCTGCCGGTTCTAGACTTGAGGTTGGTTGTTTGATTGAGCATTTATCTGACTGAGCTTGTAAAATTGTTACCGCAGAAATCGCCGTGAACGTTTCTCAAGATTCAAGACGCAGCTGATGCTATGATGGGTGGTAGTGGAAAATTAATCTGTTGGCGTTAGGTTTTGTCTGTACTGTTTTTCTCCAGTTTTCTTAATTTGAACTTATTGCAGGGACACAATCTGAGCGAGAAGAGAAGGCGTCTTTGGAGCTGAGTGAAGAAATTCTTCAAAGTATGGAAGTAGGAATGGCTTTTAAAGACTATGTGAGTACTTTTCTCATTACAATTTTTCACGAGTTGTAAAATTTTTAATTTTTTTGAACTGTGCCTGTTTCCATATGTTTGAGGCAACAACAGAATTCTGAACGTAAAATTCAGTTATTTATCGAAGGAATTCAGTCAGCATGCCCTAGACTCAAGTTTCTATCACTAGTTTTGTAGAGAGCAAATTCTATGCCCTATTAATAGAGCTTCTTTCTGCTGTCATAAATTCTACAGCTTGGGGAATGACTTTGCAATCTAAACATCTTACTGCTCAATGCTCATTATACCAAACTTTACTCATTGAGGCCTATTTTTCAATGTTTCAACAGAATGGTCGAATTAGTTCAATGGATTTTCACCGGGCATCGAGCCACTTAGTGACTGCTAGTGATGATGAATCCATTCGCCTTTATGATATCACTGGTGGAACGTAAGCCGTATGTCCCTATTTTGCTGCCTTTAGATATGTGAAAACTTGGCACTGCAAGAAAGACGCCATAAATATTTTTAATCTGGTGCATAATTGTAACTTCAGCTCACATCTTTTATTTGACTGAAACAATTGATGTCTCAGAACCTTTTAATTAAATTATACTTATGATTCTCTGTGTGAGTTTATGAGCATAACTCCTGTTTATTCGGATTTGGTCCCCAAATATTAAGAGCTTGGGCCTAATCCACCAAGGGTGGATCGGGCATAGTTGAACAATCTTAGAACTTGACATTGAGTATCTCTGTGATTTCTGTGTTGTTTCAATGTGCATTAAGGGTAATGCAAATTAAGTTGTGGTTGCAAATCATGAAAACCTACAACAAAACAAATGTTGCCACTGCCATCACCTGCAAGGCTTCAACTAAGGTAGAGAAGTTAACAAAACAAAGAAAATGAAGACATTATTTGTTATGATGCTATTCTTAGAGAATGTTTCTATGAAAGGCATAGAAAGTTGCTGTTATAGATATCTATCTAATATTTTTATAAAAATGAACTCTTGTGGTGCTTTCTTGTTATTTTTCTTTTTTGGGTTGATTACATTAATTTGGGATGCCTCATACTAGATGTTTGAAGACAATTAATAGCAAGAAGTACGGGGTTGATCTGGTTTGCTTTACATCTCATCCTACAACTGTCATCTACTCTTCAAAAAATGGTTGGGATGGTAAGCCTGTCTCTGCCCGGCAGTATTTGCTTCAATTAATATTCTTATACTCTTTTGCTGTTATGATCAATTAATCCAGAATCCTTGCGGCTTCTATCATTGCATGATAACAAGTACTTGAGATATTTCAAAGGTCACCATGACAGGTGCTCTTTTTCTCCTTTTCTTTTCCCTTTCACTAAAATATACATTTTCCAGTCTAAAATTTTCTTCTGTAGCATTATTATACGATTCATTTGTCTATAATTGGATATTGTTCCTTTCCTAGGGTTGTCTCCCTTAGCTTGTGCTCTCGTAAAGATTGCTTTATTTCTGGTTCTCTTGATCGAACTGTTTTGCTGTGGGACCAAAGGGCTGAAAAGTGCCAGGTAGAGGCATTTTTACTATAGGCTTCTTTATTTTCAACTTCTGATTTTGGCTGGAGTTTATTTTCCTCATTTAGTATCTGAACGTAGTATACATTTCCTTGGGCTTCTTACTTTAAAAATAACATAGGGACTTTTGCGGGTACAAGGAAGGCCTGCTATATCATACGATGATCAAGGGCTGGTATTTACAATTGCATTTGGAGGGTTTATAAGAATGTTTGATGCACGCAAGTACGAGAAGGTTAGTGAATGTTATGTTAAAATATGTTGAAGATTTGGTTAACCTTTTGATTTTCATTTTGAGATTTCATGCCCTAATGGCTGATATAATGAAATTCACTCTGGCAGGGTCCCTTTGAGATGTTTTCTGTCGGGGAAGATATTTCCGATGCAAATGTTGTGAAGTTTAGTAATGATGGAAGACTTATACTTTTAACCACTACAAACGGACATATTCATGTGCTTGATTCATTTCGGGGAACACTTGTTCGTATCTTTCCTACTTTAAAATAATGCTACCGTTACTCTAGTCTTTGATTTATACTGTATCAATTCTTTCTTATCCTTGGGGTGTGCAGTTATCCACATATAACGTCACTCCAGTCTCATGTGATTCCACGTTAGAAGCTTCCTTCAGTCCTGAGGGAATGTTTGTAATATCAGGTAAGACAATTTTATATGGATCACTGTTATGTTATGGAAAAACTAAGGTAAGGGTGGGGAAAAGGAAGAATAGAATGGAAGAGGGAAAAACTCAAGAACCAGAATCTGAAATTCTAGGGAAGGAGAGACTGAAACATACTGAATAATACTCCTCATTTCCTTAATATAAGACATATTTGAGAAGTTAATCTTGGTAGTAAATATTAGATATAGTTCTCATATTTGTCAATCTTTTCCTAATTTACTCCTATTTATGTTCCCTCAACAATAATCAAGGAAGAGAATGAATGAGGGAATTAAGGAAGATGACTAGTGTATTTTAAAAATGTCATATTAGCTAACTCAACTAACACCTCTTCCTAAAATAAACTAGTAAAGGGTGTTGGTTTCTAACAATCACCTAGAAGTTTTCTGTTGTTTGTTGTCTTATTAAATCATGTTTTTGCCAACATTAGTTTTTTTTTTTTTTTGGAAAAATAACATTACGATCTCAATTATGAAAAAATAATATCAGAAAAGTCCCAAAACTTGTCAATAATAGCTCATCCACTTGTTAATGGTTGCTCTTTCACTTGTCATTGACAAGCTATAAGACTTTTCTGATATTATTTTCCTTAATTGGGACTTAAGTGTGATTTTCCCTTTTTTCTTTTAATATTTTTTTAATAATATTGATTTGAGTTCTCCCTCTCCTTTCATTTCTTATTTTTGATCAAGTTTTGGAAGAAAGTCTTGGCATTCATTTTTATAGTGTCATGGCATCTTGCTTCTTGCCCTTAATCCAGCAAGCTTACCTTATAAATATTTGTTCGTTGATTAAATGCTTTCATTTGTTGCCAAAGAAATAATTTCCAAGGTTTAAAATCTTTTTTACAGGTTCAGGGGATGGAAGTGTCTATGCATGGAGTGTTCGAAGTGGTAAAGAGGTATGTTACATTCCCAACTTTTCTCTGCATTTCATAAATGATTTCTTCTTGGCTGTCATATTACTTGTTCCTCTTGTTATACAATAAATGTTGAGTAAATTATTGAGTTTCTGACAAATTTTGTGGAAAGTAATACCCCCTTGCTTCTGCCAAGATAAAGCCCTCTCACACGTTTCCATCATCATTCTTCTTTTTTACACCTCCAAAATTCACTCACAAGTCTAATAGCCTTGGATAAGCAATCCACAACATTCACTTCTATCTGCTCAAAACCAAAACTGCACCTTGACTTCCAAATGCCCCAGCAAACACATGCAAACAGAGCATACTGATAAGTTGCTCCACATTCATACTCATCAGCCTTCATTTTATCTGATAACCAATCTTCAAGCCACTTATTAAATCTGACCCATATTCTTCCATCAAACTTCAATGGCAGTCGTGAGCCATAGCCATCAAACATGAGCCCAGGGACAAAAAAAAAGTGCATGCTCTATTGTCTCAATGTCCGTTCTACTGAGCGCTTCCTTCGGAATAAAGCCAACTTAGTAGCTGATGCACTACTAACTGCCCTCGATAAGAAGTGATTAACCTTTGGAGGCACCTTAAGTTTCCAAATACCATTCGACAGCCTTTTAGATGCCTCGTATGAACAACTGGGCCTCTCTTCTACTTGCTGCACCTCCTCCTCTCTTGCTGCCTTGTAGGCAAATTAACTGAATACATCCCATCTCTACTTCCCAACCAGACATATGTATCCACATCCTCCACCATAGGGATTCTTACACTCTTTTTCCTCATCATCCTGTATTTTTTTAACTCTGTCAAAATTCCACTGTCTATCAACAATGATATCTGCCACTTTCAAATTCTTCATTCATCAAAGTGCTCTTTGCTTTAAGCAATGACCATCAGCACAAGGCAACCATTTTCCTTCAAACAAACTCACCTTCTCTCCATTGTTAATCTTTCACACCACTTCTTTCTTCAGCAATTCCCTCCCCTTCCACACCGGAAGAATTAATGAGTATCCTCCCTCCTCTCTTCTCGCTTTTTTTGTTTTTTGTTTTTTCTTTTACTTCTCGCAATGGTGAAGGATGAAAGTAAATGCTGCAAGCAAAGCCTGTGAAATTTCTCAGTTTTATCAAATTTAATAAATTAGTAAAAAGTGGAAATTATAGCAAGATATTCTGAATAAACTTGTGCTAAAGAAACCTACTCCCTTTGTGTGTACAATTCTTGAATTCTTTCCTCTTTTGTGGAGTATGAATTTGTTTGAACATGTGCCTTTCTGATGTCAATGTTGATATTAACCTGACTAGGTTGCAAGTTGGATGAGTGCAACTTCTGACATTGGACCTCCTGTTATAAAATGGGCACCGGGAAGTCTTATGTTTGCAACTGGATCTTCTGAGCTGTCATTTTGGATCCCAGATTTGTCTAAATTGGGAGCTTATGTAGGCAGAAAGTAGAATCTATCCCAGATTTAATTATGAGAATGTGTAATTATGTGCATTTTTGTCGCCATACTGTTTTGTAGATGTTTATATAACTTACACTAGGCTTCCTTAGCAAGTGATAAACGGAGGTTTTCATCTTCATTTACAAGGGAATAGTAAACTTATAAATGGTACTAGTAGTTACCAATTTGCTTTATCAAAGTTGTCAATTACTGTTGGATGGTTGTTAGTAGAGTTGTTCTGTTCAGTTGATATTTAATGTTTGCTTCATTCCCTTCTCCCAATGGAACATTTTCCCCAAAGAATCTATCTGCTTGTCAAATATTTTTCTAGAAGTAACAGGATGCCTGGCATGAATCAGTCTAATTAATTTTCCTTTGTTATGCAAGTGCACCTTCAATTTTTGCCAATGATATTGTTATTTTTGTTCAAGATAAATGCTCCCTCTGTTCTTTTGTTCGTTTGTATTATAAGATAAAATTGACTTTTTTTAAGATATTAAGAAAGCTAATTGAATTATTTTAAAATATTTACATTTATTGTTTTTTCTCCAAACTACTTTGCTTAACATATAAACTGATGTATAATCTAATGATATATATATCAAATGATACACAACATATAATATGATTAAATAACTTATTCAACTTCCTTAATCTCCTTTAAAAAATTCAATTTTGTCTTATATTTATGGATTGTTCCTTTTACAAGAGACATTTAGAGGTTGTCTCAATTTTTTTTTTTTTTGGGTTGATTTTCCATTTTATCCACATTTAATTACTCATATTACCCTTATTGTTGTATTTAATTCCTACACATTCTCTCTCTTAAATGAGGGTATTTTTTTTTGCCAAAAAAGGTCACATTTTTTCTTACATATTTTTTGTCACTAACCGACTTTTTGATCAATGTGATTTGGTTAATTGTCTCTTATAAAAAGGAATTTAGGAGTAATAAAAACACTATCAATAAACATTGTTTGGATTAATTTTTTGGAAGTGATTTTAACAATGTATGAGATAAGAATGTGGAAAGAGCTATGTTCCGGTTTGGGTAATTTTTTAAAAAAAAACTGAAACAAATAGGCTTGAAAAGAGTTCCTTAATTATTTAAACATGAGGTCTTAAATTAGATTAATCCAAATCTAATGCGAAAATCCAAATAGTTTGTCACAAAGATAATAGAAACACTTTAGCTTCTAATAATGCTCAGAGAAGCTAAAATAGACTTAGTTAAAACACAATGTGTATACAAGTACTGTATAATGTAGGGTTAAGTACCAATTTTACCAGAATGTTGCCCTTTGTTAGAAACCCTAACCGTCAACTAACGTTGATTGTTAGTTGACCGTTAGGTTTCTAATGAGGGCAACATTGCTCCATTTTATACTTCAGAGGCAACATTGCTACATTTCAGTGGAGCAATGTTACCCCTGAAGTATAAAAAAAAAAGAGCAATGTTGCCCCTCCGTTAGAAACCCTAACGGTCAACGTTAGTTGACGGTTATGGTTTCTAACGGAGGGGCAACATTGTTCCGTTTTGATACTTCAATGGCAACATTGCTCCGCCGAAAACTTAAGGGGCAAAATTGCTCCTGGGCGCGTACTTTAGGGTCAAAATTGGTACTTAACCCTATAATGTATTTTTCTTAAAAAAAAAAAAAGTTTAGATGCTATCATAATTCGAAATTTACAGAGACAACTTTAGAATACAGATGAAGCCAAAGCCCCAACACTGAGTAACTGTTCTGCAAGACTGCAACAATCTCTACCTCTTCTTCACCATTCAATACTCTATCTGTGTGCATACACATACATATCTACGTATGTAAATACAACCACACACACACACACATATATTCTGTATGTCTGATTGTGATCTTTTCTGTTGACTTGTATCTGTAAATATCTGACTTTAGTTTCACTTTGTAATGCGGAAACTGTCACCAACTTGTGATGTATTTGCACTTACAAACTGCAGTAAAGAGGATAAGAGACATTACACTTTTATTTCTAGTACATACACCACATAAATTTCAAAATGATTATAAGGACAAAACATAAAGATAGAGGTATTTCTCTATACTATTATGGAGCACCTTATTGAAGGATTCTTTAGTCCCTAATATAAGTCACTTATAAAGTCATTAATGCTTATTTTCCAATTTTATCCCTGTAATTAATGCTTAAATGTGGCTCCTCGTATTTTTCTCTCACATTCAAAACCTCATTAATGGGTCAAGTTAAAAAAATCGTCAAGTTAAAAAAATCTTATCAATTTAAGACAAATTTAATGAGTTAATTGTCATTCCTTAGTTCATGTCAATTAGTTGAAAATGTTCTATAAGAAAGACAGGAGGGAGTAATACTCTGATCCTATTTATAAATCAATGCTCATATATTTCACCGAAACAAAGAAAAACTTAAATATCTCATTAAATGGGACAAAAAAATCATCTTCCTCGGCCTCGTGAATAAGATCAGAGGAGTATAGCTATTTGATAAAGTTCTCCTAAACTGCTAAATTATGATTGGTATATATTGAACAGTTTTCTTTAAATACTAACCTCTAAATTTAACTCTTGCCTCGTTGCATGAACTCGTAAATAACCAAATTCAGATATCCTTTTCAGACTCCAACTATCCGCCTGTGGATGCACAAGAACATACCCATAACATGTAAAGGATCATTTCAACTCAAAAACTCTCTAGTACAGTTACAAGGTAACCAGATTGACAGAGAATTAGTTACTTACATTGTTTGGGAAATTGTCTAAGGTGAAGCCTGCCATACCAATAACAGCATGCACAGGAGCACTATAATTTTTGTTGTCATAAGTATCAATTCCATTTGCATCTTTTGTTGGCATGGCTTTACATGTGCTTTGATAGATAGAGCAAGTTCTTTCATAGTTATGAACATGGCCAAACAGAACCAGATCAACCTGTTTATTAAAATTTCACCAATCTTTATCATTATCTGCAACATCATGAAGAATCACTAAACTATGGATGGACTTAATTACCTTATTCTCCAATAACAATGGTTCTACAGCTTTGACGAAGTTTTCATCGACGTTTGGTAATAACACACTCTTAGTGGAACTGTACATTGGTCTATGCCTGAAATGTGAGAATGTTGCACTTAAAGTGAGCACAAAGTATGGACTAATAAATCTTTTTGAGATATACGTATATGTTGAGGTTGTCTTTCTATCAAAGTAACTTAAGCAAATTTGATAAGACTTCCCTTGATATTATATACTTTCAGTCCTTTTCCTGATTAGCCAGTGTGGGACTCTTATATACTCTAATACGGACAATGTAAATTGACTTACCCCATGAAGATTAACCAAGGAGTTTTTTGTCTATCAACCGAGGCCATGTCCTTTTGAATCCATTGATACTGCAAGAGAGAAATGTTCAACATGCTATTATTATTGCACAGAAAGGCTGACCCAGGGGGGAGGGGGTGTTCAAATCAAGCATATTATTTATTATTTACCTGCTCAGAATTTTCTCTCCAATCATGTTCAGTTGATATGACAGTGAAATGAACACTTCCTTGTTCAATCGAATACCAAGGCTTATCCTTTGCTGAGGTTGGCATTTGAAAGTATGTCTCATAAGGTACTCCACATTCACCTCCAGAGTCAGGAGTGATGTATATTGAACCAGAATCTACATAATCCCTAATCATAAAAATTCTTTCAGAAATGATCTGTTATGATAGAACATTGTTTTACTTCTAGCTTTCAATTAGGGTTTTCTTGATTTTTTTTTTTTTGGCCTTATGGGGTGTATGGAAAACACCATAATCATTTTTTTTTTTGGGGGGTTTAGGGGAAAACATATCCATGAGCTTTTACTAAAAGTGTGTCCAGCACTATCTACTTTTTGAAGGTGCAAAAATACATATGAACATTCAAAATAGGAGCAAAACAGTTAGCACCGTTAAATATAAAACACTGTTGCATATGCATATACAAAAAGAGTGTGGGCTTTAGTACAAAATATAACGGTGTCAGGCTAAATTTAACAGTGCTGGCATTTCTACTCCCATTGTGAATATTCATAGGTATTTTTGCACCTCTAAAAAGTATACGGTGCTGAATGCACTTTGGGTAAGACTTCATAGGTAATTTTGCATCTTAAGCCATCCTTTTTAAAAACAAAAAACAAATGCTCTTTTGAGGTTTGCGAGACAAAACTCCTCTCACATATTCATCTTATGCAATGCAAAATCACTTTAAAAAAACCTAATCCAAATGGCCACTTAGTCCTTTGAGTGAGGAAAATATTGGAGAGAACCGTTTTTGTTTGACAGTATATTCATTCACTTGTTGATAATTCAGTACCTTTCATGGTTTCCAATTGCTGTCATGTAAGAAACTCTGGATGCTACAGGGTTAATAAGGTTAAGGAAGAAGTCCCATTCAGCAAGGAAGCCGGTTGCGTAGCTTATGTCTCCAATGTGAAAAACTGAGTTCACATTGTTGGAATCTACTTCAGAAGACATGGCTTTAAGAACTGAAGCAGCTCCTGGCTGTACCAAACAACATCCTGAAACTGGTTAGTGCACATTTACACACTGATGCTGGTTTTTACATTTAAATGCATTTGAATCTGAATCTTCTTTTTCAAATGGTTGAAAAGTGTCATGAAAGTAAGTTTCAACTTAGAAGAAACTTGTGTGTATCTCAATATGCATATGAATAGCACTAGATTCTGTAAAAGCAGTAATAATGCACCTGAATGTAGTGTTCATCAGAAGCATCAAGAGGAGTCTTTCCCATATCTCCATATGCAAGGAATCTGAGTTCATCCGACCCTCCAGCAGGCGGAGTCGAAAACTTGATTTGTTCACTCCAACCAGCAGAGTCACTGAATCATCAACAAAAGGAAAAAGGACCTTGCTTTTAACATTAAAAAAAAATACAGTTGCATTTTCTTGCAGTCCAAGTCTTATGAAAATACCTCTTAAGCAAAGACTAAATTTCAGTATTTTGGCTGTTAATAAGCTAAATATCAGTTATTGATGCATTAGACATGGAAGGATTGTATGTTTTTTTTTTTTAAATTATAATCTGAATTTAAGTATAGTGCATACCTTCCATATCTATATGAGAAGGTGCTTGAAGGCTTAAGCCCTTTCATAACTGCTGAGTGAACGTATCCTGGATCATGCCACCCAAAGTCCTTCGCAGGACTTTTCAGAGGTGAACCTGCCATTTTTGCAATTAAATACTATTAGGTAATGTGTTCAACTTTTGCATATGTTAAAAACTCATATTAATTTAACATGAAGTGACACTTCAAACTTTGGCTACATATATATGTCTCTTAGAACAAGTATAATATTATATTTTTTTTGTTGAAGAACAATTAAGATACTTACTGCACATATCATCTTGTGAGAATGTGGAGACTTGTGAAGTCTCAGTTTTTCCATCTGCATATTGAAGTTGCTGAGGCTGATTGTCTCCACTAACCCACGTCGCTCTCATCTGCACGCAGCCCCAAGCATATATAATTATATTAAAACTCGTCACATGCCCAGTAAAGAAAGTAATGAGACTCAGATGTCAGGTGAGCCTCACCACTTTCTTTCTCTCTTTTCTCTTCTTCTTTTTTTTGCTCAAGTTCTCTCTTTTCTCTTCAGACTATAGTTATTGTAGATGATCCACATCCAACTGTATTTTGTTCATTGCGTGTCTGACATACTCATATTAAATACCCTTCCATTCTAAACGTGGGAGCTAGTTGAAGGGTTGGTTTTGACGTTAAACTTAAGGACTCAATCCAATTTGTTTCCATATATATTTATAATTTTTCTCAGACTACCCTTATTCATACTTCCTTAAGTCCCTAATATAAAAGTTAGTAGGAGGCTGAATTTGGTCTTAAATTTGGTCTTAAATATAAGATCCCAACTCATTTTATCTCATATATTTATCAATTACTCCACCAGTCCTTAATATAAGACATATTTAAAGAGTTAATTTTTGTTATAAATATAAGATAGTTTTCGTATTTGTCAATTTTTTCTCTAATTTTCCTTTATTGATGCTCTCTTAACAATAAGGAGGAGAGGGAAGGAGAAAATTAAGAAATGTGACTAGGGTATTTTAAAACATACATTCATATTAACTAACTTAACCAACTTCTTTAATTTAATTTAATTATGTAAATATGTCTTATATGAAATACCAGAGGAGTATCGTTTTTCTCCAAACTATGTTATCTAACTCATAAACTGATTGACTACCTCTAGTCCTTGATATAAGATCAACTTTGTCGTGCAATTTTGTACTACAAACTAAATCTTATATTAAGGACAAGAAGAAATGTAATCTAATGTTACACACTGATGGTATTTTATGAAGATTATGTCACATTTATTATAAATAACGAATTAATCTTATTTCATTAATCTACACAAATTAGTTAAGTAGCTCTTCTATTAGAGGTTGCGTCAATCAAATTCAAATAGTCACAATATATTTGTTAAAATGAACTAATTTACCACCTAACTTCCTTAATTAATTTACCTAAATTAGTTATCTAACTTCTACATTTAGGATCGAGCAGAGTAGTAGATATCGTGTTGAGTGTTACCGATGTGCCAGATGAATCTATGCTTGAGATGTGTCCATAGAGAGGCTTGTTAGGGTTGGCAAAGCTCAAAGGGGTGGACCTTAACAAAATGCAAGGGTTTGAGAATCCTCCAGAGAAGAACACAAACTCAATGTCAGTTCTAATGTTGATAACATGGAACTTTATTGAACCACTGCAAGTTGTGACTGTGCACTTTCCGTTCTCTGATTTCTTGCATTCCTTGTTCTTGCAACTAAGATAATTTGGATCATTCTTCATATATTGTGCCTGCATTTTCAATATGATATTAGGAATTATTTAAATTTGCTGAAGTAGGAAAGTATTATGATATATGAATACAATACCTTCATGAAATGTATTTATACTCTCTAATCTTAAATATAAAAATTAGTTAATTCAAGACCTCGTAATCAAATATAAGACTTCAATCTATTTTATCTCTTCTATTTATCAATTGTTTCTCAAATTAATTTACCTAGCTTATAAAATAATATATAATGTAATATTATAAATAAGTATTTTATGAAAATCATGTCATATTTATTAAAATTAAGTAATTTATTTTATTTTAAATTAATTAAGTAGTTCTTATAAGGATTTATGTTCATGAATGGCGATTTTAGCTAGCCTAACATGTTTTTTGTAATTTAATTGAGATAAAGTTAGAAATTTTTTAATTTAAGACCACTCTTTCTTAGTTTCAATGATATGGTTGCAAGTGATTATAAGTACTTTTGGACTGGAGAGAATAAGATAGTTCATAGTTCATGAAAATGAGGGCAAATATAATTAAATAATTAAATATCCAACCAAAGCATGCATATACACACACACACTCCATACTAAAACAATTTTATATACTTAATCTAGGGGTAGGGGTGAGCATGGGTAGGGCTGGGCAGGACGAGACCCCTGCCTGCCTGATGTCCAACCTGAAGAATGAATGGAGCCTGATACCTAGCTTTGCCTGGTAAAAGCCCTATCAATTTTCGGGTTGGGAAAGAGCGGGTTGAGACAGGGTGGGCTTCCCTTGCCCAAGTGATAATGTCTTGCCCTGCTCTATGAAGATTTAAGTTCACACTTCACAAACTTTCAAAGCTTTGGAGATACTTCAAGTATAATATAATATATTTAAACATAATAATATAATATATTTTAAATAAAATAATATATTTAGAATAATATTTATTTTAATATATTTAATTTTCTGGGCAGGGCAAGATCCCCTACCCAATACCCAACCCTACCAGTTATTAGCCCTACCCAAAATATCCCAAAATTTTTTTTAGACCACTTTTTTAGGGTCAGGTTGGACAATTCTTTGCCGGGCGCAGGTATACCGAGCATCTGAGCACCATGCTCACCCTAACTTAATCTATCTTTTAAGGCTGAAATATATTTTAACATAATTTGAAATAAAATAGAGAAGGGAATAAAAACCTACAAATATTCGGCCCCGAAAACAAAGAGAAAAAGGAATAAACCTTTTGTTGAGGATAGAATAAAGCCAAACGATTTCACCAAAAAAAAAAAGAATAAAGCCAAACGAGTGGTCTGAAATATTCAGATTAATGTCAAAGAAATAGGTTACGTAAACGTAATGAACTTTTCTGGCTTCACGTCGCCTTGTTATTGTCCTCAAGGGACCATAATTTGTCACTGACATATCATCTCATATAGGTAGCTACGATGTTTTTATCAAGGCAATAAATGAATATGTTTTGCTTTTCAATATTTGTAAATTCTTTATAAATAAACGACATACAAATTATTGCATTCAGTATTAAATACTGAAGCTATATAACTAATTTATAGAGATTAAAAAATTATTTAAGTTAATTATTTATATAAGGTGTATGATAATAATTTTCCTAAATTACTTTGTATTAAAAACTACCTCTTGAAAAAAAAAAAATCCATTATATATCTCAAATTTTGTTGATAATCAAGAAAAATTGTGTTGAGACTTTAGAGAATTATTAATAGCTGTATTATTAGCTGAGAGTGTGGAGCAAAAAATTCTACCTTTTATATTTATTAAGAAAATCCAATAATAAAGAAAAAGTAATTAATTTCTTTGAAAAATCTCTTTAAGTTGGGACCAAGAAAATGTCAAAAAAAATCTTAGAAAAAATTCTGATGTCAAAAAGGTCTCAATGAGTTGTTAAAACCCACAGATAGAGTTGTCAATCCCCTACTGAAGTATACTGAAATAGTTGTCAACGAAACCAATGTTGTCAAAATCGAGTTTCTACGTAGACACGTAAAAAGGTAGTAGAAACATAAATCGTAGAAACGATACAAAATGTAAAATTTCTACTTCTTAAAGTCAAGATAAAAAATTATATATATATGCATGTTAAAAAAAAAACATAAATCACTACTCAAAATTTCAAAAACATAAATTATATTTAAAAGATACAAGTCACATAATTATATAAAAGATAAGTCCAAAAACACAAAAAGAGTTTAACAACTCTTAAAAACAAGTTTCAAAACATCAAAAGAACAAAGTTTAACAATTCCTAAATTATAATAATTCATTCAAATCAAACACTTTATTTTACAAAATCTCCATGTCCTCAATGTCCTCTTCTTTTGCTCTTATAACAAGTTTTTTTTTTTTTAAGTAAAAACGGTGGAATCTCTAAAAACTTACATTTCTACACGTTTGTACGTTTCTACCCGTTTTTACCTGGGACAGTTTTTACTTCAGATTTAGCACGTAACACCCTAGTAAAAATGTAAAAACTTAAGTTTTTACGTTTTTACACTAATTTTTGACAACACTAAACGAGACCTTTTTAACATTAGAATTTTCTCTGAAACCTTCGTAATATTTTTTTAGTCCTTTGAAACCTTATAGGGATTTTCCTTAATTTATTCTCTCCCTCCCTCCCTCTCTACACACACAGACATCATCGTATTACGAGAGGTTTCCAAATGTTTCATCATTTTTCTTCGCTAAATCATTAACCAAATAAAACTGAAACAAGGCAAAATGTTGCTTTCACTTTCACTTTCACTTTCACTTTAACAAGTATATACTGAAAGGTTGCAATATTCAAAAGGCAAAAATATAGGGTTTGGTCATAACATAGGTGGCACAAATATAAACAATCTCACCATTATGGGATATTGAAAGCCTAACGTGCATAGCTCACAAAGTCAAATAGAAATAATATACTCCAAATAATTTCATGTTTTCAAGTTCACACCTCTATGATTAACAATAAACAAACAAGTAATCCATAATTAATTCATTGATCATCAGAGCTTTCGGGTTAATTAATTTTGTTTAATATAAAATTAATCAAGTTTTGTTTTCAATGATATTTCGTACATGACTGTCTCATCTCACCTCTCATGTATATATTATTTTAAATTTAAATTTCTGTGTTCTCACCAGCCGGCAGATCATAACTAAAAAAATATTATTTATTATGTACTGAAATCTGATTCATTTTGGTGCCAACCATATGTAAAATTAATTTTTTTGTCTAACCAACTATATACAAAATTATTATTTATATCAATTAATATGACATAATAAACATGTGAATATTGTTAAATGTTTTAAAGTACATGACCCGCTCCATATACTCCCTCCGGTCCTAATTATAAGACATAGTTGATTTTTTTTAGAGAAATTAAGGAACCTAATTAAATTACTTTAGAGTATTTTTATTTTTTCTTCAAAGTAATTAGTTTGACTAATAAACTAATATATAATCTAAAGATATACAACACATAAAATGGATTAAGTAACTTATTTGGTTTCCTTAATTTCTCCAAACAAAGTCAACTATATCTTATAATTAAGACTGGAGATAATATATTTTATTGAATATGGGGACAGATCAATTCAAATAAATGAATCAAGTACGTGAACTTATCCATAAAAATACAACTACCTAGTGTTTTTTTAAGGAAGTATCACCTTAAAACACACTCTAAACAAAAATCTAAATTAAAATTTCATTGAAACCATTTTAATTATGAACAATATAATCCCATACTTATTTCATTTTAAAAATTAATTACTATTTTTTACCATGAAAAATTAATTAGTATATTTAGACTATTCAAATTTTTAACTTTTCAAATCTACATATAAACTATAACTTTTATTGTTTTTATTTGTTTTTTTTTTTTAATTTAACTATTGATTTCTTTCGTGTAAAAATTAAAGGCGAAAGTTTTGAAGGATATAGTAGTACCTAAAAAGATCCTTGACAGGTGGAGCATTAATGAGGCAGCATGGTCTATCTTGAAATCACAGCGTCCCCATTTAATACTTTTATTTTCTCCAAATTTTTTTGTCATTATTTATTTTGAACCTATTGCAAATAATTGATTTGACCTTTTTTTGCCAGAATATTTATCTGACCTTTTGTAGTTTTGAGTATTGACCAAAACTTATTTATAGCTAGAAGAGGCATGGCATGAATAATGACACTAAAATAATTAATTAAAATAAATATATTAAATAAAATAATAAAAACTAATTAAATAAATAAAGAAGCATGGGCATACCTTTACAGGGTAATGACAGAGAAGAGGAAGTTCGGCAGTATCACCAGTTTGAAGAAAAAGATACCGATTAAAAAGACATGTTTTGACACTGCATATATCATTAAACAAATATTAATTTAATTAAAATATTATTAATTAATGAGGGGCCTACGAAATTAATTATGGGAAAATCATTTTCAGGGTCCTTTTAACATTGACAATCCTAAAAAAGACCCTAAGATTCTGATAATCCAAAAAAAAGGCCCAGGACCTTTTCTGGGATTTTCAGAATCTTGGGTGAGTTGTTAACGGGACTGATATAGTTGTTAACGGGTAGGTCTTTAACAACTAAATCAGTCACGTTAACAACACTTTTGCTAACAACTAAATCAGTACATTTAACAACTATATCAGTATCCCGTTAACAACTCACCAAGATTCTGAAAAATCCAAAAAAGGCCCTGGGCCTTTTGGGATTATCAGAATTTTGGGCCTTTTTTAGAATTGTCAGTGTTAAAAGCACCCTGAAAATGATTTTCCCATTAATTATATATACCCCATAAAAAGGCACATAATAATGTAGAAACGTGGAGTCCACAATTTATGAGCATCTCCATATGTATAGTGTGTGTTCGTAGAAAAATAAGGTGATCACGTATATATATTTTCTGTCTATTTATCATATATCTTCAAAAATAGACAAAAGAAAATAAGAGAATCAAATATCAAAATCAAAGTATAGATATCAATCAAATCAAAATAATGTAAACAGAAGAAGGCGTGAAGTTATAGTGTTAATTACTCAGAGTCTGAGGGTGAGATCATAGCAACCCAATCGTCACCGGAGGGATTAGAAACGCCGGAAACAGTGATGGTGACGAACTCATCGTCCGATAATCCAGACTTATTATTATTGGACGACGGAGTCACATTCACTTGCAGATAAGAATTAGAAGAAGAACAATCCTCCAAGAATCTTCTGTTGAGTAATCTAAACTCAGATATCCCGGTGAAGTTTCGGTGATACGCCGTCGTATCACGGATCAGAGGATGTAAAGTTGAAGACGATGAAGAAGACGAAGAGAAACAGAGGAGGAGGGAAAGAAGTAGGACTATGAAAGAAGAAGAAGAAGACATATCTGATATATTGAAACCGAAACCTCTTTGTGATTTTTGAGGTTTATGTTGTTTGAAATTTGAGTGTGTGTGTGTGTGGGGATATATATATATATATAGTGGAGAACGTGGTGTGTTTGACGATAACTTTGTTGGCATAAAGGCTTCATTTTTCACATGGAATTGCTTGGCTGGAAACAGCCTTTTGGTCTTTCGTTTTTTCCCTCTTTCTTGGTTTTTCTCATACGTGATGAAAAAAAAAAAAAAGATAAGGTGGTTAGAATTTTACTCAATTTTAAATCAAGTCCCTCAACTTTTTTAAAAAATTTTTAGTGAAAATTATAATGAGCGACCTTAAGGAAAATATATTTATTGAGAAATACTATAAAAATTGCAATTGCTTGAAAGGAGCAAATATCATAATATAAATTTTAAAATACTAAATTGTCCCTAGTCAAATCTCCTATATTATCTCTCATATTAATAATAAAAAATGATTAAAATTAAAACTAAAACTAAAACCAAAACCTTCCTCATTCACATTTAATATGATAATATATCTTTTTTTTTTCACATAATATCTAAAATCAATATATTATTTAATTAACTATACCGTTCAAACTCATATTTAAAAAAAAAAAATTAATTTTAAAGTTCCATATTTATATTATCAAATATCAACGTTAATATCTATTAATCTCTTTTTATAAAATTAAAAACTAAACTCATTTTATGTTTTTTCAAGATATTATAGATTTTTTTTTATTAACATTAAATGAATTTTTGACCCACATAAATTTTTTCTAAAATAAAAATAACTCATATATAAATTTTCAGCTTAACATGTATAATAAATTATAAAAGACCTTGATTTTTATAACAATTATATAAATATATTTTTAATTAAATTTTTTGTTGATTCTAACAAATTATAATTTTGATAAAATTGAAGAGTGTGTAATTTTTTTCATATATATCTATGCTAGTTGTGAAAAATGAAACTTTGAGAAAGCTTTTATTTAACTTAATTAGTGAAATTTGGAATTTTATATTAGTTTTAAAAATAGAGTATAGGAGAGAATGTAGAAGATTTCTTTAAGGGTATTTTTGTATTTTTAATTTTATATTTTATTATTTATTTCTTCTAAATAATTATAATTTTTATAGTCTTTCTCAATAAATATTTTTCCACTAGGTACTTCATATTAATTCTCCTTAAAATTTATTGGTTCTTCAACTTCCGACGGTTAGATCTGTTGATCCTTATCATTAAATGCGAAGTAACACAATTAAATTTAGACGTCTCATCTTTTTTGTAATTTTCATGATCCTTTTTCTTTTTCTTCGGTTTAAGGCTGAAGCAACTTTTCAAACCTGAAAGTTGGGTAGGGCATTATAACAAAATAAAAACAAAAGAGTCAGTTACTAGTAAAACAGTTGATTGTATTTAATAAAGAAAAAGAAAGAGAATTTTTTGCCACCATTTAAGAGTATATTTTGATCATTTGAAATGTTTTAGGGAATTAATTAATTAATTTTATTGGTTTGTATTAGTTAATTGAGAATTTCTTATAATAGTAAATAAACGGAGCAAGTAGTTAATTTTAATATTAATTAATATTAATATTTAGGTGAATTTTATTAATTGATACTTCATCCGGTCATAATTATATGAGCACTTTTGTAATACAGATTATATTACAAAAGTGCTCCTATAATTAAGACCGGAGATAATATTTAAAACTAGATTCTTTAACATAAAGCTAACGGTCATCGAATGTTATAATTATTTTAATAACTCTTTTACTAAGGAAAATGAATCTAAATTATTAATTTATGATGTCTTTAATATATCTAATCCTTCCAACCTAAGTTAATTAGGAATATGAAATATGTATAAAAAAATTTTCTTTTAGTATATCTGAATCATTTTAAATTTATGTTCATTTTCATGTTAAAATAAAAAATAATTTTTATTTGTAAACTAAAAAATAAAATTTAAATATTCTAAATTTACTTAAAAACAGTGGTGCAATCTGCAATGTCCAGAGATACTCGAGAGTCCCACACGGCTAGTCGGCCACACCTTTAGCGTTTTTTCATTTGCAGGTCCCACCGCTACCATTTTTCTTGCGACACAATATACTTGTTTATTACTTTTCTCTGGTCTTTATTATAAGGCATCAACCATCAATATTTTTTTGGTCCTTATTATAAGGCACCAACTTACTTTAACTAACTCATTTATTACTATTTTTCCATTATGGCCCTCATTTTTTACTAACTCATTTAAACCTACATCATTAAAGTAGGGGTAAAGTTGGAAACATTTATTATTTTTAGACCTCATTAATGACTTAACCTCCATTCCTTGGTTCACAAGAAATGGTTAGTTGGTGCCTTATAATAAGGACCAGAGGGAGTATATGATTTTTAATTTTTTTTTAAAGAAAAGAGTAAAAGTAGGAAAAACCAGTGAAAAGTCCATGCATGTTTTAAAAATTTACTAGCTACAATGACTTGAATTCAAGTTTTAGTACTTTTTATATGAAATATTGCAGAGTATTGATCCCTTTTGTGTATAAACACACAAGGTATTTCTTAAATTTAAAATTTTTAAACAGGAGCTTTTTACTGATTTTATTTAAAAGGATTGGGTACTAAATATCACTCTGTTTCTATTTATTAATTCATTTTAATAAAAAAAAATTGTTCTTTATTATAAGTTTATTTTCAAGGTAATAAATACGTTTTTTTTTTAACTTTTGTTTACCCTTTTTAATTGTAATAAACAAAAAACATATATTCATATTGACTTTTGTAACCAATCATATATAAATATATTATAGTTAGCATACTAATGAGTTAACTAACTCACCTTGTTATATAAAAGTTAGTTAATTTGGACTTATAAATATATTATATCCATTTCATAAAAAAAGAACTATATATAATATTCACCTGAATAGATAACTTCGATTTTTTTGTTTGATCGGTGATGCAATTTACAAGTAGATCTCGCCAATCAGTTTTCTCATACATTAACTTGTATATCAAACTCTTTACCATGTATTTGAAGACGCGCCGAATGAGGAGCTCGTAGCCCGACACAAAAAACAAAAATGAGAAAGATTAAAGAAGCTAATTAAATTATTTTAGAGTATTTTTATTTTTATTTTTTTCTTCAAACTCATTAATTTGACCAATAAACTAATGTATAATCTAAAGATACCCAATATATAAAATGATTAAGTAACTTATTTAGCTTCCTTAATTTCTCTAAAAAAAAGTCAATTAGTTCTTATTATTAGGACCGGAGGTAGATAGAATATAGAATATATAAACTCAAAGTTTTATATTCTCCTTTTAACATTGGACATTGCGCAATAATGCGGTTGACCTTAAACTTAGTATATACTTTATTTGATCCTAAATACTATAAGGTACAAAGTATAGTTGATTTTTTGGAGAAATTAAGGAAGCTAAATCAATTATTAATCATATCATATATTGTATATTTTTAGATTATATATTAATTTATTAGTCAAATTAATTAGTTTGAAAAAAAATAAAATACTCTAAAATAATTTAATTAGATTCCTTAATCTTTTTTAAAAAAAGGTCAACTTTATATTATATTTATAATCGAACAGAGTATTTTTTATGTAAAAGAAAAAAGAGAGAATATAATCGATAGTTTTGATGATGATCACATCAATATATAATCTAAAACAAATATTATATATATACACACACACTATAAACTTTGTATCATATCTTAAATTCCATGTAACATGTAGTATGTATATCGATATTTTTTTCCCCCTAAAAGTTTAGGTGGGTCAGAGGGCTTTCCAAGCCAAGGTATATTTCAAGAATCAAATAGCGTTACAAAAACATTTAAAAATCATCTCCGTAGCAAAAAAAAAAAAAAAAAAAAAAAAAAAAATCATCTCCTAACAAAGTTCATCGATCAGCGTTACAAAGTTCATATTTTTATTAACTAGATTCCCTTTTATTGGCACACAAGTGCTTTATCTATCCAATTCTTTTTATTGTACTTTTCTTCTATATATATATATATATATATATATATTTTTTTTTTTGATATAAAGAATTTTAGGAAAGGGGTTGGGCTCACCCACAATTTATTGGCACACATGCCTCCACCTCTACCGTTTGCTTTATCTGCCTTATCCCCCTCCCTTGAGGTGAGGAAGTCCGACTCCTTTACCAGTTGAACCCAAAAACGAGGTGTACTTTTCTTCTATATTGTCCTCATTCAATGTTGATTTATGTTTCCCAAACTACGGCTCTTTGACTTTCTTAAAGAATGAGTTTAATAAGGGCAAAGTTTGGAATTTTGTTAATTTTGGGCAGAAGTAGTAAGTTTTAATTTTCTCGTTAATTCTAATAAAAACAAGGGGAGTGATTAAAAAAAATGATAGAGTGAATATTTTCATAATCTATTTACCTTAAGCTTCACTTGATTCACTTACCTAGTTTCCTGAGAAGCCCAACTTTTCAAGAAGTGTAGTTGCTTTGTTCATTTATGATATATGTTTTTACGACTGTCGTTGATATTCTTGGCGATGACATTTCTATGTCACCGTTCACCGTTGAAAGTATATTGTAAGGCATCAAAAGAATGTCACCGTTGAAAGTGAGGTATAGACGACAACATTTATTGCCATAGAAATATGTATTAGTGGCGACAATTATGTTGCCGCGGAAACATGAATTAGCAGCGACATCGTTGCCACTGATTCTTATTTTGACGGAGAGTCGGTGACTAAGTGGTCATAAATTAATAATACCTGGGGAGGCAGAGTTTTTCTTTAGAAAAGTTGGTCATAAATCGCCATTTAAAAATTTATTTAGAGAAGGAGACCTAATATCATTTAAATACGTGATTCTTTAGTATAAACAATGGTGATGCCGTGATGGGAGAAAGACCACGTTACCCAAGTTAATTGTACACCCGGGGAGGCCACTTCCATAATATAAAACCTAATTATATATTGGGGAAGTTAATGGTATACCATTATTGTCCTATTTATAAGTTTCTTTTAATTAAATCATACATGTCAATGAGAGGTAGTCATCTCAATAATTTTGAGATAAATTTTCAACTTTACCCTTATTTATGAATGAGTATCTTTTAACTTTTTATTCTCTCTTTATTTTCATTGGTACAATTAATATAGACAAAATTGTCACAATCTCATTTATTATCTTGAAAGGGGACTTATAAATAGCACCAGAGTGGTACTACTCTAGTTTTTACTATAAGGCACCAATTAACAAGTTTTTTAGTCTTTTTTATAATGTACTTGCAAGTTTTCAATGATGAGCATTAAAATTATTTTTTTCATGTATGCTCATAATTAATAAGAGTAGTGGGAGAGAGTAATAATTAATATGATTTTTGAGTTTAATGTAATTGGTAGGGGTAATATTGGAAACCACTTAAAAATTAAGACAATTTTAATACTTTTAACTATTTTTATTGGTTTGTGAGAATTGTTAATTAGTGGATTATAATAAGAACCAGAGGGAGTATAATAAATCTAGTTTAACTAAATCTCATATACTCCATCGGATCCTTTTTATTATTATGTCTGAATTTGATTAATTTTTCCAAATTTACCTTTATTTAATACTCTTTTCGATCTTTTTTATAAGTAACTTTCTCTCTCTTGGGTCCGGTCCTCAATATAAACAACTTTTTTCTTTTGTCTTAAAATTTAAATTATGTTTTCCTTTTCTATCCCTATTAAATACATATCTTTACTCACCACCAAGGTTGTCAAACTCACGAGTTTACTTAAACTCGTGACAATGACGTAAACTCGTATCGTGAACTTAAATAATAAACTCGTAAGAATTTACTTTCACTATTAAATAGTTATTGATAGTGTATAATAAATAATTAAAATATAAAAAATGACAAGAATTTGATTGAAATATATTTTAAATCCATCAATATTCAAAATTTACCATATTTAACAAATAAATTTCTATAAAACTCACATATAAAGCCGCTGAGTATGATCAAATAAAAAAAGTTAACACGAGTTTAAGGGTGAGTTAACCTGGTTTTGTAAGGTTGAAACGTAAAAATGGTAAATTTAGTATATAAATTTGTAAGTTTAATCGAGTCTACAATGGTCACAAGTTTACCAGTGACTTGACTCGATTTGGTAAACTAGAAAGGTAAAAACAGTAAACTCGGATAGGCAACTTATGAGTTTGACAACAATGCTCACCACTAATTCTCTTTTATGTAATCATTTATTACCGATTCTCTCTCATATTATTTATTTATTTATTATCTCTCTCCTATACTCTTTTCATAAATAAGGGTATATTTACAAAAAAAAAACATGACATTTTTTCATATTTATTGTTTTTAACTAATCTTGATCACGATTCATTTTTCTTAATCAAGAAAAAAGTTGGTTATAAAAAACACTAGAGGGAGTAGTGAGTATTGAAAAGATGTTATTGATACATTTTCTCTCCTCTATTCAATAAGAGTAAAATTGCAAAATAGACATTTATAACTTTAAAGGTGGACTTATATTAATTAAGGGCAACTTTTTGTTTGTTTGACAAACTAGACTTATAAAAAAGATAAGAATGGTATTAGCTTGGAGAGGTAATTGCATATGGAAGCTAATTGCATCTTTTAGAAGGTACATGCCTATTGGTTCATTTGAGCAAATACGATATGAATTAATTCAATAGTGGAGAGTGGAGATAAGTACTATTCTAGTCCTATTTATAAATTCTTTTTGACCAAAAAATTTGTTGTTATTTATAAGTCATCTTTGAGGTAATAAATGAGATTGTGAAAATATCACTCTGGTCCTATTTATAAGTCCAGTTTGATCAAATCTCACATACCAAGGAGAGGTAGTTGACACAATGATTATGGGGTAAATTTTCAATTTTACCCTCATTTATGATTGGATGTTTTTCAATTGTTTCTTCTCTCTCTATCTTCATGGGTATAATTAATATGGGTAAAATTGTCACAATCTCATTTATTACATGAAATTGGACTTATAAATAAGACCAATTTTTTTTTGGTCAAACTGGATTTATGAATAGGACCAGAGTGGTATAGAGAGAAGAAAGAGTTGAAATGTATTCAATTATAAATGAGGGTAAAGTTGAAAATTTACCTTATAATCATTGAACTAACCACCATTTCTTAGTATGTATGATTTAGTTAAAAAGGAGTTATAAATAAGGTCAAAGTGGTAATATAAAGAGGAAGGAAATGGTAAGGGCATTCGATTGAAGCTAAAAGCGAAAATGAGGTTTCTAGTTTGACTTTAACACTACTGGAGGCTGCAATAACTAAGGTAGCTATTTGGGGGGAAAAACTTAGGTAGCTTATTGATGATGCATATGCAATTTTTTTTGGCCAACCGACATGTGGGAGCTGCTGCAGATGGATTTTTTCTTCAGTAAATGCAGAAATATCATTCCCATAAATTATTGAGAGTATTCGGTTTTCAGTATGAAATGTTCTTATAAATTCACAAAATTATAATAACTTCAAGAGCATTTCAGCTACTATTTTTTTATGCTGCCCACTGAATTGAATTTATCTTATTTGTTTATAAAAATATATTAATTCTTTTAGGACATTATTAAATATTTTGAAACTGCTAAGAAATTTATGAAAATATGGGAGTGTTTTTTCTTTTTTTTAAAAACACGGGAACCCATTTTATATATATATATATATAGAGAGAGAGAGAGAGAGAGAGAGAGAGAGAGAGAGAGAGAGAGAGAGAGAGAGAGAGAGAGAGAGAGAGAGATCGGCATTTATGGGCATTACGCATGACAAATTGTGGTATCGTTGAAAAACTGGCGCCAAATAATTGAAGCTTCGTTGTTTCAGGAAACCACGTAATGTAAGAGATAAGGCGATGGAATGACAATTGCTTGTGAATTAATATATAAATTATATGAATATATTAATATATTGAGATATTGGTTTAAGCGCCACAGCTCACAGATTTGGATTCGATGTTCATCTTCAAATGCTACTTATTTTATTATATATTAATCCTTTTTTTGGTTGTTGTTTTTTAAATTTAAAGTGTAGGCACTATCGACCGGAAAATACAAACGGGATCAAACTTACGATGTCTCATTTATAAGAGAGTTCTTATACCACCACGTTGTAAGGCCATGATACCTTGTTTTTTTTTTTTCCTAATAATAACAACAATAATAAAAGATACACATATATATGATACAAGATTTATTTATGATGCCCAAATGATTAATTAGCTCAAAAGAAAATTTTATATAACTGATGATGATGATGATGATTTCAATTTTAAGGAAGCAATCATAGAAGAAGACAGTGACGTTCAATAAAATTCATAGAATATGCCAATGAACCAATATGCAAAGACGGATCCAACGTGGAACAAAAACTATGTTTAATGAAGCATGTCAATTTTGGAGATTACTACTGCTAAATATGTTTTTTTTTTTTTTTTTTTATTATTGTTGTCTTTCTACACCAGTTATTGTGAGGACGGTTTAAGAATGGTCACTAATGGCATTTTCCATAGATAAGATGCGAGACGGTTAACATACACATTGGTGTAGAAATTTGAAAAAAAAAAAAGAAGGAAAAATTAGCTACCACCTCCGATATTAATTACTCTATCCGGTCCTAATTATAAGACCTAGTTGACTTTTTTGGAGAGATTAAGGAGGCTAATTAAATTATTTTTGATTATTTTTATTTTGATTTTTTTCTTCAAACTAATTGGTTTTACTAATAAACTAATATATAATCTAAAGATATATAATATATGAAATGGTTAAGTAACTTATTTAGCTTCCTTAATCTCTCCAAAAAAGTCAACTATGTCTTATAATTAGGACAAGATGTAGTATAAGACAGAGTTGACTTTTTTTTTGAGAGATTAAAAAACTATATAAGTTATTTAATCATATTGTATGTTGTATATCCTTAGATTATATATTAGTTAAACTAATTAGTTTAGATAAAAAAAATAAAAAAAATACTCTAATATAATTTAATTAACTTCCTTAATCTCTAAAAAAAATCAATTTTATCTTATATATAGGATCGGAGGGAGTACATTTTGTATTATACTAGTTGAATTTAATCTTGTACTTCTTAAGGTTATCATCAATATTTCACCTTAACCATGGACTGATTTGAGACTTCTTCATTTCACTTCATAATTAGTAGGGAAAATTCATTTCAGGGCCCTTTTAACAGGGAAAATTTCAAAAAAGGCCACAAAATTCTGACAATCCCAGAAAAGGTCCCAGGGCCTTTTCTGAGATTTTCAGAATCTATGTGAGTTGTTAACGGGGCTGATATAATACTACTGGTTATATTATTATTCTTAGGACCCGTTTGTTACAAAGAAAGCTTGGGGAGGGAAAGGGAAGATCCCAATCTTCCCATGGATTTTGTTATTTTGTTACACGAAAGTCCAAGTCAGATCTTCCAGGTGAGGTTCATCTTCCTCATTTGAGGAAAGTGCTTTCCATCCAAAATGGAAGGAAAGCCGCCATCTTCCGAAGATGGTTTTGACAATTTACCCTGAAATTCAAATTTGGCGGGAAGTTGAACTTGTGGGAAAGTTCAAACTTGGCGGGAAAGTTCAAATTTGGCGGGAAAGTTCAAATTTGGCGAAATTTTTTTCTTCAAAATTCGAACTTAACAATAATATATTTTTAAAAAAATATATTTTAGAAAAAAAAAAATTTATTTTGAATTAATTTCTTTTGAGGGTAAAATAGACATTTCCTAATTTTTTACCAACTTTCCCTCTTCATTTTCTTCCTACCAAACAACTCAAGCCATCTTCCCTCATCTTTCAAATCTTCCTTTCCTTTCCTTTCCCTCCTCCAAAGTTCCTTTCCCTCCCCAAACTTTCTTTATAACAAACGGGTCCTTATGTTCTCCAACTCATTCTTAATCATCCTATGAAACAAGAATGTATAATAAAATCACTTCCAACTCAATTCCACATGCATAACCAAATAAGGGAGCAAGAGGAGTCGCCTGTACTGCAATCCAAATAAACTCTCAGCAGTTCCCTACTACTACTACTACTACTACTATTAGTATTATTATTATTATTATTATTATTATTATTATTATTATTATTATTGTTATTATTATTGTTATTGTTATTATTATTATTGTTTTTATTGTTATTGTTGTTCTTGTTATTGTTGTTGTTGTTATTGTTGTTCTTGTTATTGTTGTTGTTGTTGTTGTTGTTATTATTGTTATTCTTATTGTTGTTATTCTTATTGTTATTCTTATTGTTATTATTGTTGTAGTTATTATTATTATTATTATTATTATTATTGTTGTTGTTGTTGTTGTTGTTATTGTTATTGTTACGGACCTAGTCAAGGCCCACTATTTCATTAGCCAGTGCAAGGGGCAACCCACATAGTGGTCACAACCCACTAACCGTGGGACCAGGGTGATTTGCACGATCCTTGGACATGCACAAGATGGGAGCCAAGGAGCTAACCGACCAGGTATATTCTATATATACAGACGGAGGAGATAGGCGCCAGGTACACACATCTCTAGCCTCAGACTTTTACATACCGTTACACAGTGCACACACCCCACCCCTTAGGCGAAACGCCTGTTGTGTACTGTGATCAGCCTTCCTTCTGTTTGCTTGCACAATAAGCTCACAGGAGGGACACCTCGATCCTATATCAATCAACGACTTACCACCAAGCCGGACATCTGTGTTCTACATCAGAACAGTGGCGCCGACCGTGGGGATTGATAAATTTCAATTCCCGAGACCATGAGGATAAGCACTCGTGCTTCTAGCCATAAGCAGATGGAGACGGACCAAGTAGAACGTCTACCACCTCGGCAACCACAACACCACAACTAGTCGGAGGACCTTCATGGTAATTATCAACATGATAATGAAGACCGGCTATCACGCAGCGGAGGAACCTCGCATCCCCAACAACGATCAACCCTCGAATGACAACCCGTCGACACGGAATCTTCGGCCCGCGAAATCATCGCCACGAGCCTCTAACTCGAACCCGGATGGTCACCAAGAGAACCCGGTCAACGAACTAGATTTCCGCTCTCTCCAATCCGGGATGCTAGCAATAATGAGACGTATGGACTACATGGACAAGCGCCATACTCTCCATTTCCAACGATGGGAGGAACAACAGAAGAAAAAACAAGACCCGATCTATTCTGACGAGGACTGGGAAGATAAGTCTTGGAAGGAGGACGAAGAAGATGAAGGCTCGGACCATGGAAAAAGTAATAGCAAGGTAGACACCGCACATAAGAAGAAGCCGACTTCCTCAGGCAAGACACCCCGTCTCCAACCGGCTCCAACGGCGAAGATATGTCGTCGCCTTCACAACAAGTTTTTCCGACAAGATTCTCAACGCTCACTTTCCACAAAAGCTGAATCTAACCGAGTTGACAAAATACGACGGCACTCAAGACCCGACGACTCACTTGGAGGACTTCGACATGCACATGGCAGTAAGGGGTCTCGAGGAGCCAATCGTATCGCGGATTTTCGCTGCAACCCTCAAAGGACCAGCACTGAAGTGGCTCCATACCCTTCCAGTGGGATCCATACATAAGTTTGAAGATTTAGCAGAGGCCTTCGAATTGCATTTTGCAACCAGGTGGGAAGTTTGAGCCGAGAAGTAAGTATGAGAAATACACAGCCTTAAATGTACCGCGGTCACAAGTGTGGAAGGAAGTGGCAACAACCGAGATGAAAAGGGTCGATCGACCTAGATTGTCTTATCGAAGATCCGGAGTCGACCAGTCCAAATACTGCGCGTTTCATGACGGACGGGGTCACACCACGGATGAGTATTACGAACTCCGAGATGCTATTGAGAGGTTTATCCGAGAGGGCAAACTCCAACAATATGTCATAGAACATCAAGGAAAGGCGGCAAGCGCAAGCCCAAGAGTCGAAGTAAGAGCCCTCCCGAAAGTTCAAAACACATGAAGACAAACGAAAGAAGCCGCCGAGTTTGGCGACGAGTTTCCGGAAACCGAGTTCGACTGTAACGTAATAAGCGGGGCTATGGGCGGAGGCGGAGATACTATGAGCCAACGAAGGAAATATTTGCGAGAAGTCCTCTCCGTGAGAAACCGCCCAAAATTCAAGGAGCATCATAGCGGCCCATCCAGCTCGCCTTTGTTCTTCACAAATGAGGAACTCAGGGACGTCGTCCCCGGACATCAGGACGGTTTAGTCATAACCGGGATATTAGTCAACTGCCGAGTTAAACGTATATTTGTGGATGCAGGAAGCTCGGCTGATATCCTTAGCTGGGAGGCGTTCAAACGAATGAACCTAGATCAGAGGACTTAAAGCCTTGTAGGACGACCCTCATCGGGTTCAATGGGAGCGCCACGCCCAAGGGGTTTATCGACCTCCGCTTCACACCGGGAACAAGGGACGCTTTCAGATCGAGAGAGTACGGTTTATAGTGACGATTTCATTTCGCCATATAACGTAATCTCGGGAAGACCAACTATACATAGTTGGGATATGCCGGTATCCACCAAGCATCAAAAGTCAAGATGATAGGAAACTGTGGAACCGTGGTCACGGTACAAGGAGATCGAGAGAATCTCGACAAGTGCTATTTCGACACCGTCGTGGTTGGGCGGCGGACCTTCATCGCAGCCCGCCACACTCGAATGAGGAAAATCCCGATTTAGATGTAAATACGGTTGAGTTGGATCTCCGCGAAGAAGACCCGCGTCCGAGCCAGGTTGGGAGTTGGAGGATCTAGTGTTGGAAGACCCTCCAAAACTACGAAGATTGGAAAGCACTTACCCCGTAAATTCGAGCAAGCCTCATTGATTTTCTCAGAAGAACAGAGACGTTTTCGCATGGAAGTCATCCGAGGTCCCCGGAATCGACCCTAGTTTTTGTTGTCACAGTTGGGCGTCTACCCGGATCTACTCCAATATCACGTAAAAGAGGAACTAGGGGCCGAGAAGAGGAAGGCACCGGAAACTCACGTCCAAGAACTTTTGGAAGCCGGGTTCATTAGCGAAATCCAATACACCACATGGCTATCCAACGTGGTCATGGTCAAAAACCCAACGGAAAATGGAGGTGTGTACGGACTACACGGATTTAAATAAAGTTTGCCCTAAGGATTCATACCCCATGCCGAACATAGACCGGTTGGTGGACAATTCTTCGGGTTTTCAGCTCCTCTCTTTATGGACGCATACTCGGGGTATAATCAAATACCAATGCACCCGTAAGACAGAGAAAAGACGGCCTTCATAACAGATCAGGCCAATTATTGTTACAATGTCATGCCATTCGGACTCAAGAACGCAGGAGCTACATATCAGAGGATGATGAACACGGTTTTCGTTGACCAGATCGGAATTAATGTTGAGGTATATATCGACGACATGATTGTTAAATCTTTGGACTCACAACACCATATCAAGGATTTGCAACAGACATTCGGCAAACTCAGAAAGTACAAAATCCACTTGAACCCGGCCAAATGTGCTTTCGGGGTCCCGGCTGGAAAGTTCTTGGGTTTCATGCTTACCAACCGAGGTATCGAGGCCAACCCGACAAATGCCGAGCAAAGGCTCGATATGGAAGCACCGAAGAACAAAAAGAGGTCCAAAGAAGTTGACAGAAGATTAGCCGCTCTAACTGTGGTTCTCGCCAAGATCGGCCGAGAAGGCCTTGCCCTTGTTCAAGTTGTTGAAAAAGGAAGCTTCGATTGAATGGAATACAAAATGTGATGAAGCGTTTGAAGGAATCAAACAGTGTCTGGAAAATCCGCCAGTCCTATTGAAGCCCGAGCCCGGCAAAACCCTCTACTTGTACTTGTCAATTGGTAAGGAAGCTATCAGCGCGGCATTAGTACGGGAAGTAGATCACAGCCAGGCTATACTAGTGTATTTTATCGCAAGACTCTACAAAATGCTGAAATCCGATACCGTAAATTGGAAAAGGTAGCCTTTGCCTTACTCACCGCCGCTCGCCGATCGCGACCTTATTTTCGTGCTCATCACATTGTTGTTAGGACCGGCCAGCCGATACGACAAGTCTTACACAAACCAGATTTGGCGGGGAGAATGACTAACTGGGAAATAGAATTGTCCGAATACGACATCGCTTATGAAGCTCGCCATGCAATTAAGTCACAGGCCTTAGCCGACTTCGTCAGAGAATTGACACCAACAAACTCGGCTCCCAGCGAGGAGACAAACGTCTGGAAAATATATGTTGACGGATCATCAAATACCAAAGGCAAATGAGCCGGTATTATCGTTGAAAGCCCAGAGGGCGTTACGATCGAACACTCTCTTCACCTAAAATTCCCAACCTCGAATAATCAAGCTGAGTACGAGGCCCTGATAGCCGGACTTCAACAGGCAAAAGAGAACGGAGTCACAAGAGTTAAGGTTTTCACCGACTCACAACTTGTGGCAGCTCAGATTGAGGGTCTTATCAGGCAAAGGGCCCGCTAATGGCAAAATACCTCTTCAAGGCCAAGGAGATGATGGCTGAATTCGAGGAAGCAAGTGTAACACATATCCCTAGGGGGAAAATGTAAGAGCCGACATCCTTTCGAAGTTGGCCAGCACTAAGAGTGCAGGGTGTCATCGGACGGTGATTCAACAGAACCTCGAGGACCCACTCTGCACCATGGCCATCTCGGTGGAGGCAGATTGGAAAAAGCCAATTGAGATTATTTGGAGCGCGGCATCCTACCTGACGATGCCATGGAAGCTAAGAAATTGACTCGAGAAGCGGCCAAGTACACTATGGTGGAGGATCAACTATATCGGAAAGGTCTTCATTCTCCCATGCTAAGATGCTTAAATCCAAATGAGGCGGGGTATGTTTTATCCGAGGTACATGGAGGAGTGAACGCCAAGCACATGGGCGCTAAGGCACTCGCGTAAAAACCTTACGAGCGGGATACTATTGGCCGACCATGGAAGCCGACTCAAAGACTCTTGTTAAAACATGTGACAGCTTGTCGAAGCACCTGCATAATTTGGGCACCCCAATGGACCTCCACTTCATCTCGGCCCCGTGGCCTTTCTACAAGTGGGGTATGGACATACTAGGTCCATTCAAGACTGCTCCAGGACAGCTGCGATGGCTGATCGTCGCCGTCGATTACTTCACCAAGTGGATCGAGGCCGAACCACTTACGACAATTTCATCGGCTCGCGTACAACGATTCTTTGAGTTCAACATCATCACACGATTTGGAGCTCCAGCCGAGATAGTCACACCGTTAGCGGATTCCGAGATCCGGCATACGAGTTTGGAATACAAAGATCATTTTGCTTCGTGAGAGCACCCACGCCTAACTGACAGCCGAAGCCGCAAACAAGGTCATTTTAGACGGCTAAAGAAGCACATGTTGGAAGCAAACACCGCCCGGGTTGATCAACTACCCTATGTTCTTTGGGGGATCCGACAAATGCCCAAACGTCAACTCAAGAAACTCCTTACGTAATGGCTTATGGGTGCGAATCCATGATTCCTGGCCGAGATAGGATTACCTCATGGCGTAGGAGAAACATTTTGTCACAAGGAAGCGGCCAACAACTGTGCGTTGGTCGCCGAGTTAGACCTTGCAGACGAGGCCCGAGTAACATCTCACTGCCGGGACATCGCCACAAAGCAACTCATCGCGGCTCGCTATAACAAGAAGGTCAGACGGAAAGTTAGAGGCAAATTGGGACGGCCCCTATCGCATTCGGGAAGCACTTCAAAAAGGAGCGTATATACTGGAGACCCTAGACGGGAATCTAATCCAGCGAACATGGAATGCGGACAAGTTAAGGATTTATTACGCTAGACTTAGCTTTTCCCCGCTTTGATCATTTCTTCTTCTTTTCATTTTATTCAGCATTTGGATTCAAATGTCGGCCATACGGCCTCTTTCCCTTGTTAGCACTGCACTTGTTGAATAAAAGTAAGACTCTCGTTCGAGAGCATTTTAAATTGCAAACGTGGTTAATATACTACTCCAAAGAGCTATCGCAGCTCGAACACATATTTACTCCGGGTATCAATAGAAAATGTCATGCGACCCGATCAGTCAAAATGCTCTGACGCTATCGGGACAAAACCGAACCCGGCAGTGGCAATTTTCATTTGCCTTTGGATGACCCGTTAAAACACCCGGATTTTTCTAAGACAGTGCAAACACTAGCACTTTAAAACGAAATGGTTTGGTCGCCAAATGCGCGTTCGCAGACTCGCTACTTTCGTATGACCTTGGCCTGGCCACCACGATTACTACCAAAGAATTCTTATCGCATGGTGATTACTAGGTTAGCGACAACCAATAATTACGTGCAAAAGGGGCCAAATTGGCCAATATATTTAACAGAGTTTAAGACCGGTAACAGAACCGGCCGGAATATACAAGTTTAAATAAAAAATCAACCCACAGGCTTGGGGACAGTCGGACCCTAGCAAAGAATTCCTCGAAGCCGGTTACCTCCTCTCGCGATGCTTTGAGGACGCCTCCCCGCCTCTAATTCTGTCCGTCTCCGCCACCATGGCCTTCAACTCTTCTTCGCTCTTAGCTTGGGCCGCTTTCAAACTCTCAATTATTACATTGGAATCCGCCAAGATCCCCTGGGTTTCTTTCAGAGCAAATTCCACTTTCTACAGCTGGACTTCACGAGCTTGGAATTCATTAGAAGCGATCTGCCATTGCTTTAAAGCGTCATCACGCTCCGTCCTGGCACGCTTCAGTCAGCAAATGCCTCCACATACTTGTGGTGAAGAGTAAGAAAAGCTTGGGTCGCCGGCACCTCTCAGAAAGCATGTCCAAGCAGCTTGAACATCTCGGACATCTACCTCCAGCAGGGGTACGGGCTCTTGATAGCGGGGAGGAGGCAAGAGTGCGACGCTCAGTTCTTTTGTAATCCCCTTACTCCATAGAAGGGAGCGAGGAAGAACAGTGGGAGGACGAGGAATAGCCGAGGTAGTCAGCACTGATGAAGGCCCAACCTCAACTGACTTGGGAGGCGGCATGGAAGCAGTGGGAGAGGATCGAATAGGAGAGGCTGGTGTGGCATCAATCAAGGGGCCGACCTTGTGTTTCTTTGATTCGCCGGCTCGATGACTCTCCAACCTTCGATTTGCCCGCATCACCACCGACCTCTTTCTCCCTTTCGCGCTCGGCCCGGATCCCGTGATAGGTATTGCGAACCTTTCATCTTGAGACCTACACAAAACAAAGACATCATTTTAGTTACTAGTAAGGGAAACACAAGACTTGACTAAAACACTGAGCGACATCAAGATTAAGCAACAAAATGTCATACTCGGCCGCGATACCGCCTCTTCCCGGTGCTGCACTCGTCCCGACATCGCCACCAAGGACGCGCCCCAACAAGCACGTGGCCTTCATGTGGTCTGCTATGGCGTCAATGGCTTTCTTCTCATGCTTCATCGTCAACTAAATCCTGTGAGGGGCTAGCACGGTTCGCGTTTCCGGACCCTGACTCTACGGTATGCGAAGAAGAGGATGACGCCATTATACCTACCACAAATAACAAAAACAGAACAAAAAATAAACGATCAGAATCTTCCTAGCATACCTGATGTCAAAAATTGAAGGCGGGATTCCACAAATAAGTAAGATTAAAGTCTAAGTCACAGACTCTGGCGATGCGGCTTGAGGAGCCGGACAAGATTGTGTCGGCAGGAGCCCAAAAGGAAGTCGGCCGTGGAAGAATCCCCGACGTAAAGAAGTCGCGAGCATTCATACGTACAATCATAGAAGGGGCCGATGTAGGAATCCACCTCGCCCCGGGACCCGAGCTTGCCACATCATCGTATGGATCACTTGGGAGGACCTGAGAAGCGTACACGTCAAATTTCTTGGAAGGCACCCTGATTGGTACGTGAGCGAGGGGGAAACGCTCTCGACTTCCCCTTGCAGAGGAGATGCTTTCGATCTTCGCCCGGCCGCCACCAGAGTTACCCCCATGCTTCCACTGGTGATCGGCTAGCAGTGGCGGGTTGTGCGCACTTATCGCCCAAAGCCACCAACGGGTTCATCGGGGGTCATATCCTTTATGTCCTTTGACATTTAGAACCACTCTCCTAAAGGATTTGGCAATCAATCCACCAACGGAAAAGGTTCACTCGAAGAACGAGGATTTGTGCAAAAAATGTGGGAATTATGGACAGATCACGCAGTAAATTTACTTAATGAAGAAATCTAACCAGAGATTCAACTAATTACGACGCAATTTAGTAGTAAGATAGAGATTATGGAGGCTTGAACGAATGGCCACAAACAGATTCAAGAAACCACAAATCGAGCGAACCAAAGAGAAAGGTAGGAAACAATAATACCTGTGTAAGAATTGGGAGGTTGCTCAAGAAAGTGCGAAATAGAAGCGGATTGCTCGCAAGATTGGACTTCCTCGCGAAACCAGAGAATCAGCAGGAGAGACAATCTTCAGAACAAAAGGAGTGAAAGTGAAATATGGAAAAGATTTGGCGGGTATAAAGCTTTCGAAAACCCAAACGCCGGGGGCAAAAACGCCTTTTCACTCTATAGTAAAGGCCACGCCTCTCGCACATTTAATGCGCGTCTGTCAGGCATTAAACACGCATAGGCTAGCTTCTCCTCGATTCGGCTTCACGACAGTCGAGGGATGCCAGCTGGTAGAAACTAATGATGACTTAGAGAAGAGGAATCGACGATAGAAAACCCCCGGGAACAAGAGCAGCGTTCATAGGGAAATGAAAGGACACCGTATACCACGGCGGCCCGCTAAAGTCAACTATCCCGGCTCATAGGGAAAGCTGATCCGCTACCGAAAGACCTCGGTCCTCGATCGCTTCCTCATATGATCTCGGCAACTATGATGGCCAAAAACCCAATCTGCTCCTTTTTAGGAAAGACACTCGGATTTGGGGATCTTGACCATGCAAGAAAAGATCCCGGATACCCGGAAAATGAAAAGAAGCGAGATCTTGACGATCGCAAAGGTAACCCGACCACATGTCCGGGGGCAATGCAATCGAAGACAAGTAATTCCGATGTTCTTGAAGCTCGGATAGACACGTTATCAAAGTCAAACGAACGGTGGCAACTCCGATACGAAATCCGGATTCAACAACATATCAACCCCGGCTGACCAGAGACCTGGACAACCCGGCTTGGGGGGCAAGGATATCACGTTATTTCACAATCAGATGTTATCTCGCGATCAACAAAACTCTGACGTCCGTACTTTAGTCAAACAAACAACTAAACCCTATAGCTTCGTAGACCCGAACAACCGAGCTTGGGGGCAACTGTTATGACCTAGTCAAGGCCCACTATCTCATTAGCCAAGCAGGGGGCAACCCACGTAGTGGTCACAACCCACTAACCATGGGACCCAGCCACCACTGTGGCGGCTTGGCACGATCCCACCACTGTTGTGTACTGTGATCAGCCTTCCTTCTGTTTGCTTGCACAATAAGCTCACAGGAGGGACACCTCGATCCTATATCAATCAACGGCTTACCACCAAGCCGGACATCTGTGTTCTACATCAGAACAATTATTATTATTATTATTATTATTATTATTGTTGTTGTTGTTGTTGTTGTTGTTGTTGTTGTTATTATTGTTATTATTGTTGTTATTATTATTATTATTATTATTATTTTTATTGTTGTTATTATTATTATTATTATTATTATTATTATTGTTATGGACCTGGTCAAGGCCCTTTATCTCAACCGACCCATGCAGATCTAAACCGCAAGACCTATTCAATGGGGAGGTTGCCGAGATTCATGGACACACGATGACACACGATGAGACACGATACAGATTATCTCCTATCTCCGATCTCCTATCTTCTATACGGTCTAAGCTCCGGCTATTCACATACAGCCGTCACAGAGCATACAGACCCCCTTAGGCTAAACGCCTCCATTAATCCTCGAACTACGTGGACTTTGATCCCTCTTCAGGGTACGTAGGCCCTAGGAATCGCTCCTAGGTCAAGTCCCAATCAACACCAACATCCTAGCCCCTCAGGGCTAGACAATCTGTGTTCTACACCAGAACAGTGGCGCCGACCGTGGGGAACGATAAATTTCGATTCCCATGACCAAAGATGGTCAATGATTTCAATTTACAATTGCCAAACGAATAATCATAAAGTTTTATCGTTAGGGTTTGTGACATGGACGCAGCAAAAACTTTGGAACGATTAACACACATGCATTCAGATTGAGATACATATCCGAGCCATCGACAGGATTCGATCAGGTGACCATCACGTATTTACAATGGAATACGTCCCAAGCAACCGGATTCGGGCGGCGTGCATAAATTCTTCAGATAGAAGCGAAGAATTTGGATTGTTTCAATGTTATGCGGTGCCCACTCCCTCCGGTATCACTGATGAGCGACAATCAAAATCTGGAGAGAGCATCAGGGGCCTTAGAAGAACTTTTAAGAATTACGGGGTCCCTGAACTCGGTGATTGGCAATTCCAATGAGAAGTCTTCCAACCTTCAATCTGAGAACTCAGCAGTGAATCCGATGGAAGAGTCTAGGTTTAGGGTTCGTTCAGATGGTAATGATGGAGGATCTATGGTCTTTGAGGCACCAACCGTTGATCGGCCTAAAGATTCTCTTGCTGGACGCGAGGCTTAGAATGAACAATTTAAGGATCACACGGATTGATCCCACGCTCGGCATGATCGAGACGAGCGTACGAACAGCTCACAAATGCTGCCAATTGGTAACTTTCTATAATTCCAGTGTATATAGCAATCCAATTGCAATTAAGACTTATCTACACATCTGAAGAAGAAAAGTCAAACATTTGAGAAGATGCCATAATCCTTAACAGGTCACGTGCATTTGTGTTCAATTTTTGTCTTTTATGTCGCTTGCTAACTCTTTGTTCTAGTTAGTCATTCATAGTTAAATATTCCTAGAAGTTTGAAAGCCGACAGGGATGATTTAATCTTTGTTTTTGGTAATGGATGCCTTCATGGTGAGATGCTTTGGAAGAAAGATTTTGTTGGTGAAAGCATTAATGATAATGTAATCTATGTAGCTGGTTTCTCTGGCTCTTCAAAAAATTTCGTGCATCAGTTCAAAGCCAAGAATTTGGGATATTAATAGAAGTGATTGGGGAGCAAAATTCCTTAGCCCAAAATGGATTCTTCAAGCAGCGCTCAATACTTATTGTGCATTCTTAATTGGAAAATTCTCTATTGGTCTCCTCTTGTTATGCATCCTCAAGGACTACTTATTGTTAAAGAGAGAAGAGATGTTACCACCCAACAAAGAGATGACCAACGATGATAATAATTTTAACTCGAATTGGCTTTTTGGTCAATAAAGAAATTTGAATTGGCTTCATGGAGCTCCATGCGGAATCTACATTCATGATGAATACCGTGTTGACATCATTGCCCATTGTGCAATGTATACCGTGTTGGGAGAGGGTTTGAAATTGATTATTTTCATTAAATGCAATTGCTGCCTGTGATTATTGCATTGTTGACTATATGGAAGCATGAAAATTCAAAGCATCTTACTCCTGGAAAAGGGAGAAAAGGCGGACCCCGGTTAAACCAAATCTGGTTAAAATCCCGACTATGCCAAAGTTTTTAAGACGGGCCCCGGTTAAACCAAATCTGGTTAAAATCCCGGCTCTGACAAAGTTTTTAAGATGGGCCCCGGTTACACCGAATCTGGTTAAAATCCCGGATCCGTCTAAATTTGAAGGCGGACCCCGGTTACGCCAAATCTGGTTAAAACCCGGCTCCGCACGATTTTTGAGGGCGGACCCCAGTTAAACCAAACTGTAAAAATCGGGCTCCGTAAATATGAAGGCGGACTGCTATACACTTAATACTTTACAACCCTGCTCGTCTAAAATACAGCTTGCCCCTAAGCTACGCTTAATACGCACAATCCGGCTCTGTAAAGAAACTCTCGTCGAGAGCATTGATTCAATCTCCTCCAATTGCTCTAACGACAAAGACATAAACAAAAGAGCGATACAAAGGTCACCGAACCCTATTGTAATTCAAATACGAACTAAAGAATAAAACCCGGCTTTTCAAGAGGAGGGAATTGTCTCTCGTAGAGCTATCGCAGCCCTGACGCTTCCTAACTTACTCCAGATATCAAGCTTAACCTGCCATGCCGACTGACAAAGTCAAAATGTTCTGACGCTTGTAAAACCAAACTCAAGGTGTGACAACTTCCCTTTATCCTAGGATGACCCTGGCCAACGAACCCGAATTATACGAGGCGCTTTGAATACCGATCCTCACCACTTTACGGCTTCAATACCAAACGCACTTTCGCATTCGCAGATATCACATCTATGACCTTGGTCCTGGCCACTCAATAGTACTCCAAAACAAATGTGAGTTCACTATACGCTCATCGTGGACACGGATAAAACACTACATAAATATTCGAATTGATCGGGGAGTGAACAAACTTTCATTAATGATCAAGTCAACGAAGTTTCAAAGCAAATTAACCCGGACTACATGTCTGGGGGCAATTCAATCATGAGACAAGTAACTCCGAGTTTCTTTGAAACTCGGATAGACACTTTATCAAAATCAAACGAGTGGTAGCAACTCCGATAAGATATTCGGACTCAACAACAGATCCACCTCGGCAGCCCAGAGACCTGGACTACCAGGCTGGGGGGCAATTATTATACAGTTGTCCATAACCGGGATTTTGCAAACTCGAACAAGCATTCGAAATGAGCAAACTAAATGATTTGCGCACAGGAGCAAGGGATCTTATGTCTTCACAGGCAACCCGGATGAGCTGAACATATCTCGCCAAGTCTCAGATTTCACCAGCAAGCAAACATTAACTCCTGCAGCTTTACACCCGAACTACCGAGCCTGGGGGCATCTTATGGACTCGGTCAAGGCCCTTTATCTCAACCGACCCATGCATCTAAACCGCAAGACCTATTCAATGGGGAGGTTGTCGAGATTCATGGACACACGATGACACACGATGAGACACGATACAGATTATCTCCTATCTCCGATCTCCTATCTTCTATACGGTCTAAGCTCCGGCTATTCACATACAGCCGTCATAGAGCATACAAACCCCCTTAGGCTAAACGCTTCCATTAATCCTCGAACTACGTGGACTTTGATCCCTCTTCAGGGTACGTAGGCCCTAGGAATCGCTCCTAGGTCAAATCCCAATCAACACCAACATCCTAGCCCCTTAGGGCTAGACAATCTGTGTTCTACACCAGAACAATTATTATTATTATTATTATTATTATTTAATTACTTTTCCCCCCTCTTTTGAGCTCACCTCACATCCTGATCAATAAGTACTATAACAGGTTTGGGTTCTCTTATAACTTTTTATCTTTTTTTTTTTCTTCCCAAAAATGCATATCCACATGGTTTATATTTAATATTTTATGAAACTATTATTTTAATCATAAATAAATAAATTTAAAATATATAACTGCAATAAAAACAAAATTAAAGAAAAAATAATTTATAAAATACTATAATAATAATTTTTAAAAATATTAAATATACAAACTGATTGCTTGGGGGACTTCGCCGCCGTCCATTCATGTGACCTGGCTTCAATGGCAAGGTAACGTCATGATTCGTTGGAGTTTTAGGTTCATACGGTCTTCCATTTCCTCACTTAGTACCTGTTTGGGAGCCCGATATAATATCAATTTCAATCATCCATCACAATATTGTTCTTTTCTTTTTTCGTGCATCCAACCAAACACGCATTTAATTGCATCAATAATCTCTAGTGATATCCTCTTTTCAAGTTATGTTACCCAATCTTATGCCCCGTTTGGTTGGATGGAAGTGAGGGGTGGGAATTAGAAGTGGAAGTGGAATTGAGATTATTGTATGTTTGATACGCTAGAAGCCACTTTATTTGGGAACCACTTCTATCATAATTGATGGAACTCACTTCCATCAGGCCCTTTCTTGTGTGGGATCGATTCTTGTTTTTGGTTTGATTTATTGTAATCATCTTCATCAATAGCCATCAATAGCTACAACTTGAGCCATCAATAGCTACAACTTGAGCTTGATGGTGATCACCATGGTAGTGAAAACGTAGATTTTACCTGAAAACAGAAGGAGAATAAAAAATTGTAAAACGTAAAATCATAATACAAAATGTAGATTTTACCTGCATATATATGTATATAAAATTATATAATTCCTCTCTGCTCCCTTCTATTTCACGGTGCGTTTTTACGTGATGACTTCTTGTTTTTAATAGATTTGAGATATATTTGAGAAAATATTATTACTAATTTAAAGAGATTTTATTGAGATTTTAAGAGAAATCAATCTGGATGCAATTTAAAATAAGAGTTTGAGTTTAGGAAATAAATATATTATTATTATTATTATACAATATTGCTTCTTATTAGTGACAGCACAGCCATGCACTAAAAATCACATTTAGAAGATTGTTTCAATTAAATGGAAGGGGGCCTACAAATTGAATTGGAAGAAGACTTAATATAAAGAAAAGAAGCAACCACGAATTAGAGATGGGGATTGGGGAGGTGCCTCTAGATCGTTCATATATATACTAATAAATGCAATATCAATCAAAATATCCAAAATTGTCATTAAATACCATTAAAAAAAATCTCATTTTATTAATCCTCAAGCTAACATTATTCTTCATTCAAAATCTTCGCCTCCTGCTAGCCAGGGAAAAAAATTAAAGAAATAAAAAAAAATCCTTGTCCTTTTACGTTTTTACGTTGTAACGCGGCATTTTTACGTTGTAACACAGCGTTTTTACGTTTTCACCAGGTTTACGTTTTTTCTCAAACGAAATGCGTTTTGTTCAAAATAAAACGTAAAAATGTCGTTTTTACGTTTTAAAACGCGTTTTTAACTACTATAGTGATCACCAATGGTTTTACAGCGGCTATAGATGTTTTTGGGTGGAGCTATAGGACTTTTTAGAGAAGGGCATATTAATCTTTTCATATTCAAAGTTAATATATTAATTAAAAATTATATCATACTTCCGTGAGCATACCAAACATACTTTCAATCTTCCACCTCCAATTTCACTTCCAGTTCCACTTCTATTTGCACTTCCACTTCTATAAAAAACCCTTTCACTGTACCGAACGAGGCATTAGTGTGGTTAATCATATAATAGTGAATGTATGCCCTCAAAAACCAGATATAAGTAATTGTTTATTGAATAATTAGATTCATTCGTTTGACCGAAATAAAAGTTCCTACCTGATTGATAGGATCATAACTAGGGAGGAAGATATACAAGACTTATCAAAACAAGCAAATGACAAAATGGTCCAGCAAAATAACCAATTTGTGATAAAGTTTTTAGAGACTCTTTTGAAATCAATTAACTTTCTATAAAATTACCTAACTATCCCTACATAAAATAAATTTCCATCTATAATTATTGCTTAGATGATGACATGGAATATTACGTATGTGGCACTTGATGCAACACGTGACATGGCACAACCAAAACCACCATGGCATGCAAGTCATTGGCATTTGCAGGCTTGGATCATAAAAAGGACAAGATCACCTTTTTAAGAGCCCAAAAGGAGCATTTGAACTCAATTCTCATGTTTTCAAAGGCCCAATACAATTATACGTGCATGGAGGAGTCCAATGGGGCTATAATCTTTCGAATAGAAGCTCAAATGCATTGACCATGGGAATTCAAAAACGAGATTCAACCATATTTAAGCCCAAATGCTACCTTGTCTAAAAGGCCCACACAGTTATGAACATGAATAGTTAAATATCAAGATCCATTTGGAAGGGTCCAAAAAGATTCAAGAATGATCTTATATGGAAAAGGGGTCGGGTTCACCAATGATCCAAGGGCAGGGCGAAATCTCCCTTCCTCTTAGGTGATACCGATGTTGGGCAGGGCGAGCCGTCTATTACCCTCAGACGTTAACCTAGGCACCTAGGAGTTAGGATGCCCCCGCCGCTTGACACCTCCTACGATCGAACCCTCTCCCTCGCGAGAGTGTTCGACCCTTTGTCAATTGAGCCCAAGACAGGCTTTTTTTTGAGTGAAGGGAGGGTTTTTTTCTTTTTTGAGAGGTGAGGAGGTGGGGTTCGAACCCCACCTCCTCACTTTCCAAAAAAAAAAAAAAGGACTTCATTTTCTTTATTATAAAAAAAATTAAGACTCCATTTTCTTTAATAAGTTTTCTAGTTTAAAGTTTCGTATATATTTTGTATTGATTGCCATACAAAATAGGAAACTTTAAAATCAATCAACGTTATAAATAAGATAACCATACGTTGGCTAGTTTTATGACTTGGTCACTCACATGGAATAAGTAGTCTGTAGGCCCAAAAAAAAAAAAAAAAAAAAAAAGAGGTAGGCCGAAGGTCGCTGCTTAAATTTCTTTCATAAGCGTTGGGACTTGGGACTTTTTACCAATTAAATAAAGACATTTTAGGAAGATGAATATAATTAACTAATTTAACTCTATCATTAATCTCTCTAAAATCTGATAAATATGTTATATAATTAGGACCAAAGGGAGTATTAAATATGGTGCAATTTCAAATGAAAGTGGAAATTCAAAGTTTGAAAGTAATCACGAATCATAATGGAAACATAGACTTAGCCACTCCATAATCCATATAGTCTTACATTATTATGACCATGATCTTAATCACTTATTTTTTAAATGCACATTAATTATATTCTTTCACCTCCTCCACTATATATCTTGAACTTTCTAGAAGCCATGACCTCAAATAATTAAATTTTAGTGTGTGGGCGTGTGTTGTAAATAGAGTCGGGAAATCGGGCCAAGCCCATCGGACCGGCTCGTTTAAGCCCTGGCCCATCAAGGACCGGACTTGAAAAATAGACAAGATATTTGAAATTGGTCCTGAAGGGCCAGCCTTGGAGGGCCTCAGGCTTAAACGGGCTAGCCCTGGAGGGCCTCGGGCCCCCCTGTAGACCCTTTTTACTGTAATTTTTTCCCCTTCTTTAATGTATTAATTTATATATCTTTTGTATTTGTTATAGAGTTATTTATCCATTTAACTACAAATAAATAATAACTATACTCTAATTTTATGATTTGGTTTATTATTTGTTGCAAATAAAGATTATGAATGTGTTCATGATGCGGGAGAAGAAATTCATGATATTCTTACTCATGAGCCAGAGGCTACTACTCAAAGTGAAGAACAATCAAATGTCGTTAAAATTGATGATAGTGACGAAGATGACGATAATAATAGTCATCGTACTAATGTCGCTTAGTGGTATGCTTCTTATGTTTTATATGAGTTATTTGTGAATATAGTTTACTTTTGATTATGAATTAATAACTATACTTATTTGTTGGATGATTCATGTTGTAATTTACTAATTATATTTCTTTAAAAAAATGAAGGAAAAATAGTTAAAATTTGGAATAGTAATTTTCGGCCCTGGAGGGCCGGCCCTGACCCTGGTGCTCTCGGGCCGGGCTTTGAAAAATAGATGTTTTTCTTACGTCAGGCCCTGAAGGGCCGGCCCTGTTAGACCCTGGCCCTTCACTGGTTGGCAGGGCCGGGCCGGCCCTGATTCCCAGCTCTAGTTGTAAACTATGTTGGTATATCTGAAATTGTACCGGACTATATGCAGGTTTTGATAATGGAGATGTATAGCCTTGTGAATGCAGAAAAGCCCCGCTGGGAGACTCACCTACCATAATCAGGTGTGTGACTTGGGTCGGATCTGGATTAGTCAAGGCGAAGCTCTGGATACCGGATGGGCAACTGAAAAAAAGAAAGAATAAAATCGGTTGTTTTACAAATTAAATCAATGTAGGAAAGCTCTTTTCGTTTTAAAAATGTTCTCACCGATCCCATTTAAAAGTTACTTGAATAATTTTTAGAACTTTTACAATGTAATTTTCCAAAGTTAGTAATCCTTACATCCCTATATATATAATTGATGCAAGACGGGGAAGGGGAAAGGAGAGGAGAGAAGAGTTATAAGGAGATGAGAGAGAATATAAGAGAGGAGGGAGGACAAAAAAGAAAGGAGGAAGAAAAACCAGAGGAACAAAGGGATGAAAATCAATGATCAATATTATTTAATTATCAGACGTCTATCTACAAAATGAGATATGTTGCAAACTATTATATCATTAACTCTAACCCTAAGAATTAAAAAGAAAACATTCTAGAAATCATAAAATTAAGTGTGAATAACAATTAATGATAATGAGAACAATAAATCAACATTAAAACAAAATATTTCTAAATCTATTTATTAATCTTCAAATCTCCGTGATAGTCTTCAAATACTCTAGAATCTTCATTTAATCTTTTTTCTTCCTATTTTCATTTCCATAAAAAAACGTTTCCAACTGTTTTACTCATACCAACAAAAATCAGCTTATCAGTTAAATTGTGTTAGAAAAGTATGCAAACTTTTCATTTTTGCCTTTATTCATTAAAGAGAGAATTATTATGAACAAAAATCAGCTAATCAGTTAAATTGTGTTAGAAAAGTATGCAAACTTTTCATTTTTGCCTTTATTCATTAAAGAGAGAATTATTATGAGGTCCTATAAAAAGGATTTAATTATCAAAAATTCCAAATGATAAGTGAGTTACAAAAACTTGTTATCCTTTTTTATACTGGAACTTATCATTATATGGTCTTCAATTGTTATTGGACTTTTGAGAGATTAAATATATGGGTTAAGGAGCAATTTGGCTAACAAACTATTAGCTCAGTAGCGCCCAACACAATAAACTTTTAACTAGACCTTAAATAACAACAAACTTTTTAAAATGTTAAATTAGCACAAAAACATTAGTCTCTTAGCAACGTTCGTTAGTTGATTTAAATTGGGGAAAATAAATTGATCTCAAATGCACATGTGGCAGGGTGAGACGTGAGTCAGCCTAAACACGTGGGTAGCAAATTAACATTTGGAGATTGAAAGAAGATTAAAATAGGGCTCATTCTTAAAGAAACAAAGGAGAGTTGAGTTCGATAAAAAGTCTCAGCGAAACTCGTCGGACCTGGTTTGAGAGAAAGTGGTGAGATCGTAGCTGCTGGTCATGAAAGTTTGAGAGATTGTCGGACCTGGAATCCCTTCGATGATTGTGATTGTGGTTGAGGAAGCTCAGACGACAATGGCGCATGGAATGAGATAATCAACAATCAGCTTGGGTTTTCGGTATTCTGAACTGGACAGGTAACCTATGATTTCTCTCAAGGGATCAGATAATATGACGAAAAATTTGTCTAAGTTTTCTCTGCAAAGTTGAGGTCAACAATATCATTTCCTTTATCCCCCCCTTTTAATGGTGATTTTCTTTGATTTTTTTTCTTGCTTTTGGTTGTAAACGGGAATTCTAAGTGTGCTGAATTTCAACCTCAGAGAATTTCTGTTTTCTATGTTGTTAAACATGCTGAAATCAGAGTAGCTAGTACCAGTATGTTTTCATTTCTTCTGATAGCCAGAAAATCTTTTCAACAGATATCTTAGGGTAACCATTTGGTGATGGTATTTTACATCAAACAATCTAGGAACAATATTTTTGTAATTATTGTTGCATTAAAAGTTTTTACTTTTTCTGTGGCTTCAAATCTGCCCATATTTATTGTGTCTATGCTGGTCATTGTTGGTGTCTCAAGTCATGATTTATTGAACTTGTCCTTGTTAATTGCTTTCAAAAACGGTAGTTCCTTTAGATGACTTCTTTGCATATTCTCTCTATCATGCCTTCTAGTGCTTTTCTGATTGCTGATGCGAATGGTTGGAAGATTACTAACTTTTTTTCTCTCTCGATGGCTGACAATTAATTTCAAGGTTGAGTTGCTACAGGTGTAATGGTGAGGAAAGGGAAAGATAATGAGGGAGAAATTAGTTTTGGTGAATTTGAAAATATTCTTGGAACCGATGATTATATAGAATTTTTAGGCGAGGTAGATGATGAATTTGGAAGTATTCCAGGAACCAATGATTATATAGAAAAATTAGGTGAGGTAGATGACATAGGTGGGATAGAAGACATTCAGTTGAACCATAATGATGGAGAGACAGGGGATTTTATGTTCAACCTGAATGTTGGAGAGATAGGGGAAGCTGATTGTGATAATGTTGGTAGGGATGATGACGACGACTCTGATAGTGATGATGATAGCTATATGGAACATTCAGAGTCAGAATGTTGTGATAGTGAAGAGTGGATGATTATGAAATACATGAAGACCCTGAGGATAGATCTACCGATAAGGATGAGGGAAATTTTAGTGGGGCTTTACAAGAGAGGGTTAATTAAAGGGAGTCGGATGGCTCTGAAATAAGGGCCTCCTTCACATTGGGTGTGACATTCTTGGATAGAGGTGAGTTGAGGAGGGCCATTAATAACTATGATATTGAGAAGGGGGTGAATGTGAAAATAGTTAGAAGTGAGAAGAAGATGGTCATTGCCACTTGTGAAGAGGGTTGCCCATTTTGGTTGTATGCAGGTAGAGATAGCGTAGGTCCTGGGTACATGTTGAAAACGCTGGTTAACGAGCACATGTGTGCTAGGGTTTATAAGAATCAAAGGGAAAGTGCAAGGTGGCTAGATGAATATACTTCAAGGATAAAGTCCAAGATAATCCTCAATACAGTGTAACTGAGATGAAGAAGGAGGTTGAGCGTGATTTGAAACTGTTTGTCAGCAGATATAAGTGTAAGAGGGCTAAAAGGATGATAATGGAGGTCATGGATGGGGGTTTTGCAGATGAGTATGCCAAATTAGAAGCTTACTGCAATGAGCTGAAAGTGTCAAATCCGGGATCCAATGTTAGTGTGGAGTTAAGTGGCGAAGCTTTAGATCAAGGAAGGAGAGTATTTACAAGAATGTACGTGTGTTTTAATGCATCTAAGGTATGCATGTTTGGCTGATATATTATTATTTCTTATTGTTAGTCCACTTATATTGGCCCTACAATGGTAATTATTATTTTTGCTTGATCATGGACTGATTAAGTTGTTTAGATGAGTGGATATTTGTCATTTCTCATGTTCCTATGAGTGGTTATAAATGAGAAAATAATTAGAGATCATTGATATTTTGTCATATTCTCTTACAATTGTTTCTGTCAAAAGTTATCCCCATATTTATTTTAGGGTAAAGGAGCAAAAATACACATGTGCTTTACCCTCGGGAGCATTCAGCACCATATATTTCTTTGGGAGAAAAAATACACATGTGGTTACATTTTTGGAGCAAAAATAACACCATCGTTAAAATCTAACTTAACGGTGCATTTGATACAGAAAATGTCATATTTATAACAAAATTTAAAATCTGGCTATATTTACAACAGAAAATGGCATATTTATCATGGTTTGTGAAACGGGACCGGACCGGCCGTTTCAGACCGGGAACCGGCCAACCGGCAGTGAAACCGGTCCGGTTTAGGGTTAAACCAATCTGACCCAGTAAACAATTTTTTTTTTTAGGTTTTTTTTTTTTTTTAAAAATTTGCCTCCCACTACCGTTTATTTCTTCAGATGAAACCGTGAAAGAGCTTTGTTCATCTCGATTTAGAGCTTCGTTCCATTGTGCAGAGCTTCAGGTTTATTATTGTTGAATGTTTTATTTTATTTTCCTGAAGCTGTGTTAATGGAGGGAAATATTAATAATGAAGGTGCCCAGAATACTACCACTCCCAATCCCGAGTCTAGCAATCCTTCCACACATTCTGGTGTTAAAAAGATCCTGCTTGAGAATATTTTGTCATCATATACTTGTTTTTGGTATTTTGCTACCATGAATATATTGTCTCAAATGTAGGTTGTAAAGAAAATTGTTAGGAATATCTAAATATGTCACAAGTATTGAAGTATATGGTTATTTTGCTACTGATCTAAAATATTGAAATGATATATAGTATGTCAAATTTAGGTTGGCTTGATGAGAAATTAATTATTTTCTAATTTTGTATACCTCACCGGTCTGGCCCGGGTTGACTCCGGTCTGACCCACTAACCCTTAACCCAGTACCCTGACCGGTTCAATGACCGGTTCGGGTTTCAGAACCTTGATATTTATAACAACATTTAAACACCTGGATTTTGAACATAGAAAGGTCATTTACAACAGAAAAAGGCTATATTTACAACAGGAAGTGCTGTATTTACAACAAAATTTAAAATCTGGCCATTTACAACAGAAAAAGCCATATTTACAACAGGCTAGATTTTAACGGTGGTTTGACTTTTACTCCTAAAATGTAACCACATGTGTATTTTTGCTCCCAAAAAAAGCATATGGTGCTGGGCGCTCCTGAGGATAAAGCACATGTTTATTTTTGCTCCTAAACCCATTGTTTTATAATACAAGCATTAACAACCTTTTTGTTTTATAAATGAGAAAATAATTAGAGATCATTGATATTTAGCAATCCTCTCTGTATATGTGATGTAAGTGCATTGGGCTTGGCTCTTGTGCCTTATGATAACTGTATACATAATATTTTATATTTTTAGACCTTGAATAAATTGTGAGGCTATTAGATTCTACCTACTATGTTGTTGAAAAGGATGAGAAAAGATAGACTCTCAACGACTATTAAAGTTATCAAGATAAATAATTTGACTCTTTAACAAATGATTTCATTAACATTGTTGTTGTGCTCCTTGTACATATTTTGGGCTAGGTGTCGCTAATGTTCTGTCTTATGTCATTAAACTATTAGGTCGGGTGGAAAGGTTGCAGGCCATTTATTGGGCTAGATGACACTTTTTTGAAAGGGAAAGCTAGAGGAATTTTGTTGACTACTGTGGGTTTAGATGCAAACGATAGTATGTTCCCACTAGCTTTTGCTTTGACTGAGAAGGAAACAACTGTTAATCGGAGTTAGTTCATACAATGGCTGAGATCCTCGCTTGACCTTGATGATGGTGGTAAAGTTACAATAATGTCTGACATATAGAAGGTACAGTTTTTTCCATATATGTGTGCTTTTGTAATTGCAGCCATACATTTTATAACTGACTTGGTCTTACATGTAGGGGTTGGCACATGCTGTTAGTGACGTCCTTCCATTCGCTGAACATACATCGGCTTTGTGCAAGACATATTTATGCCAATTGGAGCAAACGGTGAAGGGGAAATGAGCTGAAGAAAAAAATTTCAGTTGCGCATGGAACACCTACAAGGAACAATTTAATGACAACCTGAAGGCATTGGAGAAAGTGAACAAGGCAGCAGCTGAAGGAGCAATGAGTTACCATGTTAAGGGATGGGTAAGAGCCTTTTTTACCAATAGATTCTTGTCTATGGTGGTAGACAATAATGTCAGTGAGAGTTTTAATGCTTGGATTAATGAGTATAGGTATTTTCCTGTAATTAAAATGTTTGATGACATTAGGATTAAGTTGATGGAAAAATGGGTTGCTAGTGAGCAAATAGTAACTAATTGGAAGGCCAACTATAGCCCAAAATGAATCAATTTTTTTGAGACAAATAGGTACTTGGCTGTAAATTGTGGGATATTCTTTAATGGTGATGATGGGTATGAGGCCACTGAGGGGAAGGATAGGCACACAGTTGACCTTAGTAGGAAAGTATGTACTTGTCGAGCTTGGGATTTAACCGGAATCCCATGCCAACATGAAATTTGTGTGATGTATCATGCCAAGCTAGATCCCACCACTCAAATTTCACAATATTACCATAAGGATACATATTTAGCGAGCTATAGAACAAAATTCCAACCTGTTAGAGGACAAGTATTTTGAGAAACACACAAGTTCCTCCACATGCTACCCCCACCCATATGTAAATTATCGGGCAGACCTCCAAAGAAAAGAAAGAGGACTGAAGAACCACAAAGAAGGTTGAATAGATGCACGGCCTTGTCTACGACCATGAGTAGCCAAGTTGATGACAACAATGCTTTAGCTTTAGCACCCCGTGTTGAACGAATCAGCAAAAAAAACATTGTTATGAAGTGCAGCTTCTGTAGAACTTCGGGACATAATAGAAGGATGTGCAAAGAGGTAATTTGCTTATGTTTTATATTTGATTTCTAGAAGTATAAAATTATACTTAGATATATTTATTTATTGTTTCAGGCATCCCCCTCGAGCAATCCTCGTCCAGGAAGGAAGAGACGCACACCAATTCCTTGTGCAAGTAGTCAAGAAACTTCATCTGCAATCCTCCCATGTACTCCATTTGCAAGTACTCCAGCAAACTTCAACGCCTTGTCAATCTGGAAACCAGTCAACGGAATGACATGTTTTTACAAACCAGTAAGGCAATTTGGGTTTGGAATAATGGTTGATGAGGATAGTGGTAGAAGTGTTTATAATGTAAGTTATAGTTACTCATTTCAATATCGTTGTGGTAAAGTTCTATGTTAGATGCTAGTTATATATATGACCATGTGGATTTTGTTTATTGTAGCCCAGATTAAGGACTGAAAAGGTGATTGAGGAAAGTACACCTTCTGAGTTTATGCATAATGCCAACCCTACAACAAAATTTCCCATTCCAAATGAGAAAGAAATAAGAAGGTTGAAAGAGGTTTGTCGTGCCTCTCAAAATAACCAGATTCAATAAAAGATTTGCAGTAATAGGGAACCTGGATCGTTTTCCCAACGAATTCGCAGCGGGTTTGATTGGAATAACAGTGAAACAGAAACAGTAAAAATGGGGGGTTTTTGGTTCAAACAGATTAAAAATGAAATAATAGAAACAAAATGAAATGAAACACAGATTAAACAGATAAACAGAAGATCAACCCAGGATTTCGAATTCCACCACTTTCCTTCCTTGGACGAAAACAGATTTTGAAACAAACTCGCGATTGATTCTGGACGAACCAAAATCTCTGCGTTCATCCAGAAAATCCCTCAACTAGACGATCGCCTAGTGTTTATCCGAAAAGTGGCGTGTCACTGTGCGATCGCATAGCAAACACTTGAACCTAGTTCAAACTGAATAATTGGGATTTCTCAATTTGGGCGTTAAATCTAACACCCAATCCGAAGGTAAATCGAATCTGAAATTACAAAACAGAAACGAATTTGTTATCGTTAAGAATGAGTCCTCTGGATAGTGGAATCCTCAATTCGTGGGCTAATCACCGAAGCTTAGCCTATCATGGCTATGCAGAACAAAAATGGAACAGAAATGAAGAAGTTCATCATGAACACGAAGAACAGATGAAGAACAGTTGAGAGAAAATAAAACTTCTGTATTTAATCCAAAACTGAGTAAAAACGTGAATGACAATGTGTTTGTGGCTTCCATCTAACTTAAAGTTAACCTAAAATGGAAATGGGCTCCAATGGTTCAGCCCAAAACGAAAATAAAATAAAAGTGGGCTTTAATTACAAAATTCGAGCCCAAATAAAAATCCAGAAATATACATATGACTTCGGCTCCAAAATAGACCACCTTCTTGTCCGAATTTTCCCTTCATGTCTTCATAAAATTTGTATCTCTTTGAATCATCTGAAATATGAAACAAGAATGAGGCAAATCCGATGTCTGGTTCAAGAGTTATGGTAAAAATGGTGAAGCAATGTAAACTGAAATTTATCATTAAATATGGCTAAAAGCTAATCAAAGGCCCAAAGCCCAAATAAGTATAAAAGCCATTATTTATTAACTAAAGAGTCCTAAATTATTAATCAAGAGATAAAAAGAAGTGTATGAAATATTCAATTATCAAATTCCCCCACACTTATCTTTTTGCACTCCTGAGCAAAATTCAAAGAAAAAGACTAAAAGGAAAGACTCTTCTTTTCTAATAGTTGCTAACAATGCAAAAATTGACCAATGGACACAAAGCTTCAAAAGACCAATCAATCAAGACTAAAATATTTTCATCTCAAATTACAATTCAGGGTAATCTCAATCAATGATGCTAATCACAAAAGATGGTCTCTCAAAGGATGCCCTCAATCAATCAATCTCTCAAGTGTTTAGGGCAAATAAGTGTATCGCTCAAATTCTACTCAAGAAAATTATTCTACCATAAGCTTGCTCAATTTCTACGTCTCCACTACTTATAACACATGCATGCACAAATCAAGAGAGCTTATTAAATGTTGTAATGGGGGTAAGGTGAAGGTAGGTAATAGTTTGGAATGAGAATGAGAGGCCAAGCACCAAAGAAATTAAAAAGAGCTCTGTTCAACACAATCATTCTCTATGTATGATTTTTTATATATATATATATCGCATTTATTTCTATGTATTTTTTTTTCTGTTTTTTTTTCTTTCTTTATAATCACAATGATTTTTTTTTTCTCTTTATAATCACAATGACAAAATCAAATATCTCCCCCCACACTTAAACTGTTGCACTCCTGAGCAACCCCAACACTTAAACACAAAACCTAGGTGAAACCAATGCTCAATAAATTTCCAAGGTGCGGAATAAAATGATTTTACGCTTAGACTTGTAATGTGGTTTAGAAAAAAATGAGTCAAATAGGCACAAAGGGGCTAACAAAGGAAACATAATGCAAGGGAAAGCTATTTGTCCAAAGTGGAGAAATTAAAAGAAAGAAAACAAGCTTCCATCATATTCATGCACGTAAGTGAAAAATGTAGTTTCAAAAAGAAAAGGAGCAAGTTCTAGAGAACACAAATCATGAGCAGATGCACACATGAAAGAAAGAATGGTAAAAGATGAATTCCATTCATGTAGGCCCAAAACTTCACAAGGTCAATACCAACTTAAGCAATCAATATCACCAAATCAACCACCAAGACATGTAATCGAAGAGTCAAGAATTGTAGACCCAACAGAATGATCCATTAAAACCAAAATGTCCAAGTTCATAATATGTAGCAATCATAGAAAGAGAGACTGTATTTATTTTCAAAAGCAAAGTGGAAAATGAAAACAAATAAAAGAAAGAGGGAGAAGAAAGAAGAATACTTCCCAAGGGGTTTATGGAGGATAAGTGGCATCAATGAGGAGAATTTCTTCTTCCTCAGGCTGCTGCTGGGATCCCTCATGAAATTGGTTGAGGCGATGCCCATTTACCTTGAAAGTTCGTCCTGTGGGTGGATCACATAGCTCAACAGCACCAAATGGAAATATGTTAGTGATCACAAAAGGGCCATCCCATCTAGATCGAAGCTTACCATGCATAAATTTCATACGGGAGTTAAATAAAAGAACTTTTTGGCCCACATAAAATTCTTTCCTCAGAATATGCTTATCATGGAATGCCTTAGTCTTTTCCTTGTATAACCGCGAACTCTCATAGGCATCCAATCTAAGCTCATCTAACTCTTGCAATTGCAACTTCCGTTCCATCCCAGACTTAGCCAAATCCATGTTACACTGCTTAATGGCCCAATAGGCTTGATGCTCCAACTCAACCGGAAGATGACATGCCTTACCAAAGACAATCCGATAGGGGGACATCCCAATCGGAGTCTTGTAGGCGGTGCGATATGCCCACAAAGCATCATCTAGTCGCTTACTCCAATCTTCCGCTGTGGAAACCTTGTGTAGCACTCCATACTTGCGTAACAAGGCACCCATGCTTCGATTGCAAAAATGGGAACCCTGGTCACTGATAATAGCTCTAGGAATGCCAAACCTGCAGAAAATGTTAGACCTAACAAAGCCCACCACCATAGAAGAATCATTAGTCCGGGTGGCTTTCACCTCAACCCATTTCAAGACATAATCAACGGCCAGTAGTATGTAAGTATAACCATATGAAGCAGTAAATGGACCCATAAAATCAATACCCCAAACATCAAAGATCTCACAAAACAATATAGGGTTTTGGGGCATCTCATGCCTACGGGAAATACTCCCTGCCCTCTGGCAGTTATCACATGACTTGCAAAACAAATGGGCATCATGAAATAGGGAAGGCCAAAATAAACCACATTCTAACACTTTCCTAGCAGTTCTTTGGGGTCCAAAGTGACCACCACAGGAAGAAGCATGACAAAAATGCAATATGGAGTGAAATTCATGATCAGGCACACATCTCCTAACCACCTGGTTACTACAAAACTTCCACAAATAAGGGTCATCCCAAACATAATATTTAGACTCACTTTTCAATTTTTGGGTTTGGGCCCTAGTGGAGTCTACAGGAAAAACACCAGCTACCAAGTAGTTAACCAGATTAGCATACCATAGGATCTTACCTTACAGCTGTAGAAGCTGCTCATCAGGGAAATCATCCCGAATAGAAGAGGGGTGAGAAGGAGAATGGATGATGCGACTCAAGTGGTCAACTACCCAGTTTTGTACTCCACTTCTGTCTCGAATCTATACATCAAAATCTTGGAGCAAGAACATCCACCGGATGAGTCGTGGCTTAGCATTTTCCTTTTTCAAAAGAAACTTTAAAGCAGCATGGTCAGAGAAAACAATGACTCTACTAGCTAGCAGATATGACCTAAACTTATCAAATGCAAATACAATAGCCAACAACTCCTTTTCAGTAGTGGTGTAATTAGACTGAGCAGGATCCAAAGTCTTGGAAGCATATGCAATGACATGGGAGGCTCTATCAACCCGCTGTGCCAAGATAGCACCAACCGCATAGTTGGAAGCATCGCACATCAACTCGAAAGGGAGGTACCAATCAGAGGGCTGGATCACTGGGGCTGTGGTAAGGCAATGCTTCAAGTGATCGAAGGCTGCCTTGCACGCATCATCAAATACAAAGTTAGTGTCCTTATGCAGAAGGTTGGATAAGGGTCGAGAAGTCTTGCTGAAATCCCAAATGAAACGCCGATAGAAACCTGCATGACCAAGAAAAGAGCGAACTTCCCGCACAGAAGTGGGGTAAGGCAAAGAAGTAATTATATCTATCTTAGTAGGGTTTACCTCAATCCCTTTCCTAGACACTATGTGTCTTAAGACTATACCTGACTCAACCATAAAGTGACACTTTTCATAATTCAGCACAAGATTAGATTCAATACACCTATGTAAGACTCTAGACAAATTAGCTAAGCATGCATCAAAATCAGACCCATATACAGTGAAATCATCCATGCAGTCCTCTAGAAAATCAAAGAAAATACTTACCATACAACGTGTTGGATATGATTAGTTTTGATGATGTCTTATATAGATGTCATTCTTAAGAGCAAAAAGTTTGCATACTACATTTATCTTATACTTTGACTGATTCTTACATTTAATGTAGATGTAATGTTGATATGAAGAAGATGGAAGTTGGAATGGCTCAATTCGGAGTTAAAATGATAAAAAACGAGCTTCAAGATGAATTGCCTCGAATTCCTGTCAATACCCGAGTATCCAACATCCATTCTCGAGTATCAGGCTTCAATTGTTGAGTATGGACTTCAATACTCGAGTATGTCACTTAAATACTCGAGTATGGTGCATAAACAGCTGCTTCCATGCTTAAATCCCGACAATACCCGAGTATGGATCAACAATACTCGAGTATGACACTACTCTGATTAGCTCTGTTCTACGTTCAGCTTCGGGCGACCTCTGGTAATTCGACAATATCTCCCAAACCAGAGATCGGATTGAGGTGAAACAAATTTTTTTGAAAACTATACTTCCAACCAGTTCTCGTCGCACAAGAATCAAGTCCAAAGGAGGTCATATGAGAGAGATATGAATTGTTGAAGATGACAGTGACATCACCGTCAAACTGCTGACCATGCCTCAATGTTTTGGGTATATCTCACAAACTAGAAATCCAATGAAGATGAAATCAGTGCCATTAGAAATAGGACTCAAAGGGCTTTCCATCAAGTCTCGAACCAACCTAAACGGAGTTCATAACAGGAAGTTATGATCTTCGAAAGTTGACACTCGAAATACTGGAAGCAATAGAGTTCAAATCAAAACTTCTGTTATATCTGAACCACATGATACCCGAGTATGAATATTGGATACTCGAGTATGATCGGTAAAATGCTTCTGATATATCGAGACGAAAGATTACAGACTGGGCATTCAATACTATTAATGATGATCCTTAATTACCTGTTTCTAACCGTTTTGATCGTAGTTTTCAAATGTTTAAGGTATAGGACAAAATCTTTTTGAGATCATCATGGGTCATGCTAATCTTTCCAAATCAGAGCAAAAACAACAACAAGCAGAAATGACGTGTAATCATCTTCAAAACAAACAGAAAGCAAAGAAGAATGATTCATTGACTCTATCTTTAGGAAAGCACCGAATCATGGGCTAAGATCATGGTTATGTCTGAAGCTCCATTGTTCCAACGGAAGATTTCCAATAAATATGAATGATGCAGCAAACAAATGTGGAATGGATTTTTGAATTCAAAAGTTGCAACGGTCACCTACAAAGTAGTATAAATAGGTGAAGTCTTGGCTACTCAAGAATACACAAATACTGCAGAACAAACACGCAAAGAAAGATACTCTCGAGAGCTTAGTTTCGCTAATCTCTTGATAGATACTTTCTAATACTTTCGGCCAATACTTTCAATACTTTCGGCCAATACTCTGCAATACTTTCGGGCAATACTTTGCAATACTTTCGGCTGATACTCTGCAATTCTTTCATCATATACTTTTGTAATACTCTCAGTCAATACTTTCTAATACTCTGTACTTCAGTGTTTATCACATATCTACTCAGTAAGGAGTTTTGTAATCATTTGATTATCTGTTTATCTGTAAATCTTAAGGTTGTGGAACCTTAAGTGTGGGTTATTCAATTACAACTTGTAAGGGGGAGTGAGTCCTAGGGAAAGGATCATCTCGAGTGCAGAGTGTGTAATTGAGATTGTAAAATCCGAAGTGGTTACAGGCGGTTGTAAAGTCCTGGAGTGTTCCTAGGCAAGAGTGAAATCCCAGAGTGTTTCTGGGTAAGTTAGTGAAATCCCGGAGTGTTTCTAGGGACTGGACGTAGGTCAAGAGTTGGGCCGAACCAGTATAAATTCTCTGTGTCTATCTCTTCTACTCTATCTCTACTTTGCCTTGATATATATCTGTTGTGTGGGTGACCGAGTAACTAGCAAAAAGAATTTTTGTAATAACTTATTCACCCCCCTCTAGGTGATATTCCACCTTCACAACGCTGAAAGGTGCCAGGTGTATTGCAGAGGCCAAAAGGCATCCTTCGGTAAGCATATGTTCCAAAGGGGCATGTGAAGGTCATATTCTCCTGATCCTCAGGAGCAATATGGATCTGGAAATATCCGGAGTAGCTATCTAGGAAGCAGTAGTGAGACTTACCAGCCAATCACTCTAACATCTGATCAATGAAAGGTAGAGGATAATGATCCTTGCGAGTGGCTTGGTTGAGTCTCCTATAATCAATGCGAACTCGCCAACTATTCTGAACTCGAGTAGGAATGAGCTCATTCTTCTGATTGGCCACCACAGTGACTCCGGATTTCTTGGGAACCACCTGGACCGGGCTAACCCACTGGCTATCAGAAATGGGATAGATGATGCCAGCTTGCAAAAGCTTAGTGACCTCCTTCTTCACCACATCAAGGATAACAGGGTTAAGGTGTCTCTAGGGTTGCCTCATCGTCTTAGATTCCTCTTCCAAAAGAATCCGATGCATGCACATAGAAGGGCTGATGCCAACTATGTCATCTAATGTCCACCCAATGGCTTTCTTGTTCGCCCTCAATAAGCTTAGCAGCTTCTCTTCTTGATCAGGCAAAAGATTATTTGCCACAATGACTGGCAACTGTTCATTCACCTCCAGAAATGCATACTTCAGGTGATCTGGAAGGGATTTCAACTCTAGTTTGGGCGGTTGCTCAGTGGAGGGAAAAAGCTTGGGTGGTTGTTGCAACAACTCTGATGCCATCACACTAGAAATGCCTGAAACCACATTCAAAGAAGCAGAAGAAGAACTGTGGCTATACAGCTCAATGTTAACATCAGAATTCAGCTTATCAAAATCAGAAGCAAGCTCATCAAAATCAGAATCAGGATGCACATCAGGATCAGGATGAAGCTCAAATTCAGAATCAACATCAGAATCCACAAGCAAGTCAGAATCACCAAATAATGCAGCATTAACCAAGTTAGTGCAAACAGAGCACCATTCATTATCAGCACATGCTCAAATGGGAAAATCACTCACAGATGCAAAATCAGGATAATCAGCACACCAATAGCAAGAACATCATCCACAGCCTCGTCAATCACATCAATGCAAAAAACAAAATGCTCTTCCCTAGGATGTTTCATGGCATCAAAAATATTGAAATTCACAGATATATCACCAAACTCCATGGAAAGAGTACCAGAATACACATTTATCTTAGTCCTAGCTGTTTTCATGAAAGGCCTCCCTAGAATGATTGGTGATCTACTATTAGAAGACTCAGCCTCCATATCTAAGACATAGAAATTGGACAACAACACCCGTAGGACGCAAGGGACCAAGACTAATAGATTTATAGATAGAGGCAGACATGACATTAATTGAAGCACCTAGATCTAACATGCAATCATCAAATTTATAATTACCAATAAGGCAAGGGATAGAAAACGTCCCTGGATCTTTGCATTTACGAGGCATGGTAGGCTGGATGAGTGCTGATATATTCTGGTTCAAACTAACTCGTTCATTCCCCTTCAGTCGCCTCTTGTTGGTACACAACTCCTTCAGAAACTTGGCATACTTTGAAATTTGTTTGACTGCATCTAAGAGAGGGATGTTGATCTCTACCCTTCTGAATGTCTCTAGTATATCCTTCTCTTGTGCTTTTGCTCCCAATCTCTTGGATTGAACTGCTCTCTGAGGGAAAGAAAGAGGAACGAGGATGTCTTCCTCTTTACCTTGCTGCACTGCCTTTTTATATTTAGAGTCAATCTTCACAGTTTCTGACTCTCTTTCTGATGTGGAAGTCACATCTGCAGCTGGTTTAGGTTCCTCCAATTGTTTGCCAGACCGTAGTGAGATAGCACTCACATTCCCCTTAGGATTGGGAATGGTTTGTGAAGGAAGAGTGTTGGATCCCCTTAGGCTAATAAATAATGGCTCTTAAGTATGGCAGCTGAACCAGACATCGGATTTGCCTCACATATTCATTCACGTTTTTAACATTAGAGTGGATCAAAATACAAGTTTTCATTTTGGGCTCTCATTTCGTTTTAGGTTATTTTAAGTATTCTTCATGTTCTTAGAGTGGATCAAAATACGCGTTCTTCGTGTTCTTCGTTCGTTCTTGATTTTCCCAGCCATGATCGGCTAAACTCTTGTGATTAACCCAACGATGAGGATTCCATGATTCATCCAGAGAACTCGTGCCTAATCGGTAACTACTCGATTAATTGGCCAATCTGAGTTTACAAACTCTGAATGGAAGTTTCAGTTTGCTGTTGGAACAGCATAGTGTTTGTGGCAAACTTCTTCATCATATCCTCCAATGAGGAACCACTACTACTAGCCTGTTGTTGTGCCACCTGTGGAGGTGCACATATGGCTGGTCGAGGAGGTGGTGCTGGCAAAGGAGGTGCAGATTGTTGCTGGAAAGTCTGTGGTCTGTACTGTCTCTACTGGTAATTCCCAAAAGTTTGTTGATACTGGTTACTCTGGTTCTTATTTTGGTTCCAGTGAAAGTTGGGGTGATTTCTCCAACCAGGATTGTAAGTATTGGAAAAGGCATTATTCTGCTGGTATTGTGGCTTTCCTAGAAAAACACCCACTGTAGCTACTGACTGGTCTTGGTAAGTTTAGGATCATGCAAGGTAGGGCAAGAGTCAGTAGAATGATAATGGTCAGAACAAAACCCAAAGGAGTACCCAATCTGAGGAGGGGAAGATTGTACTGTCTGTGTCACTGCCAACTGCCTCACAAGGGAAGTCAGATCATCAAGTCTAGTCTCTAATCTCTGAGAATCATACTGGATTGGAGGTGCTTGAATATGGTAAACAGGAGTACTATTGGCCCTGGTGCCAAACTGCTGAGAGTTATTTGCCATAATGGATATCAAGTTTTGAGCATCTTCAGGTGACTTGTTATTCATAGCCCCACCGCTAGAAGCATCCACCAACCCTTTGTCTACCGGCAGCAGACCATCATAGAAATAGGTAATCAAGTCTTTTTCAGTTATCTGGTGGTGTGGACAGCTTGCACATAAACTTTTGAACCTCTCCCAATACTCATGCATAGTCTCCCCAGTGGCCTATTTAACGTTGCCAATTTCCTTCTTGATCGCAGTTGCTCTTGAGGAAGGGAAATATTTCTCTAGAAATAACATCTGAATATCAGTTCAGCTCCCAATAGATGAGGGCTGAAGGTACAACAACCAATCTTTGGCTCCACCGTCCAATGAGAAAGGAAAAGCTCTCAGCTTGATATGATCTTCATCAATGGCATGTGGTTTCAATGTGCTGCACACTACATGCAATTCCTTCAAATGCTTAATGGGGCACTCACCTGCAAGACCATGAAACTTAGGCAACAAGTGTATTAGACCAGATTTAAGCTTAAAGTTAGTAGCAAGGTCAGGATATTGGACGCACAAAGGTTGATAATTAATATCAGGTGCAGCCAATTCCTTTAAAGTAGGACGATCTGCCTGTTCTTCTGCCATAATGTCTGAGTTAGCAAAATTGCTACTAGAATCAGTGAAAACAACAAGACTATCGAAATACTATCGAAACACAATCGAAAGATCAACAGAATGGACACAATCAGAATGGTCACAATCAGACTCCAGTTCAGTGTCCAGTTCAGTATTAATCCTATGACTTAGCCTAACAACTCTTCTAGCAGTAAGAATTGTTCTTTCTATTTCAGGATCAAATGGCAACAAATCTTCTGGATTAGTAGTATTCCTGGTACTCATGCAGCATACACACAAAGCAGAATTGGCAAACACACAGAATTACGAAACTGTCACCAAAAGTGGTGAAAAGCAGAATCTCAGAATTACGAAAATGCCACAAGAAAGTGGTAAAAAGTAGAAAAACCCTAAGAGAACACAAAAACAAAAACACAAAAGCAAAAACCTATGTTAGAAATTGACCAGAACAAGTCCAAAACACTATAAAATGATTTTTAAAATTTATGGGACTTGGACAGGGCAACTCCTACACCATTGGGGAACCCAAAAATGGAATAAAAAAACTTCAAATTGAAAAAGTGGTCTAAACTATGGAATTTGGCTTAAATCTCAAGACCACAGGTGCAAGCGTTGTGTCTTGATATTTAGGCCATTTTCTATCAACTCACAAAATTTCAGCCCATTCGGAGATACTCCGAAAAAAACTGTCTAGTAGAAATCACGAAACCGAAACTAAAAACAGCAAAAAAGTGGTCTAAACGTTGGAATTTAGGGAAAATAGGTCAGACCTCACTTCCTACTTGGAAGTGAGTCTTGCTCAGAATGCCCAATTCCTTATGAATAAGACCTGTTCTGAGTGATCTGGGTCAGAAAAATTTCTGTCCAATCACCCGAACCACGAAAACTGTTCTAACGTCTATCTATTTACAGTACTGTTACTAATCAACCCGATGCAAATTCCCCGGAAACGACGCCATATTTTGAAAGAGATTTGTCGTGCCTCTCAAAATAACCAGATTCAATAAAAGATTTGCAGTAATAGGGAACCTGGATCGTTTTCCCAACGAATTCGCAGCGGGTTTGATTGGAATAACAGTGAAACAGAAACAGTAAAAATGGGGGGGGGGTTTGGTTCAAACAGATTAAAACGAAATAATAGAAACAAAATGAAATGAAACAAAGATTAAACAGATAAACAGAAGATCAACCTAGGATTTTGAATTCCACCACTTTCCTTCCTCGGACGAAAACAAATTTTGAAATGAACTCGCGATTGATTCTGGACGAACCGAAATCTCTGCGTTCATCTAGAAAATCCCTCAACTAGACGATCGCCTAGTGTTTATCCGAAAAGTGGCGTGTCACTGTGCGATCGCATAGCAAACACTTGAACCTAGTTCAAACTGAATCCTTGGGATTTCTCAATCTGGGCGTTAAATCTAACACCCAATCCGAAGGTAAATCGAATATGAAATTACAAAACAGAAACGAATTTGTTACCGTTAAGAACGAGTCCTCTGGATAGTGGAATCCTCAATTCGTGGGCTAATCACCGAAGCTTAGCCTATCATGGCTATGCAGAACAAAAATGGAACAGAAATGAAGAAGTTCATCATGAACACGAAGAACACGATGAACAGATGAAGAACAGTTGAGAGAAAATAAAACTTCTGTATTTAATCCAAAACTGAGTAAAAACGTGAATGACAATGTGTTTGTGGCTTCCATCTAACTTAAAGTTAACCTAAAATGGAAATGGGCTCCAATGGTTCAGCCCAAAACGGAAATAAAATAAAAGTGGGCTTTAATTACAAAATTCGAGCCCAAATAAAAATCCAGAAATATACATCTGACTTCGGATTCAAAATAGACCGCCTTCTTGTCCGAATTTTCCCTTCATGTCTTCATAACATTTGTAGCTCTTTGAATCATCTGAAATATGAAACAAGAATGAGGCAAATCCGATGTCTGGTTCAAGAGTTATGGTAAAAATGGTGAAGCAATGTAAAACTGGAAATTTACCATTAAATATGGCTAAAAGCTAATCAAAGGCCCAAAGCCCAAATAAGTATAAAAGCCATTATTTATTAACTAAAGAGTCCTAAATTATTAATCAAGAGATAAAAAGAAGTGTATGAAATATTCAATTATCAAAGGTCATCAGCTGCAGCATCATCCTCTCAAGATGGTTCCAGGATGATTGACTTCACTTCTCCTACTGATACTGATTCGCCACTAGCAGTGAACCCACCTGGATTGCGGTGGAAGGGGAAACCAAGTATTAGTAGCTCACAACTCCGTATACAAAGCCAGCAGATCTTGGGAAGACGAACATCACAAGTGCAGCAACAAAGGGAGTAGATTATGACCAGGAGGATGGCTAACTCTAGCAACTAGACTTGTTTAGGATGCTTTTTGTTTGGGTGATTTCTTTTGGTCTATATGTGGAATCACCAATGTTTTATGTGACCTGAAAGCAAGAACCACTGTATTTTTTGTATATTTTGGGCTAACTCCAGCAAGAAACACTTGTTTAGGATCTTTTTGTATTTATATTGATCCTTACAACTTGCAATCAGTGTACTTGCTTGTATATATATTTTGCCAGGTTTAATGAAATATATAAAATTTGCCTCTGTCTTGTTATGTGCTTGGAAATATAAAATATATTGCATGTGTCTTCTTTAGCCAGAGGAGATTATTGTTGCATTGTGTCTTCTTATGCTTGTGGATTTATCCTTATGGCTACATTTTATTTGACCATGTATGCTGCCAAAATTTCTGCTTCTTGAGAGTTTAGTGCCTTTGTGTTGTTATTTGCTTGGAATGGTAGTGGCGCCTGCTTAGCATAACTCTTGGTCATTAGTTGTTTATTACCCTCTAGGTTGAATCATGATAGGCGCTTGTTAGCATTTTTCTTGTGAATCTATGTCTCATATCAGTGTACTTGGCTGCTGCATTTTTTGTCTTAAAATCCTTGGCTGCTTCATTTTTATGTTTTCATTGTTTACCATTTTCTGTACAAAGTGTTGACAATTCCTTATACATCAGACATTTTAATTTCTTCTTGTTTCACTCGTATGTTTTTATCTTTTTGTGATACACAGTTAGCTACTTAGCTTCACCCTTTTAATATCATTCTTTAACCCTTTCCATTCATATGAAAGCTTAGGGCTTTATGGCTCATGCTTATAAAGATTGATGCGCATATCAACTAAAATCATATTAATTAAAAGTTGAGAAACCAAAATAAAGAGGATCCAAAGAGAAAGCCCCTTAAAGCTACTATTCACTCATTGGTGAATGCAAAGATGACATTGTAAGGCCCATAATGGCTCAAGAGAACAACCATTATTATCCTGTTTGGGTGAAAACCATTATGGCAATATTAAGGGTGGCAGACATAGTTGTCGCATGATACGCGAAAAATGTTTCCCATATGGCTCTGTCAAAATATAAGCACACTACTTATATTTCGAAGGATATTAGATCAAATTTGGATATCTGTAAAGTTTAGCACTTGAAAAAAATGAACCTTTCTTAAGACACAAGGAAAGATTATTTCTTTCTTGAATTAAGCACAAACCTGATGGGAACTCAACTAATTAGGAGGATCAATACTACTCCGAACACTTGCCTCAATCTTGGATGCTACAACATGTATTACTTGAACGACTTTCAATGGAAATCTGGGGCAATTTGTAATCGTTCCAAGATATATGTTATAAATAGTAAAAGGAAACAAGGTAAATGCAAAGTCCATTATAATTAGGCACAACACAATCAAACAAGCATGTCACCCAAAGCCAGATATAAAATATCAAAGCATGCACACTTTTTCAATGGAAAGTGGATCTATAGCCTATAGGTATTTATTTAACTCCATCATCTTTAGAATGTCAATAATAATCTAGATTTGTGTTAAAAAGCTTGACCACTTTATATTTGCCTTTAGTATTTCACTAATTGAAAAAAGAAGTACATATAAGGGGAAAATTGAATCTATGAAACTTACTTTCCATGTGCGGTTTCCCCTGAAAGCATGATTACATCAGCACCTTGCCTGACAGCAATCGCGATGTCTGAGACTTCTGCCCTTGTTGGTATAGGATGATTGATCATGCTTTCAAGCATATTAGTTGTGACAATCACTGGCTTTTGCATATTGTGACATCTTTTAATGATGTCCTCCTGTTTGATTAGAAAAAGGGTATGTATAATATAGAAAACCAAATTAAACAGTCCCACTCTCAAAATATCCCTCACATATCTGAAGGCAGAATCTTCCTCCAAACCGATGGGGCTATAGTGCAACCTTTAAAGATATGATCAAGGTCTTCACAACCTTTCCAAACGATTTTAGCAACATCATTTGCATGACAATTTTTCTTTACTGATAAATAGAGACAATTATCTTCAGTCAAGTACATATAATATCTATTGCATACTACACCAACATAAGTACCTAATTTAAACCACAAAGAAATTACATATACCAGTTACATCTTCCAATACAATACACACAATCAAACACATGTAACAAACAACAATGACATTGCTAATTTAAACTTGTTTTTCCCCTTCCTAAGTTCCCCATCATATAACTCATTTCTGCGTTTAAGCTTCCTCAATTCACCATGTATTGCATCAATCTCTTCACTTAGTCTTTGCCCATGCTCTGCTCTTCGGAGATTGCAATTTTCATCATATAATTTGTCAATGTCGTCTAGAAGCTCCTTAATCATGGTATTTGCCCTCTCTCCGAACTTGTTATCATGCCAAGCGAAGAATCCACACCCCTTATCCTGTGTTCACAAGTTTGGTCAGATGAAAAATGTCACCACCCACCCACCAGACCCTTTCAACTTTGATTAAGGTTGCTTACCTGGTTGTAGAATGGGCAGCTGTAGAACCTCCGACCTGGGTTGCCGTCAGTCCACGCCGTCCATCTCATCACCACCATTCTGTGATGATAGTACCTCCTTGGAGGTTCATAGTCCTCCTCACGACTTGGTTGTCGAAACAGCACCACCCTCCGCCTGCATCTTCCCGTCGACGATGATGCAAATGATGCCTTTCAAGACCGCCTTTCCCGTCGACGATGATAGGTTTCGTTGTGATCGTCTCTTGATTTCGACTTGCACGTTTTTTCCCCAAATAGAATGAGCCCTATTTCAATCTTCTTTCAATCTCCAGATGTTAATTTGCTACCCACGTGTTTAGGCTGACTCACGTCTCACCTTGCCACATGTGCATTTGGGATCAATTTATTTCCCCTAATTTAAATCAACTAACGGGCGTTGTTGAGAGACTAACATTTTTGTGCTAATTTAACATTTTAAAAAGTTTGTTGGTATTTAAGGTCCAGTTAAAAGTTTATTTTGTTGGGTGCTCTTGAGCCAATAGTTTGTTGACCAAATTGCTCCTTAACCCTTAAATATATTCTTTGGGATCTTATAGTAATTCTCCATTCATCAAAAGCATAATTAAAGGCTCATTTTCACACATTTGGGAGAGCTATTTCAAATGGGGCATGACAATGCTCCACTATAACATAGTCAGATAACTATATTAAAAAAACCTTATTATAAATACTATAATATAAGTGTGTGGATGGATGTCCATAACCTTCTAAGAGATACCTTTTAGAATTTTACACTTAAAGCCATATAACGCTATGATATAAATGGCTAGAGCCGGGAATCAGGCCGACCTGGCTCTACAGAGCTAAGGCCTACTCTTTTAGGCATGGGGTAAGAAAAACATATGTTTTTCAAGGCTCGGCCCGAAAGCATGTGGGTCAGGGCTGGAAGCTATTTTTCTAAATTTTAACTATTTTTCCTGTGTTATTTTTCAAAGAAATATAATTAGTACATTGCAACAATTAAAGTTCTAATTTATCAAATAAATGTTTTCAACATTAAGGTCTAAACAACACGCATCATGCAACAAACAAATACAATCACTAATTAATAATTAGTCACGCATTGATGGTCTGATATCGTGAATCCGTGATGCACTGATCGTGACTGTGTGTGAGTGAGGCCAAGACAGTGAGACTGAGGCGAGAGGTATGAAGTGAATGACAGAAATGAGTGAGACTATGAGAGTGACTGAGTGAGTAAATACTGGGCAATAGGCCAGGGAAGTAGCTTCCTTCACGGTCAACAGAGCAAGTGGGCAACTGTCAACTGGGCAAGTTACAAAAAAAAAAAAACGGGTCTAACAGGGCCGGCCTTTTAAGCCATCAGCCCTACAAGGTTGTCTTTTTAGACTCGACTTCATTTGGAGGCTCTATTTTATAAGCCCGACCCTTGAAGGGTCAGGGTTTAAACAGGTTGGCCCGATGGGTTTGGCAGCTCTATGAATGGCTTAGTGAGAGTTTTCTATGATTAATGTAAATAACCTGTAAAGACTTAATATTCTACAATTGTTTAGATTTACTCTTACCACTACAAAAAAAAGCAGTTTTTGCGACGGATAAAGTCCGTCGCAAAAAAGGGCTTTTTCGTCGCAAAACACATTTTGCGACGGATTTTTCCTGTCGCAAAATCCCTTGTTGCAATTGCGACGGATTTCTGAAAATCCGTCGCAATTGCGACGTATTAAAAAATCCGTCGCAAATTTGCGACGTATTAAAAAATCCGTCGCAAATTTGCGACGGATTTATTTATCCCTCGCAATTGCGACGAATTCTTTTATCCGTCGCAATTGCGACGGATTTATATATCCGTCGCAATTTACGACGGATATAAAAATCCGTCGCAAATTTTCCTGTTTGTGACGGATTTTAATATCCGTCGCAAATAATTTTTTTTTTTAAAAAAATTAAAATTATTATTTTTAAATAATTTTTTTAGAATTAATTTTTTTTTGAAAACTAACTGTGTTCCATAAAAAAAAAAAAAAAAAAAAAAAAAAAAAAAAAAATATATATATATATATATAATAAGAATCAAGCATAAAGAGCTTTTACATAGAGAGAAAACAAAATATAAATAATATTGTCCCGAATAACATGTACTAAAAAGTAGTCTGAATAGCAGCATCAACATTGTCATCACCACCACCATCATCAGCATTGTCATCACCACCATCACCAGAAGCCGGCCCCTTGTTTTTCATTAGGTACATGAGTTGAAGCTGCATCTGCCTTACCATCTCGCGTGTCTCATGCAACTCGTCTGCCTGCGACTGGACCAACGCCTTCATCTTCTTCATCTCATCTGCAAAAAAAGTAGGAACTACATTTTTTTTTGTACTTTATTCAAATAGAATAAGGAATGAAAATGTAACAATCAATATCAAATGTATTACGTTTACCTGCAGAAACACCTTCATGGTCGGATGAGGTGCGCTTCGTTTGCTTAAATCGGCTGGCAGAGGCACCGTGCCCGAAGATTCTACCTTTGTTGTTCATTCCGCCTGCAGCCTGAATGAATAGACTCTCGTTATCGGACATCGAGGATGTGGGGTCGCTCGCACTCTACGAGTCTCTCTCCTCCATCAGCTTCTTATAGGTGTCCTACAAACAAAAAAATACATCACAGATAAGTAATGTGAAATGAAATAAATATGTTGATGTCTAAAACAAAGAATAAATGCAATATAAATATCTCACCGCTACTTGCTGTGCCTTGGCGTTAATCCAGCGCGGCTTACTCCCTTCAGACTACTGGGAATGGGTACGCTCAAAGGTAATTCAGTCAACATCTTCTGGAGCAACATCATCAGACAGTGCCTGCAAACACAAATGATGACCGTTAATTAATTGTTTCAAAGAACAAAATATTGAATACTTAAATACAAAATAACGTGTACTCACAATTTTTCGTTTATGCTCACTCATTGGAATGGAGCCGCCAGCATAGGAAGGTCCTTCCATTTTGGCCCTATTTTGCTTATTTTTCTGACTTTTATTTTGAAATTTCTCATCGGACGCCCAATTTTAAAGTAATTGATCAGCAGTCTCAGGTTGAATCCAATCTTGCCTGCCTCTACCTATTCTCAATTTAAAGAACTTCTCAGACAACCACTGGCCAGCCCTGTAGTTATAAGCTTTTTTAATGTCTTCCTGATGTTTAGACAACGTCAACTTATCCTGAAAATCAATGATAAACAATCAGTGGTCCAAATTTTAAAAGTACTTAATCATTTTGCATTTGGATAAGAAATTAATAACCATAAAACACATAACTTACCAAGAACTCATTGAACCAAGCATCCCGATGATCCTTAGGAATCATTGACCAAGTGCTGTAAGGTAGATTGAAGTTACAAAATATTTGGTTTGAGATGATACTACACACCTCATTATTTAGTAGAAATCTGAACACAGAAGATATGATGGAAATATTAGCATAGAAACTAAAGGTAGAAAATCGTAACATTATTATTGCTAACTTTACGTGACTTACTCGGTGGTGCCAACTGGACACATCCAAATCTTTCCTGTTGCAGGATCTACCGATCCTCAGATTGGTTGCTCGGAAGAACTACCTCCTTCCCCGACGTGGCTTTGAGGCGACGAAGTGTGCTGAAGGAAGGAATGTTAACTATTGAAGATGCTTGCTGTGGACTATGGGAAGGTCCTGGCCCACCTCTACCACCCATAAAAGAGTCGGTAGTAGACGGCGACGATGACATATAAAGAGACGGTGACGATGACATATAAAGTGACGGTGAATATGACATCTCAAATAGCGCAACCTCTAGGGAAGCGCTGAGCCCTCTGCTTACAGAGGCACCAGATGGCGTCGCCTTACCCCCTCTGATAGGACGGGGTCAGGCTTGACCACTACTACGTCCACTATCGGAACGTCCTCCTTGATGCTCCATCTCTGAACACTTATAAATATTATGTCAAAATATATATATAAAAAAGATATTTACTAAATATGACAGTAGCGAAGTATATAACGGAGTATGTAGTATAATAGATCGTCATAAAAAAAGAACTAACACACATCAACCGGACGATTCTTGTTCTTCGTCATCTGCTTGCACGCCTTCCTCTGGAGTCTCATAATCGTCGAACTCATATTCACTATCAGAGTAAATCACTTCTGCCTCATCGTCTGATTCTTCATTGTCAATTTGGATAGGAATCAACTCTAACTCCGCAGCCGAATTAAACAGATTGCTTGGTACATCGTCGTCGGCACTGTTTATGGGCAGTACATGTTCCACATCAGCCTGGAACGGTTCAAGCATACCGTCATTTGTTTCCGACTCTTTCGAGTTGGGTATAATATTCCTTGCTTTGGTTTTGATAACTCCCCTCCACCCTTGATGGGATGTGGGGTATAAGGTATAGTAAACTTGTTCCGCCTGTTGAGCAAGGATGAATGGGTCATAACCAACCGTATATCTCCTTGTCCAGTGGATCTTAACATTTCCATATTTGTCCACTTTTTTCCCACGTGGATTGTTATCAAACCACTCACAATTAAACAAAGTCACCACCTTGTCCCACTGGTAATGCAACTGAATTATCTCGATTAACTTCCCGTAGTAGGCTCCCTCGACCCCGTCAACTTGGTCACCTCGACAACATACACCGTAATTGCAACATAGTGTATTTGTGTCTGCTTCAACAGTTGAAAACCAATACCCATTGATTACGTATTTGTTGCACCGGGTAACAACTATTGCAACTCTATAAGATAAACTCCAAGCAACTTCATTGCGATCTGATGGATTTTCCACGAAGTAGGATCGAAACCATTGAGGAAACTCAGAGTTCGTGATTTGCTCAACTTCAGAATCCGACATCGAATGATTTTTCGATCGGACCCAGTTAGAGAAGTAACTGTAACAAAAAGATGAAGTTAAAACTTTAATACTTCCCGTAACAATAAAAAGAAAATAAATCTTACTTTAAGTACTGGGCGGCCTCTTCACAATTGTTTAGAATGTACCACTCCGCTACTTGCTTATCTCTTCCTTCCAGAGTTGACCTCCAATGTTTTCCCACTACTCGTCCTGGAAAATTAAATATTGAATTTTGATTGCAAGTATCTCCGCCATCATCATTGCGAGGTACCCCTCTCCATCTTGATATCATTTCAGGGGGATAATAGTATGACGCAAACTTAGTGGCTTCTTCGACTAGAAACGCTTCAGCGATAGATCCTTCGACGTACCTTGGATTTTTGATCTTGTTCTTAAGTGTGCGTAAAAACCTACAATGGACAATGTAAGGGGAATTTATAAACTAAAGCACCATGTCTGTCAATTAACAACCGTGCGAAAGAAATATATATATATTACCTCTCAAACGGATACATCCACCTATATTGTTGCGGACCACCTACCTTTGCTTCGTAGGCTAAGTGAACAGGCAAATGTTCCATTGAGTCAAACATGCTAGGAGGAAACACCATCTCTAACTTGCATAGCGTTATGGGCATGCTCGCCTCCAGGTGCCGTAACTTTTCAACATTAAGTTCAGAAGCACAAATTTCTCTAAAGAAAATGGAAAATTCTGTCAGAATAGACCATATATGCTTCGGAAGTGCTTTAAAGGCCCACAGCAACAATCTCTGGAAAAAAACATGGCAATCGTGACTCTTCATCCCGAATAACTTCGCCTCGTGCATATCAACACATCTTCTCAAGTTTGACGCATAATCGTCCGGGAGTTTCATATCTTTAACCCACTGCAACAATTCTATATTTTGTTGTTTGTTGAATGTGTACGGTGCTTTAGGTTTGGAAGTCCGTCCCGTGGCATCCTCCACCAAATGCAAATCAGGCCTTCTGCAAATCACTTCTATGTCCCGTCTTGCGTTAACTGTATCCTTTGTCTTGCCCTTGGTGTCCATCACGGTGTACAGAATATTGCAAAACACATTCCTCTCAATATGCATGACATCGAGGTTGTGTCTTAACAATTGATCTTTCCAATATGGTAGTTCCCAAAAGATGCTTTATTTGTTCCAATGATGATCAACGCCGTATCCCTCAGGTTCGCTTGAACCAGCCCTTTCTTCGACACTTTGAATGTACTTGACCCTGTCCCATATTTCTTGGCAACTTAAACGACGAGGTTGATCTGCTCGTTCGACCACATTCTACATGAAGTCTTTTTTATTTCTCCTAAATTGATGCTCTGGGGGAAGGAATCACCGGTGTCTGTCAAACCAATACACCTTGCGACTGTAATCCAAGCTAAAACCCAGGTTTTGTTCAAGACATACCGGGCATGCAAGCTTCCTCGACGTTTGCCAGCCACTCAACATCCCATATGCAGGGAATTCATTTATCGTCCACATTAAGGCAGCCCGCATGGTGAAATTCTGACTCAATGATACATCATACGTAAGAATGCCTTCACTCCACAACATCTTCAACTCGTTTATCAGAGGCCTGAGGTACACATCTATCTTCTTTTTTGGGTTGGATAGTCCAGGGATTAACGCGTTCAGAAACAAAAACTCTCTTCTCATGCACATAGAAGGTGGGAGGTTGTACAGAGTCACAATGACAGGCCAACAGGAATAATTCCTGCCCGTATTGTTGAAAGGAGCGAACCCATCCGAGCATAGACCAAGACGGACATTACGGGGATCCATAGCAAAGAACATATTTGCCTCGTCAAATTTACGCCAAGCTTCGGCATCGGATGGATGCGTCACAAAGTTTTCATCCCTGCGATGCTCCTGGTGCCACCTCATATGCGCAGCTGTTTGTTCTGATGCATACAATCTCTGAAGTCTGGGCACGAGAGAAAAGTACCACATCTTGTTTAATGCTTGACACGTCGTTTTCCTTCCATTCCTCACAACTTTGTATCTGTCATGTCCACAGAATTTGCAATTGGTCATCTCAGCATCATCCTTGTAATACAACATACATCCTCTGGGACAACAATAGATTTTTTCACATCCAAGACCAAGCTCTTTCACCTTTTTCTTTGCTTGGTAAAAATCCTTCGGCAAATTACTGTCTTTGGGAACAATCTTACTCATGATCTGCATCATTTCATTGTAATTCCTCTCACTCATATGGTGATCAGTCTTCAAGCTTAGTGTTGCCAGGGTAGCCGATAGCGATGAATATTCACTATTTTCAAAGTGTTCGCAACCTTCCCATAACGGATGTTGCGCTTCTTGAAGCATTTTATAGAACCTATTGGCTTCCGGATGAGGATTCTCTCTCATGTATTGTGGTTGAGTATGTGTATCGTTCTCCTCTCCCATGTATGACGGTTCGGCATGAGTAACGGGATCAAAATATTGGCTGATAGACGGTCCCGCGGCATCCATAACCAACTGCTCATATTGATTAATGTTGTCTCGATGACTATTGTCCCCGTAATAACCACTCGGTGTTTGTCGGACTTCGCCATGACATTCCCAACATTCATAATCCTTCATGAATCCCTTTTTACATAAATGGATTTTCACCGTGCTAGGATCTTTAAATCTTAAACACCTATATTTGACACATGGACAACTGATCGCCCTGCTTGAATTAGTTGAATGTGCCAAAGCAAATTCGATGAACTCTTTCAAACCCGCCAGGAATTATTGAGTTAGTTGTCTTTTATTAGTTAGATGATTGTACATCCAACTTCTATCATGATTGCCTTCCATATTTCCTAAGTAGTTAAGTTACCAACATAATTAACATGTAATTCGATGCCAGAAATCTATATAAGTATTTTGGATTTTATAAGATATAAGGGCTAAATTAAAGAGATTATTTAACATCCATAATATATAAGACTTAATCAAGATTATATAATATGCAAAATCAACTTAATCTTTTTGTATTTATAATAACCTATTTATGTAAACAATATTTATAATTTACTTTTTTAAATTATCCATCTTACCTGGTTAAAAATAGATTCAAGTCGCCACTTAAATAAGATATTTTTTTAAAAAAAATCAACAGAAATTTATATAAGAAATTAACTCAACTAGCTAATTTAACTAATTTTTATAGGGTTAAGGTGCAAAAATAGACATGTGCTTTTTTTCGAGGAGCGCCCAGTAGCAAATACTTTTTTCAGGTGCAAAAGTAACTATGTGGTTACAAATTAGATGCAAAAATAGCGTTTGACTGTTAAGTTTGACTTTTGACCGTTAAGTTTGACTTTTTTTGCTGACTGGACGATGACGTGGTATTTCAAAGGTGCAAAAATAATTTTAGGATATTGAAAAATATTTTGTGTATTGATCGGTACTAAAAGGATACTAAAAAAATATTTCGTAGGTATTGATTTGGTACTAAAAAGTATTTTCAGGATACTGATTGGTACAAAAAAAATATTTCATAATTTTAAAAAATTATTTTAGGATCTTGAAAAAATATTTCAGGTATTGACCGGTACTAAAAGGATACTGAAAAAATTATTTGAAATGTCACGTCATCGTCCAGTCAACAAAAAAAGTCAAACTTAAGGATCAAAAGTCAAACTTAACGGTCAAACGCTATTTTTGCACCTAATTTGTAATCACATAGTTACTTTTGCACCTGAAAAAAGCATTTGCTACTTTGCGCTCCTCAGAGAAAAGCACATGTCTATTTTTGCACCTTAACCCATTTTTATAATACATACGAATTTCATTATTCCCTAAACTCACATATTTTTTCTACGTTACGTTACAGATAGATTCAAATAAAACATGTAAATGAGATATTTGTTTTTAAAAAAAACTTAATAGTAATTTTTATAAGACATTAACTCAACCAACTAATTTAACTAATTTTTATAAGACATATAAATTTCATTATTCCCTAAACTCACATCTTCTTTCTACTTTTAATTAATTAATTAATTCTCTTATCCCTAAATATCACTTTATAATTTGTTTTGTCAAGTTATCACTGTTTATTGTATAACTAGTTAATATCATTAATTTTTCTAATACATAAAAATTTAATAAATCCTTAGAGTCATACATTCCTCCTACTTTATATTAATTAGTTAATTCTCGTATCCCTAAACATCATTTCTTAACATTTCATTTTTCTCATTTCAACATCATCCTATTTATAGACTTATGTATCATTACTCACTAATACAAAATACTAATTTTAACACATAATTTTTCAACTATACAAAACAGACTATAAACAAATAATGCAACATTAATATTCTCACTAATGGTCACAAATAAAAAATGAAGAACAAATAATAAATAATTTAATCAACATTAAAGAAATAACAAAAATATTATCACACATCATCATTTTATCATAAATCAACATAATACTCAAGAAAATACAAAAACAATTATCAAATCCATCCATATACATTGTAGTGAAAAAAAAGGGAGAAGAGATAGGTTACTTGGAATAGAAGTGCAGCTGAAGGAGAGGACTGATCAGCCGGAACAAGGGGAATGTCGCCGGAAAATGATCGGCCGGAGGAGAGGGGATGACGCCGGAAAGTCGCTGACCGGAGCACCAGGAGTCCACCGGAGTTGGGAGAAGAAGAGAGAAACGGGTGAAAGAAACTGAAAGAAGAGAATGAAAAATGAAAATTCGGGGGTAAAAAATGCGATTTGCGACGGACTTGAAGTCCGTCGCAAAACTACCCATTTTGCGACGGACAACTATCCGGTCCGTCGCAAATTTGCGACGGACCGGATAGTCTGTTGCAACTGTCGGTGGGGGGCGTCGACAGTTGCGAAGGACGCCCGAGTCCGTCGCAAAATTTGCGACGGACGACGGGAAATTTTACGACGGACAATATATTTTTGATTTTTTGTTGCTTTTTTTTTTTTTTTTTTTTTTTTTTTTTTTTTTTGCGACGGATTTTTATTCTGGTCGCAAATTTGCTGAAATTTGCGACGGATTTTTTTCCGTCGCAAAATTTGTCGCAAATTGCGAATTTTCTAGTAGTGTATGTTATAACTTTTGTAATGGAAGTTAAGGATTTGTAGCATATAAATAGTAGGCATACTTCAAAGATTGTAGGTTAAAAATGAAGCAAAGAATCACTCTCTCTTTGCTCTTCAATTCTCTCTTGTATTTCTTCATCCCTTCATCTCAATCTCTTATATTTTCTTGATTTCATGACACTTTATTAGCACGAAGCTCTAACGAAGGTTTATTATCCTCACTGTTGATTTAACAATTTCTCCTACCTTATTTTACCGTTTATCTATTTGATTTATCTAGAATGATCTAAGCCATTATATGGAATTAAAGAGACACTTTTATCGATTGTTTTATGCACAAGGTTTTATAGCTAAGATTGGAGGTTATTGTTGCTTTATTCTCCTTTGCAAGTTTTTTTTTTTTTTTTAACTTTTATTTAACATTTTCGTGGAATCTCTTATTATGGAACATTTATATTTCTTTATTTATATTCTTTTATTCTTTACAATTTATCTTGTTATATTATGTTGTTTCATTTTATTTACGTTTCATTTATTAATTAATTTATTTAACATTTATATTTATTTATTTTATTTACATTTTATGTTATATATTATTTTTATGTTTCTTTATTTCATGTTATTTATTTCATCCTATTGTATTGTTATTTTATTTACATTTCATTTATTTATATTAATATGTTATTGTTACATCTGTCAATATTTTATTTTCATTTGTTTGTTATTACATTAATATATAATAGTATTATATATGATGATGTAATGGGATCTATATGATCATGGGCTTATCTATTATTTATATTTGATTATAAATTTGAATTTACTTCATTTATTTTACGTTATTTTAATTTTATCAAATTTGCAGAAGCCATAATATTATTAATTTTGTGATCAGATGCCCAGAAGTCACATCATTTTTATAATAGTTCTTATATAAAAGAATGTTATTGGTTTCGTTAAATGGAATTATTGAAATTTTCTTGGCACTTTAATGATTTAAATGTTAGAAATATCAAAGCCCTAAGGCTAAATGTTCAAATATATATATATATATATATATAAATCAGCTCTGCAAGATTTTTGCTATGGTCTTAAAGGCCAATATTTGGAGAAATTGATTATGTGCCATTTTAAGCAAAGAACATGTCTATAAGGGTGAAAATGAACATGATCACATTGCATTGGTGGAATTGATAGTTGAAAGCCAAGAATACTCTCTTGACTCTTGAATCACAGTCGTGGAAATAATAACATTTTTAAGGTCATTAAAATTATGAGCAAATGTTATACTATGACTAGAAGCTATATAGATAGAAAAAATGGTATAATATGACTAGAAGTTATATAGACTAATATGTATCAATTTATTGAAAGTAAAAATCAAAATGGTTTTGAAGCCAAAAAGACCATGAGATATTGTGAAAAATACCAAAAATAGTTATGATGCTTAAAGCAATAAGTTATGGAGAAAGATGATCAAATTGTAAAGTTGGAAAAAATAATTGTAGGCCTTGAAAGCTATATGATTTTGATTAGTTAAATAAATTTAAATTTATTGTGATTAATTTGTGAGTGAGATCATTATTATTTGATATTGTGATATGGAGCAGTGTTCATGAGTGATATGTATGAAATCAAATAGACAAAAAAGTTATTATTGGTCATTTTAAAATTTTAATATAGTGCCAATTTATTTACAAATTTAAACATCATGGTGTGTGGATGTTCATGATTTCATGGCCTTTTAGGATTCTACTTCATGGTTATTGTCATTATGCCATATAACTCCCAAATCAAATGGTTTCTAGTATTTATTCATATGACCTTCAAGTATACAATTAAGTTGTTTAATTCTCTCTTAATGTATACTTGTACAATTTATTTGTAACTTTAAGTCTATGGTGTATGTGAATATTATTCATACATATCAATGAAGTTTACCACATCAAACCTACCTCTATTTTCTTTTTGGGACTTGTGCTTCTCTGTTGTACCATAGATTTTCCAACAAACACTCAACTCATATACCTTAACATCAATGTACTTTCTTTCATTATTTGTCATACTTTTCATTTTAATTTTGTCTTCCATCTCTTTTCTCTTCTTGGGCATTATTATGTGCCTTACTTATAAGTATAGTTTTTCTTAGTTCCCAAATGTTTCATTATTGAAAGGCATACAAATATTCTACAATTTGTATTTTTTTATATTGATAAGATATTGTCTGCTCTCCCAGTTCATTGTATTGTCATTGCTTGTACTCATTAGCATTCACATATGATATGTGCAAGTTTTATACATTAATCATGATATAATATATATTTTGTTTTATGTGATATTTGTAAGAAAATCATATATCATATTTGAATTAAGATAATGAGAATTTATTTAATTTTATGAGGAAATTCATTATGAATTGTTAGACAAAGTCATTTTTATAATGTGTGTGAACTCTATATATATAGTACAAGTCAAATTTATGGATAAACAATTAGTAGGGAATATTTGAAAAAATTCTATGTATGTCGTAATTATTCATTATTTTATATTATAATGCATTTGTCTTTACATTTCTCTCAAATTAATTTAACTCTTAAACATCACAAACCATTGTAATAAGATCTTTATGTATTTTATTATGGATTTCCTCATATTTCTTTATGTAGTGGAAAATTCTAAACATTTCATACTTTGAATATCTATGAAAAGAGACAAATTGAAGCATATTATTATTAATGAGTAATGAAGTTCTATAAAAATGTGATAATATATGTTAGTTCCTAAAGAACATACATGTAACAAAATCGATATAGTTTCTGGAGAACTAATATAGATTTTTCTTAATTCTATGAGAGAAAAAGAATTTATCATGAAAAGTTATGACCGATAGGTTTACATCAAAACTTCGATTCGTAAAGGGTCTAAAGTTGATAGTCCAATTGGATTAAAATCCATTATTATATGTGAACTATGAATTATTTGGGCTCCAAGTGCAATATAAGATATTGACCCTCTAAGTACTGTTTACCGTTCTTAAAATACAAGAATAAAGAAAGTATATTTATATGACTCACACTTAAGGGGAAGACTATTAGAATACAAGTGCGAGTTAATATCGAAAATCTCTATACTTGCCCCACAAAGCCAAATTGATCTCCAAAAAATGGATGTTTGATTAAAATTTTGAATCAATATAATTGATCTCCAAAAATGGATGTTTGATGAAAATTTTGAATCAATATGTTATGGAAATTAAAAAGTTTACTGTTGGTTAAGTAAACCAGAAATTTATTGATTCAAACAAATTTATCGTTGGCATGACTCGTTGGATCATTTGAGTGAAAAATACTATATAACGAATTATTGAAGATTATGTCGACATCCATTGAAAAACCATAAGATTCTTCATGAATAGCCAACATATGATATAATTCAAGAATTATTATGCGTTGTTTGTTCTCAGAGAAAATTGATTATCATAGTATTATTAATTATGATTTGGAATGGATTTATCTCCGTATTTCTTGAAATATATTAAACTGAAATATATGGGCCCATTCAAATACTAGCATATAAACCAAATAAATGTTCAATAATTTTGATAGATGCATCTATAAGATAGTTACATTTGATATTACTATTAATTTGCAACATGAAGTTTGCATGAATGTTTGAATAAATTATAAAGTTAAATGAAATTTCTAGATTATATGATTCATTCGTTGAAGTCTCCATAAATAGCTAGATTAATACTTATGAGAACAAAATTTTTATTTCAGTGTTGACATATTTGATCTTACCTATTTCAACACTTGTACTAGCCAACCAAATTCTCTCGATAAAATTGACTTTTGGTCAGGGGCCAGGTATATTCCGTCTTAACAAGTTTGAATGTGCATTCCCATTGATCTACCGCAATGCACATAGATGAATATTTAAAGGGAATTGAGATAAATGTTGGGTAAGAAACCTCCTCCTTCTTGTTTGTCCCTAAATGAAACCAAAGGATGTTTCTATAGGAAACAAATGGATTTAGAAAACTTATGCTGCATGATTAGTCGATTGTCATTTGACAAAGTTTTCCTAACATGAAATTGAGAAATGAATAATTGTAAAAGAGAACAAAAGGAATGCATTATTACTATCAAGTATAGATTCTTGACTATAACAAAATGAACCAGGAGTTCATTAGGTTTTGCATTCATGAAGTATTGCATAAAATCTTCCATATGCAATTATTGACCTAAATGAGAATTACTAAATTTTATATTCCAGTTGAAAATGCTCTAATTAGCATAAATGAAAGCGAGACATGCCTGAAGCATGAGAAATAGTTGGTTCCAAAAGAAAGGAGAAAGGAGCAAATAATCAAGATGATCATATTGAGGAGGTAGATACTCCGAAAGAGGCCAAGGCATAACTAATTGCAAAAATTCAAAAGAGATTCATGTACCTGAAAGTAATAAAGAGGTATCAATAAATTATGTCACTGGAAAAATGGAACCAAAAAGATTAAGTTGTCGACAATGAGGCTTTTTACCAAAATAAATTTTTTTTTAAAAAAAAAATTTACCAAATTGAAGATATTCTGAAAATATTTTCCAATCTACTGCTTACGCCATTAATGGCGCTGAGATTTGTGGCGCCACAGCGCTGTGTGTAACATCCCACTTTTCAAGCAGTAAATTTTTTTTATTAAAAAAAACATCTTTTCAGAAATAAAGGACAACATCAAAAGGAAGACTCCTGCCCGATCCACGAAATGAAGTCTTCAGTCAGGTTTTCTATGTAGGCTGCTTGCCTCCATCCTCGGTCCTTGGTCCCCCTGAACCTGACGCTATGTTAAGGGCTGAGATCCAGTGCACCGGATCTCGTGTACAGTTAACCTCATGTTTATGTATACACATACAAACGACAGACATCCACAACATCATCAGCACATACCATCACTCTATCACAACCCATGCATATGTATTGCCCCAAAGATGCGAGACAAATTGCACCCAAAGATACGCACCGATTGCACCCAAAGATACGGACAGATTGCACCCAGCATACAGACAGATTGCACCCAGCATAAAAACACAACCTCTAACCACTATATGCATTCAAACAGTATAACATCTATACAACACACCTACTACATATATGCATACCATAAACATCAGAGTTAGTGTTACAGTACGCGAACGTACCTTCGTTGATGGTAAGTGTACTTTTGTCGGAATACGGCACGACAGTAGGTAAAAACGGAATCAGGGCTATCCTATCAACATAACAACGCATTTGTTAAGGATCTATCATTACGACGGACATTTTTAGTCAAAATGACCATTTTACCCCGACCCTAATTGGCGGAATTTCGCCTAGCTTCGCTACATAGGCTATTTTCTTCCCAAAATTTCGCTGTAACTTCGACGCCATCATGATTTTCGAAAATAAAGACTAAAATAGCCCTCCCATCTAATATCAAAACATAAAAATAAAGACTACTCTAGCCTTACTAACTAATGAACTAAAGACTAAAAACTAGAGCTTCTCTCTCTACTTCTTTCTCTCTCTAATTTTCGGCCAAAGGGCTTGGAAAATGGTGTGAAGATTTCTCAAGGGCAAGGCATCTATTTATAGGGAAAAACAAGGGACATGCTTGGCAAAATATAAGGTTTTGTTTGGAATTCCAAGTTGTAATAACCCATTATTTGCAACTTGTTCAAGAAGCCAAAAACTCCTCCTCACACACTCTTGGTCGACATATTTGGGCTGTGTGGCAGCCCCTCATTGGTCCAAAAATGGTGACTTAGCTCACTTTATGCCCGGTATAACCGTTTTCCCCGATCGGTACCCGATTCGCGTGATTTCGAGAATTCACAAAATTCTGGATTTACAACTCTGAAGACATGTTCTCACTTAGTAGAAATGTCCAAGTTAACCTAAATTTTTATTCCATATAGGCCTCCAACTGTCCAGTTGAAGTTTCCTGAAAACGTGTCCGAACGCGTCCTGTCGAATTCGTTTCTGGACTACCAATCTCTTGGAAATAATTCACCGATTCCAATATGTCTAAATAAATTCGAACCCATTTCTAAATGTTGAGTTAGAATTTATTTTCTTTATTTCCAAAATATGCCTATATGCATTTTTCCCTATTTTGTTTTATTAGGAAAATGCACAAACTACTTCTAATTAACTTCCTAAGAGGTCACTTAAAGGTAAAAACTCACCGATCAATAATTTACCTTGACCTTGGGATTCCTATTCCTAGATCTCTAGATAGGATCCGTTTCCTAATTTTAAAATTACTATTCACAAATTTTGCTTTAATTAATTATAATATTAAAATATTATGCAAGTTGCCAACTTGCTTCCTATTTCATTTCTATTTTCTTTTTCTTTTTCTTTGGCCCAAAATTCTGGTCATTTTTTATTTAATTTTCGTTTTTATTTAATTAATAATTAATTAATATTATATAAAACAATTATTTAATAATTATTTTTATATAATTTTTACAAAATTTCCCTATTGGTCCATACTTGTTTTTAGGCTTAAAAAAATACCTAAACTCAACTATTTTTCTCCAAAATTTCCAATTAATTAGTAAATACATTTTTACTAATATTCAACTAATTTCCACTAATTTTGAGCTTCCCATAATCATTACTGAATTTCCTTTGCTTATGCTTAAGTAATTAGCCCAATATTACTTAATTACTTTATTATCATTAGTTGATACTTTTCTTACTTAGAACACCTTATTTCCCTATACTCTTGCATTAACATTAGCATTTTCATGCCTCTTACCTTATTCTATAATTTGCAAGGGTATTTTGGTCTTTTATTACTTTTTGAATATTCTTATACAATTTCTCCAAGTTTGTAATTTATCAAATTATCAAAATTAGAGATAATATACTCTCTTAATTCAAATAATTATTTTACTGACTTTTAGGATTTTTCATAATTTTCCTAAGTCATTTATGTTCCTTAGGGGCATTTTCGTCATTTTGGGCCCTTTGGCACTAAAATTCTCTAATTTCATTAGAGATTACCTTAGAAAATAAGATAATTATGATATTTTCCCTAATTCAAATTTTAGGGTATTACACTGTGGCGTAGGATTTGGATACGCCATTAATTGATTAATGGCGTGAGAGATTCTCACGCTGTAACATCCCAAATTCTATACTACAAATTGTGTTGAATGACACTTGGTTTTAGAAAAATTCAACAGAATTTGAGGTGCTACATCAGAGTACTGCGGAAACGGAGAGCAATGTACTAACAAATGGACAATGACGAGTAGCTAATATATAAAATACCCCGACATATGATGATGCCAAGCGTATGCTGGTATATTAAAAATTTCCCGGAGGAATATTCATGTGATACAATATACAGAGCTTTGTACAATTACATTTCTCAAAAAGTAACTATACAACCTAGACCAAGCCTTAACTAGACTTAGGGCAATGAACCTAACTCCGTTAACCGAACAGAATGGCCAGGTAAGTGTCTATCATGGGGACCTCACCGAGTTCACAGCGACTTATTGGCTGACCCACATAGACTAGCCTTGCCTTCGGCACCAAACTATTCGAAGTAACTTTATTAGATCCATGCCTGATAACAGGCTCTGATAATCTTCTTCCGGCTCTTGACTTGACCCTCGGTGCATTATTACTACTTTGCCCCTTGGTTCCTCTTTAAGGCTCCGTCTACCAGTGCCTTCTCTGTTCCTGATCCTTACCTGTACTATCATTTAAGACTGAGGTCCAATGCCCATACACCGTGTAATACCCAGATAAATAAAATGGCTATTTCTGATAAGTAAAATTGTGGTATCAATTTCTATGTTTTACTTATCGTATTTATGAAGGAAAAGTCCCTTGGAAATTAGGAGAAAATAATAATGTGCCAAAGATGACCAAAATGCCCTTGTGGGCATTAATGGCCTAGAAATATTATGAAAAATGCTAAAGGACAATAAAATAATTATTTGAATTTGGAAAGTATATTTTCCCTAATTTAGACAATTTAATAAATTATCACTTTGGAAAAATTAAAGGAGAAGAATCAAAAAGTATTGAAATGACCAAAATGACCCCGTTATTTTTAATATTTTACAGGGCAGGTAAAATATCAATGTTAGTGTAAAATTTGTGAGACAATAACTTGTCTTAGTTAAGAAAATTATCAAAAATTAGTAAGGAGTTAATTAAGTAATTATTGGCTAATTACTTAAGTATAAACAAAGGAAAATCCAAAGATAATTATGTAAAACTCTATAATTAGTGGTTTATGGCTAAAATTAGAATCAAATATATTTGCAAATTAATTGGAAAATATGAAGAAAAATATATGAGGTTAAGAAATTTTTAAGCCTAAAAAAAAGTATGGACCAATACGAAAAATTTGTAAAAAATTATATAAAATAATTATAAAATAATTATTTTATATAATATTGATTAATTAAATAATATTAAAAAAATAAAATATTAATAATAATAAAATAAGGCCGGCCGAAAATTTGGGGAAGAAGAGGATAAGATTTGCAAAAAAATAATATCTAGATATTTTAGAATATTATATTAATAAAAAGGAATATTCTATGGAATATTCTGTAAAAAAGCAAATAGGATAAATGACCACCAATAGAAACTAAATCCTATCTAGAAAACCATAAACAAGGTTTCTAAAGTCAGAGTATATTAGAAACAAGTGAATTTTTATCTCGGAGTAGGCTGTCTCCGAAATCATTTCCGTTACTGAAAAGGGTTATACTGGACTGACTTTAAATCTATCTGATGTTCAAAAAGTAAATCAGATAAATGAAAACCTATAGAAACGAAGCCATAACTCAATATCTGGGAATGAGTTGGTAATCAACTGGACAAATTATGAATCAGTGAATTTTTGTCCCGAAGTTGATGATTCCGAAGTTATTTCCGTAACCGACGCGTTCTTCTGTAAAACTTCGGCAGGACCGGAGAAGACCTGAAAGGGATCAAAAATTTAGTTAACCCAGACATTTCTAATGAGTAGGAAAAGAACTTCAAAGTTGTGATTCCGGATTTTTGAGATGTTGTAAGATTACGCGATTCGGACACCGATCGGGGAACTTTATCGGGCCGGGGTAAAAAGCAACCTGTGACATCATCAAGGATGATGTCACATTGGGCCACCTAAGGGGGGGGGGGAGGAAAGCCAAGACACTCCAAGGGCCAAGATTTAGCCACTTCATCCAAGTGCGATCCGACGGTTGATATCCGGTCTGACAAAGCATGAATAGTAACTCCAATTTGCCTATACATAGGCTTGAACCTCTTCATAATTTTTCACACCATTCCTCTTGAGCCAAGGCTGAAATTGAGGAGCAGCAAGGAAGGGAAGGAGTCTGGGGAATTTCTTAGCGAAGCTCTGAGTAAGTTCTTCGGTACTTAGTCTTAAGTTTCCATAGTTCTTTCGGTAGTTAGAGTAGTAGTGCTAGTATAGTCTTTAAACTTCCAAGTATGATTAGATATCATATGCTAGGGGTATTTTAAGTGTGAATTTAAAAAATCATGATGGAGTCGGAGTTCTGGCAAAATTTTGGAAAGTTTGAGTCAAAGTAGCGAAGCTCTGGCGAAATTCCGCCGATTAGGGGAATAGAGGCAAAATGATAATTTATACCTAAAATGCCTGTTATGATGTCAAATATTGATAATTGTGATATTATCATTATAGGATATCAGTAATCTTGATCTGCTTTCGTTACGCTGTCCGACGTGCCGCTGTCAGGATGTTTCACTGTTTTCCGTCAAAAGTACGATTTTCCGCCAGAAGTACCTACGCTCGTCAACGGAGGTACGGACGCGTACTGTAACACTAATCCTGTGCTGCTTAAGTACATATATGTGATAGATACGTTCAGAGATTGATATACAGACAGTTTTACACGGGTTATAGTCATAATAATGCCGTTATGTTTTCCTAGCGCTTGTTGTTGTTGTTACCTTATGAGGCTTTACATACTACTCTGTGCTTATGTTCTGTCGTCATATTGATCATGCATCTGCTGTAGGCTTATGTATTGATATATTGGGGGAAGCAGCAGAATTAGACCGCTAGCCGGAGAATTTTCTATTCCGCTTTTGTATTTACTTTTGGAACAGTAGGATGACTGTATTATCCATACTATGTTACACTCTGGTTTATATTTGAATATGTATCAGTTACTCTTTCGCTCCAATGCTCTACTCTGATTGAAAAAAAAAATCCGCTTTTAAAATGGGATGTTACACACCGGACCTCAGGTAACGGTTAACCTCATGTTTACATACACACATATGTATTACAGATAATCACAACCTTAACAGTACATGAGCACACAACAGATTTATCACACAAACAAGTGTATCCCATCAGCACATAAGCCCCCTGGCAGATATGTCACACCTAGCAAGCGTTTCACACCAAGCATTTCACACCTAGCAAGCATTTCACACCTAGCAAGCGTATCCCGATACCCAGCAAGCATAATCATAACAACAGTACATGAACATACCACAGAGCTATCAGCTACCTCATATAAGCATACCATACACATAGCACATATACGCATACAATAACCATCAGAGTTAGTGTTACAGTACGCGAACGTACGTACCCCAACTGTACATAAACATACAGTAAAGCTATCAGCTATCACTTACAATACTCATAACACATATACGTATACAATAACCATCAGAGTTAGTGTTACAGTATGCGAACTTACCTTCCACCGTGAAATGGCCAAATATCCGGCCTTCTGAACCCGACTCCGGACCTCCTAGATATCCTAAAGGGTAATACCGTATCCATTAACTCACGAACAATATCCTAACAGATATCCTAGTCACAAATGACTATTTTACCCCTGACTTCGCTAACCGGCGAAATTTCGCCAGAGCTTCGCTACTTTGACTCTAATCTTCCAAAATTTTACCATATCTCTTTCTCCATCATATTTTCGAAGTAAATATCATATTTAACCATAAAACATGATATCTACAATATATTGGAAGACTAAAGATCAAAATAACTTAAACTATGAACTTAACCTAGAACTTCAAGAACTAGGGACCGAAGAACTTACCCAGAACTTCGATACTCCTTCTCCAGAGCCCTCCTTCTCTCCAACCTCTCTCTTCATTTCGAAATCACTCTTGAGATTTGGTGTGAATTTTCAAGAGCAAATGAGGCCTATTTATAGAAAATTCCTATGTCAACTTTGGTAATTTCTTCCTACTTCTTTGACAAGTTTATGATGTCATTGATGACTTCATCTTACTTCTTTGACAAGTTTATGATGTCATTGATGACTTCATCTTATCCCTTAAGGATTTTCTCTTACCGATAAATTTCCCTGCTCAGTGTTCTAATCGCGTAATCGTAAATAATCTCAAAAATTCATTAACATAGTCTTGGAGGTCTATTCTTCTTCTTGAGAAATATTTGGGTTAACAGAATTTATGATCACATTAAGGGTATTTCCTAGCCTGTTAACCATTTTAGGATAAACGCTGTCGGTTACGGAAATGACTTCGGGAAACACCAACTTCGGGACAAAAATTCACTTGTCTACAATATTTCCTGATCTTAGAAACCTAATTCAAGGATTTCAAGATAGGATTTAATTTCTATCGGTTCTCATTTATCCTGTTGGCCTTTATCAAAATATCTTTCTATTTCTTACATTTTTTCTTTCTCTTGCTCAACCCTTTTCACACACACATATTTCTCTTCTTTTCCTTCTAGCTATTTCAAAATTCATGCTTATTTTTGGCCAAAAGATGTTGCTTCCCACTTGCACAAATATTCTACATCCATGTGCTCCCATTGGTTGATTCAATTTGGCAAGGTTCTAGGCTTTAATTAATGAGAACCACCAGATTAGCTTTACGAGCTTTAATCTTGGCCATAAACATTTAATTTAAAGTTTGTTCATAATTAACTTTGAATATTCCCTTGATTCATGCTTAAGTAATTAGCCATTAATTATTTATCTAATCACTTACTAATTGTTGATAATTTTCTTAATTAGAATTAATCATTTTCTCACAACTATTGCATTGACATTGATAATTTATGCTCCATGTATTATATTAAAAATCACGGGGCAACTTATGTTCCCCAAAATAATATTTAATTTTTCCTCTTTTATTTCCAAGGGAAATAATCCCAAAAATTACCTAAATTAGAGACAATATACTTTCTAATTTTTAATAAATATTTAATTGCCTCTTAGGATTTATCATAATATTCTCGGGGTATTTTATGACCCACAAACTCACTTAGGGACTTTTGGCACTTTATTTCTTTTAATTTCAAAGGAAATTACCCTAGAAAAATAAGATTATTATCTCACAGGATTTGAGACAACATATTCACCTATTTCCAATAGGTATTATTTATCTCAATATAATATTTAAGATAAATAATTATCCGGATATTACACACGCCATTAATGGCGTGAGAAATTCTCACACCATTAATTATTAATGGCGTGAGAATTTCTCACGCCATTAATGGCGTGAAAATCTCTCACGCGATTGCGTGAGAGAAACACGCCATTAATGGCGTGAGAAATTCTCACGCCATTAAGGCGTCAAAATCCTGACTAATGTCAGGATTCTGACCCAACGGCGTGGGAAATCCTCACGCCATTAATGGCGTGAGAATTTCCCACGCCTTTCATAAAAAAATACCCAGTCCCGTTGGGATTTCTTACGCCACTTGTGGCATACTGTCAGCCAACGTTTCCAACTGCCTTACTTAGGTAAATAGTTTCGAATGTGATTTAATATGGTATTTAAAAAAAAAAATTATTTTGGTAAAAAAGCCTCGACAATGATCTTGATAATAATTTCACATGATCAAGTGAGATCTTATGTACAAGTCTATCTTGTAAGTAGAAAGAATGGTGATTACCCAAAAGGAAAAGTAAAAGGGAAAAGACGTAGTGACAATGTGATTATAGTATTTCAATATGTGAAAATTATGGACATGCAGTCTCAACTGAAATATGAAATTTATAAATATTTTAGTAAGAATAAAGATTTTAACAAATGCTGATGTAGACTATGATGAAAAATATTATTTTGTGATGAACACAATAATTTTGTATTTTGGCAGCATATGAAAATAAAATTATGCATCAATTAGATGTTATTATATACGTCCTATCCATATGGCTTATAAAATAGTGAAATTTATATGAGAATCCTTGAAGGGTCTAAAATGCTAGAAGCTTATACAAGAAAATCATTCTAAATATAAAATGTTTTGCGAGTTTGAAAATAATTGAATCATATATAATTCATTGAAAATGAGTAATCTTATATTTTACTTGACCTGTAGATCAAGTTATTGAATGTATCAATAATTTCAAAATCACATGTTTTTGCTACGGTGAATTTTCTTATAAAGATATATTGAATTTAATGGTCCAGAAGTACTTTATATTTTATGAGAATATCTATGTATCATGCTACTATTATATTTATTATGATTTTATTGATATAAACTAGTTCTTGTAGGTGCACAGAGGAAACAAAAATGAGATTTGGTGTGATATATAGTGCTATGAACATATTTCAATCGAATTAGGTTTATGGGTTTTTTTTCCTCGTTTGGATGAAAAAATTTCCGAATCAGGTTTATGGGGTAAAAGCAGTTTATTTGAAAAGTCAGGAAAAAAGAGAAAAAAGCAACTTATTTGAAAAGCTAGCTTTCCTGGCTTATGGAGTAAAAGCTCCTTATTTGAACCTTGCTTATGGAGTAAAAGCTACTTATGCAACCACCAATTCAAACATAAATCATATTTCACAATCTGACTTTTACTCAATCTGACTTTTCCATAAGTCATTTTTCCTATTGGTATCCCAAATAAGTCCATTATATGATATTTTTTTGTTCAGAACAAACTAAATATGCAGATGCAAGATATATTTTGGTGATTTTCATAATAAATTTCCTTTCTTGTTTTCACAATGAATAAGACAAAGGCATAATATACTGATATTTTAACATATCCAAAAGTTATGTTGTAACATCCCAACTTTTAAAAGCAGTATAAATTTTTTTTATCAAACATCATTTCAAAATGATCAGAGTAGAGCAACGGAGCAATTGAGTAACTGATATGTATATATAAAGTGCCGTAAGTCCTGGCCGATACAACAATGTACGTAAACCGTGTGGTTCAAAAGTGTATAACAACGTAAAGAAATCTTCATCGGATCTTCAAGAAAGTCTCCCGTCGAGTTCCTACGCAGTCGCTTGTCTTTCTCGCAGCCTCTCGGCCCTCCCGATCCCGGGCTATGTTAAGGGCCGAGACCCGCACCGGATCTCGTGTAAGCAGTTAACCTCATGTTTATGTATACGAGACAATGAGACATTAACAATACTAACATCACTCTATCACAACCCATGCATATGTATTGCCCCAAAGATGCGACATATTGCACCCAAAGATACTGAGCAGATTGCACCCCAAGATACGAGACATATTGCACCCAAAGATACAGACATATCCTCTAACCACTATATGTACTCAAACATTATAACACTCCTACACACATACCACATATATGCATACCATAAACATCAGAGTTAGTGTTACAGTACGCGAACGTACCTTCGTTGATGGTAGACGGTACTTCCGTCGGAAATCGTACTTTTTTACTGAAAAACGTGAAAACGTCCAGCAGCGGCACGTTGGACAGCGTAACGGCAGCAAATCAGGATTTCTGACGTCCTATAAGAGTAATATCACTTTTATTAGTGATTTGATACTATATCTGGCATTTTAGGTAAAAATTACCATTTTGCCCTTCTACCCCTAATTGGCGGAATTTCGCCAGCACTTCGCTACTTAAATCTCCAACTTTTCAGGAACTCGATCTCTACCAAGTTTTTACCTCGTCAGGCATTTTACAATGCAATTAGGCCTAAAAACAATAGTAGGAATCTCACTCCCTACTTACTAAAACTATCTAACAATTCTACTAACCACCGAACTAAAAAGCTATAGACCGAAGGACTTACCTGTTGAAGACTTCTGCACAATTTTGCCCAGAGCTTCTCTCTCTTCTTTCCCTCTCTAGATTTGGCCAAATGAAGGAGGAATTGGTGTGAAAATTTCAAGAGGTCTCATGGCCTATTTATAGAAAATCCTAAGGACACAAATGTAATTCTCCAAGTTGTCTACAACCATGGAAATTCAAACTTGAAATGGTGTTTATTCCTTGTCCATGGAGAATGCTGGACGAAATTCAAGGGTGATGTGGCAGCCCTTGGTTGGTCCAAAAAAATGATGACTCAAGCTCACTTTTATGCCCGGTCTGGCAGATTTCCCCGATCGGTACCCGATTCGCGTAATTTCGGAGAAATCTCAAACTTTTGGATTTACAACTTTGAAGATATTCTCTTCCTCATCAATAATATCTAATTTAACTTAGATTTTGGTCTCTTATAGGGTTCCAACAGTCCAGTTGCAGTTTTTCTCGAAAAACGTGTCCGAACGCGTCCGGTTTGAACGCATTTCGAAATCACCAACTTCTTCAGAAAAATTCACTGATTCCAAATATGTCCAGATAAATTCAAACTCATTCCTAGATGTTGAGTTAGAATTTATTTTCTTCATATCCAAAAATATGCCTATCTACATTTTTCCCTATTTTGTTTTATTAGGAAAATGCACAAACGGCTTCAGAATTAACTTCCGGAAGAGGTCACTTGAAGGTAAAAACTCACTGATCAATATTTTACCTTGACTTTGGAATTCCCATTCCTAGATCTCTAGATAGGATCCGTTTCCTATTTATTTGATTACTATTCATCACAATTAATTATAATATATAATATTGCAAGTTGTATTTTAATATCTATATATATATTTTTTCCAAATTCTCATCCTATCTCTTAGGTCCAATGGATTAGAATGTGCGTACCAGGCGCCTATCTCCTCCGTCTATATATATAGAGTGTACCTGGTTGGTTGACGCCTTGACTCCCATGTTGTGCGTGTCCAAGGATTGTGCAGATCATCCTGGTCGTGGCTGGGATCGTGCCAACCGCCCTGGTCCGTGTGCAACGATTTGTTGAAGTCAATATAATCACGCGATTTGGAGCACCAGCCGAGATAGTAACAGAGAATGGAACTCAGTTCACTGGAGTTGGATTCCATGATTTGATTTATGAATACGGAATACAACATCACTTTGCTTCCGTGGAGCACCCGCAGTCTAACGGGCAAGCTGAAGCCGCCAATAAGGTCATTCTTGATGGTTTGAAGAAACGTATGCTGGAGGCTGACACCTCTTGGGCTGATCAACTACCCTTTGTTCTTTGGGGAAACCGAACAACGGCTCAGACATCCACTCAAGAAACTCCTTACAGGCTGGCCTACGGCTGTGAGTCCATGATTCCTGTCGAAATAGGGATGATGTCTTAACGCAGGAAGAGCATTTTATCACAAGGAGAAACGGCCAATAGTGAGGCGTTAGCGCCGAGTTGGATCGGCCGATGAGGCTCGGGTCACCGCCACCGTCGGGATATTGCAATGAAGCGGTTGATCGCGGCTCGTTATAACAAGAAGGTTAGACCACGGACATTCCAACCCGGTGCCTGGTCCTCGAAGGGCCGACATCGAAACAAGAATTCCAAGGACGGCAAACTTGCGGCTAATTGGGACGGACCTTGCTCGCGTTCGCGAATCTCTTGAGAGGAGCTTATATTCGGCTGGCTTTTCCCTTCATAACAATTGCTTTGTCAAATATAAATGAAACTCTCGTTCGAGGGTATTTGTTGAACTCCAAAGTTGTCTTCTTTAAGATAAAATTATTACTAGCTTTTCAGCTGAGCAAAATAGGTCTGGATAGCTATCGCAGCCCAGACACGCATATTTACTCCGGGGTATCAATAGAAAATGTCATGCAGACCCTGATCAGGTCAAAATGCTCGGACGCTATCAGGACAAAACCGAACCCGGCAGTGGCAATTTTCATTCGCCTTAGGATGACCCGGTTACAATACCAGGAATTTGATAAGACAGTGTGACACTAGCACTTTAAAACATTATGGTCTTATGACCAAGAAGCGTGTTCGCAGATTCTGCTTATTTTCATATGACCTTGGCCCGGTCGATCGCAATAACTGGTAAAGTTAGATTCTTATATAACGCATTATGATTGCTAGGCTACCATCTACTATTAATCGTATGCAAAAGTGGCCAGATTGACCAATTTGTTCAAAAAGTCAAATACCGGTAACACAACCGGACAAAACATACAAAGCTGCAAACAATAAAATCAACCCACGGGCTTGGGGGCGGTCGAGACTTCCTCACCCTGCTCAGCTTCTAGGACGGTCGCATCGCCGTCTAGTCGGGTCTCGGAGGTGGCAGGAGGTTCCACAAAGGGGACAAGCTGCCCGTCCTCGACGTAGGATCGGAAATGATGTCCGGCAAGGTTGAGCTCTACCCCCGGGTTTAAAGCCTGATCTGGGCCGAGAGTTCTTAAACGCCTCCACCACGGATCCCAGTAGCAACTCCTGAAGCCGGGTTATCTCCGCTGACAGAAGCGCTGAGGATGCCTCCCCCTCGGCGTTGATCCTGTCCATCTCGGCTGTCATGGCTTTCAACTGCTCTTCGCTCCTAGCTTGAGCCGCCTTAAAGCCTTCAATTATTACGTTGGAGTCCGCCAAGAGCCCCTCGGTCTCTTTCAGAGCATACTCCACCTTCCCCAGCTGGACCTCACGAGCCTGGAACTCATTCGAAGCGGCCTGCCATTGTTTCAAAGCTTCATTGCGTTCTGATCGGGCACGCTTCAGGTCCGCGGCAGTCTCCGCATACTTGTGGTGAAGGATGAGGAAAGATTGGGTCAGACCAGCACCTCTAAGAAAAACATGCCCCATATCCTGGACATCTCGTACATCGACTTCCCTCAAGGTGCGGCTCTTGATAGCGGGGAGGAGGCAGGAGTGCGATGCTCAACTCTTCGGTAATTCCCTTGCTCCATAGATGGGAGCGGGGGATGACCGTCGAAGGGCGAGGAGGAGCCGGGGAAGCAGTCAAAGACGACGGCCCGACCTCGGTCGACTTGGGAGGCGGCGACGGCGCGGTAGGAGAGGCTTGGGTAGAAAAACCGCCCGGCATCGGTTGCGGGGCCGACACGGTGCTTCTTTGGCTCGGCTTGCTTCGATGACTCTCCAACCTTAGAGGCCGACCTCTTTTTCCCCTTTGAGGTTGGCTCTGGGATCCCGGATAGATAGATTGGCCCTTTCATCTTGAGACCTGCGCAAAACACAGACATCGTGTTAGTTACTTGGATGGGAAAAACAAAGCATACTTGACTGAAACGCGGAGCAACGCTAGTATCTAAACAACGGAAATATCATACTCGCCCTTGACACCATCTCATCCTGATGCTGGGACTCGGCCCGATATTGGGCCACCAAGGAGCCGGCCCCAACGGTTCCTGTTGCCTTCACATGGTCTGTGATGGCATCAATGGCTTTTCTTTCAGGCTTTAGCAGAGTGGACCGCTCCACCTTGTAAGCACTAGGGGACACGTTGTGGTGATCTTGACACCAATACAAGTTAAACTCCAAATGACCGATTCTGAGTCGGGTCCTTTGAGGAACCAAGGTTTTGTGCAGACTTAGCGACAACTGGTGATATAATCAACGTAGAAAAAGAAAAATGAGTTATGGCTCCCCTCCCTTACGGAGCACACAGGCTCCTCCTCTTCCGGGAGACGGATAGAGTAGGTGCTAGTCTCTTGTATTGGGAGACCTTCCAAGTCATCTATGGTCAGCTTCGACCGATAGGACAAAGACTTCGCGGGTAACCTGTGGAATTGGTCAATTAAATCTGTGGGGGCTAGCGCGGTTTGCGTTTCCCACTCGACTCAAAGAAAGCATGGGAAGAAGAAGACGACGCCATTATACCTAACACAAATGAAAATATAAACAAGATCGAATTTTCCTAGCATACCTGATGTCAAAAATTGAAGGCGGGTTTCCACAGTTGCGGTAAGATTTAAATCTAAGTCGACAGGGCTCGGCGATGAGGCTTGAGGAGCCGGGACACGATTGTGTCGGCAGGAGCTCAAAATCGAGTCGGCTGTGGTAGAATCCCCGACAGAAAGAAGTCGTGAGCATTCGTACACGCAATCATGGCAGGGGCCGATGTAGGAATCCACCTCGGCCCTAGGACCCGACCCAGGACCCGGCCTCGCCACCTCATTATACTGGTTAATTGGAAGGCCCGGAAAAGCGGACACGTCGAAGCTCGGGTTAAACACCCTTGGATTGGGAAGAAGTGGGTAGGAAACATTGGGACTTCCCCTAACCGATGATGTGCCTTCTCGAGTTTTTGCTGCCCGCCACGGAAGCTTTCCTCTTGCCTCGCGGTGATGATCGGCTAAAGCAACAGTTCCGATGCGGGACGAGAAGATTCATCGCCCCAAAGCCACCAACGCTTCTTCCCCGACGGTTTTGCGTAGTTCATCCAGTTCTTCGGGGTCATTTCTTTTATGTCCTTCGACATTTGGAACTACTCTCCCAAAGGACTCAACAATCGACTTGCGAAAAGGAAAAGGCTCACTCGAAAAACAGGGGGATGGTTGCGCAAATGTGGGAATTGAGAACAGGATTGCGTAGAAATTCACTCAATGAAGAAATCTGACCAGAGATTCAACTAAGTACAGACGCAACTTAGTAGCAAAACAGAGACTACAAAGCCTTGAACCAATGTCCACAAATGTATTACGAAAGAAGAAATTACATATCAGAGCGGAACAAAGAGAAAGATAGGAAAGCAATAATACCTGCCTAAGAAACGGGTGGTCGCTCAAGAAATTGGAAAATAGAAACAGATTGCTCGCAAGTTTGAACTTCGTCAAGGCAATGAATCGGCAGGAGAGAAAATCTTGGGAGCAAGGGAGTGAACGTGAAATAAGGAATAGACTTGGCGGGTATAAAGCTTTCGAAAACCCAAACGACGGGGGCAAAAGCGACTTATCACTCTGAAGTAAGGGTCACGTCTCCCGCATATTTAATGCACGTCTGTCAGGCATTAAATGCACCAAGGGCCGCATAGGTTAACATCCCCTCAGTTCGGCTTCACGACGTCGAGGGATGCCACCGGCGAAACTAATGATGACTTAGAGAAGAGGAATCGACGTAGAAAACGCTCGGGGACAATGGGCAGCGCTCACAGGAAAAGAAAAGGGACAACGTATACCTCGGCTGTCCGCCAAAGTCAAACACCTTAGCTCATTTTGAAAGCTGATCCGCTACCGAAATACCTAGGTCCCAGATCGCTTCCTCCTATGAGCTCGGCTGGTATGATGGCAAATCCCAATCTGCTCCTCTTCAGGAAAGACTCGGGTTTGGAGATCTTAACCACACAAGAAATGAGCCGGATAATTGAAGAACAGCTTAGATCTTGACAATCGCCAAGGTAACCGGACCACATGTCCGGGGCAATGCAATCAGAAGACAAGTAACTCCGAAGTTCTTTGAAGCTCGGATAGATGCTTTCTCAAAGTCAAACAAGTGGTAGTAACTTCGACACGAAATCCGGATTCAACAACATATCCACCCCGGCTGACCAGATACCTGGACAACCCGGATGGGGGGCAAGGATATCATGTTATCTCGCGATCAACAAAATTCAGACATCCGTACTCTAGCCAAGCAAACAACTAAACTCGGTAGCTCATAGACCTGAACAACCGAGCTTGGGGGCAACTGTTACGGACCTAGTCAAGGCCCACTATCTCACTAGCTAGCGGAGGGGGCAATCCACGTAGTGGTCACAACCCACTAACCGTGGGACCCAGCCACGACCAGGGCGGTTGGCACGATCCCAGCCACGACCATGATGATCTGCACGATCCGTGGACATGCACAACATGGGAGTCAAGGCGTTAACCGACCCTGTGCACACTCTATTTATATAGACGGAGGAGATAGGCGCCCGGTACGCACATTCTAATCCCCGACTAATCTACATTCAAATACACACGCACACACAAGACCCTTTAGGCGAAACGCCTGCTTGTGTACCGTGATCACATCTTCTCCTGGACGCTTGCCCTATAAGCATACAGGAGGAGCATCTAGGTCCTATATCAAATCACCGGCCCTCCAATAGGCCGGACATCAGAGTTCTACACCAGAACAGTGTGGCGCCGACCGTGGGGACCATAAATTTCGATTCCTACGACTAAAGATGGTCACCACTAGAAGTAGTCAGATGCCTTTGCTTGGATTGTTTCCAAAAAACCCAGTTCAAGTGGAGGAAAATTCACAGAAATAAAAATAAGAACCACCTGCATAGTTTAATCGGAGCACGTACATCCTTGCCGATTCTCTGAATGTTGCAGTCGTGCTCCATGAGCCCTAGCTCATGCTCAGCGAATCCCTTCTTTGATGATTGCAAGAGATCACTCCTAGCCCTAAAACAAGAAGATTCCCATCTTAGCCCTAAATCTTGTTTGCCAAAAATCACAAATGGGAGTCGGGGTGATTGTTCGATCGAGTCACTGTGCCAGATTCTGTGTGCTCAAGCCGTTATCGCTGTTAGGATTACACGAACGCTTTGGATCGCCGATTATCACGGCATGAGTTTGCTCATCTTACGGCGACACTCTGAATTTCACTTCATTGAAACCGGGTTCACCCACTTTAAGAAAGAGAAGTCAGATGGCCGGATCATCTTCGTGAGGTGGCCGAGATTGGAGTTGCCGAGGTCCGAGATGACTGAGATACCGAGATGCCTTAATCTCCAACGTCGAGATGCCCTACAGAATTCGCAATGCATCGAAAATCTATTCTTAGTGTATATCCACGATTCCAACCTCTAGACACGCCGTCGATTACCTCTGTTTTTCCTCCCTTTAATGTTCAAAAGGATAAAGAGGCAGACTGGGTGCTTTTCATCATGTTACACCTCATCAATATATGTCTCGGGTTGCACCAGTGCCCAATCCGTCAGATTGGGTCTTTGTTGGAGAAGGAGCAAGTTACTCATCAGACTTTGATGAAAGGCTATTTCGGAAGTGATGGTTTCTATTGCAACCTCGTTATAATGAAAAGCACAGCCTATCTCATCTGGTACTGCCCTGGGATTTTTGCAACCGTGATTGAGCTCCGATGACTGATGCTCGAGCCACATGATGGTGGCACACGAACATCCCGCAACTGCGTTTCGAGAACGAGCGACACAACAAAATCCCAGAATAAAAGCATGAGAACCTATTCAATTAAGGAAGTTGCCAATTACGAAAAACGGTTTCTCTCTATTATTTCCAAACAAAGACGGTCCTCAACTTCAATCCGTGAATCCTCGCATGTTTTTCATCTCCACCAAAATATTTATCGGGAAGATTTAATGCATCTTCCAGGAGTAGTCGCCATTCCTAGCTTGGTGCTGCGATTTCTTAACTGGATCATTATTGTTGGCTCGGGCATTGGTGGGCTACTTTTCGGCTATGATACGCTTCGACGCTATCCATTTCATCGATGCGGTGCAATCTCAAGCCGTAGCAGAGATCATCACGATTCTTTGGATTTGTAACTTCTCCATAGCAGCAATAAACTCCTCAACTTTTTCTTTGTGGGGCAAATGGCCACATTGCCTAGTTACTTCAAGGTCAATCCAGATACTTCAAGGACCATGTAAACCAGATACTCATGACTGTGATTCCGAGGGCATAAATTCTTCTGAAATTAACACTGGTGTCAGGCTTGCTGCAAGTCACGCCTTATACAGTGCCTTGGGCTTTGCGTAAGAAAATTTTTCAAACGATATGGACCGTGACTTCATCCGGAGAGCTGAAATATTCAATGTTACTCCAGATGCCAAAGCCATTAATCGAGAAATGCCTGTTGAACTCGTGCATGCAAGTCTTCCTCGTCATCGATGACAACCAAAGGAAGTTGTTACTAGATTTTGTTTAGCGCTCTGTACCTGTGGTTAGACTTAATAGTAATGCTAGTAAGCATGTGGTAAAGCAACGGTACTGTGCTTGACAGGTTGATCTACGTAACAAAGTCCGACCAGCTCAATCGACATGACTCAATTCTTCGGGAATTGATACCGCAACCGGATCTTTGACGAGTGATCGGGTATTGTACTCTTGGTAAGCCAAAGATATGGGAAGAAAAACAATAGGCGGCATTGATTTCTTTGTTTGGTAATGGTAATTTATTATTACCCTAAACATCAGCAAGAATGCAATTCGCAAAGCTTGGTGACTCTCCTATGTTTCGCAAGCAGCATGATGCAAATAGTGCTGCTCTAGGCAAATATTTCCAAGTGGGTGACACCAATGAGTCATTTGCTTATTCATTTATTGAAGAGGGAAGCGGCACTTATGTGGGGAACCGAGTTTAAATTTTCGCAAACCAAGTTCACAATTTATGATGGCCAAACACCTCACAAAGGGACAAAGACTACAAAAAGCCGCTCTGTTAAATACGAGAATCTAAATCAAGTTTTCACCCAAGGTTTCTATTGCTCAAAGAGGAATTCTGTTTATTGGGTCAAAGAATCTTGTCTCTGTATAATCGGGAGAGTCTATCTCATACTTTCCTCTTATTGATCGTGGGTGTTTATGGTTCCTTTCGTCTCTTGGTCTTTGGGCTGATTCAAGACCTCTTTACGTTGTTGCTGGAGACAGTCTTTGAGACCATTTGAAGAGCTCTTAATCTTGGGAACAGTGAAGCCATCTCCTACGCGGATGGATTCGGGATTGGATATATTATTTTGGGATCGCGATAGGTCTAAGGAAGGTCAATTCAATTGGAAAAGTTTCAATTAGCTTCCTTGATTATGCCGAGGCTTGTCCATTCACCAGGGATTGTGACGACAAAGATTTTCAAAGACAGAATCTTCATGAAGGGAACACAAACAGGCAATGGAAGCACTCTTGGGAAGAAAAACATAATTGTAAATCGCATGTGTTCTTGTCGGGAGATGGAGATAAAGTATCTTGCTCGTATTCTGGCCAAGAATTTACAGACTATTGCAATGATTAGAACTGTTTTGCCTGCTTTGGCTCAAGTTGTCATAAACTCATAATGAATTGATGCCTTGCGTTACTCCAAAATGGAACTGCAGAAAATTTGAAGGAGAAGCTTTAGGGCCTTTCGGCCCAAATCATGGAAGCATACAAATACTCTCAAATGTTCTGTGACCATTTTAGTGTGGGTATATTACTCACCGAGACTGCAGTGAAGCTCCTTGATGAAAAGTGCTGTCTGCAGACGCCAAGTTGTTGAACTCGAAGAAATGTTTCAAAAAGAGAAGGCAGAATTCGAGAAGTGGCAGAGGTTAGATTGGAAGGAGGATCCCGGTTACACCAAATCAGGTTAAAATCCGGGCTCCGAGTAAATTTGAAGGCATACCCCGGTTACACCAAATCTGGTTAAAATCCTGGCTCTGCCAAAGTTCTGAAGACGGACCCCGGTTACACCAAATCTGGTTAAAATCCTGGCTCTGCCAAAGTTCTGAAGACGGACCCCGGTTACACCGAATCTGGTTAAAATCCCGGCTCCGAGTAAATTTGAAGGCATACCCGGTTACTCCGAATCTGTTAAAATCCGGATCCGAGTAAATTACGATTCCGTGTTTACACTTAATACGGTAAAAATCTCGCTCGTGTAAAGAAACTCTCAATCGAGAGCATTGATTCAATCTCCTCAAATTGTTTTAACGACAAAGACATGAACGGAAGAGAGAATACAGGGTCACTGAACCCGGTCGTAATTCAAGTACGAATTGAAGATTAAAACCCGGCTTTTCAGTCGGAGGGAGTTGTCTCCGTAAGCTATTGCAGCCCGGACGCTTCCTAAATTACTCCGGGATATCAAGCGGAACTGTCATGCCCGCCCTGATCAGGTCAAAATGCTCGGACGCTTTGGTGAAAAACCGAACTCGGGCAAGTGACAACTTCCCTTTATCCTAGGATGACCCGGTCAACGAACCCGGAATTATACGAGGCAGTTTGAATACTGACCCTCACCACTTTACGATTTCAATACCAAATGCGCTTTCGCAGATTCTGCATATCACGTCTATGACCCTGGCCCGGTCACTCAATAGTACTCCAAAAACAAATGGGAGTTCACTATATCAGTTCATCGTGGACACGGATGAAACTCTACATAAATATTCGAACCGACGGAAGTGAACAAACTTTCATTAATGGTCAAGTCAACATAGTTTCAAAACAAACTCGGACTACATGTCTGGGGGCAATTCAATCATAATACAAGTAACTCCGAAGTTCTTTGAAACTCGGATAGACACTTTATCAAAATCAAACGAGTGGTAGCAACTCCGATACGATATCCGGATTTAACAACAGATCCACCCCGGCAGCCCAGAGACCTGGACTACCAGGCTGGGGGCAATTATTATACAGTTGTCAATAACCGGGATTTTATTCGAAATTAGCAAACTAAGCGATTTGCGCACACGAGCAAGGGATCTTGCGTCTTCGCAGACAACCCGGATGAGCTGAACATATCTCGGCCAAATCTGTATTTCACAGTCAACCAAACAATTAACCTCGGCAGCTCAGACACCTGAACTACCGAGCTTGGGGGCATCTGTTATGGACCTAGTCAAGGCCCATTATCTCAACCGACCCTCCATTATCTCAACCGACCCTCCATTATCTCAACCGACCCACAGATCTAAACTGCCAAGACCTATTCAAAGAGGAGGACAGATCATCCACAACGGTCTAGGCTCCGGCTATTCACATACAGCCGTCACAGAGCATACAGACCCCTTTAGGCTAAACGCCTCCATAAATACTCGAACTACGTGGACTTTGATCCCTCTTCAGGGTACGTAGGCCCTAGGAATCACTCCTAGGTCAAGTCCCAATCTACACCAACATCCTAGCCCCTCAGGGCTAGACAATCTGTGTTCTACACCAGAACAATTATAATTACATAATTTTTCATAACTTTTTCCTATTGGTCCATACTTGTATTTAGGCTTAAAAATACCTAAACTCAACTATTTTTCTCCAAACTTTCCAATTAACTAGCAAATATATTTTTACTAATTCTTGGCTAAAAACCACTAATTTTAGGGTTTTACATAATTATCTCTGAATTGCCTTTGCTTATACTTAAGTAATTAGCCAATAATTACCTAATTACTTTCTTATCAATAGTTGATAATTTTCTTAATTAGCATGCCTCATTAACTCATAACTTTTGTATTGACATCTTTGTTTTCATGTCTCCTGCATTATCTTAGCATTTACGGGGGTATTTCGGTCATTTCCTTACTTTTTGAGTATTCTTCTACAATTCCACCAAGTTTATAATTTACTAAATTACCAAAATTAGAGGCAATATACTCTCTCAATTTTAATAATTATTTCACTGACTTTTAGGATTTTTCACAATTTTCCTAAGTTATTATATTTACCCTAAGTATGATTTTTAGGGTATTACATATGTTAGAGGACTACTTTTTAGCAAAACTTTCGGTGACAATGTATCATTCATAGTTTAGCAGCTAAAAGACATATATGCTTAAAAAAAGGCATTGGAAGTTATGTTGTCATCGGGAGGAGTAAAACTAATGTTGTTATCAGGGGGAGTAAATGCGATATTATCATTAGGGGAGTAGGGACCATGCGGGGAGTATATGCGATATTATCGTCAGAGGAAGTAGAGACCATGATGTATTTTTTTCCTTAACCAAGATTTTGTCCCATTGCGTTTTCCTGATAAGGTTTTTATCGAGGTAGTTTCAATATGTATTATGTACTCTTTTTTCCTTCACTAAATTTTTGTCCCATTGGGATTTTCCTAATAAGTTTTTAATGAGACACAATATTTGTTTACGGACATCCATGGGGAGTGTTATAAATGTGGATGGATGTCCATAACCTTTCAAGAGATACCTTTTTGAATTCTACACTTAAAGCCATATAAATTATGTCATGAATATTGATTTAGTGGAAGTTTTCTATGATTAATGTAAATAACCTACAAAGACTTTATATACTACAATTATGTACATTTACTCTTTTATTATAACCCTTGAAATGGAAGTTAAGGATTTGTAGCTTATAAATAGTAGGCATGTATAAGAGATTGTAGGCTAAAAATGAAATAAGAATCACTACTTCTCTGCTCTCCAATTATCTCTTGTATTTCTTCAACCTTTCATCCCAATCTCTTATATTTTCTTGATTTCATAACAAAGCTCATTTTAATATCATAATTATCCTTTTCAAAATCTTCAAGGGGTTAAGGGTAAAATGCTTCAACTGTTGGAAAATACGACAAAACCTCTTATATGGGCAAACATGATGAAAAGGCATTATAATTAAAGAGATAGATAAGAGTATTTTTGGATATTAGTCATAATAGCATTTCATTCATTTTTGCAAAAAGTCTTGTATAGTATCTTTTAAATAGAAACGGATAAAGTAAGAAATAGTTATATATCAAGATAAATTATGTAACAAAAACTAGCATATAAAAGTATTTACTAGAAATAAGGATTTCTATGTTGAAAATTACAATCCACCGCAACGTCACGCACGGAAAAATAAGAGCTATATACACTTATGAGTGGTTTAAAACAAAAACAAAACAATATGCTTTCTAAGTTGAAATATTCTTCGTAACGATTTTCTAATATAGTGGCGTGAGGCTCACCTTTTTAGTAGTTCAGTCATACCTCATGACACGTTACGCGCGGAAAAATAAGTGGATATATGATTTCTAAGTTGAAACGTCATTCATTAACGATTTTCTGGGAGTGGCTACGGTCCACGGCCCGCTCCCATCCTTTTCCGTCAATTTTTGCAAAAACTACGTGGTTTTTTATGCAAACAATGAAACTTTGTTTTTTTTCAAAAAATAAAATAAAATATTTGAGGATACTAGTGGGTACTAAAATGATACTTTAGGATACTGACCGGTACTAAATTATACTTCATGATTTTGAAAATTTATTTGAGGATCTTGAAAAAATAATTCAGGGTATTGGTTGATACTAAAAATATACTTGAAGATATGACCAGTACTTAAAAAATACTTCATGATCTTAAAAAAATTATTTTAGGATCTTGAAAAAAATATTTCAGAGTACTGACTGGTACTAAAAGAATATTTTAGGATATTGACTGGTTTTGAAAAAAAATATTTCATGAGCTTAAAAATTTATTTTAAGACATTGAAAAAATAACGATTCAGTACCCTAAAATATATATTTTCCAAATCCTAATATAATTTTTTTTAAGATCAAGAAGTATTTTTTTCAATACCAGTTAGTATCTTCAAATATAATTTTAGTAGCAATCAGTACCTTGAATTATTTTTTCAAAATCATGAAGTATTTTTTTAATACTGGTCAGTATCTTTAAGTATCTTTTTAGTACCCACAACTATCCTCAAATATTAAAAAAAAGAGGCAGAACTTCATTGTCTGCGTAAAAAAACGACGCAGTTTTTGGGAAGAGGACGGAAGGAGATGGGAGCGGCAATGGACCGTAGCCGCTACCCGATTTTCTAATGCAGTTGCGTGAGGCTTACCTTTTTAGTAGTCCACCCATACCTCATGACACAGCTTTCTTTATAGTAGTCCACTCATACCTCATGACACAACTTTTTTTTTTAAAAAAAAATGGAAATTGGAATTCGTTAATATTCAAAGAGCATTCACAACATGAAAAACTACAACCTACTATCCTTCACCAACAACCGCCTTTGAGTACGAAGGTAGTAGATGGGTGATTAAGAAGACAAAAGTTTCCTACAATATTATGAACTAGCTTAACCAAATGATCCGCTAAGCTATTTTTTTTTCCTAGAAATATGACTAATTAAAACTTGCCAGTTTTTTTTATAACCACAACCTGAAATCAACTATATTGTCCTTAAAGGGGTGAGAATGATTAGCCCCTAGTCAAAACATTTACAGCTTTAACACAATCCGATAGTATAACAACATTTTTGTATCCTTTATTCCAACGTATATGAAAACCTTGGGTCACCGCAATGATTTCTGCTATTGATGGGGGAACTGTCGTGAATTTACACATCAATCCACATATTTATAATTTATCGTCTCTACCAATAGCGTCTCCACAACTACTTCTCCTTCAGTGGCGGAAGGTAGTGATGGTCAGCTGGGGTCTTGGCCCCAGCTGGCCCCGGCTGATCTTATAAAATTTATTAGTATATATATGTATTTATTATATGATATTTTATTTGGCCATAAATTTGGCCCCAGCTAATTTTTTATCTTCTCTGTAAGGATACTATTTGTTTCATTACTTATTGGGCTGTAAAAGGAAAGTAAAATTATTGTTTGAGATACAGAAAATGTTAGTATCATCTTATATATTGTTTTGATTTATAATTATCGGTTATTATTTATTTGTATTTTCAAGGTTATTTGATACTATTTAGTAAATACTCCCCTTGGTCCTTATTTGGAACCAACTAACAATTCTCACAAGTCAATAAAAACAATTAAAGTCATTAAATTTGTCCAAAAATTTAAATAATTTTCAATATTATCCTTATTAATTATAGTAAACTCTAATGTCATATTAATTATTACTCTCACTCACAACCTTTTTAATTATGGGTATACATGGAAAAAAATATTTAATGCTATTTGGAAACAAGAAAGTGTTTTATAAAAAGGACCAAATATACTTGTTAGTTGGTGTCTTATAATAAGAACTAAATGGAGTAGTTCAATATGCTTATTTTTTGGCCCGGGTTAAATTTTTTTTTTCTGGTTCCGCCACTGTTCTCCTTGACTCTAGAACTGAAGCATCCACCTCGAGAGTGATAAATTGTTGTTGACGTTCCTGACTGACCCGTCATGCAATATTCTGTTTAAAGTAAAATTGACATTTTGTTATTAAATCCTTATCCCAACTTGCATTGAAAAGACTAACATGTGTGTTTGTGTTGTCTTTGGTGAGGTCCTTGCCAAATAATTTTTTGCAACGATCCACCTAATTGTCCCAGCAAATATAACCGAATAGTGTAGCCCATGAGATATTCTTGGTGAAATCCCTTCTTGCTTCACGTATGAGATTCTACTACAGTCACTCTGTGCCTTGGAGTGATGTGAACTTCTCCCATAAGGCTAGGGTAACTATTGAAATCCAACTTTCCTTCGTATTTCTACAATCTCTCATTAAGTGCATTAAGTTCTCATCCTAGTTGCATCCAAATGGGCATCTTGCTAACTCATCAATATTTTATTTAAGTTATATCTAGCACCCTAAAGTTTTTTTTTTTTTCCAGTAGTACTCAATATTCAAAGTTATTTTTTAGTGCATCTAGCACCATAAAATATTTTTGTAGTAGTCATTAGTATCCTAAACTAATTTTTGGTGATTCTAACATCGAGAAGTACTTTTCCAGTATTACTTAGATCAACATCTAGCACCGTCTATGGTGATTTTTGCTACTAAGATCAATTGTATCCAACAACACCCTAAAATATTTTTTAAAAACAATATAATGAGCACCCCAGATGAGCAGGGAATATAATTTTTTTCAATAGAAAGAGCATCATCCTAAATTTAGGATATATTAAGTGTACTAAAAAACTATTTCAGAGTGTTGCATATACAGCCAACCAACCAAGGGTGCTAGATACACTAAAAATCACTCCCTCTGGTCCTTTTTATAAAAGTCTAAAGTTTGAATTGTTTTGGTCCTTTTTATAAGAGCTCAACAAGGCTTGTCTAGACTTTTAATGATTTTTTTGTTCTATTTTTGCCCCTCATTAATTATGTATTGCATTAAACAAAATGTTTGTGATACTTATCTTTATTCTATTTCTATCGTTTACTTATCTTAAACATACTTATTCTTTTAACTAATTTTAATGGTTTTCTTAAACCACATAATTCAGTTATCGGGGCTCTTATAAATATGACATGAGGGAGTAATTTAGGATACTAGGGGTTATTAATAAAATAATTTAGAGTGTTAAATGCAACTTAACTCACAAAAACAAGAAAAAATTTAAAATTAGCGCAACCAAAAAATTAAGAAGAAGAGTACATGTGTGATAGTGTGATCCCTCGAATGCAGGGGATGAGGTCAGCAGCCGGCGACCCACAGGGAATGTGGACTCAAACGCTTTGTGGTCAGATTTGATTTTTTTATTTTTTTAATCCCAGCCAGTTCACTAAAACCTTCGATTCTGACTAATCTGGATTTTGCCCCGTGTTAGACCCACGATCTTGGAGGAAGAGTTCGCACCACGTTGGGCCCACGATCTTAGAGGAAGAGTTCTCAACATCATTTTCTTCATTCTCACGTCTCGAATCGAGGACATGGTGGTGGAGAGCAAATCCCTTATCACTTGCTCCCAAAAGTTGTTGATGTCAGGTTTGAATTTTGATAATGTGAGAGAAAGATAGTGAAAGGGAATACAATTTGTTTTCTCCAACCTCTCTCCTCTTTGCACTTTCCGTCCCACTGCTTTTGCTCCCTCACCGGCGGTTTGTGCCTTATGCACAAGCCGCCGGCGAGCACCGTTTTTGTGCCACAGACGAGTCCGAGTGGTAGTTTGGTGTCCAGATCTTGGATCTGCGGTCCTGATGTTTTGGAGTCCAGATCTTTGAGCTATGGTCCTCTCCCTCAGAGTTTTGTCAGATGTGGTCTTCCCTCGTCCTTGTGGCGAGTCCTCTCCTCTCCTTCTCCAGATCTGATCTGTAGAGGTGAGATTTATCTGTTTTGTGTTTCTTTTTTTGTGTTACTGGGTTTTGTGGAGTTGTTTTTGGCTGAGGAAATAAATAGATCTGTCAGATCTACATTCAAATCCTCTTGGTTGGTTGGCTGTTTGAACATTATGAGATCCGACTATCATTTGGTAGCTCAGATCTGCGTTCTTTGGGGAAGATCTAAAGAGGTGTTGTTTAGTGTGTGGTCGAGGTCACCGGATATGTTTGATCAGAAGAGTATAAGTGTTCTTCAGGACATCAAGGGTCTTCTTTCTTTTGAGGTTAGGTTTCTGTGTTCTTTACCCAGGATGGGGTACCTATTTAGTCGACTTAATTGCAGCTATTGCTTATAAGATTGTGTGCCCTTTGGGGTGGGTTTTCCAACCAACACTTTCTTGCTCGTCACTTCTAACCTTGGATATCGAGGAGGCCGATTTTGTCCATGATTCTACTTCTATTCTTATATATTTAATGTACGGTGTTCGGTTAATATTATATCCAGTTTATTTTGTTGTATTTGTTTTAGTAGTGTTTCTATCTTTGCTTTGATTACTTGTAACATTTGTTATCCTCAGAAATGAAATACTCTAGAATTGTTAAAAAAAAAAAAAGGTTTGAATTTTGATAACTCAAAAGTCAGTTTTCAATCGCTCGAGGGTGCATGTATCAAAATGCCACAAAGACTAATATACAGAAGGTTGAATTCACTACATTAATTAATTATTTCAATTGCTTTTCTCATTGATTATGTCACTAAATCAATTAATATATAAATAAATATACACACGTATACATACTCCCCCATCTATTATATGGTACTTTAACTAATTCATGGGAAGTAAGAACTGATAATTAACTCATTAAATATGTTATAAATTTAACCTTTTTTTTCACTTTTACCCTTATTAAAAAATATGTTAATTGAAAATTTTATGAGTGAGCAAATTGGAAATTAAATAAGCATTAATTATAGGATAAAATTAGAAAATAAACATTAATTATTGTATATGTAACTTATATTTTGAACCAAGCTAGCTATTATTCTAAAAACGCCCTATATTATGGATTGGACGAAGTATATATATTCTCGAGTCTGCAATTTTGAGCCAATCAAATGCTCCTCTCTTTCTACACCTGCAATTTCTAAATGTCCCAATCCCAATTTATTATTGGACATCATGGCCAAAGAAAATTAATCCTTGACCGATTTCAAAAGAAGCACGATGACTTTTAAGAATTTTATTATATTATTATTTTCTCAGTTAACATTGTACATTTTTATTTTGAAATTTATGATCAAATTTTAATTTTAGATTTGAAAATATTTTAACATGTACTTAGTTTTTAGTGAAATTATTTATATATTGAATCACCGTAAGAACTTTAAGTATTATTTTACATTCATTACATCAAATATTTATTAATTTTTTAATATTAAAAAATTTATACTTAATATATTGAAACATTTAGTTTACTTTGATAGAAAATTTAAAAGATGCCCTTATTGGGAGCAATTTAATTTACTCTATATTATATTCTTAATACAAATTTATAAATTTCCATATTTATCTTCAAAGATTTTATCTTAATTTTTAGCACAATATAATTAAAAATTTAACAAAGTAATGATGAATTGCATGATCAAATTATAGTTCATATATCAAAAGCATTATATAATAATAATAATAATAATAATAATAATAATAATAATAATAATAATAATTTCAAGTATCGGAATAAATAATTACTGTCTATAATTTATGTTTGATTATATAATTTAATAAAAATAAAAATAAAAATATTATAACAAATAATTCATTTTTTAATATCTTAAAATAAATATCTACAACATACGAAATAAAATTATTTATTTCAAGTGTGTAAGAAATTGTTTAAGATTGTAATTTTAAATATTTTCTTATTTTTTTTTAATTTTGAGGTTATACATTTTACTGTCTTAAAGCGAAATATTTCAAGGGTTGTATTTATTTATTTTATGTCTTAAAATTTTTTTATTTATAATTCATAAAATGAATAATGGTTTTTGACATAATAATAATAATAATAATAATAATAATAATTTCAAGTATCGGAATAAATAATTACTGTCTATAATTTATCTTTGATTATATAATTTAATTAAAAATAAAAATAAAAAATATTATAACGAATAATTCATTTTTTAATATCTTAAAATAAATATCTACAACATACGAAATAAAATTATTTATTTCAAGTGTGTAAGAAATTGTTTAAGATTGTAATTTTAAATATTTTCTTAATTTTTTTTTAATTTTGAGGTTATACATTTTATTGTCTTAAAGCGAAATATTTCAAGGGTTGTATTTATTTATTTTATGTCTTAAAATTTTTTTATTTATAATTCATAAAATGAATAATGGTTTTTGAATATTCAAGTCACCCCTTTTTATTAATTTATTTAATTTATTTAATTTTTTTTACCACATATTAATATGAATATATAATGCTAAAAGGACTAAACGCAAACGTTAAAGCAGAAAAACAAGGGATTGAAACCAACGCAGAACGCTCCCATGAGTTGAAATGTTATGAAGGATTTTCTTATTTATTTTAATCCTTAAAAATATTTTAAATTTGATCATTTAATTGATTAATGTCATTTGAGTATTCAAGTTTTATTTTTTTATTAAGTTGTTAAATGAAATTAACAAAGTTTTTGAGATCACATCAAACAAAACTTAAAGAGGGTAATATAAAATATTTTTGATAGGCACACTACACGTCTCTTTCTATAAAAGGCAAATTCTGTTTGAAGTATTGTTGATTATTAGAGTTAAAAGATTTATACCAAAAAATAAATAAATAAACCTACCACAAAGTTAAATCACTGAACTTATACCTTAGCTAGCATCTATCTACCATTTAATATTACCTCTATTTCTTAATATAAAATCTCATTTGTCACTACAATTTACACTCTAAACAGTATTGGATATTTGTTTCTCCTTGGGCATTTTCACATTTATCAACAGAAAAGAAAACGAAAAATATATTAGTTTTCGCCTTTAGGAATACCACTTTGGTATTATTTATAAGTTATTTTTAACTAAATTACACATACTAAGAAGAGGTAGTTAACTCAACGATCATAGGGTGAATTTTCAATTTTGCCCTCATTTATTTATGAATGAGTATTTTTAACTCTTTATTCTCTCTTTATTTTCATTGGTACAATTAATATGGGCAAAATTGTCACATTTTCATTTAGTAAAAAAGAACTTATAAATAAGACTAGAATGATACTCTACATCCTCAACCTCAACTTTTGCCTATAAATTTCTGAACGCTACGAGGTGCAAACACACAAAGAGCAATATTATTATTGAACCATGGCTTTGGATTCTAAAGAGACTCATCATCTAAATGATGAAGAACAAGATTCGTACGGCCTTTCTGCCTTGCTTCATGGTTGTAGCCAGGTCTACTGTGCAGTTCTTAAAGCTTCGCTTGAGCTCAACTTGTTTGAGATAATAGCTAAGGAAGGAGGAAGACACGTGTCAGCCTCTGAAGTAGCTTCAAAGCTTCCAAGTTCATCTCAACACAAAGATTTAGCTTCTAGAATCGATCGTCTCTTGAGGCTTCTTGCAACTCACTCTCTTCTGAATTGTTCGGTTCGAGAGAAGGAAGATGGTGTCTCTGAAAGACTCTACGCAGTTTCTCCTGTTGGAAGCTACTTTGTTGGTGGGGACAATAATGGTGGACTCATGACTCTTTTCTCATCATTCCTCTGCCACAAGGCACTCATGGATGCTTGGTAAAGTTTTTTTCCCACTAATAAGCAATCTATAAATCTGCGTGTAGTGTTAAACTGCATTTTTTTCTATAGTACTCCCTCAGTCCCCTTATCCTAAATATATATGAGCTAGATAACAATTAACAAATGTTAACAAATTAAAGTAATTTGTATGTAAGAAATATGTATTGGTTTTCTTGAAATATATACTACACATCCTTTCAATTTGTTGTAAGATCCAAATACGTGATTTGCTTTTTAGGAAAATTATTAAAATTAGTTAGAAGTAATTAGGAAATGCTCTTCTTTTTTTTCTTTTTAATGTAAGAGAAAAATTAATTAAAGGTAAAATTAGTAAGAAAGCATTTAATGCTCCTTCAAAGTGAATCTTATAAAAAGGGATGAAGGGCTTTAAAAATTTTGATCTTATAAAAAAGAAATAGAGGAATTGCCCCTTAAATATCTCCATATCGATAGAAACTCCTTTTAATATATACAATCAATAAGGATAGTTGAATAAGTTGGAGAAAAATTCTAAATTTGGGAGCCACCCTAAAGTGTTATATTACATTTAGCAATAAAGCATACCCCTCAACTAGTTTTTAAATTTAGAATTTGGGTATTATTGTTTATTGAAGAAGCTATGGGCACGCTTAAAAGAATTGTAAGTTAAAGAAATGAAACATATATTTAATCATTTAAAACCGCTGCTTGATTGTACAAACCCCTCAACATTGCATCATATATATACATCGTTTCTTTAGAAATACTTTTGGGCTGAAAATGCTTTTTCAACTTATATATAATATGAAATTTATAAAAACCTTTGTTATATATACTTTATAAACAATAAGATCTATCTTAGATTTTGTGCAAAGCATGGGATATATAATCCATCCATCTCATTAGATGAATTAGTTTAGTTTTTACAAAATATACTTGTTAATTAATTGTTCTATATATATGTTTGGATAGGATGAATTTTAAGGTTGCCATTATAGAGGAAGACAATGACTTATTCAAGAAAGTTCATGGAGTACCAATGTACCAATACGCAGAGAGAGATCCAACATGGAACAACATTTTCAACAAAGCAATGGCCAACGTTTGCGACATCGAGATGAGAAGAATTTTGGAAATATACAAAGGATTTGAGGGAATATCAACACTTGTTGATGTTGGAGGTGGTACTGGCCAAAACCTTAAAATGATTGTCTCTAAGTACCCTTCAATTAAGGGCATCAATTTTGATTTGCCCAATGTTGTTCAAAATGCACCACCTCATCCAGGTACATAATCTTCATTATATCTAGCACTACGTTAAATTATACTTTTAGTATTGTATATTTGCATCAAGTTTAATTTCAGTCCCTTAACTTTATAACTCTTAAATCTTAATACCTTTAGTTTCATCTAACAAAAAGTGTTGACTCGTCAAACTGATCGAAGTGATAATAGTGCAAATTAAATACTGATAAAGCATGTTTGCATTTTAATATTTTTTTATATAATATTGTTTTATTTAAGTCATTTAAATTAAAAAATGAAATCAACTCTATCTTTGCGGATACTTTGTAAGTATTTAATTGCAAATTTATCACTTAATTTTTATGAATAGGCATTTTCCGTTACATAAAATTAATAGTATTAATGTTAAAGTAATAAAAATAAACTTTATAAACTTAAAGGACTAAAATTAAATGAAGCTTATTAGTACAAACATGCATAAAGGGTTAAATGTATAATTTAGCCCATTTACTTTTATTTTGACAAAAGATCACATTTAGTCTTTTAATTTTATATAAGAAATTTTTCTGAGTAGCTTAATTGCTGTTAAGATTATTAGAATTATCATTTGAGGTTCAAATTTTATAGGGATCGAGCACGTTGGAGGGGACATGTTTGAAAGTGTTCCGAAGGGTGATGTTATTACGTTGAAGGTTAGTGCCAAAGTTTGTCATCTATCCTAGTTTCAGTTTCTTAATTTTGATGATGTGGTCTTTATCTATCAAAGTAAAAGGATATGTGATATTATAATCATGTGCTCATTTTGGTAGTTAAAAGAATATAATAAGTAGATTTCACATTAGTCATATAAAACCACCCTTATCTCAAATAACAAGTACACGAATATGTGTGGGTTAGGTTAAGTGGTGAGATATCAAATAATTTTCCAAATCCAAATCCTTATAAATATGACAAAAAAATTTATTCTCGGATTATATTTCAAATAAATCATGTAATGTATACTATAATTATGTAATTTATTTAGCTTATTTAATCTTTTCAAATTAATCAATTAGCTCTTATATTAATGATGATCAAGGTAATATTATGCTCATGTTACTATGTTAGTATTGAAAATTTAATTAAGCGTCTTAAAATGTCATAAAATGTCATTATTCCCATGTATCACATATACTAAAAAATAATCATGTACGAGTATGACATATCAAATCATTTTAATCGTCATGACCTTTTATATCAAAATGCACCCGCGTTCTAAATATTATATTGTTTCCTTCAGTTTCGTCCTAAATAAATGAACTAAAAGTAACTAATTTATAGAAATTGAAAAAATTAATTTTGTTATTTGTAAAAAAATGGTATAAATTTCCCTATTTTAATTATTTGTATTGAAACTACTATCCTTATAATAACATCAATGGTTTAGGAAAAAATTAAGAACTAGAAAGTGTATTGGGATCTTACATTTAAGATAAAAGTAAATCCCTGAACTAGCTAGGTTCTACATGCAGGACTTGAAGGAGTATCATATATCAATGAAAATAGTACCTCATATAATCTTAAATGCTGGAGTTATATAACTAATTTTCATATATTAAGAATATTATTTCAGTTAGTTATCTATAACAAATGTGTGTTAATTTTTCTAAAATCTCCCATTTTGTGAGACAAAGGAAATTGATGTCTTATATTTAAGTTTAAAGTAATCTGTTCAACTAGCTTCTATATTTAGTACAAGCCAATTAGAGAAGAGGAAGCAGTAACATATTTGTAACTAAGATCGATCTTGTTACGTTGTAGGCGGTATGCCACAATTGGTCAGATGAAAATAGCATAAAAGTGTTGAGGAAATGCCACGAAGCATTGCCAGAGAAAGGGAAGGTAATAGTGATTGAGTTGATAATGCCTGAAGTAATTGGATCAACAGAAGAAGCCAAGTTTGCAGCAAGCGTGGACAATCTCATGTTCCTTCATGATGGAAGAGAAAGAACCGAGAAAGAATTTGAATCTCTTTGCAAACGTTCTGGCTTTTCTGCTTTCAAACTCGCTTCTCGTGCTTTCTCTGCTTTAGGAGTTATGGAATTCTCCAAATAATATGGCTAGATTATTAATCTTAGGGTTAAGGGGCAATTTTACTATGGAAGTTTTAATGAGATGCCATTTTGCCTTAGAAGATTTTTAGGGGCACTGGAAGTGTGAAAAATAGAGCAATTTTGTCATGACCGTTATCCCAGTTAATTTTGATTATTAGTTGACCAAATATGCTGATCTGGAAGCCCACATGTCATCTACATTATTTTTGTTAAGATGCAAATTTGCGCCGAAAGTTCATATGTTATTTACTTCATCTTTTTCCAAAGTTAAATTTAAAACTTTCGGGATAAATTTGCATCTTACCAAAAATAACGTAGATGACATGTGGAATGTTAACTTATAGCCTATTTGGTCAACAAACGATCATGGATAATTGTTACGACAATATTGCTCTATTTTGATACTTTCGAGGCAAAATTGCCTCTGAAAAACTTTAAGGGAAAATTATCCCTCGGTGTAAACTTCTAGAACAAAATTGCCCTTAACCCTTAATCTTCTAAATTCTCTGCTTCATGATTCGGATAGTGTTTTTTACACTTGGTCTTTATCATAAATAGAATAAGCTAAGGTTACTTAGCCAGTCGAATTGAAGCAGTAGTACAGTTCGATTGAAGCAGGACTTAAATAAATGTCTAAAGTTTGAAGCTTCTTGATGTTATTTATACACACACACATAGAAGAATAAAGTCTTTTATTTTTGTTGGGTTTTAATAAATTCAAATGCTTGTTATTAAGAACTGTTCGGAAAAAAATTGAACTCAAAGATTATGGGATCCATGCCACATCTCATATTTTAATTTTATAAACTAATTAAGATAATAATTTTCTTAATAAGCAGTAGTCAATACCTTGTTTTAATAAAATTCTGCCTTCTAATATTTGTGTGAACCTCATTTATAATATATATGATAGCTTGTAGCATGTGGTTACTCTATCTAAGGCCCCGTGCCAATCAATGGGAACACGTCTTAAATTACAATATAAAATTAATGACAAAATTCATGTGTAAGTCTTTATGGTTTTGTAATTGATTTTTAATTACATCATTATAGTTTTTTTTATCAGGTCTATCTTTATACTTGATTTTTAATCAGCTCTGTGTAGCAACCTGATTAACTAGGGACCATATCAAAAATTACGTAAAACTACAGGGACTTGTAGATTAACTTTTCGTAAAATAATAATTAAAAAAAAAAAAACTCGAGAGCCAAATATATGTGTATTTTAACCAAACTTGAATTAAATAAATGAGAATAGTGGAGTTTTTTAAGGGAAAATGATAGATAACTTTTTTTTATATTTTTATCATACAATTAGCCATAGCAATTTTTTTTTTTTTTTTTTTTTTTAAAAAAAATCTCTATTCTTCCTTTTATAACACCCTAATATATATACTCCATCTCAGTAAGTCGAGGCTTTGCCCTGTCTCATTTAATCTCAACTCTCAAAGTTTCTTTTTTTGGACACTGGACATTGGCGCACATGCGGTTGAGCTTAAACTTAGTAGATACTCCCTCTTGACCTAATTATAAAATGGGTTAAGGTGCAAAAATAGACATGTGCTTTTCTCCGAGGAGCGCCCAGTAGCAAATGCTTTTTTCAGGTGCAAAAGTAACTATGTGGTTACAAATTAGGTGCAAAAATATCGTTTGACCTTTTTTCAAGATCCTAAAATTATTTTTGCACCTTTGAAATGCCACGTCATCGTCCAGTCAGCAAAAAAAGTCAAACTTAACGGTCAAAAGTCAAACTTAACGGTCAAACGCTATTTTTGCATCTAATTTGTAACCACATAGTTACTTTTGCACCTGAAAAAAGCATTTGCTACTGGGCGCTCCTCGGAAAAAAACACATGTCTATTTTTGCACCTTAACCCTATAAAATATATTTAACTTTTTTTTTGGAGAGATTAAAGAAACTTAGTAAGTTACTTAATTATATTATATGTTTTGTATTCTTAGATTGTATGTTAGTTTATAGGGTTTAAACTTCTCATGTTGTATGAGAAGAAGAAGATTCCTACACACACATTAAATGACACTACAAAAAAAGATCGTATTACCCATGGAATTACCCACGGAATTCCGTGGGAAATTTCCGTGGGTAAAAATTACCCACGGATTCCGTGGGTAATTTCAGTTACCCACGGAATTCCGTGGGTAATGAAAATTATCCACGGAAAAATTTCTGTCCCAAAAAAAGACTTAGTAAAATTTTCGTTGAATAAGTCACACCTTTTTTTGGGACGGAAATTTTCCGTGGGTAACTGAAATTACCCACGGATTCTGTGGGTAATTTTTACCCACGGAAATTTCGCACGGAATTCCTTGGGTAATTTCCCACGGAATTTTTTCCGTGGGTAATACGATGGTTTTTTTGTAGTGTGGTGGGACCCGTGCACACATATATATAATGTTAATTATGTGTGTGTGTGTGTGTGTGTGTGTGTGTGTGTGTGTGTGTGTGTGTGTGTGTGTGTGTGTGTGTGTGTGTGTGTGTGTGTGTGTGTGTGTGTATATATATGGGGTTATCGTTTGTCATGTCACTTGACATAATGTTATATCAAGTCACTCCAAAACTAAGTCGTTTTGGGGTTAAATGAATTAATGAACTCTCAAAACGACGTAGTTTTGGGTCAGGGGAATTAACGAAGGATCTTTTAGTAAAATTCATATAATAAATACTAAAACAAAAATACAAAAACACCCTTCATTAATTTCCTTAACTCCCAAAACGACGTAGTTTTGGGCTCACTTGACATAATCTTATGTCAAGTGACATGACAAACGATAAACCCTATATATATATGTGTGTGTGTGTGTGTGTGTCTCACCATTTCATGTGTGTATGACATGAGAATACACTTCTCCTACAACATGAGAAGTGTTTTCCCCTTAGTTTATTAGTTAAACTAATTTCTTTAGAGAGAAAAATAAAAATAAAAATGCTCTATAGTTTTGGGAGTAGTTTTTATGTAAAAGAAAAAAGAAGAAGAAGAATATAATAGATAGTTTTCATGATGATCACATCAAAAAAAATATATATACACACACATATATATATATATGTGTGTGTAATACTCATAAGATATTAAGATTCATATATAAAATTTGTATCATATATGAAATTCCATGTAACACATAGTGAGTATATCGATGATTTTTATCCCTAAAAGTTTAGGTGAGCCAGGGGGCTTTCCAAGCCAAGGTATATTTCAAGAATTTGATAGCGTTACAAAAACATTTAAAAATCATCTCCTAACAAAGTTCACATCAGCAATAAGATTCAAACCCAACTCATGGTAGGGGTAGTATTGGAAACCATTTAAAAATTAAGACAATTTTAATGTTTTTAACTATTTTTATTGGTTTGTGAGAATTATTAGTTGGTGCCTTATAATAAGAATCAGATGAAGTATTATAAATCCAGTCTTAACTAAAGAATCAAATGGATCAGAGTATTATGAAAAGGACTAGAGGGAGTAGTGAGTATTGAGAAGAAGATGATATTGATACATTTTCTCTCACCTATTCAATAGTAGTGGCTTAGGATAAAGTTAAGAGAGGTCTGGTGACCCTAGAGGATCATCTTGGGCACTTGGGTCTAGGCCGATGAGTACAATAAGCTGGGTAGTTTGATGAACTGGGCTAATGTGCATCAGGAGGAGTTGAAGTTGTAGGAGTAGATAAACTTAACTCTTGAGAGCGAAGACCATCATCACCTTGTGTTGCTATGTCTGAGAATGTAGCACTATAGGATGACACATTATGAGGTTGTGGTGCATACAGACTTTCATAACCAAAACCTTTAGCAGGAATTGGACTTAAAAGATCACAATTCTTTTTATCTTGTTTGTTGCAGAGGCCAGATATTCCCAAGTTCTTGTAGTTCCTTGCGGTCTGCTTGAACCTAGTCTAACAAAGAGTTCCATGTATCTGCTGTTGTCTTGAAATACACATATCCTTCATGCTCAATGAAATATGACCTGTGGAGAAAAAAAGACACAGGAAGATTTTTTTTGTTTTCTTTTTCCAGTATTCCATAAATTATATTCACTAATTATATTATATAGTTGTCCTTGGAGCAAAGAGCTTAAAAAGCTTATGGAAAGTAGAGTCTTCATGATTTTTGTTACAAAGGTAATGGTACACTAGGAGGGGGACAAGAGCAATAGCCTTGGTATGAAGAATAGTCAATGACCAAATATACCAGAGTAACTTATTAAGATTAGGGCCTTGGATGAAGGGAAGAGTAGTATATGGTGTAGTAAGGCTAAAATATTGAGCTTTAAAAATAAGGTTAGTCTTGGCAAAAAGAAGGTAGAGCCAATAATATATATTTTCATTAGCATATTGTATGAGCTCCTGGAGGGAAGTAAGATGAGTATTTGCAGGGAAAAGGTAGCCTTTTGGTAATAAGCCATGGTAGAGAAATGAGGTTTTTCTTGAATGGTGAAAATGTACAAAGGCTTGGTTAAGAGAATTTTTGGATGAGAGATACCTTTTTGTGGGTGAGAGAGAAAATTTGCAAGAATGTTGTGGTGCCCTTTCAAAGGTTTTCCTTTGACTTTATAGTGAGAGAACCAGTCTTTCCATCTGAGGAGTTAAGCATCAGGCAATATTTTTTTCTTTGGATCAAGCATCTTTGGAAAAGATGTATTGTCTATTTCTACATTTAAGAGGTAGGGGCTTAGATGAAAACTAAATTTCTCGATTTTCCACTTGACAGTAAAGATCTCTTTGTAAGTAGCATGGTAATGCTTTTTAGAGTCCTTGAATTGTCCACTAGCATGTCCATAGTAATATGTAGTCCCATTAACTTCTTTAAGAAGTATTACACCCCAAAAATCATCACTTGCATCAGTCTCCAAGATCCTTTGTCCTTGATCAAGAATTGAGTGGTGGAGGATCTTGAGTGATCCTTTTGAGGGCAATTATTGCATTTGTTTGAGCTTTTGTCCACGATGGTGGATTCTTTTTAAGCAGTTTTGACAGGTGGCTAGTATGATGAGACACATGAGGGATAAAATCTCTAAGGTAATTAACAATTACAAGGAATTGTTAACTTGTTTATAAGAGAGATTATCATCAAGAAATTTGAGCAAATCTTGTGCTATATGTGGACCTAGACTATACTGACCATCTTTGAAATGCATCCCTAAGAAATCAATTTCTATGACCCCAATTTCACTTTTCTTTGAGGAAAGCGTGATGCCATATTGTTCTACGAGTTTCTAGAATTGGATCTGATAAGTGCATATTTTATAATTAAATAAGTATCAATTCTGAGATATATATTGGATTAAATTTATCACTATTGTATACTTATTTAATTATCTTTTATATACTTTTCCATCATTGAGTCAAACTTAGGATCAAAGAATCAATTGACATAAAATCTACTTATTTCCTATTATATTTTGGGAAATATTAGGCGATTTGGAAAGAAGTAGAAAAAGCAATTAAGAGGATATGCAATCAGTCAATCTCGGTGGTCCCAAGAAAGAAAAATAGAAACAAAATCAATTGCGTAATCGGTGGAGTAAATTACAAGATATGAGATATCTTTTTAATAAGAAAAGGAGAATCAATGACCCACGGCCTAAGTTATATGTAGGCTATATATATGAAGAGAGGAAAGAAGAAGAGGAGGACGAGACGGCTGAAGAAAGAAAGAAGGACGCAAGAACAATTCTGATTTTCATCCTTTTTCTTTTATTTTGTTAACCTAGCCATGCTTGGCTAGTCTTCTTTAGTAGTTAGGGTAAGGATGAACCCTATGCGAATTTGAGTATTTGTTTGAATTCTCTACTGAACGTTATTTACCATGATTGAATGAATTATCTTTGCTTAAAGCTTTCTTAAAGATTGATCACCTTTTAGATTGTTCATAGGTTGGTGTATGACAATAGAGATGTTGGTGCATTTAACTAGAACCGTTAATTCATCGTAGAGTTGCATGACCTAGACATAGGCTTACGAGTTTATACGATCTCATAATTCTGTTTTATATAATATTTCCAAACAATACTAAGACATTAGGTTGTTTTCAAAGATAACGGACTAAGGTAGTGTCAAGACATTGAGACTTAGTCTAATTTTAGAGAATTGATCGTCAATCATGGGAATAATAATCAATTAGGGATTTAATTCAAATACTTAGAGGAACATAGGGGAATTCTATGCCCTAGCTGCGTTTTTCTCTATCAATTTTCTTTTATTTTAATTAAATTCAATCTAGTTTTCTCAACTTAAACGAAGTTGTGAAATTAATGCCTAACTAAAGTTTGTGATACTAAGTCCTCGTGGGAACAATACTTTTCTTATCACTTTATTACTTGATACGGCCCTATCAGGATCAAAAGGAATTTATGGGCTTCCTTAGAGGTAGAGAGTAAAAGGATGTCATCAATGTAGGTAAGAGCCTCATTAAGAATAGGTTTCAAGATTTTGATCATAGCCATTTGAAATAGTGATAGAGCAACTTTGAGACCAAAGGGCATAACAATCCATTGGTATTGGGCATTTGAAATATAGAAGGCAGTTTTGGGCCTATCTTCAGGATGAATGCCAAGTTGCCAAAAACTAGCTTTAAGATCAAATTTAGAAAAAACTTAGGCTGCTCCTTTAAGATGGACAAATAGAGTAATGGGCTTTGGTAGATGAAATTTATCATCTTAGAGGAAATAGTTTAAAGGCTTATAATCAATCACAAGCCTCTTTTTTCCTCTTTTGATTTTTTAACCTTTTTTCAACATAAAAGGCCTAGTCAGCCTAATCAGACTTTGTAGGTCCAATAAGTCATTGCTTCAACAAAGCAGCACATTCTTCTCGTGCTAATTTCAAATCATCAGGATTCATACTTGGATGAGAAGCTTTTGTAAGATTAATATCTTCATTCTTTTCGAAAGGAAGACTGATGAAAAACTCTTGACTTTCCAAAAATGGAGAAGGATATGGAAATTGATCATGGTGATTAGCACAATACTGGAGTAACCGATCCCAAACATCTAAGTATTGTGGAGTAGCTTGTTGCAATTCAAATAGACTATGAATTTTTGTCCAAGGACTGAAATTTCTTTTCCATTGTATTCCTCTGGGAAGAATCATAAGATTCTCTGTACAGTAGAAAGCATTGAATCCAAGGAAGATATCTTTGCTTGGAAGATCACTTCCTAGTACCTTGATTTTAAGGTACATCTTGGAAAGAATTTAACACCAATCTTTCTTCTGGAAATAAGATCAATCTTGAAAAGCTTAGTATTAGCAGTGAAGAGATATTGGTCACGGGGAACCTATTTTTCAAGAGGAAGAATATGACGTTTCATTATTGTACTAAAGGGTCTTGTATCAAAGAAGGCTATGGCACAAATAGGCTTGGAATATTTTTCTAGTAGGACTTGGACTTTGATATTAGGCAAAGGAACATTGAGATTGTCTTTGGGATTAGACTTTAAAGAACTAAGAGAGCTAATGAAGGGTTTTTATTGAACAATAGAAGAAACTGACTAGATCAAGTTAATTGTTCCAAGAGGATAAGTCTCTTTTTCTGATTCAACTTCTTCTTCAAATTTTGAGTATGAGGAATCTTCTTCATCCTCATACAAAAGGAATGATATATTGGGTCTCATTATCCTTATCCTATTGTTCTTCAAAAAGTTCTTCAATATCTACTTGTTTATCTGTAATCATCAAGATCTTATGAAGCTTATCAATAATCTTGATATCTTTTTTGGTTCTTTTAGAACAGTTCAATCATCTTGATATCTTTTTGGTTCTTTTAGAACATTTCATTGCAAAATGTCCTTTCCTTTTTCATATAAAGCATCTGGATCCTTCGGAGAAAGTTTTTCTAGGTTTGAGAAACCTAGTTCTTCTTTTTGATCTTTTGGGACCTTGCTGAGGAGGTTGGGAGTAATGATAGAAATGTGACTTCTTCATTTTGGTGCAATGGAAGTTCTTATTATCTTTGCACTTAATCTTCAAACAAGGCTTTTTACAAGTAGGTTTCAACTTTTTCGTGCCTTTGATCATATCTTTGAAGTACTTATGTTTCACAGAGCTTGTCAATAGCTGCAAGAGTGAATTGATAAATTTCACCAATTGAAACTTCTGAAATATCTCTTCTAAAACTTTTATGAAGTTCTAGTTGTATTTATTCAGTTAGAGAAGAGAAAAATGTATGCCATAAGTTGACATCATTGCTGCCATTTAACATTTAATATTTCTGAATCATTCTTTGATAATGTTTTTGCAGATATCTTTTATTAAGAGAGCAACATTTCATTTCAAAGAATTCTTGTTTCTCTCTTTTCTCTATGATGTTGAAGTCTCCAATAAACTCTTTTTGGATTGTACCAAGAAGGAGGTTAGCAGTTTGAACTTGTATTGCCGAAAGGTTATGATATTCATTGAGATTTTGAAACCAATCTCTTAAGGTTCCAAAGAAGAGTAAATACCCTTTTAGGTCCTAAGGACTAAAAATGACATTTTTTTTTACTCAGGGACCAAAATGGGTAGCGCGTGTTATTTCAGGGACCAAAAAGGGTATTTACTCTCCAAAGAACCTAGAGACAAATTCTTGAAGAGCCTGGCAAAGAGGTGTTTGTTGACTAGTAATCTAGAGGTCAATCCATGCTCCAAATTCATGGAAGCGGTTTCTCCATTCATATATGTTGTGCAATGTCATTGAATGTAAACCATGAACCACTTGAAGGTTTATAGGTAAACTCTTGACGCTGTGGAGGATCATTGGGTTGTTCTACATAAGATTTAGCAAATTCTTTATCTTTCGGATTTGGCTGGACCATTGCAATTCTAGAGATATTAGCAAGACATTCTTCTGAGTTAGAATCAGAATAAATATCTGATTGTGAGCTTTATGAACTAGACGAGTCTTGAAGGGGTTCAAAAGGCTTATGAAGAATTCCTATTGAGGTTGTTGGGGGTTGAGATACTAGTGGAATATTTTGCTAGGATATTGGCTGAGTAGGTACTGGGGAAGTTTGGGAAGACTAAGTTGTTTGGGCAAGTTTATCTTTCTCTAAGGATGGAAAGGAGAGTTGTAAAGGGGAAGAGGAAACATGTTCAATTATTTTTATACCTGTATGAGGAGGTGATTTAGTTCTTGAAAGAGTACCTGATTCATAGGTTGTACAATAAGGCCAAATTGGTGGTTTGGGTCTAGGAGAAAGTCTTGGGACTGGCTTAGGTTGAGTTTTTGGTTGTAATAGTTGAGCAAATAAATGATAGTTAAATTTGAGCACCTTGCTATAATTTGATTCTTGTAGATAGGCTATAGGTGATCGCAAAAATAATGGAGGTGGAATGGTTGGATAAGAAGGATAAAACTCATATATGACTTGATATTGTCTTTGGCCATATCTAGTTCAATTTGTTTCATATCTCTTTGAAGAACTTGCAACTCCATTTCTTTTTGCCTAAATTGTGGTCCCATATATCTTGTAGCGATAAACGCTCTTAATTCTGCATCCAGTTTTTGGGGTTGTTGGGACTGAGCAACTTAAAGCCTTTGAACTTCTTCAGAGAAATGCTCCATTTGAGAAGCAAGACCATCTATCTTGATTGCTATTGAATCAAGTTTAGAATCAATTTTGGTCAAGGCTGTATTTTGACAAACAACATTTTGGGTCTGCCAATTCAAAACTTCATATGAGGTAGAGGCATGTTGAACCCGTCCTTGAGAGTCTATAGTATTTGGAATCATAAAGGGTCTTGTAGATACCCTTGTATTTTCATCTGTTCTTCTCTCAAGTAGAGGAAAATCCTTGTCATAAGGACTTTGCATCATTCCTATACAAGGAATTGGCTGAGGAACAACTGGAGGTTAAACACTACGAATAACAGCTTTTGGAAAGTATTTTTGTAAGAGATCTGAGTGTCCTATCTCTATCATCAGTTCAGCAAGAGACATATCAGCAAAAGATCCCTCTGGTGGAGGAGGAGGTTTCCAACGTCTTTTACAAGTTGGTTGTGAAGAACCAAAATCATCTTAATCATTAAACCTTTTAAAGGTATTAGATTTGCATGAAGATCCTTTAAAAGATTTGTTTTTTTGTGCCTGCTTTATGCTTTAAAGCATACTTGCAAGGGTATAGTCCTTGTTCATAATCTAAATCTTACCACCATTCTAGAGTGTCGCACGCACATTCAAGATCACATATACCTAAACCTGGTACATCCCAAGAAATGACCATTTATGTGAGAAACATAACGTGGTTTGACATGTTGATCTACCCAAGCAATATGAGGGTCTTTTCGGGAAGGTGTGTAGGAAGGTGAAAGAGTTAATATTCTTCCAGAATGTATTATTGGGCTGGATGGACTTGGCCTAGTGAAGATGTTTTTTGTGGTAGCATCTAAAAGTGTTTGGACTATTGGTGGGGTAGTAGTATGAACATCTGGTTGGATGCCATGAAAAAGTATTTCATGGTTATTGATCATTCAAGAGGCATAAGCTGGGAGAGTCCTTCTTTAGGAATTTGTCTAGGTATTTGGATGATGGAAGTATCATCAGCTCTGTTAGAAATAGCTAAACAATGCATCCTGGGTGGAATTTTGAAGATGGAGATCAAGAGAGTGATTTTGTAAGTGGTAGATGTCCTGGTGATGAAGGGTAGCCATAATAGCTTGAGAGTCCTGGTCAACTCCAACAATCTAAATCTGATCCTTAAGTCTTATGGTCAGAGTTGGATCATTTAAACTGACATTAAAATCAGGCTGAATTGTAAGGACAACACTGCCATTTCTTAAAGTTGTAAGGAGTGCACCTATAAGAGTATTTGAGTAACTTTTAAAAGTGGAATCTATGAAGGCAACTCTAACAGTAACATGAAGGCCTTTTCTCCCATGAAGAGTAAGAATTAGACGAATAGCACCAAAGTGCAAGTGAGTAGAACTTTGAGATTTCCATAGATCAATCAAGTTCTGTGGGATCTTGAAAGAGATTTGCGGTGATCTACCAAAATAACTAGGATCAATATAATTTAAATTAGTAACAACAAAACAGAAACAGTAAAAATGGGGGGTTTTTGGTTCAAACAGATTAAAAACGAAATAAAAGAAACAAAAATAAATGAAACACAGACTAAATAGATAAACAGAAGATCAACCCAGGATTTCGAATTCCACCACTTTCTTTCCTCGGACGAAAACAGATTTTGAAACGAACTCGAGATTGATTCTGAATGAACCGAAATCTCTGTGTTCGTCCAGAAAATCCCTCAACTAGAAAATCTCCTAGCGTTTATTCGAACAGTGGCGTGTCACTGTACGATCGCACAACAAGCACTTAAACCTAGTTCGAACTGAATCCTTGGGATTTCTCAATCTGAGCGTTAAATCTAACACCTAATCCGAAAGTAAATCGAATCTGAAATTACAAAATAGAAACAAATTTGTTACCATTAAGAAGGAGTCCTTCGGATAGTGGAATCCTCAATCCATGGGCTAATCATAGAAGTTTAGCCAAGCATGGCTGGAAAAAATGAAGAACAGACAAAGAATGCGAAGAACATTGCAGAAAAAATGAAACTTCTGTGTTTAATTTGAAAAAATGTAAAAATGTAATGACATAAGTTGTTTATGGTTGCTGCCTAACTTAAAGTTAACCTAAAATGGAAATGGTTTAGGGCTACACAATGGCCCAAAACGAAATAAATAACAAATGGTTTTTTTAATACAAAATTCAAGCCCAATAAATATCCAGAAATATACATCTGTCTTCGGCTCCAAAATTGACTGCCCTCTTGTCCGAATATGCCCTTCAAGTCTTCATAACAATTGTAGCTCTCTGAATCATCTGAAACATGAAAGAATAATGAGGCAAATCCGATGTCTGGTTCAAAAGTTATGGTAAAAATGGTGAAGCAATGTAAAACTGGAAATTTATCATTAAAAATGGCTAAAATCTAATCAAAGGCCCAAAGCCCAAATAAGTATAAAAGCCATTATTTATTAACTAAAGAGTCCTAAATTATTAATCAAGAGATAAAAAAAAGTGTATCAAATATTCTTATTAGATCTCAATAGTTGAAAATTGTTCTTGTGGTATAGTAGGAAGAGAACACTGGTTTAATTGAGTGGTCTGAACAACTTCTTTGGCATGAAGTCGTCTAGTAGTTATAAGAGTTCTAACAGATCTAATGATACAATTGGAAGTATGATACACACTATAAGGGCTAAGAAGAGGTAGATTAGTTTAACTAATCTAGGTATTTTCAGGAAGATGGGTGATCTCTACAAGTTTTCTATTTTATGGGTACAAAGGAGGAAACTAAAGTAGTATTCTGCTAATTGGAGGTTTCTACTTCACTTATGATGTGGAAAATTCTCCTTACTCACCTTCATTCAAAGTATATTACCTTTATCTCAAAAACATTTTCGTCTCTGATACCAACTGGGAAGGTGGATGTATCAAGATCCTAATGACTGTGTTGTGTCACCCCACCTTCAAGCAAAGAGCTAGAAGATCTCAAACACAGACACCATCATAGTCATTAAGACCTTGATTTATCTTATATGATAACCTAGATAAATTGAAAAATACCATATTGAAGTATACTGAAACTAGAATACTAATAGTATGAGTACCAGTAGCCTTAGAAAGAAATTGATGTCCTAAAGTGTCCTTGAGTATGAGAATGAGATGAGAGCTCATAAACTCAGACTGTCCACTAGACTAGATTATTGTTTCAAGGTAAACAGTTCCTGGTATAGTTCATTATGGTATTTTTCAGTTTATCCGGGTTACCTTGATTGATTTATGGAACTTGATTGAGATCCCACAGAACTTGATTTATCTATGGAAATTTTAAGGTTATACTCACTTGCACTTTGGAGTTGTCTGTCTGATTCTTATTATTCATGGGAGAAAATGCCTTCCTGTTACTGCTAGAGTTGCCCTCATAGATTCCACTTTTAAGAGTTAGTCAAATGCTCTTATAGGTGTATTCCTTACAACTTTAAACAATGGCAGTGTTTTCCTAACAATTCAGCCTGATTTTAATGTAAGTTTAAATGATCCAACTCTGACTATAAGACTTAAGGTTCATATTCAGATTGTTGGAGCTGGCGAAGACTCTCAAGCTATTATGGCTACCCTTCATCACCAGGTCATCTACCACTTACAAAATCACTCTCTTGATCTCCATATTCCAAATTCCACCCATGATGCATTGTTAGCTATTTCTAACAGAGCTGATGATACTTCCATCATCCAAATACCCAGACAATTTCCCAAAGAAGAACTCTCCCAGTTTATGCCTCTTGAATGATCAATAACTATGAAAGACTGTTGTGGGATCCAACCAGAAGTCCATACTACTACCCCACCTATAGTCCAAGGACTTCTAGATGGTACCATAAAAACCATCTTCACTTGGCCAAGTTCATCCAGCCCAGTAATACCTTCTGAAAGAATCTTAACTCTTTCACCTTCCTACATACCTTCCCGAAAAGACCATCCTATTGCTTAGGTAGATCAACATGCCAAACTATGTTATGTTTGTCTCATAAATGATTATTTCTTATGGGATGTATCAAGTTAAGGTATGTGTGATCCTAAATGTGCGAGTGACACTCCAGAATGGTGGGAAGATTCAAATGATGAACATAGACTGTACCCTTGCAAGAATGCTATAAAGCAGGCACAAAAAAACAAATATTTTAAAGGATCTCAATGCAGATCTCATACCTCTAAAAGGCTTAATGGTGAAGATGATTTTGGTTCTTCACAACTTACTTGTAAAAGATGTTGGAGACCTCCTCCTCCTCCAAGAGATGTTTTGCTGATATGTCTCTTGTTGAACTCATGATAGAGATAGGATACTTAGATCTCTTACAAAAATACTTTCTAGAAGCTGTTATTCCTAGTGTTTAACCTCCAGTTGTTCCTCAGTCAATTCCTTGTATAGGAATGAAGCAAAGTCCTTATGACAAGGATTTTCCTCCACTTGAGAGAAGAACAGATGAAAATACAAGGGTATATGCAAGACCCTATGTGACTGCAAATACTATAGACTCTCAAGGATGGGTTCAACATGCCTCTGCCTCAGATGAAGTTTTGAATTGGCATACTCGGAATGTTGTTTGTCAAAATAAAGCCTTGACCAAAATTGATTCTAAACTTGATTCATTAGCAATCAAGACATATGGTCTTGCTTCTCAAATGGAGCATTTCTCTGAAGAATTTCAAAGGATTTATGCTGCTCAGTCCCAACAAGCCAAAAAGTGGATGCATAATTGAGAGCGTTTTTGCTACAGGATATATGGGACCACAATTCAAGCAAAATGAAATGGATTTGCAACCTCTTCAAAGAGATATGAAACAAATTGAACTAGATATGACCAAAATAAAATCTTAGGTCATGTATGAGTCTTATCCTTCTTACTCAACCATTCTACCTCCATTATATCCGCCATCATCTATAGCCTATCCACAAGAATCAGATTAAAGCAAGGTATTCAAATTTAACTATCCTTTGTTTGATCAACTATCACCACCAAAACCTCAATCTAAGCTAGTCCCAAGACTTTCTCCTATACCTAAACCACTCATTTGCCCCCATTATACAACCTCTAAATCAGGTACTCCTTTAGAAACTAAATCACCTCTTCATACAAGTATCAAGATAATTGAACCTGTTTCCTCTTCCCCTTTATAACACTCCTTTACATCCTTAGAGAAAGATAAACAAATTGTCCAAACAACTAAGTCTTCCCAGACTTCCCCAGTACCTACTCAACTAATATCCTAGCAAAATATTCCACCAGTATCTCAACCAGTAACAACCTCCATAGGAATTCTTCATAACCCTTTTGAACCTCGTCAAGACTCATCTAGATCAAAAAGCTCACAATCAGATATTTATTCTGATTATGACTCAGAAGAATGTCTTATTGATATCTCTATAATTGCAATGGTCCAGCCAAATCCAAAAGTTGAATAATTTGTTGAATCTTATGTAGAACAACCCAATGATCCTCTATAGTATCAAGAGTTTACCTATAAACCTTCAAGTGGTCCATGGTTTACTTTTGATGACATTCCATAACATGAATGAAGAAATCGCCTCCATGAATTTGGAGCATGGATTGACCTCCAAATTATTGGTCAACAAATACCTCTTCACAAGGCTTTTCAAGAATTTGTGTCTAGATTCAATGGAACCTTAAGAGATTGGTTTCAAATTCTTAGTGAAGATCAGAAGCTTCAAGCAGTACAAGTTGAAATTGCTGGCCTCCTTCTTGGTAAAATCCAAAAAAGAGTTTATTGGAGACTTCAACATCATATAGAAAAGAGAGAAACAAGAATTCTTTGTAATGAAATGTTGCTCTCTTAATAAAAGATATTTGTAGAAACATTATCAAAAAATAATTCAGAAATATTACATGTTAAATGGTATCAATGATGTCAACTTGCGGCATACATTTATCTCATCTCTACCTGAAGAAATACAACTAGAACTTCATAGAAGTTTACATGCTCTTAGAAGAGATATTTAAGAAGTTTCAATTGGTGAAATTTATCAATTTGCTCTTGTAGCTATCGAAAAACTCTGTGAACAACATAAGTACTTCAAAGATATGTTTAAAGGCACGAAAAAGTTAAAACCTACATGTAAAAAGTCTTATTTGAAGATTAAGTGCAAATATCATAAGAACTTCCATTGCCCCACAATGAAGAAGCCACATTTATGTCATTGCTCCCGACCTCCTCAGCAAGGTCCCAAAAGATCAAAAAGAAGAACTAGGTTTCTTAAACCTAGAAAAACCTTCTCCAAAGGATCCAGATACTTTATCTACAAAAGGAAATGACATTTTGCAAAGAACTATTCTAAAAGACCTAAAAAGGATATCAAGATGATTGAAAAAGCTTCAAAAGATCTTGATGATTACATATAAACAAGTATATATTGAAGAACAATTTGATAAGGATAATGAGACCCAATATATCATTCTTTTCTATGAGGATGAAGAAGATTCATCATACTCTGAATCTAAAGAAATCAGAAGAAGAGACTTATCCTCTTGGAACAATTAACTCGATCCAGTCAGTTTCTTCTCCAATTCAATCAAAACCCTTCATTGGATCTCTTTGGTTCTATAAAGTCTAATCCTAAAGACAATCTCAGTGTTCCTTTTCCTAATATCAAAGTCAAAGTCAAAGTCCTACCAGAAAATTATTCCAAGCCTATTTCTGCCATAGTCTTCTTTGATACAGGATCCTCCAGTACAATAACGAAACCCATATTCTTCCTCCTAAAGAATGGGTTCCCCATGATAAATACATCTTCACTGTTGTTTCGGGTGATTATGAGGTCCTATAAGGATGCATTACGGACAGTGATCATTACTTACTTCAATTCTTGACATTTTAAATGTTATCTAGTATATTATACTTAAAAATAAAAACTAATAGGCTCAATCTATGTTCAAGAATCCATTTCATATATGAACACCATACCAATCATCATATACCATTACTTGTCTCATTTTCGGTTCTTTAAAGCAAATTTTCCATAATTTTACCATAATTTTGAAAATTCATATCTCTTAGCACAAGTGTCCAAATGAGGTGATTCCAAACCCTATGTACTCCTTGTTAAGTATTGTTTAAAGGAAAACTAGTTCCATCAGCTATTCATACGCATAATATTCCCGGATCAATAAAACAGTTCCTTCTGTCTAGATTTCATTCTAGAATTATAGGTCATTTTCAAAAATTCATAACTCAGTGTACACAAGTCCAAATTCAACAAATGACATATCAAATTAAAGCTTATTATGTCTAATTTAATCTTGAAAAATTTATTTACAATTGAACATCATTTGATGCCCCAAAAATGCATTGCAAAATGACTGTCCAAACAAGATTCTCAAGACAAATTTTCGGCTTTGGCAAAATTCAATCCCGAAGCTTCCAAAATTCCTACCAAATCTCTACCCTACACAATTCCAGGTTTTGAACACAATGGAATCATCAAAATGACCAAATTTCAACTCCTAAGGTTTGCCCTGTGCCCAACCGAAATCAAGACCCCTTATGATCATCATCGTTTTGTAATTTTTACTTTGCAAACATTCTAATTTCGGTTCCTAACCACATTTTATCTTGTTATTTAGAGCATACACGTATGATAAGCCACTTTTAGAGAATCAAATAGAACCTCCCCCTAGCGTTTCATCCGTCCAAAATCACATAAAACTAGAGAAATCACTAGCAAACACCAGTACACAACCAGTAGGCTCAGAATCGCTTATCGTGATCGTTGTTCGGTGTTTCTCGAAAGATTTCCTTCCTACCTTGATGTTTCAAATTTCGGTCAGCTCTCAAGAGTCACTAAACAGAAATATTTCATGAGCTAAAGGAGTAGGAGGTGGAAAGGATTAGAGATTATAAGCCCGTAGCGTGAGAAATTACCTCAGTTTTGCGAGTTTTCGCGTCTTCTCCCTTCTCCTTGTAATTCAACGTGTTGATGTATATGAGGTGAGAGTACTGAAGTGAATGGAGAAATGGGGAAGAGAATTGGCTGATAATAAAGGGTCAAAGTCAGTTTAAGGGGGCATTTTACCATTTTACCCACCATGACTTATTTGCGATCATGCCATTAGCTGCTTTCTAGTTGGATTTCAACTTCTCTTTTTCTATCCAATTTGGCCAAAATTTTTTGGCCATTCATAGGAGGATTTTGATCCATTTTAATGGCCTATAACCCATTCTCATGTGCCCATAAATTTTAAATAATTATGAGACTTACAGCACAATTTCGTAGAAGGTGCAATTTTATCCTTCCCTCAATTTTCCTTATAAGTTCCAATGAAACTCATACAACTTTTTGTTGGGATCCGTACACGCAGCGAAAGGATTTCATCCATTAAAATCTTACGAATCCCATCGGAGGATCTATCAACAACATTTAAATCAGGTTCATTAGGAACTGTACCTTTGCGAACTCGTACACGTTCTTTCTCGAACTCGTGGGCTAACGCCATCTTGCTTGATCAATCTCTAGGAGCCGACTCTACAAATCCACTCCCTCTACTGGTATCCACACGAATAGCCTCCAACACCGATGGCAGCGTGCTAGCGCCTTCAGTATTTTCGCATCTCTTCTTTTATCTCTAGGGTTTCTCGCGGCTTTTCTAATACATCTTGCAAAATGTCTCGTAGGTTATTAAAAACTCAATAGGCGTAGTATATATATTCAAAATTAATCCTTATTAATCTTGAAATTTGAATTTGGATTAAAATAATATATTAATTAAATCTATCCAATAGATCTAATCTAATATATTTATTTAATCTGAATTAAAAGATTGCTGATTTAATTTATCTCTATAAATTAAATCTGAGATATGATATCTATCTATTTAATTAAATCTAAGATACTATATCTCAATTCAAATTAAATCAGATATATGATATCTTTATTCGAAAATTAAATCTGAGATACAATATCTCTATTTGTTTTAGATATTTAATTTATCAAATAAATTAAATACAAAACAAATATTATATAATAATCTTATAATCTCTATTAAATAATATTATTATATTATTTTCAAATTTAATTTTATACACACACACACACATCTATATATACATATATATGTCTATATGCATATGTATACATATACATATGTATATATGTATATGTATGTGTATATATATATATATATGTATATGTATACATATGCATATATATATCTATGTGTGTGTGTGTGTCTATATATATATATATGTGTGTGTGTGTGTGTGTGTATTTATATATATATCCTAGATTAAATACAATATTCATTAAATCTTAGACATATATAATATTCAATGAATCTGGACACTTTTGCTCGTGTTGGGCTATTCTTGTGTGCGACCCAGCAGGCCCACATGAGATTGCCAGCAGGCCAATACTGTACCAGCCCACAAGTCGCAAGTGGCTTCTAGCAAGACATTGCGACTACCCAATTCATAAGGGGATGATGATACGGTGCTACCTATCATACAACCATGTCACGTCCCTTTTGTCACACGATAATTGGGTCAAGAATGAGGCATGGATAATGTCAACCTCCTATTCTTGACCAATACTTTCTCGATTCTTGAGTAGTCTAATAACTGAAATGGAAACTCCTTTCCATCGTAGTATGACCATACATTTCTCAGACTCACTCATCGAGGGGCCCAGTATTATCTCTCTACAAATGTGAGGGACAAATTTCATCTTGACCGTTCACATTTCTCTGCATGAAAACCAATGATCCCGATCAAAGCCTTTATTATCACCCGATCAAAGGTGACTTTTGACTAGGTCAAAAATTAGCGACTCTCATGTAGGAATCCATGATGATCTCAGGTCAAAGGGCTTTGTGACGCGGTTATACATGAGAAAAACTTATGATTTAATCCACGCAGCTTTCTCATAGTGGGTCGATCCAGCACCTTGTATTCTTGTAAGTGCCTATGACTTTGATTCGTATCTCCATACCTCATCAAAGTCATACTAGTCTTATTTCATCGTCGCTTCCGTGTAGATGACCGACCAGGGACATTTAGGATAATCTATAAGAATATCCAAGGATACAATTATCACTATAAACATGCAAATGAAATGATAACTAAATGGATAATACTTTAAATGACATTAACGTTTAAAGTACAATGACTTGCCACTTGGGCATAATTTCCAAAAATTTTCCCAACTCTTTTTAGTCAAATTCAAGGCACTAAAATGGTACAAAGAAGTATTAATTTCATATGTCCCATTGGTGCCAGTATATATCTCAAAATGTTTAGTTTTGGCGAAATCGGGTATTTTGGGTAAAATTGATCTTTTAATCAAAATTCACCATCACATATAGATCATTTAGGGAATTTATCAGAGCAAATTTAAGGATGTTACAGAGATTACTGCTGCAAAATATTTTTATTTTTTATTTTTTTTCTTTCTACACCAGTGATTTTGTGGAGGTTAAAAAAATGTAACTTGTAGCATAATGATGAGGACAGAAGAGGCGGCATGACCAAGGCAACAAACTTGGAGGAATAAGCCTCAAGGGATATGCATGAAGGCTTCATGCATATTGGGCTTTGTTTTATTCTTCTTACTTTTAGTTTTATTTTTGTAATAAGGCTTATTGGGCTTTGTGTGTAAGCATAATTAGGTTAAACTCAATATGGATGTTGTCCACTATATAAGGGAACACCATAGCCTCTTTGAGGACGACAGAATTAAGAGTTAACCTTTTTGGTGAGAGACTAGCTTCTCTAGGGTTCTTTTGAGAATCTTTGAACTTATCAAGGGCAACAATCCTTGTGGCGTTCTTCACTTATCAATTCTTTGGAATTGTGGCGCCTACCTATAATCCAGTTTTCGTTCTATATTTCTTTGTTTCGTATCTCAATATTCCCGTGTCCGTTTTCGGTGTTTCTTGAGTCAAAGTCGCGTTTCGAAAGCCATCTTTCTCCTCGTTTTGGAATCGATAAAATCCGAGGTCTGTAGCGTGAGATACATTCTGTTCTTTCAGGACGCGTTTGGAGGCTGAATTTTCGGTGCGAATTTCCATTCCTAGTTGATCCAATCATCCCTTTCTTTCGGGAATCATATCATGTGGTATCAGAGCTCTCGGTTCTAGGATTGGAATTGGGTTATCTTGGGTAATTTGTTCTTTCAATCTTCTTTTTTTTTTCTTTCAATTTCTTGTTCAGTTCACATATTTCTGCACTTGGTTCTTGGTGTTCATCATTGTTCTTGAATTTTAATCCTTTCAATTCATGTTTCTTGAATAGTATGTTGTTAGTGTGTTAAGTAATAGCTCAATTTGTGGGGAATTATACCTAATTTAGTTCTGAAATAGTCAATTTCAAAGTTTGATTCCAAAATCACAAATTCCTTTTGTTGAAGAATCAGGTGTTAAAAAAAAACAAGAAGGAGAAAAAAAAGGGCAGCACCTTTCTATTCAATTAAACACACTACTACTTGTGAATCAAGTCCAAAGTGTCTTCCTTGAATAGTTCCTCCAAATAGTTTTGGTTTTCTTTGTCTTGTCTTCTTTGACATCTTTTCCAATTTCTATTGTGAGTCACCGCCAATTCTTGAGTTTGGGATTGTACTCTTGAGTGTTCTTGGAGATTCTGTCAAGAACTTAAAGAGAGCTATTGAGTGGTAAAAGGCAAGAGAGCACACTACACAAAAGCCTTATAGAGCTACAAACACGAGTGATACATTTTTAAGAGTGTAAACACGTGAGCGAGTGGTGAGTCCTATTACTTTTATTCTTGTTCTTTTCCTTGAATTATGGCAGGAGCAGGTGGTAAAGATATTCCTCCTCCTATAGGAGATAATAGATTGCTAATTGAAGCCATTACAACTCAAATGCAAAGGATGATGAGGGAACACACAAAGGAGTTATATGAGAGAATTGAGAGAATAGAAAATCAAGGGAATGAAAGAAGGAGAAGGAGAGGTAATGAGTATGATGCTAGAGAGGATAGAATTAAGGGAGTGAAGCTTAATATACCATCTTTTATAGGAAAAAGTGATCCGGAGGCCTATTTAGAGTGGGAAATGAAGATTGAGCACTTATTTGCATGTCACAATTATACCAAGAGAAGAAAATGAAGGTGGCGCCATGGAGTTTAGTGATTATGCTCTCATTTGGTGGGACCAATTGCAAAGGGAGAGGGTGAGATATGAAGAACCGTTGGTGGATAGTTGGGTGGAGATGAAAAGGCTAATGAGAAGAAGATTTGTTCCTTCCCATTATCATCGAGACCTTCAAAAAAAACTTCAAAGGCTCACACAAGGTAACATGAATGTAGATGAGTATTATAAAGAGATGGAGGTGTCCTTGATTAGAGCAAATATTAGTGAAGAACAGGAGGCTACTATGACATGTTTCTTGCATGGGCTGAATAGTGATATAAGGGATGTTGTTGAGTTGCAAAATTATGTAGAGTTGGAGGATTTAGTGCAACAAGCTAGTAAGGTAGAACAACAACTCAAGAGAAAGGGTGTCATGAGGAAAAACTCTTCAAATTTTAATTCTTCAAGTTGGAAGGATAAAAATAAGGAGGGAGGTACTTCATCAAGCAATCTCACTGCTACACCTCAAAGGACTCAAACTAAATCCAATGAGATCCCTAAAAAGACAAGGAGTAGTGAAATAAAATGCTTCAAGTGTTTGGGGAGAGGTCACATAGCTTCGTAATGTCCAACTAAGAAGACTATGTTACTTAAAGAGGATGGAGAGCTTACTAGTGATTCTTCTTCAGATTCTGCCTTACATGATGATGAAGATGAAGAAATAATTCCAGAAGGAGATTTGTTTATGGTAAGAAGGATGTTGGGTAGCCAAGCAAAAGACATGGGTGATAGTCAAAGAGAGAACATCTTTCATACTAGATGCCTTATCCAAGGAAAGGTATGTTCTTTAATTATTGATGGAGGGAGTTGTACCAATGTTGCAAGTGCTTGAATGGTGTCTAAATTGGGCATGGAAACCAAACCTCACCCGCTGTCATACAAGCTTCAATGGCTTAGTGAGGATGGTGAAGTGACCGTAAACAAACAAGTGGAGGTGAACTTCTCCGTAGGGAAGTATGATGATACATTTTTATGTGATGTGGTACCAATGGAGGCTTGTCATTTGCTTCTTGGGAGACCTTGGCAATATGATAAGAAAGTTATGCATGATGGTTGCACCAACAAGTTCTCTTTTGTACATAAAGGACGCAAGACTATTCTTGCACCTTTGACACCAAGAGAAGTTAGTGAGAATAATTTTAAAATGAGAGAAAAAGAAAGCAAGAGAGAAAAGAGAGTGGAAGAGAGCAAGAAAAAAAGGAGAAAAAGAGAGAAAAGCACCAAACTTGTTTATAAAAGAAAAGAGGTGAAAAAGGCAATGCATTTGAAAAAGCCAATGCTTTTGCTTTTGAGTAAAGAGAATAATTTTACATATGCATGTCCTACTAACTCTCTTCCAAATGAGGTTTCTAATATGTTGCAGGAATTTAAAGATGTTTTTCCTAAAGAGGTACCTCATGGACTACCAACTCTAAGAGGCATAGAACATCAAATTGATCTCATTCCAGGAGCTTCATTGCCTAACAGGCCAGCCAATAGGAGTAACCCCCAAGATACCGAGGAGATTCAAAGACAAGTTGGATACTTGATGCAAAAAGGCAACTCTGTTTTTCAGCATAAAGATGGTAAGAGTAAGGCTGAATATGTGCGGAAACTACATGAGAAGGTAAAGGCAAACATTAAAAACGTAGAGAGTTACGTCAAGCAAGCGAACAAAGGAAGGAAAAGGGTAGTGTTTGAGCCAGAGGAGAGGATTAAAATTTGAGGACAAATTCTTTCAAGAAGGAGGGAATGATGAGGACGTAAGAGGCGGCATGACCAAGGCAACAAACTTGGAGGAATAAGCCTCAAGGGATATGCATGAAGGCTTCATGCATATTGGGCTTTGTTTTATTCTTCTTACTTTTAGTTTTATTTTTGTAATAAGGCTTATTGGGCTTTGTGTGTAAGCATAATTAGGTTAAACTCAATATGGATGTTGTCCACTATATAAGGGAACACCATAGCCTCTTTGAGGACTACGTAATTAAGAGTTAACCTTTTTGGTGAGAGACTAGCTTCTCTAGGGTTCTTTTGAGAATCTTTGAACTTATCAAGGGCAACAATCCTTGTGGCGTTCTTCGGCTTATCAATTCTTTGGAATTGTGGCGCCTACCTATAATCCAGTCTTCGTTCTATATTTCTTTGTTTCTTATCTCAATATTCCTGTGTCCTTTTTCGGTGTTTCTTGAGTCAAACTCGTGTTTCGGAAAGCCATCTTTCTCCTCGTTTTGGAATCGATAAAATCCGAGGTCTGTAGCGTGAGATACATTCTTTTCTTTCAGGACGCGTTTGGAGGCTGAATTTTCGGTGCGAATTTCCATTCCTAGTTGATCCAATCATCCCTTTCTTTCAGGAATCATATCACAGTATATATCTCAAAATGTTCGGTTTTGGCGAAATCGGGTATTTTGGGTAAAATTGATCCTTTAATCAAAATTCACCATCACATGTACATCATTTAGGGAATTTATCAGAGCAAATTTTAGGATGTTAGAGAGATTACTACTGCAAAATATTTTTATTTTTTATTTTTTTTCTTTCTACACCAGTGATTTTGTGGAGGTTAAAAAAATGTAACTTGTAGCATTTTCATAATTTTTTATCTCCTTTTTTTATCAAAAAAGCATATCCACCCTTATATTAAAAAAATAGATGGTTCATATTTTTAAGATTGTATAAAAATATTATTTTTAATCATAAATAAATTTAAATTATTAAAACCTTATCTATATAATACATAACTATAATAAAAAAAATAAAAATTAATTTATAAAAATATAATAATAGTTTAAAAAAATATTAAATCTAAACCATGTATTTTTTTATTAAAGGAGGGGATGAGATTTTGAGAAGAAAATAAGAAAAATGATTATGATAAATTTGCTCTCTACGATAAATATGTTATTAGAAGGTTCTTGGAAGAGAGTTATTAATTAGAGTAAAATAGTCTGACTTCCCTTGTATTTTTCCTTAATTACATGAACTTGCTATCTCTTTTGAAAACATACAATTAAGTCCAAACCCTTAGCTCCATTAAGAATTTTTATATTTTAATTAAAATTAAAATAATATAAATTTTATTTACTTATTTTCCCTTCATCATTACTAATTCTCTAACTTTGGCTAAAATTGTTTAAGTAAATAATTTTTTTTATTAATTTTTTTTTTTTTTTTTACTTTTGTAAATAGGTGCCTGTGCATTTTTTTTCAACATTGAGATAAATAATTAATTTAATTAATGCAGACATTGAAAACTCAATTAAAAATATGATTAATTCTTTTAATATAATTTTTTTTGCAAACAAAATGTATTTAAAAATTTAAAAATATTATAAGTTATATAATATCTCAAATTTACATTATTAATAACATATGGTAATATACCTTTGAAATATGTTTTTGATCATAGTGTCATAGCAAAAAAAAAAAGAAAGAAAGAAAGAAAGAAAGAAATATGTTTTTAGTCATTTAAAAGAATACTAAATAAAAATGTTATGATTAAAAAAATTTAAAATTTTATAATATAATTAAAATTAATATATTGAAAATTGTGAACATATATGTATTAGAATTATTTTTTTGTATAAAAAATTATTTTTAGGCAAATAGAAATGTTTATTCATATGTTGAAAGAGGGGTGTTTTGGTCAAAGAAATTGTTTAATAGTCAAACTTAATGATCAACTAACTGTTGAATGGATGTAATATGTAAGAGATATTTTTCTAACATGCATTTTAGTTTAAAAAGAGGTTTATATACGTTTTCAAAATAGAAATTGAGGTTTTTATAATTTAGGTAAAACAGAGGGGTAGTTAATAGTTTTCAAAATAGAAATGGAGGTTTTTACAATTTAGGTAAAACAGAGGGGCAGTTAATATCTTTTACTCTATTAATTAAGGTGCTGGCTTTAGAAGCGGAGAATAAATATACAAAATGATGTCTTGGGGGGAGTTGGCCGCCGTCCATATATGTTATACCTGGCTTCAATGGCAAGGTAACATTATTTCGTTGGAGTTTTAGGTGCATTAGTGCATACTGTCTTCTATATCCTCACTTTACCTGTTTGGGAGCCCAATATAATATCAACTTCCATCATCCATCACAATTGTTTTTTTTCCCATGCATCCAACCAAACACCCTTATTTTGATATGATGAAAACCACCAACCAAACGTAAACACCCATTTAATTGCATCAATAATCTCTAGTGATATCCTCTTTTCAAGTTATATTACACAATCTCATGCCCCGTTTGGTTGGATGGAAGTGAGAGGTGGGAAGTAGATCGAAGTGGAAGGGGTTCTCATTATATATATATATATATATATATATATATATATATATATATATATATATATATATTATTTATATTAAATTATATGCTGCATACTAAAACATATTTTTTTGTATGTAGTATCTCTAATTAATTAATTTTCCAGTCGTCCATTCACAAATATTTTTCTTGATACTTGATGTAAAAAAATATTTTAGGATGCAACATATATATAATTTAATATAAATAAATAAAATATAAAAAAAATGCCTTGGAACACCAATATCCTGGAAATTAATTAAGTTGAGATACTTGGTGTAAAAAAAATATTTTAGGATGCAATATATAATTTAATCTAAATAAATAAAATATATATAAAAAAAATGCCCACACCCCCAAATTAGGGGAATAAGCACCTAACAAGCACATATTAATTAAAAATTACATCACACTTCATTCATAGCTATAGCTTGAGCCTGATGGTGATCACCGATGGTATTACGGTTGCTAGGGATGTTTTGGGTGGAGCTAGGGCTTCTTAGAGAAGGACATATTGGTCTTTTCATATTTAAAATTAACATATTAATTAAAAATTACATCACACTTCCACGAGCATACCAAACACACTTACTCTCACTTCCACCTCGAATTCCACTTCCAGTTCCACTTCTATTTCCATTTCCACTTCTATAAAAAAAACTCTTCCACTCTACCAAACAAGGCATTAGTGTGCTTAATCATATAATAATGATTGTATGCCTTCAAAAACCCAAATATATATAACTGTTTATTGAATAATCAGATTATTTGGATTGACCAGAATAAAAGTTCATGCTTGACTGATAGGATCATAGCTAGGGAGAAAGATATACAAGACTCATCAGAACAAGCAAATGACAAAATGGTCCCGCAAAATAACCTAATTGTGATAAATTTTTTAGGGGAGATATGCAACATCCAATCTTTTTTATTATATTTTTTCCCCCAAGGTATACGTATTTTCTACAACTTTTTTAATATATGTGTGTGTGTCTATATAGATCATCCTTTCCTTCCTTCCGTTGGTTTTTTTTTTTTTTTTGCTGATGATATTGTTATTTTTGGTGAAGCTTTTTACGTCAGGTTGATGCCATAAAAGGCTGCCTCTAGAAATTCTGTGAGGCTTCAAGAATGAAGGTTAATTCTGCTAAATTCAAGGTATTCTTCTCCCCCAACAATATAAATCATAATCGACGTAAAGGAGCTCAGTGAAGGTATCTGGGCGTTCCTCTCATATATAAAAGGACATCGAAGGACACTTTTCATGAAGTGATGGAGAGAGTTAACAAGAGGCTATCTAACTGGAAATCTAGCTAATACTTTGTCCTTGGCTAGGAGGCACATGTTGATTGCTTCTGTTACCGTTTTGCAATATGCGAACTGTGAAATTGCCCTCTCACACATGTGCAAATTTGGAACAAAAGAACAGAAATTTCCTCTGGGGCTCGAATGAAGAACACAAACGGATACGATCTTGTTGCTTAGGACAAAGTTTGCACTAACAAGGACAAAGGAGGTCTTGGTCTTGGTCTTGGTCACGTTCATCAATAAAATCAAGCTTTTCATATGAAGCTTGAGTGGAGTCTGATCAAGTGAAGAGATGTCTTATGGGTGAAAGTTATTCGAAGCAAATATAATTGTGGACATGACTTTTTACTTGAGATTGTTTAGCGTAAAATGGGTTCCAATATTTGGAATGGTATTAAATCGTCATGGGATGAAGTGAGAGCAAATCGAGTCCACATTATATGCTTAGAGTTAGGTGCTTATACCTCTAATTAGAGGTATAAGCATTTTTTTTTTTTGCTTTTTTATATATCGTATTTATTTAAATTTAAATTATATGATGTTTTCTGAGATGTTTTTTTTTGCACCCAGTATCTCAAATTAATTAATTTTCATAATACTAGTGTTACAGACAAATGCAGAACTGAAAATTAATTAATTTGAGATACTAGGTGCAAAAAACATTTCAGAAAGCAGCATATAATTTAAATATAAATAAATACAATATATAAATTTTTTTAAAAAATATGCTTATACCTCTAATTAGAGGTATAAGCACCTAACAAGCACCTAACTCTAAGCATGTAATATGGACTCGAGCAAATCTAGTAACTTCAAAGCAAAAAATGAATGATTTTTTTGCCTTCTCTCTCACTCACATATTTTTCTACTTTTTTTCTCTACTGAAATTGCAAAAAAAGAAGAATAAATATTGTGAATAACAATAAAGAGCGGTTTTGGTTGATTTTCTTTGGGAGTTGGGCAGTGAAAGTAATGGAGGGAACCGGGACAGATACGGGCCCCCACCCTCTAAAATGTTTTTTTTTTAAAAAGTACTTAAAATATGTAAAGTTAGTAAGATATGAGATGTTATAAAAAAGATGCAAGGTTCATTTGCTATCATATATTTTAATAAAAAGTAAAGAAGTGGGGCCTAGACCTTTATTAAAGAAGTGGGGCCTACACCTTTATTTTATGAAGGGTTAAAGAGCAATTTTACACATGAGCTTTATCCCCAGGAGCGCCCAGCAACATGTGCTTTTTTCTGGAGCAAAAGTACACACGTGGTTACGTTTTGGGAGCGCCCAGCACCACGGCAGTTAGTTGACCGTTAGTCAACCGTTAAGTTGGATGGAAATGAACAGTAACTCGGGTGAAATTACACTTTTACCCTAAGTTTTTTTAAAAAAAAAACTAAAAACTAAAAATAGCCCCTCCTTCGGTGGGCCCCACCGTCGGCGGCCGGCCGGTGGTGGCCGCCGGTGGTGGTGGCCGACCGCCGGCGATAGGGTGGCTGGTGATGGGGCCCACGGGGGAGGGGGTATTTTTAGTTTTTTTATTTATTTAAAACTAAGGGTAAAAAGGTAATTTTCATTTTAAACTAAGGGCAAAAGGGTAATTTTCATTTAAAACTAAGGGGCAAAATAGTAATTTTCATTTAAAACTAAGGGGCAAAATGGTAATTTTCATTTAAAACTAAGGGGCAAAATGGTAATTTTTATTTTAAACTAAGGGGCAAAATGGTAATTTTCTTTTTTTCATACCATCAGCGTTCACGTCAGCATCCACGTCAGCGTGTCAGTCCAAATAAGCGACACGTCAGCGTTCCATCCAACTTAACGGTTGACTAACGGTCAACTAACTGTCGTGGTGGCTGGCGCTCCCAAAACGTAACCACGTGTGTACTTTTGCTCCAGAAAAAAGCACGTGGTGCTGGACGCTCCTGGGGGTAAAACTCGTGTGTAAAATTGCTCCTTAACCCTTTTATGAAATGTGGTTCATTTGTTGTTTTGTACTTTTTGAAAATTGTCATTGTCTCTTCTTCCTCTCGTTGGCGGCTTGTCGGCTTTTTTTTTAATAGCTTACGGAAAATTTTGAGAATTAATAAGGTATTTAAAATTACCTTTTCATTAAATTTTCTTCATGAAATTTAATATACATAATTTTATTTTTGACATGATACTACTTTTATACTAATTAGAGAATATATTAGGGTTAATATTTTGGACAAGTTTTGAGTTTTATTTGCAGATGGCTATGAGAATATTGATGATGACTAATATTTAATTTTAATCTGTTTACTTTTGTTATTAATTATATTTTTAAAATCATATTGGTTAGGAAATAATTTATACTCTTTGTAGGTGATTATTATGGGGAAAAGTGCTACCATTTATACTTATGTTAAGAGAAAGAATGGTGAGTCTTAGGGGTGTTCATGGGCAGGGCTTGACAGGGCGAGACCCTTGCGTGATGCCCTGCCCAAGAGATCATTGGGCAGTAAAATGTAGCCCAGTGCCTGGCCCTGCCCGATAAAAGCCCTAAAATTTGTGGACAGGGTAATAATGGGCTGGGCAAGGCGGCCCTTTCATGCCCAAGTGGTGATACCTTGTAACCTTGCGACACCCTATGTGAAAAAAATAGCTTTAATCATAACTAATAAACAATATTGCAAACTTCAAATGAAATCCATAATTCTACACTTCGAAATATTTAGATATAAGTCTACAACTTAAGTCTTAAAATTAAAAAGACAGTCATATGTCTTAACAAAATAACAAATAGTCAAATATTCATAACTGAAATATTAAATAACATTCATAATTCATTAAATACAAAACATCAAAAATTTGCAATTAAAGCTTTGTAGACATCTAATACTCTTAGAGTTTGCATCAAGGCTCCAACCGACAACCGTAACCATTACATTCCCCCCTCTCCATGTGCAGCATCTAGGAAGAAAATAAAACATCAATTACATTACAAAATAAGAAGTAATATATGTGTTCAAGTGTGTATATATCAAATATATGTGTTCAAGCATCTAAGAAGTTGATTTGAATAGTTTTGCAATATCATTATTCCTAATTATGCAGGTTTATCAAACAAAAAATATTAATAAGAGGGAAGTAGAGCAGTCAACATCTAGGAAGAGATGAAAACCAGAAGATACATTGTATAGAATATTAACACACTACCAACTTCAAGACATAATCTGACCAGAACATTTTATTTTGTATGTAAGCACTCATGTTGTCTTCCCTAGTTAACCATTGGCATTTATACAGATTAAAAATCATCTTCCGTTGTACACCTATCTCTACTTCAATGGGGACAACGCTCATTCTTGTTTTCTGTAACTTTACTTAATTGCTCCCACCAGAAATTTCAGAACCACAAAGAAAGAGTTTCGCCAGCAAAAATACTCAGAGAAAGAAAGAGGGCAGGGCTTAAGAACGAACATAATTACCTCAAGAAATGCGCTGCTGGGCAACGAGGAGAGGCGAGGAGCAGCTGGAAGTGAGCACCTACAACCTGGAGAGTGAGAGGCAGTCAGGCAATCATCAAGCGAGAATGGAGATTGAGAGAGGAGACTGGATAGACAGGCTCGACGTCGCGGCTGCTACTCTGCTAGGGCATCCGAGTCGGGAAAAGGGAAGAGTTGAAGAAATGAGGAATTGAGGATATTTTTTTATATTATGTTATATAATTTGTAAAAAATATATAATACTATTTTATAAAAAAAATATAAAATATAAAATACTTTTTTATTCTATTAAAAAAATAAATATAAATATATATATATATATATATATATATATATATATATATATATATATATATATATACTAGGTAGTGGCAAAGATACTCCGCCCGGTGCCCACCGCCCGCAAAATGCCCAGCCTAGTTGTGCCCAATTTTTTTCGAGCTGCCTTTCTTAGGGCTGGGCAGGGTGATTTTTTGTTGGGCGCGGGCGGGCGGATAGGGCGTCTGGGCATCATGAACACCCCTAGTGAGTCTTTGCCCTCGTCTACCTCTAATATTGGATTGTCAAATACTTTAATTTATGATATATCATTTCTTATTTTCGCCCCCGTAAGTAAAATTCCTAGGTCCGTCCCTGGAGGGAACTAGTCTCTGATACCAAATTGATGTAGGACGGGGGGAAGGCAAAAAGAGAAGAGAGAAGAGGTAGAAGAAGATGAGAGAGAAAAGGGAAGAGAGGAGGAGGATAACAAGAAAGAAGGAAGAGAAACCAAAAAGGAAGGAAAGAAATATAGGAGGCGAGAAAACTCAATAATAAATATTTTTCAATCATCAAACGTCTACAAAATGAGATGTGTTGCAAGTTATTTATAACCCCAACTTTAATCCTAAGAATTAAAAAGAAAACATTTTAGAAATCATAAAATTAAATGTGAACAACAATTAATAATAATGGGAATGACAAATCAACATTAAAACAAAATATTTCTAAATCTTCTTATTAATCTTCAAATCTCCTTGATAGTCTTCCAATCTTCTAGAATCGTCATTTAATCTTTTTTCTTTCATATTTTCATTTACATAAAAACGTTTACAACTGTTTTACTCATACCAACAAAAACCAGCTACTCAATTAAATTGTGTTATAAAAGTATGCTAACTTTTCATTTTTGTCTTTATTATTATTATTTTTTTGTCAAATTTTTTTGTCTTTATTCATTAGAGAGAATTATTACTTGGTCCTACAAAGCATAATTAAAGGCTCATTTTCACGCATTTGGGAGAAGTATTCAAAATGTGGCTCGACAATGTTCAAATATAATATAGTCAGATAGCTATATTGAAAAAAAAAAAAAAAAACTCGTTTTTAATATCATAATTATCCTTTTCACAACTTCAAGGAGTTAAGGGTAAAATGCTTCAACTGTTAGAAAATATGACAAAACCTCTTATATGGGCAAACATGATGAAAATTATAATTAAAGAGATAAGAGAATTTTTGGATATTAGTTATAAGAATTTCATTCATTTTTGTAAAAAGTCTTGTATAGTATCTTATAAATAGAAACGAAGAAAATAAGAAATATTTATCAAGATAAATTATATTTAAAAAAAACTAGCATATAAAAGTATTTGCATTAGCTCCACTTAAAAACCAATGTAGAAATAATTATTTCTCTGTTTGGAAATTACAATTCGCCGACGCACGGAAAAATAAGTGCTTTAGACACTTATGAGTGGTTTAGAATTGGCTTTCTAAGTTGAAATTAGGGGTGGAAATAGGCTAGGCTAGGCTTTAGCTAAGTAGGCCTGGGCCTGCGACGGAAATCCAAAGCCTGAGCCTGTGTGTAGGCTTTTTTTTAGGCCTGAGCCTGGGCCTTCAAAAGACCTGGCAAGGCCTGAAGCCTATTTAAAAGCCTACTTAAAATATAGGTCTTTACGTAGTCTTAAAGCATATGCATCTAAGTTCATATGTAATTCATCAAGTCTATTTAAATGCCTACGTTATGTCTAAAAAGTTTAAGGATTTATTCTCATATGAAATAAAAGAGTTAGTAAGTGAAAGAAAAAAACACCTAGTGGCATCAATTGTTTGAGGAAGTATGAATAAGACAAATCAATTATTTATTGACTAAGAAGATATACTTCTCACAATCAACCAAGTACGACAAGTGACATGTAAACTAGATTTTACCTCTTATTTTTCTTGTAGAAAATGAGACAAACTCCACATATTTGGATCATTTTCATTTGGCCGGGCATCACTAAAATAAACTTAATGCAATTTTTTTGTTACATCAAATGACATAAATCAATGGAGGAGTAGTGAGCTAGCATTGCCACCTCGAGCAATAAAAAAGAAAAGAAGTATATGTGATCAATTTATGAATGAAAAGGTTAAGCTCATTGATAAATGGAGAAATGTGAAATTTAAGGTTAAGTATAAGTTCTTAATTTTATAAATAATCTAAAAATTAATTTAGATTAAATTATATATAACTATGTATAATAAAACATTTAAAAAAAAAAAAACTAAATAGGCCATAGACCTGAAGGCTAAGCCTTATGAAAATAGGCCTAACCTGTTTACCTAAATATGCCTGACACAGTGGCGGATCTTGGAGAAAATGTTTGGGGGGGCCAAATATATACTTATTAACTGCTCGAACTATTTACTAAATAGGTCAGGCTAGACTTAAAGTAGGTTAGACCGTAAACCCCTGATAAGGTCTGACCTATTTTTAACCCTTAAAATATTCTTCGCTAGCTATTTTCTAATATAGTGGCGCGAGGCTCACCTTTTAATAGTCCACTCATACCTCACGACACGGCTCTTGGTAAAAGTCTCTATCACAAATTCTTTAATAGTCCACTCATACCTTTTTTTTGGCCGAAATAGTCCACTCATACCTCACGACACGGCTCTTGGTAAAAGTTTCTATCACAAATTCTAACTTGTCTTCATAGTCCTCATTTTCTGCTCATCTTGTATTAGAGTAAGGAATGCTAATCGCCAAACTCATTTTTTTTGTGTTAATTTTTTATTTCTTCTTTTTTATTTGGGTTAAATTATAAGTATCTTTTTCAATAGCACTCAATATTCTGAGTTAATTTTTACTTCATCTAGCACCATAAATTATTTTTATACTAGTCTTCAATATGCTAAACTAATTTTTGGTGCTTTTAACATCGTGAAGTACTTTTCTCTTATTACTCAGTATCCTAAGTTTATGGTACTTTTTGTTTCTAAGAACAATTGTATCCAACAACACCCTAAGGTATTTTTCAGAAACAATATAATGAGCACCCCATATAAGCAAGGAATATTATTTTCTCACTAGCAAAGAGTACCCTATAGGATATACTAAGTGTACTAAAAAAATAACTTCAAAGTGTTGGATGCACTAAAAATTTGTTTAGAATATTGAATGCTTCAGGAAAAATATATACTTAGGGTGTTAGATGCACTAAAAATTACTCCCCCTAGTCAGAGTCTAAAATTTGAATTGTTTTAGTTTTTTTTATAAGAGCCTAATAAAATTTGTCTAGATTTTTAACGAGTTTTTTTTCCCTATTTTTATCCCTCATTAATTATATGTATTACATTAAACAAAAGGTTTGTTATACTTATATTTATTGTATTTCTATCTCTTACTTTTTCTTCATAAATAAGGGCATACCTCTTTTTTTTTAATCTTACGCATACTTGTTTTTAACTAATTTTAATCATTTTGTTAAACCACATAATTCGGGTATAAAGGCTCTTATAAATAGGACAAAAGGGAGTAATTTAGGATACTGGCTGCTATTAATAAAATAATTTAGAGTGCGGGGATGAGACCAGCAGCCGGCGACCAGCAGGGAATGTGGACTCAAACACATCTTTGTTGCCAGACTTGAATTTTGATAACTCAAAAGTTAATTTGCAGTTTTTTCATCGCACGACGGTGCATGCATCAAAATGCCACAAAGACTAATATACAGAAGGTTCCATTCACTACATTAAATAATTATTTCAATTGCTTTAATTTTTGAAGTCCTCATTGATTATATCTCTAAATCAATTAATATATAAATATATATGCACATACATTACACATACATACACGCGCACTCCCCTATTCATAATATAGGGTATTTTAACTGATAGGAGACAAGAAGTGACAGTTAACTAATGAAATATGTTATAAATTGAACTTTTTTTTCACTTTTAAAAAATGTGTTTGAAAATTTTATAAGTGGGCAAATTAGAAATAAACATTAATTATAGAGACAAAATTAAAAAATGAGTATAATTATCTTGCAAGTAACTTATATTTTGGATCAACCTATTATTCTAAAATATGTTCTAGAATATGCCACCAAAGCCTTATTATTTGACATCATGGCCAAAGAAAATTAATCTGACACATTTGAAAAGAAGCATGATGACTTTTATGAATTTTATTATATTACTATTTTATCAGTTAACATTGTAAATTTTTATTTTTTTATTTTCTGCTCGAATTTTAATTTTAGATTTCAAAAAATTTCAACATGTGCTGTTTAGTTTTTAGTGAAATTATTTATATACTGAATAACCGTAAGAACTTGATGTATTATTTTACATTAATTACATAAAATATTTTTTAATTTTTTAATATTAAAAATTTTATGCTTAATATATTAAACCATTTAGTTTATTCTTTGATATATGGACAGTTTCAAATATGTCATTATTGGCAACCATTTAATTTACTCTATATTATATTTTCAATACAAATTTATAAATTTCTATATTTATCTTCAAAGATTTTATCTTAATTTTTAGCAATATTAAAAAGTTAACAAAAAGAATGATGACTTGCATGATCAAATTATACTTCATATATCAAAAGTATTATTATATATAATAATAATTTCAATTATTGAAATAAATAATTACTGCTTAAAATAATTTATCTTTGATTATATAATTTAATTACAAATTTAAAATCAAAATCTTATAATGAATAATTCATTTTTTAATATCTTAAAATAAATATCTACAACATATGAAATAAAAAATTTTATTTCAAGTTTGTAAGAACTTGTTTAAGATTGCAATTTTAAATATTTTCTTAAAAATAAAACTTGTTTATTTTGAGGTTATATATTTTACTGTCTTAAAGCGAAATATTTTAAAGGTTCTATTTATTTATTTTATGTCTCAAAATATTTTATTTATAATTCATAAAATGAATAATGCTTTTCGAATATTCAAGTCACCCCTTTTTATTAATTTATTAATTCAATTAAAAATATTTCTTAGAACATTTTAATATGAAATATATAATGTTAAAAGGACTAAACACACACGTTCAAGCAGAAAAAAGGGATTGAAAGTTTGAAACCAATGCAGAACGCTCCCATTGAGTTGAAATGTTATGAAGGATTTTCTTATTTATTTTAATCGATAAAAATATTTTAAATTTGATCATTTAATTAATGAATGACATTTGATCGAGTATGAAAGTTTTATTTTTTATTAAGTTGTTTAATAAAATTAATAATTTTTTTGAGATCACATCAAACAAGAAATTAAAGAAGGTAATATAAAATATTTTGATTGGCACACTCCACATCTCTTCCTATCAAAGACAATTTTGTTTGAAGTATTATTGAAATTAAACCTACCACAAAGTAAAATCACTGAAAGTATACCTAAGCTTCCGTCTATCTGCCATTTAAAATTACCTTTGTCTCTTAATAGAAGTTCTCGTTTATTATTATAATTTACACTCTAAACGGGATTGCATATTAAGTATAGGAGGTAGTGTCAAATCAATTCCCTAAGGACATCTCCGTGATTAGTTTCTCCTTTACCAATAGGAAACGAAAAATATATTAGTTTTCGCCTTCAGGAATAGTCTACATCCTCGACCTCAACTTTTGCGTGCCTATAAATTTCTGAACGCTACAAGGTGCAAACACGCAAAGAGCAATATTATTATTGAACCATGGCTTTGGATTCTAAAGAGACTTATCGTCTCAATGATGAAGAACAAGATTCGTACGGCCTTTCTGCCATGCTTCATGCTTGTAGCCAGGTCTACTGTGCAGTTCTTAAAGCTTCGCTTGAGCTCAACTTGTTTGAGATAATAGCTAAGGAAGGAGGGAGACACGTGTCAGCCTCTGAAGTAGCTTCAAAGCTTCCAAGTTCATCTCAACACAAAGATTTAGCTTCAAGAATCGACCGTCTCTTGAGGCTTCTTGCAAGTCACTCTCTTCTGAATTGTTCCGTTCGAGAGAAGGAAGATGGTGTCTCTGAGAGACTCTATGCAATTTCTCCTGTTGGAAACTACTTTGTTGGTGGGGACAATAATGGTGGACTCATGACTCTTTTCTCATCATTCCTTTGTCACAAGGCACTTATGGATGCTTGGTAAAGTTTTTTTCCCCACTAACAAACAATCTATAAATCTGTGTGTAGTGTTAAACTGCATTTTTGCTTTAGTACTCCCTCTTATCCTCAATATATATGAGCTAGATAACAATTAAAAAATAATTAAAGCTATTTGTCTGTAAGAAATATGTATTGGTTTTCTTGAATAACTCATTTGTTGTAAGATCTAAATAATTTATTTTTGTTTTTAAGAAAACTTTTAAAATAAGTTAAAAGTGATAAATATGCTGGAAATGTATTTTTCTCCCCTCTAAACATGCCATTATTTATATGTGGGTACAATGAGAGAGAAATTAATAATTTGAAAAATGATGAAAGAGAATGTAAGAGAAAAAATAATTAAGGGTAAAATTAGTAAAAATGTATTTCGTGCTCTGACAACCCTAAAGTGAATTTTATGAAAAGGGACTAAGGGATTTAAAAATTTGGATCTTTTAAAAAGGGAATAAAGGAATTGCCTCTTAAATATCCCCATTGATGAAAACTTTCTTTAATATATACAATTAATAAGGATAGCCAGATAGGTTGGGAAATTATTTATAAATTTGGGAGCCAACCCAAGGTGTGATATATATTACATTTAGCAGCAGAGCAAACCCTTGACTAGTTTCCAAATCTAGAATTTGAGTATTATTGTTTATTGAAGAAGCTATGGGCACCCTTAAAAGAATTGTAAGTTAAAGAAATGAAACATATACATAATCATTTAAAACCGGTGCTTGATTGTACAAAAACAACATTGCATCATTTTTGAAACATTATGTTAAAGAAAAACAATTTTCTTTAACATATCCATGATTTCTATAGAAATATTTTGGGTTAAAAATTCCTTTTCAACTTATATATAATATGAAACTTAAAAGAACCTTTGTTATATATACTTTATAAACAATAAGATCTATCTTAGATTTTGTGCAAAGCATGGGATATATAATCCTGCTATCTCATAAGATGAATTAGATTAGTTTGTACAAAATATACTTGTTAATTAATTGTTCTATATATATGTGTTTGGATAGGATGAATTTGAAGGTTGCCATTATAGAGGAAGACACAGACTTATTCAAGAAAGTTCATGGAATACCAATGTACCAATACGCAGAGAGAGATCCAACATGGAACAACATTTTTAACAAAGCAATGGCCAACGTTTGCGACATAGAGATGAGAAGAATTTTGGAAATATACAAAGGATTTGAGGGAATATCAACACTTGTTGATGTTGGAGGTGGTACTGGCCAAAACCTTAAAATGATTGTCTCTAAGTACCCTTCAATTAAAGGCATCAATTTTGATTTGCCCAATGTTATTCAAAATGCACCACCTCATCCAGGTACATAATCCTCATTATATATCTAGCACTATGTATGTACATTTTCTTGACTAAAGCATATTTTTGGTATTTTATATTTGCATCAAGTTTAATTTCAGTTCCTTAACTTTATAACTCTTAAATCTTAACACCATTAGTTTCATCTAACAAAAAATGTTGACTCATCAAACTGATAATAATGCAAATTAAATACGGATAAAGCATGTTTGCATTTTAATCTATTTTTATATAATATTTTTTTATTTAATTCATTTAAATTAAAAAAATGAAAACTACTATATCTTTATGGATATTTTGTTAGCATTTAATTACAAGTTTATCATTTAATTTTTATGAGTCGGCATTTTCCGTTAGATAAAATTAACGGTATTAATATTAAAGTAATAAAATTAAATGAAGCTTAGAACAAACATAAAGGGTTAAATGTATAATTTGGCCCATTTTCTTTTATTTTGACAAAAGCTTACATTTAGTCTTTTACTTTTATATAAGAAATTTATTTTAGTAGCTTAATTTTATAAAGTATCTTTTCTGTTGTCTATAACTCTAACGTTGTTAATAAAAATCCTACTATTAAAAGTTTAAATACTGGCAAAACATTCTCAAATACTAACATAATAAGATTATTAGAATTATCATTTGAGGTTCAAATTTTATAGGGATCGAGCACGTTGGAGGGGACATGTTTGAAAGTGTTCCGAAGGGTGATGTTATTATGTTGAAGGTTAGTGCCAAAACTTCTCAATTATTAAATCCGTGAATATTTGATGATGTGGTCTTTATCTATCAAAGTAAAAGGATGTGATATCACAATCTTGTGCTCATTTTGGTAGTTAAAAGAATATAATAATAAGTACAAAACTTGAATAAGTTAGAAATTCAGCAGAATAAGTAGTTTTCACATTAGTCATATAAAACCACCCTTATCTCAAATAACAAGTAAACTAAGTCCTACATGTACATGTAGGTCTGAAGGAGTATCATATATAAATGAAAATAGTACCTCATATCTAGTTTTAAATGCAGGAGTTAGATGAGTAATTCATAGATATTAAGAAAATTAGTTCAATTAGTTGTCTGTAATAAATGTGTGTCAAATTTTCTAAAATAACCTATTTTGTGAGACAAAATGAATTAAAGTCTTATATTTAAGTTCAAAGCAAATTGTTCAAGTAGTTTCTATATATTTGTGACTAAGATCAATCTTGGTACGCTGTAGGCTGTATGCCACAATTGGTCAGATGAAAATAGCATAAAAGTGTTGAGGAAATGCCACGAAGCATTGCCAGAGAACGGGAAGGTGATCGTGATTGAGTTGATAATGCCTGAAGTAATTGGATCAACAGAAGAAGCCAAGTTTGTAGCAAGCTTGGACAATCTCATGTTCCTTCATGATGGAAGAGAAAGAACTGAGAAAGAATTTGAATCTCTTTGCAAACGTTCTGGCTTTTCTGCTTTCAAACTCGCTTCTCGTGCTTTCTCTGCTTTAGGAGTTATGGAATTCTACAAATAAAACGGGTAGATTATTAATCCTAAGGTTAAAGGGCAATTTCACACTAGAAGTTTTGACCGATGGGTAATTTTGTCTTAGAAGTTTTTGCCCCATAAGTGTAAAAGATTGAGCAATTTTGCCCTGGCTGTTATCCCAGTTAATTTTAAATATTAGTTGAATAGATATGCTGAGCTGTCAGTTTACATGTTATCCACGTTATTTTTGTTAAGATATAAATTTGTGCTGAAAGTTCATATATTATTTACTTCATCCTTTTTCAAAGTTAAATTTAACACTTTCGGGACAAATTTATACCTTAACAAAAATAACTTGAATAACTATTTTATCAACAAACGGTTAAGGATAGTGGTCAGGGCAAAATTTCTCTTTTCTTATACTTCCGGGGTAAAATTACTCTTTTTTTTTTTTTTGTAACTTTCAAAACAAAATTACCCTCAGTAAAAACTTATGGAACAAAATTTCCCCTTGACCTTTAATCTTCTAAATTCTCTGCTTCAAGAATTTAGAGATTGTTTTTTACCCTTGGTCTTTATTATAAATAGAATAAGGTTACTTAGCCAGTCGAATTGAAGCAGCAGTTCGATTGAAGCAGGATTTCAATAAATGTCTGAAGTTGAGTAAATACCCTTTTTGGTCCTTGGAAAAACACATTTGACCCTTTTTGGTCCCTGAGTAAAAAAAATGTCATTTTGGTCCTTTTTAGGGACTAAAAAGGACCTTTTTGGGAATTTCTGAGGGATTAAAATGTGCAAAAAAATTATCAAAAGGACTAAAAGGGACCTTATTTTTCCATTTTAGGGACTAAAAGTGACTTATTTTTTTTCAGGGACCAAAAATGGCATCCGTGTTTTTTCCAGGGACCAAAAAGGGTATTTACTCTCTGAAGTTTAAACCTTCTTGATGTTATTTATACAGACACATGGAAGAATAAAGTCTTTTATTTTTGTTGGGTTTTATTAAATTCCAACGCTTGTTATTAAGAACTCTTGAGAAAAATATGGAACTCAAAGATTATGGGAATGCATGCCATCTCATGTTTTAATTTTATCAGCTAATAAAGATAATAATTTTCTTAATAAGCAGTACCTCAGCCGCTAGTGGCAACAAAGTGTACCTCAGCCGCTAGTTTTACGCACCGTCTCACGACGGATGCAACCAGGACGGTGGCTAGCCGTCTGGTCATGTCGGGGTAAGAGCCAATGCTTCGCCACAGATCACACTGTGAGAACCCCCGATCATGAATCGAATTTGCCATCAGAAAAACAAGCTCTGATACCGAAATTGTCACACCCCGGTTTTCACAATTGTTTTTATAGCGTTTTGATCAGAGTTTTGAGCGACAGAATTTTTTTTTTTCATAATAAGGAGTAACTGGATAACATTGATAACAGTGTATCTGGTTGTTCAAAAGGCCGTACATTCCTCCAAGTGTTTACATCTAACGTAAGTACAACAAAGCTAAAGCGTCTCCATCTGGTCTTCATGCTAGCTCCCTACCTTTGTCCTCGATCTACGTGGCCTGCTTGCTTCTCTCCTCGGCCCTCGGTCCTTCGGACCTGAAGTTATAGTTGAGATCCAATTCACCACATTGGATCTCGGGTAACGGTTAACCTCATGCTTATAAACAAAAGATATGTACAACATGTATTTCAAATTTTACAAGCATTGATCGTTTCAGGTACATGATCATTTAATAACAACTACACTAACATGTAACGTTAAGTCCGTCTCGCACCATTCACCCGTGCCACGATGTACGGTCGTGTCCTCGCCGCTAGGAAAACATATCGGCATTATTATGTCTATAACCCGAATAAAGTCAGAATCAGTGATCTAAGTACGGTTCCATAGTCACTGTGCATCTAAGTACGGCTCCATAGACGCAGTGTATCTAAGTACGATTCCTTAGACACGGTGCAAATAGCACCGAACAGAATGGCCAGGTAAGTGTCTATCATAGGGGCCTCACCGACTTTACGGCTAGTGCCTTGCCTTCGGCACCAAACTATTCACATAACATATTATCACATATAATCATTCAATAATCATCAGAGCTAGTGTTACAGTACGCGAACGTACCTCCGTTAACGAACGCTCGGCATTTGGCGGAAACGGCACGTTTACAAACGGAAAAACGTCCAACAATGGCACGTCGGACGGCGTAATGGCAAGCAGAGATCAAAGTTTCGATGTCCTATAAGAGTAATATCACTTTTATTAGTGATTTGACATCACAACTGGCATTTTAGGTAAAAATTACCATTTTGCCCCTATACCCCTACTTGGCTGAATTTCGCCAAAGACTTGCTACTTTGACTCCGATTTTTCCCAAAATTTTGCCAGAACTTTGACCCAATCATAATTTTCGAAATTATAACTTAAAATAGCCCTATCATATGATATCTAATCATACTTGAAAGATTAAAGGCTACTCTAACATTACTACTCTAACTATTGAAAGAACTACGAAAACTAAAAGCTCGGTACCGAAAAACTTACACAGAGCTTCGCTTCAGAATTCCCCAGAGCTCCTCTCTCTAAAATCCTCTCTCTAGATTTCGGCTAGGAGGCTTTCCAAATTGTGAGAATTCAAGAGCCCCCCCTTGCCTATTTATAGAAAATTGTAAGGACATAAAGGGAATTCTTCAATTGATTTTAAACCCTTGGATTTCTCTTGGATTAAATGGAAAAATCTCATCCTTCCATGCTCTTGGTCGACATAGCAGCCCTAGGTGGCACCAAAATTGCATCATATTGATGATGTAAACAACTTGCTAAAGAAGACTTAATACCAATATAATTTCGATCGGTGTCCGAATCGCGTAATCTCGGAAAATATCAAAATTCTGAATTCATAACTTTGAAGATCTTCTCTTTCTTAATAGAAATGTCTATTTTAATCTAAATTTTGATTTCATACAGGGTTCCAACGGTCCTGCTGAAGTCCCTCGAAAAACGTGTCCGTACGCGTCTGGTTACGAAACGAATTTCTGGAATTATCAACTTCTGGACAAAAATTCACTGATTCCAAATATGTCCAAATAATTTCAAACTCATTTCTAGATGTTGAGTTAGAATTTATTTTCTTCGGATCCAAAAATGTGCCTATCTGCATTTTTCCCTATTTCGTTTTATTAGGAAAATGCACAATCGGCTTCAGAATTAACTTCCGGAAAAGCCTAACGGAAGATAAAAACCCACTGATCAATATTTTATCTTGACTTTTGAAATCTCATTCCTAGTCCTCTAGATAGGATCCGTTTCCTATATATTTAATTACTATTCACCTTTATATTATTAAATAAGAGTTTATTATTTTTAAAACTCTTTTATATTATTTAATACATTTCATTTTCTTTTATTATTATTTTATTTTTTTTCTTCTTCTCATATCAAAATGTCGGCAGCCCCCTCCTTAATATTAATAAATATTATATAATTTTTTTATTTAATTAATTAATTATTTATTGATTTAATTATTTAATTTTTCCCAAAAATTCCACAAAATTACCTAATTGGTCCATTCTTGTATTTAGGCCCAAAAATATCTAAACTCAACTATTTTTCTCAAAAATTCCACATTAATTAGCAAATATGTTTTTACTAATTTAAGCCAAAAGCCACTAATTTTAGGGTTTTACATAATTATTCATGAATTTCCTTTGCTTATGCTTAAGTAATTAGCCAATAATTACTTAATTACTTTCTTATCACTGGTTGATAATTTTCTTAATTAGAATGCCTCATTACCTCATAACTTTTGTATTGACATCTTTGTTTTTATGTTTCCTGCATTCTCTTAGCATTTACGGGGGTATTTCGGTCATTTCCTTACTTTTTAAGTATTCTTCTACAATTCCTCCAAGTTTGTAACTTAATAAATTACCTAAATTAGGGACAATATCCTTCCCTATTTCAAATAGATTTTTACTTGCCTCCTTTATAGCTTTCACAGGGTATTTTTAACCCACAATGTGCTTAGGGACCTATTTGCAAATTTCCAAACGTTTTAGGGACCTAATTGCAAATTATCTAATTTCAAGGGAGATTACCCTAACAACAAGGTAAACTCAATACAAGGTGTTTGAAACCTCATATTCACCTATTTTCTATAGGTATACTCTTATCAATTTATGATATAGATTTTTAGGGTATTACACAGTAATCAATGCCTTGTTTTAAAATTCTGCCTTCTAATATTTGTGTGCACCTAAGTAATATATATGATAGCTTGTAGCACATGTGGTTAACGTTAATCTATCTAAGGCCCCATGCCAATCAATGGGGACACGTCTTAAATTACAATATAAAATTAATGAAAAAATTAATTTGCAAGTCTTATAGTTTTGTAATTGATTTTTAATAACATCATTGTAGTTTTTTTTTTATCAGGCCTATCTTTGTACTTGATTTTTAATCAGCTCTGTGTAGCAACTAGCAACCTGATTAACTATGGACCTATCAAAAATTAGGTAAAACTACAGGGACTTGTAGATTAACTTTTCGTTAAGATAAAAAAAACACTCTTGAGCCAAATATATGTGTATTTTAACCCAACTTGAATTAAATAAATGAGAATAGTGGAGTTTCTTAAGGGAAAATGATAGATAAAATTTTTTATCATACAATTAGCCATAGCAAAAAAATATGATTTCTCTAATCTTCCTTTTTATAACACCCTAATATATATACTCTATGTCTGTAAGTCCAGGCTTTGCTGTCTTTTTTAATCTCAACTCTCAAAGTTTCTTTTTGACCTCACTCGTTTTATATGTTACGATTATCTAACACGATAAATATATAGATATTTTGCTTAGCCAAATATTTTAATGTGATGCGCCCCACATGTGTAATTGAATTATTGATCTTGACAATATCCATCAACTTTCAAACTCCTGATTGATTACGTCTCTAAATAAATTAAGAAAAAGCAGCCATCATTGTTATAATTTAGATATGTACTACGAATCTACTATTAATTAAATCGGATTGCACATATATGAGTTATGGGGCATAAACTTATTATCATGGTTGTAATACCCTAAAAATCTCACTTATGATAAGTATCATAATTTGGTGAATAATACCTATTGGAAATAGGTGAATATGTGGTGTCAAAACCTTGTAGAATACTTATTCTATTTTCTAGGGAAATTTCTAATGAAATTAAAGGGAATAAAGTGTCAAAATCTCTAAATGCAATTATGGGCCATGAAATGCCCTGAAAATATTGTGATAAATCCTGAAAGACAATAAAATAATTATTAAAAATTAGAGAGTATGTTGTCTCTAATTTAGGGAATTTTTGGGATTATTTTCCTTGGAAAATAATGAGGCAAAATTTATTATTATTTTGGGGAGTGTTCTGGTGTAGAACTCAGATGTCCGGCTTATAGAAGGGCCGGTGATTTGATATGGGATCTGGGTGCTCCTCCTGTATGCTTATGGGACAAGCGTCCAGGAGAAGGTGTGATCACGGTACACAAGCAGGCGTTTCGCCTCAAGGGTGCTGTGTGTGCCGTGCTACGAATGTAGATTAGTTAGGGTTTTGGAATTGTGTACCGGCGCCTATCTCCTTCGTCTATATATAGAGCATACCCTGGTCGGTTAGTCGCTTGGCTCCCATCTTGTGCATGTCCAAGGATCGTGCATCACCCTAGTCGTGGCCGGGATCGTGCCAACCGCCCGGTCGTGGCCGGGTCCCACTGTTAGTGGGTTGTGACCACTACGTGGGTTGCCCCCATCAAGCAGTGAGATAGTGGGCCTTGACTAGGTCCGTAACAGCTGCCCCAAGCTCGGTTGTTCAGGTCCCTGAGCTACCGAGTTTGATTGTTTGTTTGACTAGAGTACGGACATCCGAGTTTTTGTTGATCGCGAGATAACGTTATGTCCTTGCCCCCCAAGCCGGGTTGTCTAGGTCTCTGGTCAGCCGGGGTGGATACGTTGTTGAATCCGGATTTCGTATCGGAGTTGCTACCATTCATTTGGCTTTGATAAAGTGTCTATCCGAGCTTCAAAGAACATCGGAATTACTTGTCTTCTGAATGTATTGCCCCCAGACATGTGGTCCGGGTTACCTTTGCGATCGTCAAGATCTCGCTGTTTTCCAATTTTCCGGGTATCCGGGATCTTTGGCATGGTCAAGATCCCCAAATCCGAGTCTTTCCTGAAAAGGAGCAGATTGGGTTCTTGGCCATCATAGGAGCCGAGATCATATGAGGAAGCGATAGAGGGCCGAGGTCTTTTGGTAGAAGATCAGCTTTCCCTATGAGAGTTGCCCCTTATTCCCCGGCATTTTCTACCGTCGATTCCTCTTCTCTAAGTCATCATTAGTTTCTACCAGCTGGCACCCCTCGACTGTCGTGAAGCCAAACCGAGGAGACGCTAGCCTATGCGCATTTAATGCCCGATGAGACGCGCATTAAATGCGCGGAGACGTGACCCTTACTCTAGAGTGAAAAGGCGTTTTTGCCCCCGGCGTTTGGGTATTCGAAAGCTTTATACCCGCCAAGTCTTTTCCATATTTCACTTTCACTCTTTTGCTCTGAAGATTTTCTCTCCTGCTGATTCTTTGCTTTCGCGAGGAGTCCAATCCCGTGAGCAACTGCTTCTATTTCGCATTTTCTTGAGCAATCTCCCGTTTCTCGGGATGTGTATTATCGTTTCCCTACCTTTCTTTCGTTCGCTCCGATTTGGAGTTTCTTCATTCTCGTTGTGGTCATTCGTCCAAGCCTTCGTAATCTCTCGTCTCATAACTAAATTGCATCTCGTAACTAGTTGAATCTCTCGGTTAGATTTCTTCATTAAGTAAATTTCTGCGTGGTCCCGCTCATAATTCCCACCTTTTTGCACCAATCCCGTTTTTGAGTGAATCTTTTCCGTTGGTAGATTGATTGCCGAATCCTTTGGGAGAGTGGTTCTAAATGTCGAAGGACATAAAGGATATGACGTCCGATGAACTGGAAGAACTGCGCAAAACCGTCACACGGAACAGCCCGTTGGTGGCTTTGGGTGATAAATCGCACGAGCCGACCCGCTAGCCGATCATCACTGTGGAGGCATGGGGGTAGCTCCTGGTGGCGGCCAGGCGAAGATTCGAGAAGGCATCTCTTCTGTAAGGGAAAGTCTGAACGTTTCCCCCACACTCCGTACCAATCCGAGGTTGCTTTCCAAGAAATCTGACGTGTCTGCTTCTCCTGTCCTCCCAACTGACCCGTACTATAATGTGGCAAGCCGGGTCCTAGGGCTGAGGTGGATTCCTACATCGGCCCCTGCTATGATTGTCTGTATGAATGTTCGCGACTTCTTTCTGTCGGGGATTCTTCCACAGCCGACTTCCTTTTGGGCTCCTGTCGACACAATATTGTCCCGGCTCCGCCAGCCGCTTCGCCGAGTCCTGCTGACTTAGACTTTAATCTTTCTTCGACTGTGGAATCCCGCCTTCAATTTTGACATCAGGTATGCTAGGAAGATTCTGATCGTTTACTTTCCCTCACAGTTGCACCCCAATGGGTGGGGGTACGTGATTGCCTTTGAATGGTTTTGCAAGACCCTTGGTCTGCCTTGCACCACCTCGATGTTCTTTTACTTCTTCACTCCCCACACCGCTCGCTCTGGAAGGGAACCACCCGAACTCAAAGGCTGGACGTCCATCCGGGGTATAGCCCATCGGCGTCTATTTACCCCTGTCTCTGACTCCTTCAAATACTTCAAACGTAACTTTTAAGGTGGTCGCTAAGTCGGCGTACAACCTTGGTTCCTCAAAGGACCAGATTCAGCAAAAAGTCGAATGGGAATTTAACCTGTATTGGTGTAAAGATCACCATAACGTTTCCCCTAGCGCTTATAAGGTGGAGCGGTCCTCTGTTGAAGCATGAGAAGAAAGCCATTGACGCCATAACCGACCACGTGAAGGCCAATGGTACTGTTGGGGCCGCGTCCTTGGTGGCCCAGTATCGGGACGAGGCCTGGCACCAGGAAGAGCTCGTATCGCGGCCGAGTATGACATTTCCGTTGTTTAATACTGACGTCGCTCCGTGTTTTAGTCAAGTTCTGTGTTTCGCTTACTAGTAGCTAAAATAATGTCTTTGTTTTGTGTAGGTCTCAAAATGAAAGGGCCGCAACCGCAATATCTATCTGGCATCCCGGACCCGCCTGCCAAAGGTAGAAAGAGGTCGGCAGAGGATGAGGGCAAATCCAAGGTTGGAGAGTCCTCGGCCGGCCGAATCTAAGAAACACAGGGTCGCCCTCGACCGACGCCACACCAGCCTCCGTTATCCCAACCTCTCCTATCCGATCCTCTCCTATTGCGTCATGCCGCCTCCCAAGTCGGTTGAGGCCGGGCCTTCATCGTGCAAACTACCTCGACTCTTCCTCGTCCTCCAACCGTTCTTCCCCGCTCCCTTCGTGGAGTAAAGGGATTACCGAAGAACCGAGCGCCGCACTCTTGCCTCCTCCCCGCTATCAAGAGCCCGTACCCTGCCGGGAGGCAGATGTCCGAGATGTTCAAGCTGCTGGACACGCTTTTCTGAGAGGTGCCGGCCTGACCCAAGCCTTTCTCACTCTTCACCACAAGTATGTGGAGGCTGCTGCTGACATGAAGCGTGCCAGGACGGAGCGTGATGAGGCTCTAAAGCAATGGCAGATCGCTTCTAATGAATTCCAAGCTCGTGAAGTCCAGTTTGGAGAAGGTGGAATTCGCTCGAAAGAAACCTGGGGATCTTGGCCGACTCCAATGTGATAATTGAGGGATTTAAAGCGGCTCAAGCTAATAGCGAGGAAGAGTTGAAGGCTGTGGTGGAGGAGAAGGACAGAATTAGAGCTGAGGGGGAGGCGTCTTCAAAGCATCTGACAGCGGAGGTAGCCCGGCTTCAAGAATTGCTGCTAGGATCCGTGGTAGAGGCGTTTAAGAACTCCCTGGCCCAGATCCAAGCTTTGAACCCGGGGGTCGAGCTCAACACAACAGAGCATCACTTTCGATCCTACGTTGAAGATGGGCAGATCGTCCCTTATGTGGATCCTCCTGCAGTCTCAGAGACCCGAGTAGATGGTGATGCGACCGAGCAGGGTGAAGAAGTCTCGACTGTCCCCAAGCCTGTGGGTTGATTTCTTTTTTGAATTTGTGTATTCCGGCCGGTTCTGTTTCCGGTAAAAACTCTTTGTCAAATATAATGGCCAATTGGGCCCCTTTTGCACTTAATTATTGGTTGTCCGTAACCTAGTAATTATCACGCGATAAGAACCTTTCTTTGGCAGTAATCGCGGCTGACCGGGCCAAGGTCATACGAAAGTAAGCAGAGTCTGCGAACGCGCATTTGGTGACGAAACCATTTCATTTTAAAGTGCTAGTGTTTACACTGTCTTAGAAAAATCCAGGTGTTTTAACCGGGTCATCCAAAGGTAAATGAAACTTGCCACCTGCCCGGGTTCGGTTTTGTCCCGATAGCGTCCGAGCATTTTGACCTGATCAGGGTCTGCATGACATTTTCTATTGATACCCCGGAGTAAATATATGCTCGGGCTGCGATAGCTAGCCAGATTTACTTTCCTCAGCTGAAAAGCTGGTTATAATTTTATCTTTTGAACAAGACAAAGTTTGGGAGTCAACAAATCCCTCTAGCGAGAGTTTCATTAATAAATGACAAAACAATTGTAATCAAGGGAAAAGCCCGCAGCCAACATTGAATGAAAGACGTAATGGAAATAGATGCTTTAGGACCGATAGCGGATAGGCCTAAGCGTAATACGCTTTCAACTTGTCCGCATTCCATGTTCGCTTGATTGGGCTTCCGTCCAACTTCCAGGATGTAAGCTCCTTTCTCAAGAGTTTCCTGACGCGATAGGGTCCGTCCCACTAGCGCAAGCTTGCCGTCCTTGGAATTCTTATTTCCAATGTCGGCCCTTCGAGACCAAGCAACCGGCTGGAATGTCCGGGTCTTACCTTCTTGTTATAGCGAGCCGCGATTAGCCGCTTCATTGCGATGTCCCGACAAGGCGGTGACCGAGCTTCGTCGCCGCATCCAACTCGACCGACAACGCCTCACTATTTGCCGCTTCACCTTGCGATAAGATGCTCTTCTTGCGCCATGACAAGAGCCCTATTTCGACTGGGATCATAGATTCGCAACCGTAGGCCACCTATAAGGAGTTTCTTGAGTGGACGTCACGGGCCGTTGTTCGGTTTCCCAAAGAACATAGGGTAATTGGTCGGCCCAAGATGTTTCACTTCCAAAGATACGTTTCTTCAAGCCATCAAGAATAACCTTATTGGCGGCTTCGCTTGCCCATTGGATCGCGGGTGCTCCACGGAAGCAAAGTGATGCCGTATTCCGTATTCGTAGATCATATCGCGGAATCCGACTCCAAGTGAAGCGAGTTCCATTGTTCTGTTACTATCTCGGTGGTGCTCCGAATCGCGTAATTATATTGACTTCCACAAACCGTTGCACACGCGCCGAGGAGATCGTAGTGAGAGGTTCGGCCTCAATCCACTTGGTGAAGTAATCCACCGCCACAATTAGCCATCGTAGTTGCCCGAGCGGGGGGCCGAGATGAAATGTAGCTCGGCTGGGGGCGCCCAAATAACTCTGGCATGCTTCTGACAGCTATCACATTGTTTAACAAGGGTCTTAGAATCCGCTTCTAACGTTGGCCAGTAATAGCCTGCTCGAAGGGTTTTTCTTGCGAGCGCCTTAGCCCCCATATGCTGACCGTTGGCCCCTCCATGCACCTCGGCAAGGACATATCCGGCTTCATTTGGGTTCAAACATCTTAGCATAGGAGAATGTAATCCCTTTCGGTAGAGTTGATCCTCCACCATTGTATACTTGGCCGCGTCCCGAACCAACATTTTGGCCTCCATTGCATCATCCGGAATGATTCCCGCTCAAGATAATCTTCAATTGGCTTTTTCCAAGTGCTTCAACTGAAATCGCCATCATGCACACTGGATCGTCGAGATTTTGCTAAACAACAGTGCGGTGACAACCAGCTTGCTTTGTGCTTGCTAACTTTGACAAGATGTCGGCTCTTGCGTTTTCTCCACGAGGGATATGGGTAACGGTTGCTTCATCAAAGCTTGACATTATGTCCTTAGCTTTTAAGAGATACTTCGCCATTAGCGGGCCTTTAGCCTGATACGAACCCTCGATCTGAGCCGCCACAAGTTGGGAGTCGGTGAAAACCTTAACTCTTGTGGCCCCATTTTCCTTGGCTTGAAAAAGCCCGGCTATCAAGGCCTCGTATTCTGCTTGATTGTTCGAAGTTGGGAAGTTAAGATGCAACGAATGTTCAATTGTAACCCCCTCTGGACTCTCAATTATGACTCCAACCACTTCCTTTTATGTTTGACGATCCGTCGACGTATACTTTCCATTCACCCGCCATCGCATCATCCATTTTAGTAGCCGGGGTGAGTTCTCTGATGAAGTCGGCTAGCGCCAGCGACTTAACTGCATGGCGAGCTTCATAGGTGATGTCGAACTCGGAGAGTTCTATCGCCCAGTTTGTCATCCTCCCCGCTAGGTCCGGCTTATGTAAGACTTGTCGAATCGGCTGGCTTGTTCTAACAACAATATGGTGACCCTGGAAGTATGGTCTTAATCGACGGGCCGCGATGAGCAAAGCGAATGCCACTTTCTCCAGCTTTTGATATCGGACCTCGGCATTCTGCAGGGTTCTGCTGACAAAATATACGGGATTTGTCCTCGCTCCGCCTCTTTTACCAAGGCCGCGGCGACGGCCTCCTCACCAATGGATAGGTAAAGGTACGACTCTCGCCAAAGTTGAGGTTTTGAGAGGGCTGGAGGATTGGCCAGGCATTGCTTTATTTCTTCAAATGCGGCATCGCACTTTGAATTCCACTCCACCGACGCCTCCTTCTTTAAGAGCCTGAACATGGGCAAAGCCTTCTCAGCAGATTTTGGCAAAAACCTAGTTAGGGCGGACAATCTTCCTGTTAACTGCTGGACCTCTTTCTTGTTACTCGGAGCCTTCATCTCCATCACTGCCCTGCATTTGTCCGGGTTGGCCTCAATGCCTCGGTTAGTTAGCATGAAACCCGGGAACTTTCCAGACAGGACGCCAAAAGCACACTTGGCCGGGTTCGGTCGAATCACGTAGGTTACGAGTTTAGCGAATGTCCGCTCCAAGTCTTGTATATGACGTTGCTGGTCTAACGTCTTAACGATCATGTCATCTATGTAGACTTCCACATTACGACCGATCTGGTTTGCAAACACCTTATTCATCATCCTTTGATATGTAGCTCCGGCATTTTTCAATCCGAAAGGCATGACGTTGTAGCAGTAATTAGCTCTTTCAGTAATAAAGGCCGTCTTTTCCTGATCCTCCGGGTACATTGCTATCTGATTATATCCGGAATACGCGTCCATAAAGGATAGGAGCTGGAATCCCGATGCATTGTCCACCAATTGATCGATGTTCGGCATTGGGTAGGAGTCCTTCGGGCACACCTTATTCAGTTCTTGTAATCCGTACAAACTCTCCACTTCCCATTTGGCTTCTTTACCATTACCACATTTGATAACCGAGGTTGTATATTGAATTTCTCGAATAAATCCGGCCTCCGGTAATTCTTGGACGTGAATGTCCAATGCTTTCCTTTTACGGTCCGTGGTTCCTCTTTCTGCGATATGCGGGATTGAGCCGGATATACTTCTAGTTTGTGACAACAGAACTTTGGGTCTATTCAGGTACTTGAGATGAATTCCAGCGAAGACATCCCGATTCTTCCTCGGGAACTCCACCAAACTGCTTCTAAGTTCGGGAGACGGTGTTTGCCGATCTTAGTGGTGGAGAGGGTCTCCTACCACCAAATCTTCCGGTCTCCCTGCCGGCTGCGGGCGCACTTCCTCATCGCGGATGTCTAACTCCACGGTATTAATTTCATCGTCTGGAGAATCCCGGTCGAGTGGTCCGGATAGTTTGTCTCTTTGGGGCTGCGACGAGGATCCGCCCTCCCTGACCTCGATGTTCTCCATTAAACCCGATGAGGGTTGTCTTGCATGGCTTTAAGTCTTCCCGGTCCAGGCTCATTCTTTTGAACACCTCCCAGCTTAGTATGTCGGCCGAGCTGCCGGCGTCCACGGATATCCGCTTGACTCGGTAATTGACCACTATCCCGGTGATCACTAGCCCATCGATGGCGGGGACAACGTCCCCGAGGTCGTCACTCGTGAAAAATAAGGGCGAACGTCTTGGCTCATTATGATGTTCCTTGAATTTTGGTCGGTCTCTAACGGATAGGACTTCTCGGAGGTATTTCCTTCGACGGCTCATAGTATCTCCGCCTCAGCCCATTGCTCCGTGATCACGTTACGGTCGAATTCCGCTTCGGAAATTCGTCATCGACCTCAGAGCCTTGCGCTTATCGTCCTGCTTTTGAACTTCCGGGGGACTCTGGCTGCGGTTCTTGGTTTTCGTTTTCCACCTTTCCCTTGATGCTCTATGACATATTGTTGAAGTTTTCCTTCACGAACAAATCGTTCGATTGCATCACGGAGCTCGTAGCATTCATCCGTTGTATGGCTTCGCCCGTCATGGAATAGCGGTATTTGGACTGGTCTACCCGGATCTTCGATAGGACAAACGAGGTCGGTCCACCTTCTTCATCTCGGTTGTTGACACCTCCTTCCACACTTGAGGCCGAGGCACGATCGGGCTGCATATTTCTCGTACTTGCTCGGCCCGATCAAACTTACCACCCCGGCTCTTGTTTTCGTTCCCCTTACTGCGGGAGTCCCTATTTACATTGTCGGTGAAGTCTCGACCCACAGGAGGGTGGTTTGTCTTGGTCCCGCTCGGATTGGGGTTGTTTGCCATTCGCATCTGCTCGACGTCCAAGTACTTCTTTGAGCGAGTTATGAAGTCGTTAAGATTTTTTGCGCGCTCCTTTAGGAAAGATTACGCGAGCGGGACTCTTTATCGAGGCCATCCACCAACAAGTGAACGTGTACGTCCTCGTTGAGTCCGCGCACTGCAGTACCGCGTGATTGAAACGGTCAAGATAACTTTGGAGCAGCTCTCCCGGCCCATTGCTGATTTTGGACCGAGAATGGGATTTTGGTTGCCGTTTGCTAGTTGCGAAGTGCAACTCAAAGGCCTCGGCCGGAGTCCTCGAAATTGTGAATCGACCCGAACGGAAGAGTGTGGAGCCACTTCAACGCTGGTCCTTTTAACGTCGCGGCGAAGATGCGAGGCACGATCGGTTCCTTGAGGCCTCTAACCGACATGTGAACGTCAAAGTCCTCTAAATGAGTTGTCGGGTCTTGTGAGCCGTCATACTTCGTCAACTCGCCCAAATTTAACTTCTCACGGGAGCAGGGCGTTTTGGATTTAGGACTCCGTGTCGGACGGGTTGTCCTCACGGTTTCGTTCGTTGCTGGGAACCAAAGGTTCCTCTGGCTGAGATAGCCGGTCCTCTTCGTCCTGCTGGTCGTCCTCGTACGGGTTGATCGGCTGCTCGTTACGGGGTGGTTGTCGTGGTGGTTGACGGGTGTCTCAGCTCGGTCAGCCTCAGGTGTCTACGGCTAGAAGCACGAGTGCTAATCCTCATGGTCAAGGGAATTGAAGTTTACCAATCCCCATGGTCGGCGCCTTTGTTGCAGTGTAGAACTCGGATGTCAGAGCCTATAGAAGGGCCGGTGATTTGATATGGGATCAGGTGCTCCTCTGTATGCTTATGGGACAAGCGTCCAGGAGAAGGTGTGATCACGGTACACAAGCAGGCATTTCGCCTCAAGGGGTGTTGTGTGTGTCGTGTTACTGAATGTAGATTAGTTAGGGTTTTGGAATTGTGTACACAGGCGCCTATCTCCTTCGTCTATATATATAGAGCATACAGTCGGTTAGTGCTTGGCTCCCATCTTGTGCATGTCCAAGGATCGTGCGATCATCACCCAGTCGTGGCGGGATCGTGCCAACCGCCCTGGTCGTGGCTGGGTCCCACGGTTAGTGGGTTGTGACCACTACGTGGGTTGCCCCCTGTACTGGCTAGTGAGATAGTGGGCCTTGACTAGGTCCGTAACAAGGAGCATAAGTTGCCCCGTGATTTTTAATATTTTACATGAAGCATAAATTACCAATGTCAGTCCAATAGTTGTGAGATAATAATTAATCTCAATTAAGAAAATTGTCAAAAATTAGTAAGTGATTAATTAGATAATTAATGGCTAATTATTTAGACATGGATAAATGAGATATGCCAAGTTAATTAAGTAAAACCCCTAATTTGGATAAATGACCAAGAAAGGATTATGATTAGCATGAGAATAATTGTTAATCAATTAGAAATGATGTATAAGATGAATTGTATAAAATACCTAAAGCTTAATTAACACTTAAAGCTTAACTAATCATAGAAATAATCCTTGTGAAATTAAGGAACCAATGGGGGAATTTCCTTTGATTAACTATTAGATAAAATAAAGCATAAAGTAATTAAACAAAATTGAATAGGGGGAGGGTGCAGCCGAATTGATTGAATGAAGGAGGAAGAATGGAATTATTAAACTTAGCTTAGAAGTTGTTGAAAAGTCAAGATTGTCACTAGCCAATGAAAACACAAGAAGCAAGTGATATTTGTGCAATAAAGGAGCATATTCTTTGATCAAAATTTGGCCATGCATTTCGAAATAATGAAGGGAAAAGGAAAGAGAAAATGAGCATGTTGGATGTTGAAAGTAAATGCATGTGCAAGTGGATAAAGAGTGCAAGTGGATGAGGAAAGATAAAGAGGAGGGAAAGCAACATCTTTTTGCCAAAAGATGCCATGCAATTCGAAAGAAATAAAGAAGAAAGGAGAGAGAAAATATGTATGTAAGCATAAAGCAAGTTGGTGGAAAAGTGATAAAGTAGAAAGAGATTTTTGTGAAAAAGCAAATAGGATAAATGAGAACCGATAGAAATTAAATCCTATCTTGAAATCCTTGGATTAAGTAGAAAACAACTGGACATATTATGAATCAGTGAATTTTTATCCAGAAGTTGATGTTACGCAGAAGTCATTTCCGTAACCGACGGCGTTTATCCGAAAATGTTCGGCAGGCTACGAAATACCCTGAATAGGATCAAAAATTTAGTTAATCCAAATATTTTTAAAGAGGAAGATTAGACCTTCAAGGCTATGTTGTCGAATTTTTAAGATTTGTTAAGATTACGCGATTAGAACACCGAACATGAGACTTAATCGGTAGAATGTTCATAAAGCAAGAATGCATGACATGGGATGATGTCATTTTGTTGAATTTGGGGGAGGGGGAGGTCGGCATGTGCAGCTAGTGGAGGAGAATGAGTTTGCCAAAAACCCTAATTTTCCATGGTTGATATTGAAGGGAAAAATACCAAGTTGGCCTCACATTTTTTCTATAAATAGCCAACATCTCTTTGCATATTCCTCACACCAAACCTCAAGAGGTATTTCAAAAATAGAGAGAGAAGTTAGAGAGAGGAGCGCTGGAGAAAGTTGCAGTGAGGTTCTTCAAGGGTAAGTTCTTCGGTTCTTAGTTTTTAGTTCGGTAGTTCTTGAAGTTCTAGGGTAGATGTTGTTTTGATCTTTAATCTTCCAGTATATTTTAGATATCATGTTTTAGGATTAAATATGATATTTATTTTGGAAAATATGTTGGAGTAAGAGATATGTTGAAATTTTGGAAGATTAGAGTCAAAGTAGCGAAGCTCTGGCGAAATTCCGCCGATTAGGGTCTCAGGGGTAAAATGGTCATTTATGACTAAAATGTCCGTCATAATGTTTGATCATTAATAAATGCGCTATTTTCCTTATAGGATATCCCTGAGTACATTCTGACCAACCGTCATACCGAAATTCTGTCAACGAAGGTACGTTCGCGTACTGTAACACTAACTCTGATATTTATGGTATGCGTTTATGTGGTATGAGTATTGCATGCAAATTGTGGTTGATGATCTGTTGATATGTTGTGAGTATTGTTATGTGCTTTTGGATACATGCACTCCGTGTGGTACATCTATATGCACGCCGTGTGGTACATCTATATGCACTTCGTGTGGTACATCTACATGCACTCCGTGTGACAGATCTGTTATATTGTTAATGTGGTGATTGTCTGTGATCCATATATTGTATATGTGAATATGAGGTTAACCATTACCTGAGGTCCGGTGCGGACCTCAGCTCTTAACATAGCGTCAGGGTCAAGAGAACCGAGGACCGAGGAGAGAGGAAAGCAGCAAGCTTAAAGATCCGGCTGCAGACTATCTTTTGTAGCCACGACATGGGGATCGCCAGGGAGACACTTTTGTCGTTATTTATTTACAGAAACTCTCGGTTCAATATACCGCCAGTTGGCATTTTGAATATAAATATCAGTTACTCTCTTGCTCTATTGTTCTACTCTGATGAAAAAAAAAATTGTTATACTGCTTTTGAAAACGGGATGTTACAATGGTTTTGACAAACAAACCGTAAAGAGGGAATCTATTTGTTGACTTGGATTATGTAATATGTGATCGCTGCCAACAATGACTTGGAATGGACCAATTGCAAAAATCTTTATATCTTTATATAATATAAATATATAAAAATAATATTCCTTCGTGGCCTAAATATTAAGACCTGTTTATTTACCTTAGAGGAATAAAATAAGCTAAATAAAATATTTAATTATAGTATATGTAACATGATCTTCGTAAAATATACTTTTATATATTATTATATTATTATATGGTGTTAAGGGTTAATTTTGCTCCAGAAGTTGTCACTGATGAACAATTTTGTCCTGAAAGTGTAAAAAAGAGAGTAATTTCGCCCGGATTGTTATCCCAATTAATTTGTACTCATAGTTGACAAAATATGATGAGCTAACAGTTCACATATCATCCACATCATTTTTGTTAAGGTGCAAATCCCAGAAATTTTAAATCTAATTTTGAAAAAAAAAAATGAAGTAGATGATATATAGACTATTGGGCTAAATTTGCAAGTTAACAAAAATAACGTAAATTACATAATAGTCCCAGAACTTTTGGAAATTACAAAAAGGCTTGAAACTCAAAAACAGTTCTAAGCATGTTTGAGATCATTTTTTGGGTCTCAAAAGTGTTTATTCACGTAAATCGAGAAAAAACTTACCACTTTGGTCATATTTATAAGTATTTTTTTACCAACAAATTTGGTCCTATTCATATCTCCAATTTTAAGGTAATAAATAAGATTGTGACAATTTTGTCATATTAACTGTACAAATGAATATAGAGAAAGAAGAAGAAGTTGAAAACTACTCATTCATAAATGAGGGCAAAGTAGAAAATTTACCCTATAATCATTAAGTTAACCACCACTCCTTGGTATGTGTGATTTAATTAAAAAAGACTTATAAATAGGACCAAAGTAGTATCTTACATACTTGTCTCGTATAACATAAATCATAATTAAAAAGCTCATTTTGAAGGCTTCAATCGTTATTCCAAATAAACACAAAGTTTTCCTTAGCAAAAATCTGATTCTGAGGTTGCGGAATCATAATCTTTTGGGGGAGAGGGAGCCGACACTATGCCTGTTTGGATGTAACTTTTGGAGAATAACTTTTGGGATTTACGAGGTAAAAATGGCTTTTAGAAAATAATTTTTGGATAAAAATGATAGTGTTTGGATCTTTTATCAGAATAATTTTTTTAGGGTCAAATTTACCAAAAAGGACATTAGCTTTTGGTATAATTGCATATAAAGGATAAGGTTGTATTTTAAATATTATAAACATTATATTTCATAATAAATGTCAAAAATTACATAAATTTGTGTACAAAATTAAAATACTTAAGCGTACTAACTGGCACTGAAAATATCTTCATGATCTAAAAAATTTATTTTATGATATTAAAAAAATATTTCAGGGTAATGACTTATCTTGAAAAGATATTTCAGGGTACTGATGGGTATTAAAAAGATACTTAAGGATACTGAAAAAATACTTCATAATCTTGAAATTTATTTTAGGATATTGAAAAAATATTTCAGGGTACTAACAAGCACTAAAAAGATATTTAAGAATACTGAAAAATTACTTCATGATCTTGAAAATTTATTTTAGGATATTGAAAAAATATTTCAGTGTACTAAAAAAATATTTAAGGATACTGACTGGTGCTGAAAAAATACTGATAATGGCATAAGAGAGAGAAAAATCTAAAAAATAGCTTTTTCCAAAACCTAGGTTTTGATGCAGAATAGTCTCTAGCAAAAATAAGGGTGTTTAGCACACTTATAGCAAAATCTGGGTTTTATTTCCAAAACCTAGGTTTTGATTCCCCCAAACAAGCCCTCCCATTCTCACTCACTCCGTTCTTACCCCGTCCATCACTCACCACCATCGTTGTTGTTCTTCTGCGCTAGAAATCACTCCCCCACCATGTCCACTTTCCTCTTCTCCATCATAGATCCTTCTAGATTCTCTCTTCTTCATTCTCTCTTCATTTTCAACTTCTTCAAGCCAATATCTTTACCCCCATTCCTCTTCTCTAGTTCTAGACTTATTTCACATTCAAATCTCCACTAAATTCGTCCTTTCATCCTTCAATTTCCATGGCAACAGTGAAGTTTCAGTTGGTGACAGCTGCTAAAACTCCAACGAGAGGCTTTGCTCCAACTATTGAGGAATGGAGATTTGCATTGAGTGCAAGAGCCTAAAGAGGGAGATTTTCTTATGGATATGGATATTGTACTTCTTAGTTAAGACCAAATAGATTAAGTAGGATTTTGTTGAGTTATTTGGACTCTATCTTCTATCTTGTTGAGTCAAGATTGCATTTACATTGTGATCAAATTTGGATTATTGTGATTGGATGATTTTCATTTATGTATTTTCTATTAATTCAATGAGATTATGCATGCTTTATGATTATTAGTTTGTATAGTTTATTTGAGTTTATTTGAATGTCACGATTGCACATTTATATTAGAGGAAACATTTGTATTAATTCAATCCATTTCACATATTTTAGTGGTTCTTGAATAATATATTTCCTAAGCAATAGCTATGAATGCGATCATAGGAGTAGTTATTGATTATGAGTGTTAAGTTCAATTGTGATTATTTGGAGATTTTAATTAAAACTTGATGAATTTCAAATTTTCATATCATTTGTTGAACAAGGATAGCAATTGAACTAATTTCTTAAAAGAATTCACTTCATTCATATTTCATTCTATTTTATTCAAAAGACAAAAAATATAGTAGATTAGGACTTTTGTTCATTTATTTTTTTTTCGATACACCAAAGCAACCAAACCCTAACTAGCCATTATCCTGGATAATAATCCGTTGAAGCGCCAAGTCAGCCTGCGAGATGATCTGCAAGCCAGGTAAGGACGATAGACTTGCTTTAGCCAACAGGTCCGCAGCTTCATTGGCCTTTCTACTAATCAGATGCGCCCACGCTCCACACACGCTCCGTCATCCTTTTAATTTCTGCAATCAGACCTCCGTCTTCATGAGTTTCAGGCGTCGGGTTTCCGATGAGTTCTACAGCATCAGATGAGTCCACTTCCAGAATTACTTTTCGGAATCCCAAGTCCCACACAATCTTCAAACCATGGAGGCAGCCCCAAAGTTTAGCCGACAAGCAATCTCCCTCGTCGCCTTTGAATTTAAAACCCTTCACGAACGAAGCCTAACTATCTCGCAAGAGTCCACCGCTAGCAATACCAGGTGTCCAAGGAGAAAACGCTCCATCAGTATTAAGCTTCACCCACCCAGGCGGAGGCGGACACCATGCTTCCACATTTCCGTTCTGCAGTGACTTCCTTCCATGTACTGAGCCTAGTCAATCCCAAGCATCGTTTGAACTACTAACCATAGCAGCCGCACTGATCAGAATAGAGTAGTTTGATATTCGTTTATCTTCAAACACGACCGAATTCCTTCGCCTCCAAGGCCACTAGCAGATGACAGCAAACCGACTCCGCCAATCCTCCTTCCCCTGGGTACCGTCTCTGGAAGATAAATTCCAGCGGAGCCACTGTTCCCACGGCATGTGCCTGAACCGATACCAAACTGGGGGGAAACCAACTGGCGCCATAATTCAAGAGTTTCGGGACACCACGGAGAACATGCTGAATAGATTCTCGCCGAGAATTACAAATTGGACAGAAGGCATCCACGCTCAACCCTCTTCTCTGCCTAGAAACATTAGTCAATAGCCTGTTGTGAAGGACAAGCCAAAGGAACATTTTACATCTCTCCGGGATTTTAAGTTTCCAAACTCTCCCCCAAAGCGGATCGGGAGGGGAATCTTTCTCGAGAAGAGCATTATAGGCTGACTTCACCGAGAAGGATCCGCTTTTGTTCCATTTCCACCTCAATTGACCACAAGGCATTTCCTCAATTCCATCTTGGACTTTGTTCCATGTACGCTTGATTCCACTCCACAAATTCGAGCCTGGTCTTCCCATAGTGATCCGTGGAATAATGTCATTTCCACATTTATATTTATCCGTGATAACTTTAACCCATAACGCATCCCGTCTAGCTGAGAGGTTCCAGCCAACCTTCATGAGGTAAGCCTGGTTATACAGATTCGCATGGCGGATCCCCAACCCTCCTTTAGCTTTTGGTTTACAAATGGTATCCCAAGCGACCAAAGGGATTTTACGATGCTCCTCAGTACTTCCCCATAGAAACTGGCGGTTACACTGATCAAGAGACTCACAAGTGCTTGCTGGAATTAGTGAAGTTTGCATTACATACCCTGGAATAGCAGTAGTTACCGAAGAGATCAGAGTAGCCCTCCCTGCAGAAGACAAGGATTTAACTTTCCATTTCGATAGTCTGGTCTTCACCTTATCCACCACATAATGAAAAGACTCCTTCGTGACACACTTGTGGTGAAGTGGAACCCCCAGATATTTACCTAAATCACTAGTAATAGAGAATCCCAGGGCCGCACACATCTCCGTACGCCGAACATGATGAACATTCTGTGAAAAACATACTCTGGTTTTTTGCTGATTAACTTTCAACCCCGAACTATCACAAAAAGACTTGAGGCATCTATTTATCACAGATACTTGATCCATTGACGCTTCAGTAAATAGCATAATATCATCCGCAAAGAACAAATGAGAGACAGGGAGCCCAGTTCTTGTAAGGCGAATAGGCTTCCAGTGACCTTCCTGAATCTCAGCTTGAATGAGGTGAGCTAATTTCTCCATGCAGATAACAAATAAGTATGGTGATAGTGGATCACCTTGCCTTACTCCCCTAGAAGGGTGGAACGTTTCGGCTTTATCCCCATTCCACAGCAGTTGCATACTAGAACTAGATACACACTGCCCCACAACCTCAGTAAGGTAGTTAGGAATGTTAACTTCCTGGAGACACCTCATTAGGTAGTCCCAATTGACACGATCATAGACTTTTGTTCATTTATGTCTTTACATATTTTCAAACAAAATCTCAAAATCAATTTCCCCTTGTTTTCTATGCATTTGCATGATATTTAGATCACTTAGAAATCAATAAGAGCCTGATTGGTTCAAAGAAATGACTGAAAAGGAAAATAATGAAAAATATTTTATTACAAAGGTCTTTGATTTATACTGGAAAAGAAAATAGGTTGATATGATTTTTTTTTCTTTTTTGCAGAAAATGGGGTAGGAAAATAAGTTAAAAGACCATTTTGTCCTTGGAGTAAAATAATTATTTAAATGTCTATGAGACTATCACATCTCACTAATTTTTTTATATCACATCTAAGGTCACATCAAGGGGCTTTTATGTTTTCAAGCATTTTCCCTCCTCACTTGAAAATTGGTTCCCACTAATTTTGGTGGGAACACATTTTCAATTATATAGTTAAAAATGGGTTTCGACGGGAAATCATTTTCCAGCTAAAAATATGAACCAAACGTCCACCATCGAAGGGAAATTCGATTTTTCCTTTCTTGCTGTAATACCCGGATAAATGAAAGGGGTATTTTTGGTAAGCAAGTATATAATCTCAAGACTTGTGATAATATAGTATATTTTCTGAGGAAAAATCTCTTGGAAATTAGAGAATCTAAGGGCCAAAGTGCCAAATGACGAAAATGCCCCTAAGGGACATAAATAACTTAAGAAAATTATGAAAAATCCTAAAAGGTGATGAAATAATTATTAAAATTGAGGAGTTTATTGCCTCTATTTGTGATAATTGAATAAATTACAAACTTGGATAAATTGAATAAGAATGCTCAAAAAGTGGTAAATGACCAAAATACCCTCACAAATTCTAATATAATGAAAGAGACATGGAAACACAAATGTCAATGTAAGTGTTATGAGGTATAAGGTATTCTAATTATCAACAAGTGATAATTAAGTAATTAGGTAATTACTGGCTAATTACTTAAGCATAAGCAAAGGAAATTCAGAAATAATTATGTAAAACCCTAAAATTAATGGTTTTTGGTTTAAAATTAGTAAAACTATATTTACTAATTAATTGGAAATTTTGAAGAAAAATATATGAGTTTAGGTATTTTTAAAGCCTAAATGCAAGAATGGACCAATGGGAAAATTTTGTAAAAATTATGTAAAAATAATTATTTAATTAATTAAATAATTAATAAAAAAACGAAATAAAAAAAAATTGGGCAGAAAAAAAAAGAAAAAAAAAATGAAAATGAAATGAAAAAATAATTTTTGCAAGTTGCAAATATTTTAATAATATAATTAATTAAAGTAAAAATGATGAATAGTAATTTAGAAATTAGGAAACGGATCCTATCTAGAGATCTAGGAATGAGATTTCCAAAGTCAGGGTAGAATATTGATCAGTGGAATTTTATCTTCCGTTAAACTATTGCGGAAGTTAATTCTGAAGCCGTTTGTGCTTTTTCGTAATAAGACGAAATAGGGAAAAATGCAGATAGGCATATTTTTGGATTTGAAGAAAATAAATTCTAACTCAACATCTAGGAATGAGTTTGAATTTATCTGAACATATTTGGAATCAGTGAATTTTTCTGAAGAAGTTGGTGATTCCAGAAATACGTTTCGACACCGGACGCGTTCGGACACGCTTCTCGAGAAAACTTCAACTGGACTGTTGGAGCCCTATATGGAATCAAAATTTAGGTTAACTTGGACATTTCTAGTAAGTGAGAACATGTCTTCAAAGTTGTAAATCCAGAATTTTGAGATTTTTCCGAAATTACGCGAATCTAAAATCGATCGGGGTTTTATCAGTAGAAAACTTCTAAGACAAGTTGATGACATCATCGGGATGACTTCATCTTTGGAAAAGATGACATATGGACGTTTTTGGTGGAGGAGAAGGAAGGAAAATGAGTGATTCTCAATAAGGCCACATCTACCATCTCTCGGCCGTCGATACGAAAGAAGATCCAACGGTTGAAATCCATAACTTTTGCCTATAAATAAGACACCCCTTTGCTCTTCATTCTTCACAATTCAAGAGAGCATTTCGGTTTTAGTGAGAAGTTGAGAGAGAAGCTGGGGAAGGAGTCCGGGAAATTTGCAAATGAAGCTCTGGGTAAGTTTTTCTGCAGAGCTTTTAGTCTCCGTAGTTCTTTCAACGAGTAGAGTTGTTAGAGTAGCCTTTAATTTTCAAGTATGATTAGATATCATATGATAGGGCTATATTAGTCTAGAATTTCGAAAATTATCATTGGATCGAAGTTCTGGCAAAATTTTGGAAAGTCTGAGTCAAAGTAACGAAGGTTTGGCGAAATTCGCCGATTAGGGGTTTCTGTTTTTCGTAAAACGTGCCGTTTCCGCCAGAATTGCCGACGTTCGTCAACGGAGGTACGTTCGCGTACTGTAACACTAGCTCTGATGATTATTGAATGGATATATGTGATAATATGTTATGTGAATGGTTTGGTGCCGAAGGCAAGGCTAGTCTATGTGGGTGTGCCAATTAGTCGCCGTAAAGTTGGTGAGGCCCCATGATAGACACTTACCTGGCCATTCTGTTCAGTGCTATTTGCTCCGTATCTATGGAACCGTACTTAGATACTCCGTATCTATGGAACCGTACTTAGATACATCGTGTCTATGGAATCGTACATGGATGCACTATGTCTATGGAACCGTACTTAGGCGCACTGTGATTAAGGTATCGTACTTAGATCACTATTACAGTTTTTATGTTGTTACTAAATGATCATGTACCGGCTTGATCAATGCTGTGAAATTGGAAATACCTGTTGTACATATATATTTTTTATAAGCATGAGGTTAACCGTTACCTGAGATCCAATGCGCTAAATTGGATCTCAGCTATAGCTTCAGGGTCCGGAGGACCGAGGGCCGAGGAGATAAGCAAGCAGGTCACGTAGATCGAGGACAAGGAAGGGAGCTAGCATGAAGATCAGATGGAGACACTTTAGTTTTGTTGTACTTACGTTAGATGTAAACACTCGGAGGAATGTACGGCCTTATGAACAGCCAGATACACTGTTAGCAATGTTATTCAGTTACTCTTTATTATGAAAAAAAAATTGTCGCTCAAAACTCTCATCGAAACGCTATGAAAACAGTTGTGAAAACTGGGGTGTTACATTTTGGTATCAAAGCGTTTTTCCTGGCATCAGATCATTTTACTTGGCATGACTCTAACTATGTTATAAACAAACCGTTGGTGCCGAACGAAGGGCTAGTCTATGTGGGTAAGTCATTCAGTCGCCGTGAACTCGGTGAGACTTCCCATGATAGACACCTACCTGGCCAATAGGTTTGAGTAACGGAGTTAGGTTCAACGCCTTTCTATAAAGGAGCGTATTTTGAAAATGAGTACTGAGATAACTCTGGTGTTAAGTTCTAGAGAGGGACATGAATGATGTTCCCTCCGGCCAAAGAAAATGTACCAGTGCGTATGTCTGTAGTTCCCGAGTTAGTAGGGTTAGGATTGAACCCAGCACGTATAGTTCCCGAGTTGGTGGGGTTAGGATTGAACCCAGATCCAGCATATCCGCCGCCCGAAGTTAGGCCGATACCGTATCAAATAACTCGAAAATCTCCAGCTTGTCCTGAACGGAAATTCTATCCTAGCGCAGAGCTTATATGTGAAGCTTGGCCACACCGGACGAAACTCTGAGATCGACAAAGATAAAGACATGCGGTATTTGACCCATGTTGAGAAATTTCTAGTATATTTCTGTACCCTCGGAAGACCGGATCGATCCACTCTTCATCCTTTTCCCCGTACCCGTTGCTGAATGGAAAGAATCAACGAAATCCCGAGCGAGGGAAATGTTGCGGGTATCTAAACGTTTGTAGGGTCATTACTAGTTCGGTAAAGTCTGCAATAGACTAATCATTGTTTTCCTAAATCTAACGTTTTCCCTAATGAAGGAATAAGAACGAGACATGGCAAAGTTAAGAGGAGCCGGAACTCCCAGAGGTCAAGGCAGGGGACGAGGTAGACAACCTCGGATAAATCCAATACCGGATCACCTGCACGTAATGAAATGGAGGAGATGAGGAGAACTCGCAAGAGCAGAGGGTTCTTATAAATGAACTCTGCGAGAGGCAGAATAGACAAGAGCAACAAGCTGAACGGAAATTAGCAGAACAAAATGCTGAGGAAGAAAGACGAAATGCTGAGGAGGAAGAACATACAGAAGAGGAAGAAGAAGAAGAGAACTATCAGAGAAAAGGGTCTAATTTAACCCAACGTATCACCTTAGAAATTTCCAGTGATTCTCTTAAAAGGAAAACAAGAGCTTGCGACTCTGTATCCGTTACCGTCATTTGGACGAAGTAACTATAAAAAAAAAAAAAACGAACACCACTTACTAAGATCGATGATCTATCCACATACCACATTCCTATGTCTTAGATCAACTTCCAGTCGGAATACCCCCAGCTACAAGTCAATACTAGCATGGTTCGAAGATAGTTTCCAGGACTAAAACGAACCTTTGAAATCTCTTGAGATGACCCTCGACTAAATGCACCTACCTTGTTCATAGGGTACTTGCAACAAAGTTTCCTCTCAAACACGTAGGTAGGTTAATAGAGGTATTGATTGACGACGTTCTCATCCTGTTCGAGACATCGGAAGGGAAACACAAAGAACAATGGCGATCGGTAGCAAGATTACCAAAGGAAGACGCGACTTTACTAAGTAGGTAAATATGGGTGTTGGCTGTCAGGAATAAACTTTCTGGGCCATACTCCATAACGCAACGATATTATTAATTGTTTTCAGGAAGTGGAAGCAGTTCTGGAATTAGAATAGCCAGAAATAGTAACATCGAGGTGTAGTTTTGGATCTAGCGGGATAGTACCGCAGATTAATGAAGAATTTGTCATAACTTAAATGTTGAACACAGACTAGGAGACAAGCTTTCATAAAGTGAGGGAGAAGTCGGTCACAACACCAGGAAATTGGTTATCCCAAATCCAAATAGATTTTTATAATGGTACCAATAGGAATGGATCGGGATATGTCTAGTTTAAATGGCATGACAAGTGTGATGACTTCCTACTCTCAAGTCTCTTAAAGTCGAACCAATCCACACATAACATAGTAATAATCATTATCATAAAAATCCCGATAGTATCATTAAGTCTAAAGTATCTTATGTTACCACGGTGTATGGGAACCATGGGGACATAATATATCGAAGTACGACATGATATCCATGAGTACGAGATATATGGTATTGCCGCGGTATATGGGAACCACGGGATACAAATATATCAAAATACGACATGATGAATGTAGTACGCGGTATTATGGGTGCCACGGAAACACTTATGTATGCGGTGTTATGGGCGCCACTAAACGCTAAAACACTAAAGTACGCGGTGTTATGGGCGCCACTAAGCAATATATATAAAGTACGCGGTGTTTTGACACCACGGAAAAACTATATATCAACTTAAAACATGATAAAAACTTTATAATCAAGCTATAACGAGTTCTCAATCACCGTGAGGAGCAATTGCGATAAAATGAAGATCCGTCGCGTATAGTCCAAAATCCATGTGAGATAGGTTTTAGTTAGCACCAAGTTTAGTTGGTTAGTACAAATTTCGAGGACGAAATTTTGTTTAAGGGGGGAAGAAATGTAATACCCGGATAAATGAAAGGGGTATTTTTGGTAAGCAAGTATATAATCTCAAGACTTGTGATAATATAGTATATTTTCTAAGGAAAAATCTCTTGGAAATTAGAGAATCTAAGGGCCAAAGTGCCAAATGACGAAAATGCCCCTAAGGGACATAAATAACTTAAGAAAATTATGAAAAATCCTAAAAGGTGAGGAAATAATTATTAAAATTGAGGGAGTTTATTGCCTCTATTTGTGATAATTGAATAAATTACAAACTTGGATAAATTGAATAAGAATGCTCAAAAAGTGGTAAATGACCAAAATACCCTCACAAATTCTAATATAATGAAAGAGACATGGAAACACAAATGTCAATGTAAGTGTTATGAGGTATAAGGTATTCTAATTATCAACAAGTGATAATTAAGTAATTAGGTAATTACTGGCTAATTACTTAAGCATAAGCAAAGGAAATTCAGAAATAATTATGTAAAACCCTAAAATTAATGGTTTTTGGTTTAAAATTAGTAAAACTATATTTACTAATTAATTGGAAATTTTGAAGAAAAATAGATGAGTTTAGGTATTTTTAAAGCCTAAATGCAAGAATGGACCAATGGGAAAATTTTGTAAAAATTATGTAAAAATAATTATTTAATTAATTAAATAATTAATAAAAAAACGAAATAAAAAAAAAAATTGGGCAGAAAAAAAAAAGAAAAAAAAAATGAAAATGAAATGAAAAATAATTTTTGCAAGTTGCAAATATTTTAATAATATAATTAATTAAAGTAAAAATGATGAATAGTAATTTAGAAATTAGGAAACGGATCCTATCTAGAGATCTAGGAATGAGATTTCCAAAGTCAGGGTAGAATATTGATCAGTGGAATTTTATCTTCCGTTAAACTCTTGCGGAAGTTAATTCTGAAGTCGTTTGTGCTTTTTCCTAATAAGACGAAATAGGGAAAAATGCGTATAGGCATATTTTTGATTTGAAGAAAATAAATTCTAACTCAACATCTAGGAATGAGTTTGAATTTATCTGAACATATTTGGAATCGTGAATTTTTCAAGAAGTTGGTGATTCCGTAAATACGTTTCGACACCGGACGTGTTCGGACACGCTTCGAGAAAACTTCAAACTGACTCGTTGGAGCCCTATATGGAATCAAAATTTAGGTTAACTTGGACATTTCTAGTAAGTGAGAACATGTCTTCAAAGTTGTAAATCCAGAATTTTGAGATTTTTCCAAATTACGCGATTCGGATACCGATCGGGGTTTTATCAGTAGAAAACTTCTAAGACAAGTTGATGACATCATCGGGATGACTTCATCTTTGGAAAAGATGACATATGGACGTTTTTGGTGGAGGAGAAGGAAGGAAAATGAGTGATTCTCAATAAGGCCACATCTACCATCTCTGAGCCGTCGATACGAAAGAAGATCTAACGGTTGAAATCCATAACTTTTGCCTATAAATAAGACACCCCTTTGCTCTTCATTCTTCACAATTCAAGAGATCATTTCGGTTTTAGTGAGAGGTTAGAGAGAGAAGCTCTGGGGAAGGAGTCCGGGGAATTTGCGAAGCTCAGGTAAGTTTTTCTGCAGAGCTTTTAGTCTCCGTAGTTCTTTCAACAGCTAGAGTTGTTAGAGTAGCCTTTAATTTTCAAGTATGATTAGATATCATATGATAGGGCTATATTAGTCTAGAATTTTGAAAATTATCATTGGATCGAAGTTCTGGCAAAATTTTGGAAAGTCGGAGTCAAAGTAACGAAGTGCTGGCGAAATTCCGCCGATTAGGGGTTTAGGGGCAAAATGGTAATTTTTACCTAAAATGCCGCTTATAATGCCAAATCACTAATGAAAGTGATATTACTCCTATAGGACATCGAAACTCGACCGCGTTGCATTCTGTTGTCCGACGTGTCACCGTTGGACGTTTCGCTTTTTTCGTAAACGTGCCGCTTTCCGCCTGTAATTGCCGACGCTCGTCAACGGAGGTACGTTCGCGCATCGTAACACTAGCTCGATGATTATTGAATGGATATATGTGATAATATGTTATGTGAATAGTTTGGTGCCGAAGGCAAGGCTAGCTCCATGTGGGTGTGCCAATTAGTCGCCGTAAAGTCGGTGAGGCCCCCATGATAGACACTTACACAGCCATTCTCGTCGGTGCTATTTGCTCCGTATCTATGGAACCGTACTTAGATACTCCGTGTCTATGGAACCGCACTTAGATACATCGTGTCTATGGAATCGTACATGGATGCACTATGTCTATGGAACCGTACTTAGGCGCACTTTGTGATTAAGGTATCGTAAGATACACTGTTAGGAATGTTATTCAGTTACTCTTTATTATGAAAAAAAAATTTGTCGCTCAAAACTCTGATCAAAACGCTATAAAAACAGTTGTGAAAACCGGGGTGTTACACTTGCCCCCTATTTTCAGCAAACCAAACAACTTTAAAAGGCTCCTTGAGAGTAAAAAGTGATCCTAAATTTGCTAGACACAATCCTTAGTTAATTGTTTATGGTGGACTTCAAAGCTAACATCCAAAAGTCTTCATCACAATTAAACAAAATTTTTATATAAATTAAAATTACAAATAAATGATAATCAAAATTTAACTGTTTGATTTGAGGGAAGGGGATGGGAGGGGACCTCTTTCCTTCGTTTGGTTTAAACTTTTAGGTGGGATGGAAGACAAAATTTTGGGTTAAATTCTCTTCCCTCCCTTTATTTTGCGTTTAAATTTTCCCCCTCATCTCCCTTCTAACAAATCAAACAATGTAATAGGGCTAAGCAAGTTGCCCGTAACCCCGTAGGCTAGCCCAAACCCATATAAAATTGGCCTACTTAAGCCCGCCCATAAAAGACCCATGATGGGGTGGGTTGAAACCTGCCCATTTAAGAATTAAATGGGCGGGCTATGGGCACACATTCGGGCTGCCCATGCCCACCCATTTAAATTTTTAATTTTTATTATGATTTATTTTATTTGTGCGTATTTGTATTTTATAAGCACACCCCATTACTTTGTCTTCTATTAGTTTCTTAGTTTCTTGTTTATATGAGTACTATGAATTGTATGTTTTTTGGTTTCCAAATTCGATCTTGGCTATTTCTGATTTTTATTATGATAACTAGATTTCAAAGTGGGACTGTAGTTAAGATTATGACCTTTAATTTGTCTTAAGTATTTTTTTTTATAACATTGTCTTAAGCGTAGATTTTCATGTGCAGTTTTTTAAGAAAAAAAAAAATTGTAAAGGAAGTAATTCATTACTGTTGGTTGCATAATGAATTAACAAACACCAAAGTTGTTTCAGGATAATTGTCCATTGGCTTTATAGATTTGGTTTTATTTCATAATGAGAAGAACAATCATTTGTGGTGCATTTTGACAATATATTTAAAGGTGATTAGATTTGTCATGATTGTATTTTGGGAAAATCCCCTTTAGAGCCCAAGTAACCAAGATATTGTCAAAAAAGGTCCAAAGAAAAGTCACATATCAAAAAAGACCCTAGTTGTTAACGTGTACTGATTTAGTTGTTAAGATATAGTTGTTAACATGTATTAATTTAGTTGTTAATATTGTACTGATATAGTTGTTAACGTTTCTAAAATAATACCCAAAAATGCCCTAGGACCGTTTTTGACATGTGACTTTTCTTTGGGCCTTTTTTGACAATATCTTGGTTTCTTGGACCTTAGGGGGGATTTTCCCTTGTATTTTTGCCGAAGGGTATAAAATAAAAGGACAGTACATGCATGGGCTGTGCAAGTAACAAATTTGTATTTATGTTAATATTAGGTTTATATATAGGGGTATTTTGTTTTGAAATTATATCAACTAGTATTTATTTGGCATTTGGAGCTACATTCCCTTCTTCAAGTGAATTTGAAAAAGATGATGAAATATGAAGATCTAATGGAAACACGTCATCTCATAACCTTTTGAGCTTATAATTATCATGATTTAGTTTGAAAGTTGAAGTTTGAACATTAAAATGATGTTATGATGATATATGTCTAAAGTTAAGTTTTTTTGTGCAATATGTGATAATTGAACTTTTAAGATTCAAAATTTAAAATGGTGATTCGTAACTATATTATTTTTAAACAAATAGTTCAAAATTTAAATGGGTTACTCATAATCTGTTTTAACCAGTGGCGGAGCCACACTTGTGCCAATGTGGGCAAGTGCACCCATAAAAAATATATATACAAGTTAAAAGAATTTAGTGACTAAAATGCATTGGTAGTGTAGTGGGTTAAGACTCTGGAAAATTAAATGTAGGTCACCGGTTCGAGCCTCCACTTTCCCCTTATCCTTTTTTTTTTTTCATTTCCATCCCCCCCCCCCCCCAATTTCTGATTTTATTCCTCCCTGAGTCTGCATCGTGAGTCTGGAACGGAGACAGAGGAACAGATCGGGTCACCGTCTTCTCGTTCGCCGGACTGGTTCGTTCGCCGAGGAAGTAGATTCACCAGATCGCGTGGTTCTTCAGAGCGTCGGTGGGCATTGGCGGAGATCGAGGCGGTGAGATATTTGTGGTGCCGGATTCTAGACTCGTCCCACCAAGGTTTGCAGAGGGAAGAATCGTGAATCCCTTAGTATGCATCATTCCTGCCTCTTTCATTGTTCTTTGTTTACCGATAAAGTGTTGGATAGGAATCCTTCTTCTTTTTCTAATGTGGTGTTTTTCGGACGAGATAACATTTATGTTTTTCTTCATTATTTCTGACCGATTTAAGTGAAATCATTTTCTATTGCTTGCATACGGTAAATTGAGTCAATGATTTTGACTCTGTGCTCTGTATTTCTAGAGATTGTTCAGTCCTGAAGAACTTGCGTTATACAATGGAACCGATGAAAGTCGGCCAATCCTTCTAGGAATTATCGGGTATTCTTCTCTTTTCCTCTCTGCTTTTTTTGTGGGATAGTTATGGGTGCTGATATCAATATACCTTAAACAATGTCTGTCTGGAATTTCTTGCATTGCTGAGCTGAAATATAGGATTCTTCATTTACTAGTACTGTTTGCTTTTTCGTGTGCACGCACCGAATTGGTTGGCAACGAGTGTTTAATTGTAGCTTTGGGATTTCTGACCTGGCTTATTGCTGTATTGTTGAGAGTTGACTATCGCTTGATTTTGTTGACTATTTGTTCCCACCTGTTTGTTGACTGTGATGTTATATCTTTGATTTTGGATAGATTTGTGTTTGATGTAACCAAAGGGAAATCTCATTATGGTTCAGGAGGTGGATACAATCATTTTGCTGGAAGGTATTATCTTTATCAACTCAGAAGTACATGTTCTTGTTGTGCTCTGACATTGATGACCTGTGCTTCCTTTGGCTCGCTCAAACATTCTGCATAAAAATAATCAGGTTATCATCATGTTCTTGTTGTGATTTTGGAAGTGCAAAAGTTCTGGTAATGTCTCACTTTTGTTTGGATGTTCTAATTTCAAACTGAATGTAGGTCCTTGGCAGCTTTTACTAATTCTAAATCTATTAGTTCATGTTGGCTGTTTTTGCGTACATAAGATCTATTGAGAGGCTGAGAATCTTTGATATTTTATTATTGGGTATGCATATCTCAAGCTAATTCATTAGCTTACAATTGATATGTCTGGGTCACCAATAGATATGTTATAGGCATTATAGGGTTGCCAGAAATGATTTGGCTTACAACTTGGTGGGATTTTTGCCATTTACATACCTTTTTTTGGCAATATCGGAGCATTTATGTCCTTGGTTACGTGCACACAATTCAAATCATAACTTCCTTGAGAGATGTTCTTAATTATCTTCACAATCCAATTTCCATTTTGTCTGTAGTTTAATTGATGCATCAACTTCTAGCTCTTGTTACCATTTGTTTGCATTTCTGCTGCATCAAGAAAGTGAGAAATAGATAAAGAAATTTGGGGTGTAGGAGAAGTAGAAATCTGATATAGCCTTTCTCTTCACTGTGCACCTGGCAGCTCAACCTTCTTCTCATATATTTGACTTAGGGATAGACCCCCTTATAAGGGATAAATTACTACATCTCATTTTGTTGTCCTCTCCTTCATGGAAATGGTCTCTTACATATGATGATACTTTGGCTTTCCAGGGAAAGCTACCAAAGTCTTCTATTATTCTGCCAAGAGTAAATTTTTTAGACTGTGTAAAAGCATGCTTCAAAATATGATTACTTAACATGCAAAGGTTAATTGTCATTCTTTCTCTTAAAGGGATAGAAATAAGGGGAAAAACAAAAACAACCTATTGAATCTTAAAGAAAATCAATTAATATAAGGCCTTGAGTGTGGCGTGTGAACAAGTACATCTGACTGGCTCTGTTATTGTCTCTTATTATCTTAGGCTTTGTTCTATGTTGTTTCCTTCAATCTTTCAAGCTTTTTGTTAGATCTCTGTGTCTAACTTGGCTTGGCATATGGTGGTTAGTAAAATATTAGTTAATGCTTTTTTTGTATTGAAGAGCTGAAAATATGGACAGAACTTGTGATTCTCCTTTGTTCCATTCATGGATCATATCTGAAAAAGGCGAGCTTTGTAACGTCCTCTAATTTTACTTAACATAATGACTAATTAAGGGTTGATTAACAACTAAGTAATGCTTCATCATTTATCAAAATATACAAAATAAATCAGAATATGCAGAATGAGCCCTAACGTGGCAATATACAATCATCCAACATAAACCAAAAAGACAGAAGCACTACTTTTAACAAAGTAGCCTAAGCTTCCAATGTCTTTCCTGATGGACCCGCACGGGAATTATCACCTGAAAAATGTGGTAACCATCAATCTAGCTTATTACAATTACTAATATGTGCTAGTGAGGTGCCAAGTGGAACAATTTATATAACAAAGTATTAAAAGTATAATTCACCAATATACACGTCACAAATTTTCATGTCATGAATGTTGTATCAAAATTATGTATTGCAGTTTTCATTAACACAATTTCCAAGATGCCTCCCATCAATCCAAGCGAACCGCCTTATTTCCTCTGATTAGACCCATGGGCTAAGTTACATCCATATTACTGGTTACTCAAAAGCTCACTAGTCATGTGATGAGGACTAGCCAAAATCCTCAGAGCACATAACCCAGACCATGGGTCTTTTCCCCTCATTGAACTAATGGGGTGTTGTAAGCCCTCTTTGAACTAGTGAGTCAGTCCCTCATTGAACAGGTGGGACAATAGAAAGCCAACCATCATGCACTAATGAAGGCCTCACCACGTGGTGGAATAAACTACTCCATTTCTTTCCAATTCAACCCTTTCCATAATTATCATAATAAATAACTCAACAAGAATTTTTTCAAGATTTTCACATGCATATCATGTTATTTAAATAATTCTCATAACCATGTCATAATATCTCAATTCTTATACATAAATAAATATATGTATATATTTCACAATTCAAATCATAAGATTCCACAATGAAATTTCTATTAAAATATTCATATTTTTTCACAACATAATATTTTTTTCGCAGCATACTCACAAACAACATATCAATATACATAACAAGTGGAAAGTGGTTACCTCTCACCGAAGCTAATTATTATCACACTGCTCCTAATCCAAGAGCTCAAACACACGCCAAAAATCAATCTACCACAACCAATTTACTAGCCATTAATAAATCTTCTAAAACTCTACATGATTAAAATTATAACTTATAATTTCATAAAATTAAAAATATACAAATTTTAATAATAATATATTTGGAATGCTTGAAGTGCACATATTATGACGGGACTGAAAAATCAGTGAGACTATTGTAACTATTAATTCTCCTTTTTATTTATTATTTATAAATAATACCCCTTTCTATTAATTTATAATTCCCTTTATTATTTTTTCCCCTTTCTTAATAACAATATCTATTTATTATGATCTATTTACTCTATTATTATTTTACTAATTATTATTATTTCTCCACAATTAAATTTAAACTCTCATAAGCTATCTTAACTCTTTAAATTAGGAGTTTAAATAAATATTAACAACATAAAAATACATTTCGTTATATATATATATATATATATATAAATAATATTATAAATGAAATAATATAGGAGTGAGCTAGATTAGATCCTATTATATAGGAGTAGGTTGGATCAGATTCTGTCATTTTTGATTTCATGATATTATTTCAGTAAAATAACTTTCATCACGCTTGCACGCACGCACACACGCATATCATATAAGCGAACAGCCAGGTTATATGTTCAAATATAGAGAAGATATGGGTATGACGATACTATAACCAACCATCAAGCCTCAGGGTTTGACCAAATATGATCCGGGTCATGGAAGGATACCTGTCCTCTTTTATACAGGAATACTTTTACAGAGAGTATTGATCTCTCAGACCTTCCTCCTTCAGATCACATTCAACACATCCTTCCTTCGTTTCCTACAGGAGGCGTAACTAAAACTTGATTTTATGGTTTTTATATGATCATAACCAAACCTTAAGTTTATTTGAGCAAATAACCATGTGTGTCTTACAGGACCATAACTAACGAACTGCTGATAATATTTCTCCATAATTTGATCCCCTTAGAAAATTAAAAGCTCATACCTTAAAGTTGTTCCACACATATTTGAAATATGCTTCAAAGAAAGAAATGATTAAACTTGGAATTTTATTTCACGAACACAAGAGCAATTGTACAAGAGAGGTAGTGAATTGAGTGAAATCTCAAACTCGGTGTGTGTTGCAATGTGAGATTACATGGCTTTATATAGACAGTCGGCATTCCAACTGCTTCCTAATTCTGACATATACATTTACGTAGCATAACTTCTTACTTTACACAAAGTCTAACAACCTATTTCAACCTATCTAACTAGCTTGTACTTTTTGTCTACTAGTATTTACTACTATAATTTATTACAAGATAACACCTTTGTATAATAAATTCTAGTAGTAAATACTAGTAGACAAAAAGTACAAGCTAGTTAGATAGGTTGAAATAGGTTGTTAGACTTTGTGTAAAGTAAGAAGTTATGCTACGTAAATGTATATGTCAGAATTAGGAAGCAGTTGGAATGTCGACTGTCTATATAAAGCCATGTAATCTCGCATTGCAACACACACCGAGTTTGAGATTTCACTCAATTCACTACCTCTCTTGTACAATTGCTCTTGTGTTCGTGAAATAAAAAAAAAAATTACATTTGCTAATGAACTTGTATATTGCACGTCAAATAAAGGCTTATGTTGGAGTGAGCTCTTCTATATAAGTCATCTTAATTGGTTGCTTCTTCAACATTCAGCCATTTCTTATATGGTTTTCACATAGTTAGACAAATCCATTAAACTCAATGGCGGGTAGGAAGTACTCAATGATCAAAGATCTTGATGACAACACTGAGATGTGAAGGATAGTTGTACGTGTCTTGAGGAAGTGGAATAGCTATCATAAGGATTCACCAACTCAGCTGTATGCTATTTGTGTGCTTCTTATGAACCAATTGGTTAGTTCCTTGGTTCAAACATTATGTACATCTTTTCTATATTTTTCAAACAAAATATTGAGCTTCATGGAGTTTCTATTTATGTCATGTCATTCATCTTCATTACAGGTTATATGTTTTACTCCTTTGATTGAAGGGTGATAAAATCCAAGCCTCAATTATGAACAAGTCTTTATTCAAGCAATTTGAGAAAGAACCGGTAGAAGGCCAATGTTACTTTATAGTAAATCTGGAGGTCATTCCCAATGGGAAGGATACAAGGTTGCTAACCACAAGTTTAAGTTGCTCTTTAACTCGGCTACTTATGTGAAAGGAGAGACTGTTGAAATACCTCTGTCTATTTTCAATTTCTGCCCCATCAGAGACATATTAACTCAAACAGTTGACAATCATACAATGTTTCTGTTTGGCGGGTAGATTTTTTTCCTTGGTTTTTCATTTCACTGTATTCCCCAATAAACTTATACATTATTTCACAAATATCATTGCCTTTATCATAAGCATTGAGCCTGTGGAGGAATATTATTCAGGAGCTGAGATAAAGACTAAGTTTAGACTGATATTGGGTGATGAGAGGTACACAACTAATGTGTTTATTGTGAGAACTTGCTTACAATAATACTCTCTTCACTTTTGCCTTTCAAATATTCTGGTAAGCTTCAGATTCTTCTGTTTTTAATGACATTTATTGCTTGAATCCATGCAAACAGAAAAATACTATGGTTTATATCATGTTTCCAACTTTTTTTCATTAGCACCATAGATTAAAAATATTAAGGTGTTTGTTTTTCCTCATACAATATGCTCATTAAATGTAAATGATAAAAATAAGAAACTACTCCACACCACTTCTACAACGTCAGCTATTCCTTGAATAGCTCTACTTTATAGATCAAAAAATTAATCTAAGATACATTACAAATAGAATCGGACCCCTTCTCTCATTTCATTTCTTTGTATTTTCTTTCATATTTTATTCATTTCCTACTAGAGCCATTCTTGTGTGACAACACATCTCTTGTTACAGGTGACTTTCGCCAATTGTTACCTGTTATTCCAAAGGCATCTAGAGCTCCTATATTCAATGCTTGCATTACTTCTTCATATTTGTGGGATTCATGTACAATTTTTCATCTCAATTGAACATCTACTATTTCTTTGCCCCTGGACTAAATATTGCTGGTTTGGTAGTCCTTTAGGCCTTAAGTTCAGTAAATGGTCTATGAGGAGGTGTGAAGTCTGGTTATGTGAGATGTTGTATGGTAAAGAGACTTTGGATGAGTATGGGAAATCCCTATTTGCCACAACTTGCTGGTGGATTTGGAAGAAGAGATGTAACTGGGTATTCAGGCAAGAACCACCGGATGCGAAGGAGGTTGTTAGGCTGGTAAACAGCCAGGTAGAAGAATTTTGGAGAGCTAAGGCTACATCTGATTCCAGGGGGGCAAAGGTGTTTGAGAAAGGCATCGTGAGGAATGTATATTGGATGGCGCCTCCGGTAAAGGCAATAAAGTTCAACGTTGATGGCTCCTTTATTGAAGCTTTGGGAGTGGCTGGGATTGGTATTGTGTGCCGAGATGATATTGGTCAGCTGGTTGGGGGAATGTCTAGTGCAGTGGAGTCTTCATCTCCTTTTATGACTGAGTGCATGGCTGTGAAAGAGGCCTTGTTGCTTAGATCCAGATTTTTTAACTCACAGATTATAGTAGAAACTGATTGTGAATCCTTATATACATTGCTTACAGGTGACTCCATTGTTGGCTGCGATTGGAGATGTTGGGACCTGTTGAAGGAAATAAAGGGCTTGATAGAGTCGTCGGTGGATGTGTCTCTTTCCCTGGTCTCACGTGAGGGGAATAAAGTTGCTGACAAGTTAGCAACGAATGCCGCAAGGAAGATGCACCAGCACTCTTGGTTGGTTTGTGTCCCATCTTCCTTAAGCAAACTTCTGCAAAATGACTCTGTAGGCTTCAGGCAACGTCAGGATAGGAATACTAATAAGCATGATAGGGCAGGAATAGGCTAAATGTTGTTTCCAGCTGCTGCATAATCTGTTTTCTGCTGGTTTTTTAGTTTTCTGGCTGTTTTTTTAGGATTTATGTTTTGGTAAGATGTGTGATAGTTTGTATTGTTTAGGTTTTTTGAGCGTTTTCTTGGCTTCGGCTATTGGTGTTTGTAATATTTTTTTGGTATTAATAAAATTGATCTTTTTCGGGAAAAAAAAATGTACAATTTTTCATCTCACACAAAACATGAGACTGTCATCTTTAAATCAAGAATACCACGAATTAGAAATCTTTTCAAAATGGTTTCTAGATATAGGTAATGGTAATTTAGAAATGTTTTAGTGACATAATTGAGATATTTGCCGTTCATTTTACATAATCAAAAGTTTATGTATTTTGATATCTACCATGTTCATGATTTGTTGATATTTTTGAGCTGCAATATACATTGCTAAACATAAGAGAGTACAACTAAAAAACTTCTCTCTTCTTCTTTTTTTGGTCTATTTGAAATGTAATTTTTTTCTTTAACATGCTTTTTTTTTAATTCAATTACTTAATTATTTCCTGTAATTTTTCTGAGCTGTGCAACCCACGGGATGTCGTGCTTGTTCATTGAATAATAGGAAGAAAAGTAGACGGTGATGGATCAATCAAGGGAACAACTGTTTCGAGAAAAAAAAAAAAATCAAGGGAAGAACTGTCAAATTGCACAGCTCGAGGAAACAACCACGTGAAAGGACTTTAATATCGTCATTCGTCAGACACGCCAGACAAGCAAGACTTTTGAATTTTAAATTCACCGTCTAAATTATCGGATGGTTTCACGCAGCTATCTCCGCTTCACGCAACTGACTTCTCCAGCTGTTTTTTTTTTTTTTTTTTTGCACTTCTCCAGCTGTTGACTTCTCCTTCTGTTCCTTTCTCAATATTAAAATTCTGATTCTATTTATAATTTTATTTTAACTAAAAAATTTTGTTTTATTTATAAGTTATATTTTAGATAATAAATGAGATTATCATAATTTTGTCCATATTAATTATACCAATAAAAATAGAAAGAGAAGAAAGAGTTAAAAGATATTCATTCATAAATGAGAGTAACGTTAAAAATTTATCTCATAATCATTAACTAATTACCTCTCTTTGATATATGTGATTTAGTTAAAGGAGACTTATAAATATGATCAGAATGATACAATGATTTGATGTAATTTTGGGTGTAAAATGGTAGAGCTATTTTTTTATTAAATGGTGTATAGTATTTTAAAATATTTTTTTAAGTATATAATATCATAAAATATTTTTATAGTATCCTGATATAATTTTTGGTGCTTTTAATCTTTAAAATATATTTTATAATTCATAAAATGAATAAGTATTTTCGAATATTCAAGTCACCCATTTTTTAAATTTATTTAATTCAATTAAAAATATTTTTACCATAGTAATATGAAATATATAATGTTAAAAGGACTAAACACAAATGTTTAAGAAAAAAGAAAGGGAAAATATCACTCAGGTCCCAAGAAAGAAAAAAATATATCGAAAAATTCTCAACCCCAAATCCTCTATCAAAAAAGTTTCTAGGGACTTTTTTTTTAAATATTAATTACGGAATTCCAACATCAAAAAATTCTCATTGTGAAAATAACTTTTCATATTGTTAAAATAGTTTTTCATGTTGTTAAAATAGCTTTTCTTGTTGTTAAAATTTTCCTATGAAGAAATTGTTGTCAAAATGACTTTTCATGTTGTTAAAACAGCTTTTCCTATTGTCCTATTGTAAAAAAAATTTCCAGAGGAAAAACTCGAAAAAAATTTAATAACAAGAAAAACTATTTTGACAACATGAAAAATCATTTTCCTTTTGGCTTTTCATGTTATTAAAATAGCTTTTTTGATAGGAGATTTGAGGTTGAAATTTTTTTTATATTTTTTCTCTTCCTTGGGACTTGAGTGATACTTTCCCCAAACAAAGGGATTGAAACCAACACAGAACGCTCACATTGAGTTGAAATGTTATAAAGGATTTTCTTATTTATTTTAATCCTTAAAAATATTTTAAATTTGATCATTTAATTAATTAAGGGCATTTGAGTATGCAATTTTTATTTTTTTATTAAGCTTTTTAATGAAATAAACAAAGTTTTTGAGATCACATCAAACGTAAATTAAAGAAGATAATACAAAATATTTTTGATAGGCACACTGTACCTCTTTTCTTATTAGAGAGAATTTTATAGGAAAAATTACACTCAAGTCCTAAGGAAAGAAAAAAATTACAAAAAAATCCCTTGAAATCATAAAATTACAAAAAAGTCCCAAGAGAATTTTTGTTGTAAATACATACATTTCGTGTTGTAAATACATACATTTTCTGTTGTAAATAGTTTGGGACTTTTTTGATATTATTTGTACGGAATTTTTTAAATGTTGTTGTAAATACATACTTTTTCAGTTGTAAATACATATTTTTTCTATAAATATATATTTTCTGTTGTAAATGGTTTGGGACTTTTTCATTCCGTACAAATAATATCAAAAAGTCTCAAACCATTTACAACAGGAAAAGTATATATTTACAACAACATTTAAACACCTGACCATTTACAATATAAAAAGTATGTATTTACAACAGAAAAAGTATGTATTTACAACAACATTTAAAAAATTTCGTACAAATAATATCAAAAAAGTCTCAAACCATTTACAACAGAAAATGTATGTATTGACAACAAGAAAAGTATGTATTTACAACAAAAATTCCCTTTGGACTTCTGGGTAATTTTGTGATTTCAATGGACTTTTTTGTAATTTTTTCTTTTCTTGGGACCTGAATGTAATTTTCCCAATTTTATTTGAAGTAGTGTTAATCATTAAAGTTAAAAGATTTAAAAACAAAAAGTTAAAGAGATTGAAATTAAACCTACCACAAAGTTAAATCACTCACTACTACAAAAAAACAAAAAAATGACTTAAATAAGACCCATTTAACGTCCTTTTTCAGAGAGACGTCTCAGGCAGGGTAATTGTTTTTTTTAAAGTTTGGAGTCCTGAATATAATTCAGGACGCCTCCTGAATTTTATTAAGGACGCCTCATATGAGCAGTCCTGAAATGATTTAGGATCGTCATACGAGGCATTCTTAATTCATTTTAGGACTCCTTATGAAATTTTTTGGCGTCCCGAATTTTATTTCAGGACGCCTTATTTTATTTTATTTTTTAACTGTCATATGAGGCGTCCTCAATTTATTTAAGGACTTCTTAAAACATTTTTTGGCGTCCTGAATTTAATTTCAGGTCGCCTTATTTTAGTTTTTTTTTAAATGAGTACTACATATTTATATAATTCTCAAATTGTCTGCAAAACAGGAATACAATATTTACAAGCAACTAGCCACAGTGCTAAAAAACAACCTTCTTTCATTAATATATCAAGCTGATTAAACAGTGAGACATATATAAACTAGTGCACTATACATTTGAAATACATTAAATACATGAGCATTAACAACAATATAATGTCAAAATGAAATACATGAGCATGAACACAATGTCAAATTCGCACTATACATTTGAACTAGTGCACTACCGGCCAACAACAATATCAAATTCACATATATACCTATAGGTATTGCAAAAGATGTCTAGCCAAAACATCTCGAACTGTATCGACTTCTTCATCCGAGAACGGAGCAACACTATCAAAAAACTGTAAATTGGAAAACAAGTTATAAGATAAACCAATGAAGTGAATGAAATAATTAAAAACTCAAGTGTGCAATATATAAAAATATCATAATTTGAGAATCGTGGAGCGATCACGTACATGCAGCTGCTTCTTTTGACTATCACGGCGTGCAATTAGCGCACCTATATGCGTGCTACCTCTACCATTTCTTTTAACGGGTTCATCAACCCTATCACCCGATGACTCCTCTGAGTTGGACATATTCTTGTTCATCAAGGACAAATCAAAGTTAGATAGGTTATTAAGTAATAAACAAGCAAATAAAATGAACTAACATGTTAAACCACTTAAAAAATAACATAGCACTATTTCATAACTGAAGATCTTACTTCATATGGTTTCCCATATTCCTTCACAATGATCCTTTCTTGCAGCATATTCTTCATCATCTACCAATTCTACTTCACGTGTTGTAGGTGGATTTGTTGAGAAAGGGAGTGTATCGTCAAGGTTCAAGGATTCTTCACCATACTTCTGTTTTTTACTTTGAAGTACAATAGACATTTTTTTATCAGCAGGATCTGTAAGATAAAACACTTGCTTCGCCTGGCTTGCTAGAATGAATGGCTCATCTCTATGACCAAGTCGTTGAAGGTCAACTGAGACAAATCCAAATTTAGGATCTATGACAACAACATTATTGCTAACCCACTTACATTTCAATAAAGCAACTTTGAACTTGTTGTAGCTCATCTCCCATATTTCTTCAATAACTCCATAATCATCCATTGATGCTAACACCGGGTTTTTGTCTTTCAAACTTGAAAAGTGCATGGATTCAGCTTCAACCAGCACCCCACTATTTTGCACAGAACTTCTGTCATCTTGGTCTTTTGTGTAGAAAGAATATCCGTTTATATCAAAACCGCTCCATGTGATGACTTGAAAAGAAGGCCCCCAGGCTATCCACTGAATTGTATCTGACACACCGATCTCGTGCAATACCTTCTGCTCGAACCACTTTATGAATGTCTTCTTTTGCTCATTAGCTATCTGCATGTCGTTCTTCCTTGGATTCATCTTCTTCAAACTCTTTCTGTGTTCATCAATATATGGTTGAACTACTTCCATATTATTCAGGATGTACAAGTGTGCTTGCAACACCTCTTCACGAGGCATATTCTTCAGTCTGATTCTTCGAGTTCCCTCACTTATCCCCTCGTCATGCTGAGATTGTATTGTCGCCCCTGATAGATAATCCTTGCAGAAGTCCATAGCCTCTTCAACTACATATCTCTCAACTATTGAGGCTTTCGGTCGATAAGGATTTTTAGAATACCCTTTTAAGATCTTCATGTATCGCTTGAAAGGGTACATCCACTTAGGTAAACTGGACCGCAGAGCCTTACCTCCCTTACCAAGTGCACTATCAGATGCACCAATATATCAAAAAATGCAGGAGGAAAATGCATCTCTAGTAAAGGAAATTTCCTTTACCATTACAAATAGTCACTTTATTTCAGATGCACCATTATATCAAAGTTTAGTTGGTTTAGTACAAATTTCGAGGACGAAATTTTGTTTAAGGGGGAGAGAAATGTAATACCCTAACAAATAAAGTGACTATTTGTAAAAGATGAATATGTGGTCTCAAAGAGTATATTATATTATCTTATTTTCTAAAGGAAAAGTTCTTAGAAATTAGGGAAAATATAATAAGGTGTCAAAATGACCAAAATACCCCTGGAATACGTAAATGACTTAGGAAAATTGTGAAAAATCCTAAAACGCAGTGAAATAATTATTTGGATTAAGAGAGTATATTATCTCTAATTTTGGTAATTTAATAAACTACAAACTTGGAGAGATTGAAGAAGAATCTCAAAAAGTATTGAAAAGACCATAATACCCCCGTAATTTCTAAAATAATGCAAGAGTCATGAAATTCTAATGTTAATACAAAAGTTTGAAGATAAAGGGTTATCTTAATTAAGAAAATTACCCACAATTGATAAGAAAGTAATTAAGTAATTATTGGCTAATTACTTAAGCTTAATCAAAGGAAATTCAAAGATAATTATGTAAAGCTCCATAATTAGTGATTAATGGCTAAAAATTAGTATAAATGTATTTGCTAATTAATTAGAAATTTTTGAGAAAAATAAGTGAGATTAAGTATTTTTTAGCTTAAAAACAAGTATGGACCAATAGGAAAAAGTTATGAAAAATTATGTAAAAATAATTATTTAATTATATAATAATAATTAAATAATTAATTAAAGAAATATATATATATATATATATATATATATATATATATATATATATATATATATATATATATATAATATAAAGGGGCTGCCCACATTTTTGGATAAGAGAAGAAAAAAAAAGAAAGAAAAGAAAATGTATTTAATAATATATAAGAGTTGTAAAAATAATAAACTCTTATATAATATTACTTAAAGTGAATAGTAAAAATATCTATAGGAAACGGATCCTATCTAGAGAACCAGGAATAGGATTTCTAAAGTCAAGGTATATTAGTGATCAGTGAGTTTTTATCTTCCATTAGACTTTTCCGGAAGTCAATTCCGAAGCCGGTAGAGCATTTTCCTAATAAGACGAAATATGGAAAAATGCAGATAATCACATTTTGGATTTGAAGAAAATAAATTCTAACTCAACATCTGGAGATGAGTTTGGAATTATCTGGGCATATTTGGAATCAGTGAATTTTTGTCCAGAGGTTGATGATTCCGGAAATTCGTTTCGCAACCGACACGTTTTTCCGTAAAACTTCCGTCAGGCCGGAGAAGACCTAGACAGTGTTAAAAAGTTAGTTAAATTAGACATTTCTAATGAGGAATGAAATATCTAGGAATTTTCTAATCCAGAGTTTTGAGATTTTTCCGAAATTACGCGAATCGGACACCGATCGAAGAATTCGACTGGAAAGCTTCTGAAATGTGCCAAGTGTCATCATGTTATTGGCTCACCTTTAGCTTGGGGAGCAAGAGGCCGAATTGGTGGCCACAAATGACTCTTCAAAAAACCCTAATATACATGGAAGGGAGAATTACAACTTTGGAAAGAAAAAATTACCACATTGGACCCAAAAATTTTCCTATAAATAGGCAAGCCATTTCCATTCATTCTCACACCATTCTCAAAGGCATAGGCCGAAAATAGAGAGAGCAAGGAGGAAGGGAGAAGTCGGGGAAATTTGTAGCGAAGCTCTGGGTAAGTTTTTCGGTACCGAGCTTTAAGCATTCGTAGTTCTTTCAATAGTTAGAGTAGAAATGCTAGTATAGCCTTTAATTTTTCGAGTATGATTGGATATAATATGATAGGGCTATTTTAGTCTAGAATTTCGAAAATTATCATTGGGTCGAAGTTCTGGCAAAATTTTGGAAAATCGGAGCCAAAGTAACAAAGTGCTGGCGAAATTCCGCCAATTAGGGGTATAGGGGCAAAATGGTAATTTTTACCTAAAATGCCAGTTATAATGTCAAATCACTAATGGAAGTGATATTACTCTTATAGGATATCAGAAACTCTAATCTGCTACCGTTACACTGCCCGACGTGCCGCGGTTGGACATTTCACGTTTTTCCGTAAAAAGTACGTTTTCCGCCAGAAGTACCTAACGCCGTCAACGAAGGTACGTTTGCGCACTGTAACACTAATCTAGTGCTGCTCATATACATATATGTGATAGGTACATTCACGGATAGAGATTCTGTTAGGAGTCACCGAGATACATTCACGGTTAGAGACTCTGTTCAGGGTTACCGATTACACATACAAACTTCACACGGGTTATAGATGTAGTAATACCATTAGAGTTTTCCTAGCGCCGAGGACACGAACGTACATCGTGGCACCGGTGAATAGTGCAGCACTTTATGGGGCTTACATACCGCTTTACGCTTATGTCTTGTCATTATATTGATCATAGCTGTTATGTCATGAATATCTGTCATCCCTATACTGTTTTATTTGAGCATAAGGTTAACCGTTACCTGAGATTCAATGCGGTGAATTGAATCTCAGCTATAGCTTCAGGGTCCGAAGGACCACGGATCGGAGATCGAGACAAGCAGCAGGAGTAGGCTTTCGGCCGAAGATATCTTTACCGCTTCCTGTATTTATTTTCAAACACTAGGATTATTGTACTCAATACTATGTTACACTATGGTTACGTTTTGTAAAGGATCAGTTACTCTTCCGCTCCAATGCTCTACTCTGATTGAAAAAAAAAATTGGCTCTGAAATTGGGATGTTACAAATGATATGTATACAAAGTAAAAAAGACTAGACTTCTTGGCCAATAAGAGAGAGCCAAAAGAGGGATTAAATCTGCACAAAAAGGGCACAAAAACAAACATATATTTTTTCCTATATAAAGGCCAAAGTCGGCCAAAGAGAGAAAGAACCAAGAAATTCCAAAATTTGACATGAAAACACAAGACAAAAAGAGACAAATGTAAGGGGAATTTGGGAAATTCAAAAGGGATATTTAAAGACCTTGTCTCATGTTATTTTGCAGCTGGAATTTCTTCTCCCATAAGCCAAAAATTTTGCCCAAAGAGAGACAAGAAAGAAGAAACAAAAGACAAATAATAAGAACACAAGAACAAAGTAAAAAGTTACGACATATGTACCAATAAGGTAGGGCCAAGTAAGGAGCATAAATATGTACTGTAATAACACTTAAGCAAGCTCATAATTGTACCCAAAAATGAGAAAAATTCGTGTAGCCATGAAGAACCAAGTAAAATTCCATTTTTGGACATGAAAATACATGAAAAATGAAGAAAATACAAGGGCAATTTGGTAAAATACCAAGAGGGATATTCTTGCATGTTTTCTAACTATTATTTAAGACCAAATGCTCCCTCGGTTTCTGCCCCAAGGTCGGCACATACACAAGAAAAGAAAGAACAAGAAGCATCAATCAATAAAGAAGGCAAAAAGAAAGCAAAGAAGTTGAAGGTTAAGGTAAGTAAGTCATGAGTTTTGTTGCACTTCCTTCTAACTTCATGAATATTTATGAATGTATCTAAAGCTCCATTAAACAAATTTGCATGGTATTTTTGGAGCCTAGGTTGAAATATTAAAGGTGCACACAAAGAAGAAGAAATTTAAATATGGGGTTGTTTTTCGAGCAGCCCCTACATATGTAAACTAAAAAACCAGCAACAATATAGAAACCAAGTGCCAAAACAATTATAACAATTAGCCAATAATTACCCCAGTGTAGCTACAGAAACCATTCACTTCCTAGATTTAATTTTAATTTACATCAAACCTCTTCAATTCAATGTTACTATGTTTGACTAACTACTTGAATATCATAAAACTGTGTTTGCATTTTAATTCAACACATACAAATACGACATGTTTTGTGTCTCAACCATATATATAAAAACTCGGTATGCTTATAAAAGTACTTCATATAATCTAACAAGAAGCAAAAAGCAAAAAGGATCGAATAGAAATCCTAATCACAAATAGAAATCCTAATCAGAAGCAAAAATCCAGCGATTAAGCAAGAAGCATTACTGATTAAATGGGTTTGGAATCAAAGAACAAGATGAACGAACAAGCGTACTTGGGTTTGGCGGGTTTCAATCAGGAAGAAGGCGGAGTGAGCGAGAGAGAGCCAGGAATCCTAATCAGAAGCAAAAATCCAGTCCATAAGCAAGAAGCATTAACGATTAAATGGGTTAGGAATCAAAGAACTTAGGAACGAACAAGCTTACTTGGGTTTGGCGGGTTTCGATCGGGAAAGAGGCGGAGTGAGCGAGAGAGAATCAGGAGTGTGAGTGACGACGGCGGAGACGAAAACGAAAAGGCCGGCCTTGGAGAAGGAGCGAGGCGGCGAGTGTGAGTAAGGAGAAAATGGAGAGGATTTCACGTGCTGTCGGACTGTGTATCTGTGAGTGAGAGAAAATGAAGAGGGGCATGGGTATTAACCCAAAAAAAAGGAATATTGGCGTCTTGAATAAGCTTTCAGGACGCCACTATTCCACGTTTGGCGTTCTGAAGAATATTCAGAACGCTATTTTTTTCATATTGGCGTATTGAATACGCACCAGGACGCTAATATTTTTAATATTGGCATCCTGAATAATAATCAGGACGCCAAAATTAAAATATTGGCGTCCTGAAACATAATCAGGACGCCAATATTTATATTTTGGCGTTGTGAATGATGTTTGATGACGCCAATATTATAACAATATTTTAATTTTCCAAATTTCTATCAAAAAATATCCACGGCGCCAAACAAAAATTCATGGCGCGAAATAATTAATATGTATTTCCACATTAAAGGTGTCCCGAAAGTTATCTAGGACGCTTAAATTAATTTTATTGCAAAAAAATTAAATCTCATGGCGCCAAACAAAAAATTCTCATATTTTTTATGGCGCGAAACAATTTTAGACTTTCTGAAAAAATATTAGGACACCAAAAATCAATTTAAGGAGTCCTGATCTTTAATTTAGGACGCTGAATGCTCAACTTCCTTGCAAATAATTACAAGAATGTCACCGCCTTCATTTTGGGCGTCCTGTTTCTAAATAAGGTTTTAGGGTAATAATATCCAATTTTTGTAGTAGTGATGACTAAAAGCATACCTTAGCTAGCCTCAATCTACCATTTAATATTATCGTTGTTGTTTAATAAAAGATTTTGTTTATCATTACAATTTACACTCTAAGTACGGGATCGCATATTAAGTATAGGAGGTAGTATCAAATTAATTCCGTAAAGACTTCTCCGTGATTAGTTTCTCCAGGGTCATTTTCACCTTTATTTACAGAAAACGAAAAATATATTAGTTTTCACCTTCAGGAGTAGTCTACGGCTTCAGAAATGCGCATACTATGGCGTCTCTTGTTTCCATCCAGATTCTAGCCACGAAAAGGATGCATGCCCGGACAGGATGGAATGCGATGGTAGACCAAAGCCAATATGCAAGAGGACGATGCTAATAGAGGAGTAAAACAGAGCATGAGGAGGAAGGAATATGGAGTCAGTAGGGAAGCCAAACAGAGCGTGGGTGGGAACTTTCCGACGGTATTGGAGGTTAACTCAGTCAAAAACAAACAAGGATGCTCGGGATTCGAGACAAGAAGGCATGGGTGGTTGGCACGATAAACAAACAAGGATGCTCGGGATTCGAGACGATTTGGGGGTGAAGAAACAGAGCCTGACGTCGGTGGTTTTTTCAGATGCTAAGAAAATAACATATATGTTGCGTCAGCATCTCTATTAGTCTAGACTCTAGATGTGTCTTTTAACGGTCAACGTTTTTTTTGTTAACAGAGGTGTGACTTTTGCACCTATTTATTAACTACATGTGTATTTTTTTCTCTAAAAAAAAGCAGATGGTGCTGGATGCTCAGTAACATGTGTATTTTTATAACTTTACCCAAAAAAAATGGGAAAATCATTTTCAATGCCCTTTTAATTTATGAAAATCCAAAAAAAGGCTAAAACCCAAGATTCGATAATCCATACCCATTTAAAAAAAAAGGCCCCAACCCGCCCATTGCTCGCCTAGGTGGTCTTTTAACTACATGGGATTTTTCTAAAAAAAATCTTGGGTGTAGTTGTTAACAAAAAATGGGAAAATCATTTTCAATGACCGATATAATTGTTAACGGGTCTTTCAGGATTTTCGAAATCTTTGGTGGTGTTAACGGATGATATAATTGTTAACGGATCGATATAGTTGTTAAAAGGACTGATTTAGTTGTTAGCAAAGTGTTGTTAACAACTATATCAGCCACGTTGATAACTCACCAAAAATTCTGAAAATCCCAAAAAAAGTCCTAGGACCTTTTCTGAGATTGTTAGAATTTTATGGACTTTTTTGGGATTGTCAATATTAAAAGGGCACTGAAATGGATTTTCCCAACAAAAATCAAGGGATGAACTGTCAAGTTGCACAGCTCGAGGAAAGGACAACGTGAAAGGAATTTAATATTGTGAGACATGCAAACTTCTGAATTTTAAAGTCACCGTTTGAATTATCGGATGGTTTCACGCAGCTATCTCCGGATCACGCTACTGAGTACTGACTTCTCCAGCTGTTGACTTCTTAGCTGTCCATTTCTTAACATTAAAATTCTAGTCTTATTTATAAATTAATTTTAATTAAAAAACTTGATCTTATTCATAAGTCAAATTTAGATAATAAATGAGATTTTGAAAATTTTGTCCATATTAATAGTATTAAAAAAATAGACAGAGAAAAAAGAGTTAAAAGGTAATAAAGTTAAAAATTTATCACAAAATTATTGAATTAATTACCTCTTCTTACAATATATGATTTTATTAAAAAAAAATTATAAATAGGTTCAGTGAGTGATACACCGATTTGATGTAATTTTGGGTGTAAAATGGTAGGGCTATTTTTTATTTTTAATTAAATGGTGTATAGTATTTTAAATTATTATTTTTAAGTATCTAATATCATAAAATATTTTTATAGTATCCTGATATAAGTTTTAGTGCTTTTAATCTTTTAAATATATTTTAACGATTTTTTCATTTATTTTATGTCTTAAAATATTTTTTTATAATTCATAAAATGAATAATTCTTTTCGAATATTCAAGTCACCCATGTTTATTAATTTATTTAATTAAATTAAAAATATTTTTTTTACCACATATTAATATGAAATATATAATGTTAAAAGTACTAAACACAAACGTTCAAACAGAAAAAAGGGATTGAAACCAACGCAGAACGCTCACATTGAGTTGAAATGTTATAAAGGATTTTCTTATTTATTTTAATCCTTAAAAGTATTTTAAATTTGAATTAATTAAGGGCATTTGAGTATGCAATTTTTATTTTTATTAAGTTTTTTAATGAAATTAACAAAGTTTTGGAGATCACATCAAACAAAAATTAAAGAGGATAATACAAAATATTTTTGATAGGCACACTTTACCTTTTTTTCTTATTAGAGACAATTTTATTTGAAGTATTGTTAATCATTAGAGCCGGGAAATCGGGCCAAGCCTATCGGGCCGGCCCGTTTAAGCCCTAACCCTGTAGAGCTCGGGTTTGAAAAATAGGCTAGAAATTTGAAATTGGCCCTGCAGGGCCGGCCCTGTAAGGCCTCGAGCTTAATCCTAGCAGGTTTCGAGCCGCCGTTAGGCCCATTTAACTGTAGCATTTTTTTTAAAAAAATTAATTACCTAAACTTCCACTTAATGAATGTGTTTATTTGTAATTACTTAGATTTTCTTAGTTTAAACTATAACCCTTTTTTATGTTTATTATTATTCTGTATTAAAACACATAATTAGTTATTATAAATTTTAAACAATGGATGTTTTCATATTAAATAAACACATACTTTGGTATTACAATATTTTATAAGTAATAAATTATAAATATATTTTGTGTAAAATAAGTATAATTATTTTTACCTGTCAGTAAAATCATGCCTGAATCAAAGGAATCTGCAGACACACACAAAATTACGAGAGGGAAATGCATTTTGTCGTGGGCATACATAAAGCAATTCCTTTGTTTAATATTTTTTGAAAAAAAAGGAAAAAACATATTCTTTGTGTTTATTTGTTTTTTATTACGAATTAATAAATGTGTTTATTTGTTGAATGATTTATATTGTTTAGATATTAATGTTGATAACATTTATTTGATAGATTAGAACTCTAATGGTTGCAATTTACTAATTATATTTCTTTGAAAAAAATCGAAGGAAAAATAATTAAAATTTGGAATAGTAATTTTCAGACCCTGTAGGGCCGGCCCTGGCCCTGGTACTATCGGGCCGGGCTTTAAAATACAGATGTTTTCCTTACTCCAGGCCACGTAGGGCCCTGTTGAGCCCTGGCCCTGTCGGGCCGGGCCGGCCCTGATTCCCAGCTCTAATAATCATTAAAGTTAAAAGATTTAAAAAAAAAAGTTAAAGAGATTGAAATTATACCTACCACAAAGTTGAATCACTGAAAGTATACCTTAGCTAGCCTATCTGTAACACCCCAACTTTTCACAAGCAGTATAAATTTTTTTTTTAAACATCATTTCAAAATGATCAGAGTAGTGCACCGGAGCTATTGAGTAACTGATATATATATTAAAATACCCATGGTAGCATGTCTTCTTTGTTTAAACAATGCGGTACAAGAGTGTTTCAAAACTAATACGAAAGAAGTCTTCAGCCGCGACTCCTAGGCGTGCTGCTTGTCATTCTCCTCGATCCTCGGTCCACCCGACCCTGAAGCTAAGTTAAGAGCTGGAGTCCATGCACCGAACCCTGTAACGGTTAACCTCATGATTACATACACCATATATGTACAATAGACATTCTTAGGCTTTGGCAACACTTACTACGGTCAGACATAGGGTATACATATCGAGATATGTATGGCAATGACAATACAGTCGGATGTAAGGTTAAATCACAATGAGAAATGTACATAATCAGATATGCACGGCGATAACAATACGGTCGGATGTAAGGTTAAGGCACAACGGATAGTCATACAGTCAGATGTAAGACATGACAGAGAATAATACAGTCGGATGTATAACAACAGTACAGTCGGATGTACAGACAATAGTACAATCGGAGTACAGACAATAGTACAATCAAAGTACAGGCATGACAGACGGTGGCATGAGAACAACAAAGACGGTCGGAGTACGGGCATGACGGAACAACGGTACGATCGGAGTACGGGCATTATACACACATGCATACAATAAACATCGAGTTAAGGTTACCAGTACGCAAACGTACCTTCGTTGACGGTATTCTGGCACGTTTTACGGAAAACGGTCGTTTTGACAGAAAACAGCGAAACGTCCTGTCGGACAGCATAACGACAGCAAATCAGAGTTTCTAACGTCCTATAAGAGTAATATCACTTTTATTAGTGATTTGGTACTATATCTGGCATTTTGGGTAAAAATTACCATTTTGCCCTATACCCTAATTGGCGGAATTTCGCCAAAGACTTCGTTACTCGACTACTTTTCTTCCCAAAATTTCGCTTGAACTTCGACGCCATTTTGATTTTCAAAAATAAAGACTAAAATATCCCTCCCATATGATACCCAATCATACCTTGAAAGATAAAGGCTATTCTAACTATTGAAAGAACTATGGAAACTAAAAGCTCGATGCAGAAAAACTTATCCGAGCTTCGCTCAGATTTTCCCGGCCTTCCTCTCCTCCTTGCTGCCCCTCTATTTCGGCCAAGAGCTCTCAAGAAAATGGTGTGAAGAACTCAAGGGATGCTTGGCTATTTATAGAAAATTTTGAGGACATAAAGGTCATTCTTTAACTTGATTTAAACCATTGGATGAAACCTTGGTAAGATGGCAAAATCTTGATCCTTGATCCCTCTTGGTCGACATAGCAGCCCTAGGTGGCACCAAAATTGCATCATCTTGATGATGTAATTAACTTGTTAAGGAAGGTTTCGTACGAGATAAACCTCGATCGGTACCCGATTCGCGTAATTTCGGAAAAATCTCAAAATTATGGATTTACAACTTTGAAGACCTTCTCTTCCTCATCAATAATATCTATTTAAACTTGAATTTTGACTTTAGACAGGGTTCCAACTGTCCAGCTGAAGTTTCTCGAAAACGTGTCGAACGCGTCCGGTTTCAGAACGCATTTCTGAAACCACCAATCTCTTGGAAATAATTCACTGATTCCAAATATGTCCATATAAATTCAAACTCATTCCTAGATATTGAGTTAGAATTTATTTTCTTCATTTTCAAAAATATGCCTATATGCATTTTTCCCTATTTTGTTTTATTAGGAAAATGCACAAACGGCTTCGGAATTAACTTCGGAAGAGGTCACTTAAAGGTAAAAACTCACGATCAATATTTTACCTTGACTTTGGAATTCCTATTCCTAGTTCTCTAGATAGGATCCGTTTCCCAAATATTAAATCACTATTCACTATAATTAATTATAATATTAAAATATTACAAGTTGCATTTGAAATATCATGACATTTTTGTTGAATTCTTATCCTCATTTCTTGCACAATTTTTCGGTCAACAACTTCTGATCCTTATTATTTATTTTTCGTTTTTGTTTTATTATTAATTAATATTTATATAAAATAATTATTTTATATAATCTTTTCACAAAATCTTCCTATTGGTTCCTTCTTGCATTTAGGCTCAAAAATACCTAAACTCATCCATTTTTCTTCAAAACTTCCAATTAATTAGTAAACATGTTTTTACTAATTTTAAAACAAAAACCACTAATTTTAGGGTTTTACATAATTACTTGTGAATTTCCTTTGCTTATGCTTAAGTAATTAGCCCAATATTACTTAATTACTTAATTATCACAAGTTGATAATTTTCTTAATTATAACACCTCATTACCTCATAACTTTTACACTGACACATTTGTTTCCATGTGTTCTGTATTATCTTAGCATCTACGGGGGTATTTCGGTCATTTCCTTACTTTTTGAGTATTCTTCTACAACTTCTCCAAGTTTGTAACTTAATAAATTACCTAAATTAGGGACAATATCCTTCCCTATTTTAAATAGATTTTTACTTGCTTCTTTTATAGCTTTCACAGGTATTTATAACCCATAATGTGCTTAGGGACCTATTTGCAAATTCCCAAACTTCTAGGGACCTATTTGCAAATTATCTAATTTCCAGAGAATTTATCCTAACAACAAGGTAAACTCAATACAAGGTGTTTGAGACCTCATATTCACCTATTTTCAAGAGAAGTTACCCTAAGTCAGATTTGAGGGTATTACATTTCTCCCCCCGTTAAACAAAATTTCGTCCTCGAAATTTGTACTCTACCCACAAAACCTCGTACGAACTAAACTTCGTTCTACTTGGACTTTGGACTCCACGCGTCGGATCCTTACTTTGTCTGCCAGCTGCTCCTCTTGATAATCGAGAATTTGCTTTGGTTTGACCATAAAGATCCTGTCATATCGTACGTTGATATATAGTGTCTCCCGTGGCTCATACACCGCTGGCCAACACCACAAATACCAAAATGTCTCCTTGGACTACACCATGGCAACACAAGATACTTTAAATGTTTCCATGGTTCCCACACACCATGATAACACAAAATACCTCCTACTCAATGACACGATCACGGTCGAATTGTAATAACGAAGAAACATGGAACACGTCACAGAGATCTACTCAAGTTTCGGGGGTAAAGCTATCTGAAAGTTCGAATGGTCTTACGTTATGAAGACTACGAGTTCTCCTTTGAAGTACTCCACTGACACCGGCCACCAAGGATATTCGTAAAACATATGATTATCGTCTCCAAACCTCGGAGCCAGGTTTCGATCCTTTCCTTCGTTAGATTCTCGTTGGTTCTTTCTACTCAAAACGGGTACGGAAACACGTATCGGAAGTTCCTATACATGAGTCAAATACTGCATGTACTTATCTTTATTGGTCTCGAGTCTCATCCGGCGTGGCCTATCTTCGCATATAAGCTTGGTGTTAGGAAAGAATCACCATCCAGAAGACGAATCGGTGATTATCGAATGATCGAGACCGATATCGAGCTATCGAGCTATCGACACTCGATATCGAGCTATCGAGCTATCGGATACCGCTATCGAGCTATCGAGACCGATATCGAGCTATCGAGCTATCGGAGACTCGATATCGAGCTATCGAGCTATCGAGACCGATATCGAGCTATCGTAATTTATCGAGGCCGATATCGTGGTTATCAGAAACCGATATCGTGGTTATCGATTATCGAGACCGATATCGGGGTTATCGTAAACCGATATCGATTATCGAATTATCGGAGACCGATATCGTGGTTATCGTAAACCGATATCGTGATTATCAATTGATGTACCGACGAAAGTGGTACACCGGTTCGAATGGTATACCGGTTCAAATTGGTACACCGAAATGAGGTGGTACACCGACCTTGGGCTATATCGGCACTCATTTTCAAAACATGCTCCAAAATTTTGAAAAGGCTTAGAACCTAACTCCGTTAACCGAATGAGAATGGCTGTGTAAGTGTCTACCATGGGGGCCTCACCGAGTTCACGGCGACTGATTGGCACACCCACGTAGACTAGCCTTGCCTTCGGCACCAAACTGTCCGTAATAACATAGTTAAATTTATGCCAGGACTACTGCTCTGATACCAAAATGTAACACCCCAACTTTTCACAAGCAGTATAATTTTTTTTTTAAACATCATTTCAAAATGATCGTAGTAAGCACCTGAGCTATTGAGTAATCGATATATATATTAAAATACCCATGGTAGCATGTCTTCTTTGTTTAAACAATGTACAAGAGTGTTTCAAAACTAATACGTAAAGAAGTCTTCACCGCGACTCCTAGGCGTGCCGCTTGTCCTTCTCCTCGATCCTCGGTCCACCCGACCTCGAAGCTAAGTTAAGAGCCGGAGTCCATGCATCGAACCCTGTAACGGTTAACCTCATGATTACATACATCACATATGTACAAATGTACATTCTTAGGCTTTGGCAACACTTACTACTCGGACATAGGGTATACATATCGAGATATGTATGGCAATGACAATACAATCGGATGTAAGGTTAAATCACAATGAGAAATGTACATAATCGATATGCACGCCATAACAATACAATCGGATGTAAGGTTAAGGCACAACGGATAGTCATACACGGATGTAAGACATGACAGAGAATAATACATCGGATGTATAACAACAAGATGTAATGGATGTACGGACAATAGTACAATCGGAGTACAGACAATAGTACAATCGGAGTACAGGCATGACAGAACAACAATACAGTCAGAGTACATGCATGACAGAACAACAGTACGATCAGAGTACAGGCATTATACACACATGCATACAATAAACATCAGAGTTAAGGGTACCAGTACGCGAACGTACCTTCGTTGATTGTGATTCGGCACGCTTTTACGGAAAACCGCCGTTTTGACGAAAACAATAAACGCCCTGTCGGACAGCGAACGACAAAGAAATCGAGTTTCGACGTCCTATAAGAGTAATATCACTTTTATTAGTGATTTGGTACTAAATCGGCATTTTGGGTAAAAATTACCATTTTGCCCTATACCCCTAATGGCGGAATTTCGCCAAAGACTTCGTTACTCGACTACTTTTCTTCCCAAAATTTCGCGTAACTTCGACGCCATTTTGATTTTCAAAAATAAAGACTAAAATAGCCCTCCCATATGATACCCAATCATACCTTGAAAGATAAAGGCTATTCTAACTATTGAAAGAACTATGGAAACTAAAAGCTCGGTACCGAAAAACTTACCCAGAGCTTCGCTATAGATTTTCCCCGGCCTTCCTCTCCTCCTTGCTGCCCCTCTATTTCGGCCAAGAGCTCTCAAGAAAATGGTGTGAAGAACTCAAGGGATGCTTGGCTATTTATAGAAAATTTTGAGGACATAAAGGTCATTCTTTAACTTGATTTAAACCATTGGATGAAACCTTGGTAAGATGGAAAAATCTTGATCCTTGATCCCTCTTGGTCGACATAGCAGCCCTAGGTGGCACCAAAATTGCATCATCTTGATGATGTAATTAACTTGTTAAGGAAGGTTTCGTACCGATAAACCTCGATCGGTACCCGATTCGCGTAATTTCGAAAAATCTCAAAATTATGGATTTACAACTTTGAAGACCTTCTCTTCCTCATCAATAATATCTATTTAAACTTGAATTTTGACTTTAGACAGGGTTCCAACTGTCCTATGAAGTTTCTCGAAAACGTGTCCGAACGCGTCCGGTTTCAGAACGCATTTCTGAAATCACCAATCTCTTGGAAATAATTCACTGATTCCAAATATGTCCATATAAATTCAAACTCATTCCTAGATATTGAGTTAGAATTTATTTTCTTCATTTCCAAAAATATGCCTATATGCATTTTTCCCTATTTTGTTTTATTAGGAAAATGCACAAACGGCCTCGGAATTAACTTCCGGAAGAGGTCACTTAAAGGTAAAAACTCACTGATCAATATTTTACCTTGACTTTGGAATTCCTATTCCTAGTTCTCTAGATAGGATCCGTTTCCCAAATATTAAATCACTATTCACTATAATTAATTATAATATTAAAATATTACAAGTTGCATTTGAAATATCATGACATTTTTGTTGAATTCTTATCCTCATTTCTTGCACAATTTTTCGGTCAACAACTTCTGATCCTTATTATTTATATTTCGTTTTTGTTTTATTATTATTTAATATTTATATAAAATAATTATTTAATAATTATTTTATATAATCCTTTCACAAAATCTTCCTATTGGTTCCTTCTTGCATTTAGGCTCAAAAATACCTAAACTCATCCATTTTTCTTCAAAACTTCCAATTAATTAGTAAACATGTTTTTACTAATTTTAAAACAAAAACCACTAATTTTAGGGTTTTACATAATTACTTGTGAATTTCCTTTGCTTATGCTTAAGTAATTAGCCCAATATTACTTAATTACTTAATTATCACAAGTTGATAATTTTCTTAATTATAACACCTCATTACCTCATAACTTTTACACTGACACATTTGTTTCCATGTGTTCTGTATTATCTTAGCATCTACGGGGGTATTTCGGTCATTTCCTTACTTTTTGAGTATTCTTCTACAACTTCTCCAAGTTTGTAACTTAATAAATTACCTAAATTAGGGACAATATCCTTCCCTATTTTAAATAGATTTTTACTTGCTTCTTTTATAGCTTTCACAGGTATTTATAACCCATAATGTGCTTAGGGACCTATTTGCAAATTCCCAAACTTCTAGGGACCTATTTGCAAATTATCTAATTTCCAGAGAATTTATCCTAACAACAAGGTAAACTCAATACAAGGTGTTTGAGACCTCATATTCACCTATTTTCAAGAGAAGTTACCCTAAGTCAGATTTGAGGGTATTACACTATCTCTACCATTTAATATTATCTTTGTTTTTTAATATAAGATATCGTTTATCATTATAATTTACACTCTAAACGGGATCGCATATTAAGTATAGGAGGTAGTATCAAATTAATTCCGTAAAGACTTCTCCGTGATTAGTTTCTCCAGGGTCATTTTCACCTTTATTTACAGAAAACGAAAAATATATTAGTTTTCACCTTTAGGAGTAGTCTACGGTTTCGGATCCTCTTCTCATCCAACTTTCTCCCCTTCTTAGCTCCAACTTTCTCCCCTTCTTAGCTCCAACTTTCTCCCCTTCTTAGCTCTTATAATTCAATTTGTATCATTGATTTCACTTAATTTTGGTTGTCTATTTTATATTCTTAAAACTCATTTCCAACTTCTCAAATGTTTCCACTCTTGCAAATGCTGAGACCCTTTTTTTTTAAATATTTCAGGTACTGACAGGTACTAAAAAAATACTTCAAGACATTAACCGATATTAAAACAATACTTCAAGATCGTCAAAAATTATTTTTGGGTCTTCAAAAACTATCTAAGGGTGTTAATTGATACTAAAAAGATACCTTACGATACTGACTGGTATTGAAAAAAATACTTCATGATCTTGAAAAAATATTTTAGGATCTTGAAAAAATATTTTAGGATACTTCAAGATATTGATTGGTACTCTTGAAAAATTACTTCAGGATACTGACTAGTACTAAAATGATACTTTAGGATACTGACTAGTAATGAAAAAAATATTTCATGATCTTGAAAAATATTTCATAGTACTCAATGGTACTAAAATGATACTTCATAATACTCACTAGTACTTAAAAAAATACTTCATGATCTTAAAAAAATATTTTAGGATCTTAAAAACTTATTTCAATGTACTGAATGATACTAAAAATATACTTCAGGATATTTTGTCAAGATCATAAAATAATTTTTTAAGATCATGAAGTATTTTTTCAATACTGGTCAATATCACGAGGTATTTTTTTTAAGTACCCATCGGTACCTGAGATATTTTTTTAAAAAAAGTCTCAACATCTTCGGGAGTGGAAGTATTTGACAGGTTGAAAATAAGATTTAAGAATATAAAATAGATGGCCAAGAATAATAAAGATTAACTTATGAAGAGGGATAAAGAGGGAGTGAGATGTTGCGAGCATCCTTTCCCGTAGTACCCTCAACCTCAACTTTTGCCTATAAATTTCTGAACGCTACGAGGGGCAAACACACAAAGAGCAATACTATTATTGAACCATGGCTTTGGATTCTAAAGAGACTTATCGTCTGAATGATGAAGAACAAGATTCGTACGGCCTTTCTTCCATGGTTCATGGTGTTAGCCAGGTCTACTGTGCAGTTCTTAAAGCTTCGCTTGAGCTCAACTTGTTTGAGATAATAGCTAAGGAAGGAGGAAGACACTTGTCAGCCTCTGAAGTAGCTTCAAAGCTTCCAAGTTCATCTCAACACAAAGATTTAGCTTCTAGAATCGACCGTCTCTTGAGGCTTCTTGCAAGTCACTCTCTTCTGAATTGTTCGGTTCGAGAGAAGGAAGATGGTGTCTCTGAGAGACTCTATGCAATTTCTCCTGTTGGAAACTACTTTGTTGGTGGGGACAATAATGGTGGATTCATGACTGTTTTCTCATCATTCCTTTGTCACAAGGCACTTATGGATGCTTGGTAAAGTTTTTTCCCCACTAATAAACAATCTATAAATCTGTGTGTAGTGTTAAACTGCATTTTTTGCTTTATTGCTCCTCTTATCTTCAATATATATGAGCTAGATAACAATTAAAAAATATTAAGAAATTAAAGCTATTTGTCTGTAAGAAATATGTATTGGTTTTCTTGAATAACTGATTTATTGTAAGATCTAAATAACTTATTTGTGTTTTTAAGAAAACGGTTAAAATTAGTTAAAAGTAATAAATATGTAGGAAATGCATTTTTTTTCACTCTAAATATGCCATTATTTATATGTGGGTAAAATGAGAGAGAAATTAATGATTTGAATATGATGAAAGAGAATGTAAGATAAAAATTAATTTATGGTAAAATTAGTAAAAATGCATTTGATGCTCTGACAACTCTAAAGTGAATCTTATGAAAAACGATGAAGGGATTTAAAAATTTGGATCCTTTAGATAAGGGATAAAAGGAAAACTCTATTTAATATATAACGCTGATAAAAAAGTCAGCCCAAACGTGTCCAAATTAATAAGGATAGTCGGATAGGTTGGGGAAACATTTATAAATTTGGGAGCCAACCTAAGGTGTGATATTACATTTAGCAGCAAAGCTAACCCCTTAACTAGTTTCCAAATTTAGAATTGAAGTATTATTGTTTATTGAAGAAGCTATGGGCACCCTTAAAAAATGTAAGTTAAAGAAATGAAACATATACATATTCATTATTTAAAACCGGTGCTTGATTGTACAAAAACAACATTGAATCATTTTTGAAAACTTATGTGATATATTACTCCACAATTTTCTTTAACATATCCATGGTTTTCTTTAGAAATATTTTGGGTAAAAAATGCCTTTTTAACTTATATATAATATGAAACTTATAAGAACCTTTGTTATATATACTTTATAAACAATAATATCCATCTTAGATTTTGTGCAAAGCTTGGGATATATAATCTAGCTATCTCATAAGATGAATTAGATTAGTTTTTACAAAATATACTTGATAATTAATTGTTCTATATATATGTGTTTGGATAGGATGAATTTGAAGGTTGCCATTATAGAGGAAGACACAGACTTATTCAAGAAAGTTCATGGAATACCAATGTACCAATACGCAGAGAGAGATCCAACATGGAACAACATTTTTAACAAAGCAATGGCCAACATTTGCGAGATGGAGATGAGGAGAATTTTGGAAATATACAAAGGATTTGAGGGAATATCAACACTTGTTGATGTTGGAGGTGGTACTGGCCAAAACCTTAAAATGATTGTCTCTAAGTACCCTTCAATTAAGGGCATCAATTTTGATTTGCCCAATGTTATTAAAAATGCACCACCTCATCCAGGTACATAATCTTCATTATAACAGTACATTTTTTTGTATTTTATATTTGCATCAAGTTTAATTTCAGTTCCTTAACTTTATAACTCTTAAATCTTAACACCATTAGTTTCATCTAACAAAAAGTGTTGACTCATCAAACTGATAATAATGCAAATTAAATACGGATAAAGCATGCTTGCATTTTAATCTTTTTTTATATAATATTTTTTATTTAATTCATTAAAATTAAAAAATGAAAACAATTATATCTTTGTGGATGTTTTGTCAGCATTTAATTGTAAGTTTATCACTTAATTTTTATGAGTCGGCATTTTCCGTTTGATAAAATTAACAGTATTAATATTAAAGTAATAAAAATAAACTTTATAAACTTAAAGGATTAAAATTAAATGAAGCTTAACACAAACATAAAGGGTTAAATATATAGTTTGGCCCATTTTCTTTTATTTTGACAAAAGCTCACATTTAGTCTTTTATTTTTATATAAGAAATTTATTTTAGTAGCTTAATTTTATAAAGTATCTTTTCTGTTGTCTATAACTCTAACGTTGTTAATAAAAATCCTAATATTAAAAGTTGAAATATTGACAAAACATTCTCAAATAGTAACATATTAGGATTATTAGAATTATCATTTGAGGTTCGAATTTTATAGGGATCGAGCACGTTGGAGGGGACATGTTTGAAAGTGTTCCGAAGGGTGATGTTATTATGTTGAAGGTTAGTGCCAAAATTTGTCATCCTAGTTTCAGCTTCTCAATTATTAAATCCGTGACTATTACAATCTTGTGCTCATTTTGGTAGTTAAAAGAATATAATAATAAGTACAAAACTTGAATAAGTTAGAAATTCAGCAGAACAAGTAGTTTTCACATTAGTCATATAAAACCACCCTTATCTCAAATAACAAGTACACGCATATAGAGCTGTCAAAATGGGCTGGACCCTATGGGCCAGCCCATTAAGCCCCATGTTTGGCCCCCATATTTTTGGCCCCCATATGATGGGGCCATTTTTGGCCCTAACCCAAAATAAGCCCCACTCTTTGGGGTTATGTTGGGAGCCACCATGAACCACCAATCAACCCCGTTTCCAAAATTTAGAATACTTACTTGAGGATATTCACTAATACTTAAAAATACTTGGATCTTGGTAGTATCGAAAATATACTTAATGATATTGAAAAATTATTTTAAGATGTTGAAAAAATATTTCAAGGTACTGACTGGTACTTAAAAAAATATTTCAGGATACTGACTAGTACTGAAAATATACTTAATGATCTTGAAAAATTATTTCAGGGTACTGACTGGTACTTAAAAAATACTTCAGGATACTGACTGGTACTGAAAATATACTTAATGATCTTGAAAAATTATTTTAAGATGTTGAAAAAATATTTCAGGGTACTGACTGGTACTTAAAAAATACTTCAGGATACTGACTGGTACTAAAAATATACTTAATGATCTTGAAAAATTATTTCAGGATACTGACTAATACTTAAAAAATACTTCAGGATACTGACTGAGGATACTGACTGGTACTTAAAAAATACTTCAGGATACTGACTGGTACTAAAAATATACTTAATGATCTTGAAAAATTATTTCAGGATATTGACTGATACTTAAAAAATACTTCAGGATACTGACTGAGGATACCGACTGGTACTTAAAAAATACTTTAGGATACTTCCCGGTACTGAAAAAATACATCAGCATCTTGAAGTATTGGCCCTAACCCTGAGGGTTATATAATTTTTTGGCCCGTGCGGGCTTCTTAAGATGCGGGCTTTTTGGCCCTGTGGGCTTTTTGGCCCTAGCCCGCGCGGGCTAGGGCCTAACGGGCCGGGGTGGCCCGTTTTGACAGCTCTACACGCATATGTGTGGGTTAGGTCAAGTGGTGAGATATCAAATAATTTTCCAAATGCATATCATCAACTCTTTCAAGTGTGTGTCATGATGACTTCTAGATATCCTCTTACTCACAATGTGATGAATTTCAAACAATACCAACACTACTACCTCCACTTTTTAATATAAGAACTAGTTAAAAAGTGATTTTTTGTCATAAATAAAAGATATTTTTCATTTTATCGCTTATATTTATCATTCTTTATCAAACTAACTTACCTGACTGATAAACTGATATAAAATTTAATGATATACTATTTTAGTCTTATTTATCAAGCACTTTTAGTATATTTCACACAAACTAAAAAAAACCCTTAAACTTCATTAATTCTATCATAAAATTCAACAAATTTTCAACTTTATCCGTATATAATATACATTAAACCTCATGAAAATAAAGCTAACACAATACTAAATGAAGGACAAAAATATACATTCGAATGGAAAATTCAATGAGGTGTCTTATAAATATGGAAAAAAAGAAATTCTCTCTCTCTACCCTTTAAATAGACCAGAGGAGTACATACATAGTTCAGATAAATCATGTAATATATGCTATAATTATGTAATTTCTTTAGCTTATTTAATTTTCTGAAATTAATCAACTAGCTCTTATATCATGGTAGTATTATGTTCTTGTTAGTATTGAAAATTTAATTAAGCGTCTTAAAATGTCATAAAATGACATTATTCTCAAGTAACACATATATTACAAAATAATCATGTGAGTATGCCATGTCAAATCATTTTAATCGTCACGACCTTTTATATCAAAATGCACTCGTTCTAAATATTGTATTATTTCCTTCAGTTTAGTCCTAAATATATGTACTAAAAGTAACTAATTTGTAGAAATTAAAGAAATTAATTTAGTTATTTGTAAAAAAAAAGTGTTTAAATTTTCCTATTTTAATTATTTGTATTGAAACTATCTTTATTGATGGAAACCCCCATCTAATAACATTAATGGCCTAGGAAAAATTTATGAACTTGGGAGACAAAGTGTATTAGGATCTTGCATTTATGATAAAAGTAAATCCTTGAACTAGGTCTTACATGTAGGACCTAAAGGAGTATCATATATAAATGAAAATAGTACCTCATCAGGTTTTAAATGCAAGAATTATATAACTAACTTATAGATATTAAGAAAATTAGTTCAATTAGTTATCTATAACAAATGTATGTCAAATTTTCTAAAATCGCCTATTTTGTAAGACAATTGAGGTCTTAAAGTTCAAAGCAAACTGTTCAACTAGTTTATATTTAGTTCAAGCCAAGAGAAGAGCAAGCAGTAACATATTTGTAACTAAGATCAATCTTGTTACGGTGTAGGCGGTAAGCCACAATTGGTCAGATGAAAACAGCATAAAAGTGTTGAGGAAATGCCACGAAGCATTGCCAGAGAAAGGGAAGGTGATAGTGATTGAGTTTATAATGCCTGAAGTAATTGGATCAACAGAAGAAGCCAAGTTTGTAGCAAGCTTGGACAATCTCATGTTCCTTCATGATGGAAGAGAAAGAACTGAGAAAGAATTTGAATCTCTTTGCAACCGTTCTGGCTTTTCTGCTTTCAAACTCGCTTCTCGTGCTTTCTATGCTTTAGGAGTCATGGAATTCTACAAATAAAACCGGTAGATTATTAATCCTAAGGCTAAAGGGCAATTTTACTTTGGAAATTTTCACCTAGAGGTAATTTTGTCACAGAAGTTTTTCAGAGGCAATTTTGTCACGTAAGTGTAAAAGATGGAGCCATTTTGCCTTGACCGTTATCCCTGGTAATTTTAACTATTAGTTGACCAGATATGCTCATGAGCTGTCAGTTTATATACCATCCACGTTATTTTTGTTAAGATGTAAATTTGTGTCAGAAATCCATGTGTTGTTTACTTCATCTTTTTTCAAAGTTAAATTTAAAACTTTCGGGATAAATTTACATTTTAATAAAAATAATGTGGATGCCATGTGGACTGTTAGCTTAGCTATTGGTCAATAATTGGTCAGAGATAACGGTCAGGGCAAAATTTCTCTTTTTTGATACTTTCGGAGTAAAATTGCTCTCTTTTTTATAACTTTCAGAACAAAATTACCTTTAAGGGAAAACTTATGGAACAAAATTTCTCCTTAACCCTTAATCTTCTAAATTCTCTGCTTCAAGAATTTAGAGATTGTTTTTTTACCCTTTGTCTATATTATAAATAGAATAAGGTTACTTAGCCAATCGAATTGAAGCAGCAGTTCGATTGAAGCAGGATTTCAATAAATGTCTGAAGTTTAAACCTTCTTGATGTTATTTATACAGACACGGAGAAGAATAAAGTCTTTTATTTTTGTTGGGTTTTAATAAATTCAAATGCTTGTTATTAAGAACTGTTGGGAAAAAAATTGAACTCGAAGATTATGGGAATGAATGACATCTCATATTTTAATTTTATCAGCTAATTAAGATAATAATTTTCTTAATAAGCAATAGTCAATGCTTTGTTTTAAAATTCTGCCTTCTAATATTTGTGTGGACCTAAGTAATATATATGATAGCCTGTAGCACATGCTGTTAATCTACCTAAGGCCCCATGCCAATCAATGGGGACACGTCTTAAATTACAATATAAAATTAATGTGCAAGTCTTATTGTTTTGTAATTGATTTTTAATAACATCATTGTAGTTTTTTATTTCATTTTTATCAGGCCTATCTTTATACTTGATTTTTAATCAGCTCTGTGTAGCAACCTGGTTAACTAGGGACCATCTCAAAACTTAGGTAAAACTACAGGGACTTGTAGATTAACTTTTCATTTAAAAAAAAAAAAAACTCTTGAGCCAAATGTATGTGCATTTTAACCCAACTTGAATTAAATAAATGAGAATAGTGGAGTTTTTTTAAGGGAAAATGATTATAACACCCTAATATATATACTCCATGTCAGTAAGTCCAGGCTTTGCTTTGTCTTATTTAATCTCAACTCTCAAAGTTTCTTTTTGATCTCACTCGGTTCATATGTTACGATTATCTAACACGATAAATATATAGATATTTTGCTTATCCAAATATTTTAACGATAAATATATAGATATTTTGCTTAGCCAAATATTTTAATGTGACGTGCCCCACATTTGTAATTGGATTATTGTTCTTGACTTCAAACTCCTGATTGATTACGTCTCTAAATAAATTAAGAAAAAGCGCATTGCTATAATTTAGATATGTCCTACGAATATACTATTAATTAAATCGGATTGCACATATATGAGTTATGGGGCATAAACTTATCATCATGATGTTGACAAACAAACCCAAAAAGGGGTAATCCATTTGTTGACTTGGATTATGTAATATGTTATCACCAGAGGTGAAAAAAGACTAGGCCAGGTTAGATTTTAGTAAAGTAGGCCTGAGTTTGCGACAGAGATCTAAAGTCT